>ML681964.1:26017459-26133573 GCA_007922195.1 Podocnemis expansa | reverse complement strand
CATTCTGCAAGTTCCCCATCTTCAAAGCATCTGAAGAAGTGGGATTTTCTCCCATGAAAGCTCATGCTATAAATAAATTTGTTACTCTTTAAGTGCCACAAGACTCATTAGGCTAGTTCAGTAAAACAAACATGGCTGCCTCTTTGGAACTTGATTTATGAGGGAAGATTGAAAGCTCATTGTGTTTAGTCTGGAAGAGAGGAGACTGAGAGGGGACGTAAAGTTTTCAAGTACCAAAGAGGTTGTCACGAGAAGGAGGGAGAAAAAATTGTTCTCCTTATCTTCCTTTGATAGGACAAGAAGCAATGGGCTTAAATTATGGCAAGGACAGTTTAGGCTGAATATTAGGAAAAAATTCCTAGCCATCTGGGTGATTAACCACTGGAAGAAGTTGCCTAGGCAGTTTGTGGAATCTCCATCATTAGAAGTGTTTAAGAGCAGGTTAGACAAGCACCTGCCAGGGATGGTGTAAGAGGGTACTTAGTTCTCTGCACTCATGGCAGGACTGAACTTGATGACCTCTCATAGTCCCTTCCAGTTTCTATGATTCTATTATTTCACCTTCATGTTGCAAATTCACTTATAACAAGTTGGGTGTATGCAACCTGCACCTTTAATAATGTGGGACCAGATTTTAAACTTTTTTACATGGTGTAATAACATGATCAAGTAAAGAGACTCCAAAACTAATAATTTACTTGAACCCTGCTAGAATGTGGGGCTTTAGATAAATTAAGATCTGCAACTTAAACTTGAGCTATTTTTCCTAATCATGAAAACTTTTTTCTTTTTTCTTGGTAAAAGCCTAAACTACATCCAGTGATTGTCTCTTTTTTCCTGTCAAAGGTTGTTAAAGACTTTCAAATCTGATCAGCTGCATCATCAAGTATGCATAACCAGAGAGGACATAACTTTCAGTGAGGGATGATATGACCAAAACTGTTCAGACATCCTCTTCAGCACATTGTTTGAGTGTGAGCAAGGTGCAGTCAGTTTTTCTGAAATAAATAAGCCATATGCCACCATACCTTTTTTTCTCCTTACTTAGGCTCACAGCAGTACATCATAACTTCTCAGTACATTGAAGACAATAGAGTTGCACCTACGTATGTCAACCTGCTGTGTTAAACAGTTGTCTGAAATGAATCATAATTCTAATTACCTTGATATTGAATACAGGGACAGGTAAGTAGGAAGCGTGTAACTTGCCAGAAATGATCTTTGAAAGACTACATAGGATTATCCAACCTGGTTAAATAGTGTGTAAAAGTCCATATTTCATTACACTGAGGTTTTGGCAGAATGACTCAAGGAACAAACACCAGAGAAAATTTGTTATTGAGGATGAAATGTTAAATGGGCACAGTCAGTTTAAAAATTCTGTGATGTAAACTAGCACATCTCCATATCTATGTGATTGATAACACCTTGTTACAGAAAGTGAAAGATGGACTTTGCTTTCATTTAATGTTATGGATAATAAAAATCGATGATGGCAGCCTCCTGGTGTTGCAATGTTTGGATTCTAAATATGTCAGTGAAATATTTATTTGTTTATAACAAGCCATATCGACTGGATTATTGGAGGGAAAAACCTGAAATAATTTTGTTGATCTTGATGTCACTCTGAAAGGCACTGCAGTAAAACCTCAAAGAAATAACTAACTTGTTCTTCTTCGAGAACTGCTCAGATACATTCAGAAATAAGTGTCTCTGGGCCAGAGCACCTGATTGGTCAGAACTTTTTGCCCTAGCCTGTCAGAAGAGGGCAGGCTGCCACTGCCCCCTGCACCACCCTGTGACTATATATGTGGCTGCTGCCTGGCCCCTTGCTAGTTTCATTTCTTCCACCTTAGTGTCAATTGTGGAACTGCCTGCTCCTTGCTTGACAAGCAGCCTGTCTGTTGTTGCTGTATGAGCCTCTTGCCTGACTAGGAGAAGGCTGTTTGTCGACTTAGTCCCGCCAAAGAAGGTCTCCCTTTCCAGGCTGGAACACCATGCTCCAACGCTGTCTGCCATGCTGGGGGTTTAAGCCCTGTGCCAAGTGCAGCAAGGTCTTCCCCCAGGATGATCTTCACGAGAACTGCCTCCAGTGCCTGGGTGAAAACCACGTGGTCACCGTATGCTCCATCTGTCTGTCCTTTAAACTGAGGACAATCAAGGACGGAACAAAGGCGTCGTGCCCTGACCTCCGAACAGGCCTGGCACTCCTCCACCAAGGCTTCAGGGTCTCCTGCGGCACTGCGTGCCAGTTCAGCACCAGAGCCTGCCACCCGGCACCGTGCTGAAAGGCGACGCAGGACCAGTGTGGTACTGATCTTGATCCCGTGGTGCCAACACAGCCCTGCCTCTTCGACATGGGGCTCCCCTGGGACTGGTCAGCCTCAGTGCTGATCCTGATGACACCAGAGGCAGTGAGGTACTCCGCCTGTTGCTTGCAACCCCCTCTCCAGTGCCGCCTAGAAGGGGAAGCTGGTCTTCCTTTTGAAGGACTGTGTGCTGCTCATATGGCACTGGTCACCTTCCCCGCCACCAGCCCCGGGTCCTCAAACACCAGAGCCCACTGTGAGTCCTGGTACCATGGAGCCGTCTCCGCAGCACCATATCACTCTGCTGTCCCTGCCACCCCAAGAGTCCCGAGAGGCTTTCCCCTGTTCCAGCCTGGGGGAAGGGGTTTCAAGGGGCTCCAAACAGCCTCAGCAGAGGCTCTCGGCTCCGTCGCCTTTTCGGTACCACCCCCAGGAATGGTCCCCTCGAGAGGCCCCTCTAACTTCACCGGCAACAGCCCATTCGGCACCGGTGAGAGTACTGAACCCGGTGCCATGCTCTTATACAGGCAACTTATCGGCGCACTTTGATCTTCTGTGCCATGTCTCAGCCCACAAGGGCATAGAGGTTCAATCCTGTGAAACACCCTCTGACACCTTATTTGGGCCAGTGTTCTCATTGACAGAACCAATTATGGTTCCCCTCCACCCTAGCGTTTGGAACTTGGCCTCCTCCCGCTGGCAAAACCCGGGTTCCATCTCCCCAGTTTCGGATATAGTGGGACTCAAGTACAGAGTCGCGGGGCTAGAGTTCCCCTCACTTACCCACCAACCAGTCCCACCTCGTGCAGTGGTGGAGGCAGCCTTAGGGCCAGAACAGGCCCCCCATGATCCCCTCCTAACGTCGAGGGACACCAGGGAACTCGAGTTATTGGGCCGCAAAGTTTACTCCTCCTCGGCCTTGCAGGTGGCAAGGCCCTGACTGGTAGATACATGTTGGATATGTGGAAATCAATACACAAATTTAGGCATCTACTCTCACTAGAGGCGAGGGAAGAGGTATGATGCCTTCCTGGAGGAAGGTAAAATAGCTTCCCAGAACCTCCTCCTTTCAGCCTGGGACATGGTGGATATAGCGGCCTGCGCTATGGCCTCAGCTGTAACACTGCACCACGCAGCCTGGCTACAGGAAGCCAGAGTGCCCTTGGCCTCACAACAGGTGGCCCGCGACACCCTCTTCCTAGAGGTGACCTCGGCCATTCTGGGTACTGCCCGCAACCCCAGGGGCAGATTGAAATATTTCAGCCTCCTCCTGGTGGGGCCTCTTCCACGCCCTCCAGCCCCATAAGGCCTGATAGTAAGCCAGCCCCCCCTTAACAGTTACAGGTGAGGACTCAGTCCTCACCACCACAACTTCAGTTCAAATCCCACTTAGGGGATCCTCTGGACAAGGCCACTCTCCTGGGCAACCCCAAGAGAGCCCTCGACCCGTTAGTCACCAGTATTGGTTATAATCATGAATATCGTTGTCAATGACCTTCTCCAAACCGCAGTGGAGTGCCCACCGTTTTTGGACTCTCCCTCTCAGAAATGATAGATAGCCCTTCTCCCTCTCTCCTTCCTGGTGAGAATGGGCAGTTCACAGGTGCGGCAGCCGCCTCCTCTTTGGGTAGGACTAGGGCATAACCCATACTCACACCACTTCATCTGACCCTAATGCCTCCAACTCCTGAGAGGACCCGACCCTCTCACTACCCAACCCTTCTTGCCACCGTGGAGAGCAGAATGGAAGCCTGCCATCTGAACCCATGCAGGCAACTGATAACCAGTGGTTCTGGCCCCCAAGAGGCTATCACACCTCTGTATATGACACACCGCCAAGAGGAAAAGCCCCCCCTTTCCGCTTCCTTGGGTGGCAACTCTACTACCCCCTGTGGGGCACATACGGCATTTATGGAACACACTCCCAACATCAAAGAGTATGTCGCCCCACCGTTGTCCACCCGAACCAAACAGAGCCTCCCCTCGTGGGGTCATTTTCATACTGTGCGCTACTCTCCCGCACACTTGCCTGTGGATGAGGCCCTGCCATTCTGCCTCCCCAGGCTGATAGTTGGAGAACCCTCTATTGGATCCCACCCCTCTACCCACAGTATGAATGAGCTCGCCACCTTGTCCATTCTTCCCTTACCACCAGCAACACTAGCTGGTGTTCAATCATCGCTCCCACCCAATCGACCCTCAGTAGGGTTGTGGTCGTATGCTTCCAACTCAAAGCACCCAAACCCTCCCTGACCCCATGGAGCAGGTAATTTATTCCAGCCTGCGAAGTACCAGATGCAAACATCGGGACCCGGCCATTAGGCATAAGTGTTGGCCAACTCGCTTATGGTCCTTGTGAGATCTGAACCCTCCAGTACTTACTACTTCTGGCTGCTTTTCAGCTTAGGTGAACGCTCTTGAGAGAGGTTGTAAAAACAGGGCCCCCACCCCGTTGTTCTACCATCTTTCCAAAAAATATAGATAAAAAGGGGGTAACCATGTGAACGGTGAACCTTTTCCCCTGGGAATCTCCCAACCTGGGCCTCAATCACCAGTACCCGGGACATACCCTCATGCCAGAATCCCCGTACATGGAGTCTTGCCACTCACAGAGGGGACCCGGGCCACTTCTCTCTCTCCCCCCCCACCCTTTTCCTCTCCCTCTCCCCAAGGTGGCTGTTCCCTTATATCCCAATCAGAAAACCCTCAGGTCTCAGAGATCAAGAGGAGACAACGTGTTAATAGTGATGAAACCATCCAGATCTCTCCCTTTGCCATTTGGTTGAAGGCAGGGAAGCTCGTCCCTCCGCCCCTCGCTATGTTCATAGTCACCGCTGCTCCCTCTGCAATGGTTCGGAAACCACCCCCACAGACGGATACTCCATTGGGGCCAATCTTCGCCTCCCAGGGTTTCATCCAGCAGTATCTCTCACGTAGCTCACCCCCTGGGGCATGGGCATAACACCATGGTTATCCCAGCCTATCTACCGGAGACTTTCACTCAGGAGTTTCGTGGGTACAATTCCTCTCTTCCTATTATGACCTAAGGCTCTCCTAATCTTAGTAGGTGCATATTAGAATAACATGCTCCTGTCTAAGCATTTGTTACAGGGTTTCAGACTCAAAAAAGCCCACACTACATCCACCCTGAAATTCCTCTTAACGACTGGAATTTGGGAACTGGCTGACCCTTGATAGAGTTCACCTTCCTGGTAAGATCTAATACCATCATTAGCATACCCATGGAGGACATTTCAGATACACTGTAAGCCTCTTAAAGAGGAGATGGCCGGATGTACCCCATTGGGGTAACATAGGCTCCTCCAAGGGGAGTGGAGCGAGGGTATCTCCTCCTCCATACATCCCAACTCTTACCCAGGGCCCTTCCTGAAAGGAGCCTCAATCCTGATGCGTGCCCCTGTGCAGCGTTCGCTAAGCTCGGTCCCATCCCGGGATGGTCCTCCCTGATGGTGCGAGGCCATGTAGGCCACAGTGAGTGGTTCCATAGGCCATGGGTACTAGCATCTGGGCCTATCGTGCTCACAAGCCCATGGCCAAGCCGTAGCCTTACCATGTCCAACTCCTTGCCTTAACATTACTGTGGCTGCCTTCCAGCTGCTGAATTTAAAAAAAAAAAAAAAAAAAAAAAGAGGAAGGGGAAGGGTGTAGGTAGCAGTAATACCACTTCCTTGTCTCTTGCAAGGATACAGATTCTGACACCCCACCCAAGGGGACTGTCATGATGCCATCAGTGAGCTTACGGAGGCCTGATCACATCTTTCAGGTGCATAGAACATCCCACCTGTGTTTGTCTTATCTAGTACCATAGGATGGGCCAGGCATCTAGCCCCTCCATGCTGGTCCCACTGCCTCACTTATGAGTGTGCCCTATGGGGTCATAGGCTGTTGCTGTCAATGTCCTGACCGTTTCTTTGAACTAGATTGAAGTAACTCCTCTAGATTCTTCCCTCACACTCCTGGTAACCCACCTCTCCTGCAGGATACCGAGTGCGCCAGATTCATGTACCCAATGTTCTCTGCAGGGGTGTCACTGCCGCAGGGCCCAGGGGGCTGCAGCCCTCTCAAGTCCCCAGTCTATCCCCATGATCTGCATGCACTTTATAATACTGGACTGAGGGAAGGACAGTCTACTTCTCCTTTTCTGATTTTTCTGCAGTGCTGATAATCACCACTGCCAGCCTGGCAAGTTTTGGGCCTTGGGAACTCCCCCGTAGGAATTACGCGAGCACGTGTCACTGCCAGAGCACTAAATCTTCTGGTCTCCACATGGTGTCTGCCAATACCCCTCAGAAGGTGTGATTAGAGACGCATTTCTTGGCCATAGCCATGATGCATTGGTGGTACTTATGCGTAAGGTGACCTCAAGCCGTCATGCCCACGTGCACCAATTGGTGCTCAGGCATTCCAGGCCTACTTCTCTCTACTGGGTTATGTCCTGCATCTCCAGGCTACCCTTGCTGGGATGAAGGTCCTCGGGTCAATTTCTTAGACCCCTGAGGACCTGCTCCCTGGACAGTTACCTATGTTGGAGTTGTGCTGTGCTGAAGGCGGAAGAGCCAACTCCGCCCGCCATCCATCAGCATGGCTAGCAGTTATGTATTTCTGAATGTATCCAAGCAGCGCTCAAAGAAGAATGGTGGGTTACTTACCAGTAACCATCCTTCTTCGAGATGGGCTGCTCGGATTCATTCAGAGCCCTCCCCCCATCTTCGCTTTTGGAGTTGGCAACTCCTAGGAACTGGGGCGAGGTGGCAGTCACATATATAGCCACAGGGTGGTGCAGGGGGCAGTGGCTGCCTGCCCTCTTCTGACATGCTAGGGCAAAAAGTTCTGACCAATCCAGTGCTCTGGCATGCAGACACCTATTTCCGAATGAATCCGAGCAGCCCATCTCGAAGAAGGATGGTTACTGGTAAGTAACCCACTGGTTCTACAAAAACTGTTAAAGGGTCCCTTTTAATGCCAAGCCAGACTACATGGGCCTATTGAAAGCTTATTAGAAAAGAAGTTGAGAGGTGATATGTTCAAAACTTTGCTTAATATTGTAACCTAATTCATTATAGTTTATTTCTGTATGCTATTGTTCATGGAAAATCATCACAAGACTCTTTACTGCAGATCAGACTGTCTCAACAGCCAAGATACCTTTTTAAATAACATGGCTACAGTAGATTAGACAGATCCGGGGATAAATAGGGTACAATGGGTAATTTTCAGGGAGAATGACTGACTGTGCAGCAGGAGCTCCAAAAAGCTCTAGGAGCATATACTGATTTTTTTTCCCCCCTCACTAGAGAGAGGGCTAAAAACTTTAAACTATGCACAAGATATGGGATTAGAAAACAAATAGTTCATAAAACTCAGAAAAACAAAGGTATAGTGGAGAAAATTAGGGAAGTCTATAGACTTGATTCTCTCTTTCTCTTTTTGTTTCAAGCCAGGGCTAGTATTTAGAGAAACACATGGAGAAAACTTTATCTAAACTGGTTCACACATTCCTGCACTGGACCACATATTCTCTGAGAGAACTAAAAGTGTGATATCCTGCACACTTGCATTATATAGTTATGGTGGGCATGTGTGAAACCTCATTGAAGCTAGAGAGCGTAATAGGATACATGTAAGAATCAGCTGAACTCCTTTTGGAATAAGATAGAAACAAGAGGATTTACGGGGCCAAGAACAGCCAGAGAAGCACTTATAGCACACTCCTGAGAAAAAACTAAGAGATGGCTTTTTTAGGGTAGAGTTCTGGCTGGAAAAAAAGACTTAGAAGATTGAACAAGAAAATTGTTTCCTGATATTTGATTCTATTATGTTCAGGGAAACAGGACTTTGATGTGACCCTGTTTTGGTTATAAGGGAATGTACACAAAAAAGTACTAGCTCCATTAGGAGAAGCTGATGATGAAAACACAAACAAGACCCCAAACTGGCTAACCATTTGTGTCAAACGATGTCTGCCAGTGTGCATGATTTATCATTAGAAAGACAACTGGAAATCAGATGTAGGCAGAACCACCACAAATAGTCAGATTTTCAAAGCAGGCACTCATCACACTATATGCATACCTATCTTGTGAATGCAAATACTGGACATGGGCATGCCAACAAATCATTTGCAAGCTGAGATAGCCAATCATGCACGCAGGTAACCTGGACAAATAACTGATTTGTACATCCACATCTACTGTGCGTTCACAGAACAGTCACATGAAGATATACAATCTACACACAATATGTGAGCAGATTTTTAAAACTGACCGTTTCTTTGTAAGCTGGGTGGCTTCAGCAATTTTTGCTGCCAGTTAACAAAAAAAAGACAAACTTCAACACTTTATGTAAGGTTTACATGAAGTTCAGATAAAATATAAAGTGTTCATACTCTTACCTTATTATAAGAGATCTAATCTTATTGTCATTGATTACAATCTCGTCTACCACTGTCAAAGCTGCTACACAGTTAGAAGTTTATTTTCTGCCTTTTAAGGCAGCTAAGTCAATTGTAGAGTCATTCTGTGTGACTTCCCCAGTACAAAGGTCACTAATGAGTTCCATAACATGTCATTGAATGCCAGAATTAAAAGTTATCCACATCACTGGCCGAAAACTCTTAGCAGTATCCTCAGCAGCAGGTGTTGAACAGTTTGCAGCACATTCACAAATTACATCGTGCTGTCAGCTCCCAAAGACACAATTTTATAATCTTCATAAAAGAAGGTTACATGAATGTGTTAATCTTAGTTTAATATATTTCACTGTAATTAGTACATTTGAATGTCAGTATTTTTCAGAGTATTCCCTGATTGAACTGGAGATCATTTTAGTTCTCTGCATGACCCATCAAAGATAAAGAATTTGTTTACCATAAATGCACACAACTCACTCCTGTACACCATCTGCCACGCATCCATGGTGAGCTACAGGTTTCTGGTAATAGCTCTTTTAATTCAAGAAAAATAATCTGAGCTGTTTGTTTTACATGTTAGGGATATATATTTACAATTTGCATTTTAAGTTTTCATATAACTTCATCCTAGCATATTAAAAACCTGTAGTTCAATGGCAATTAATCATTTTATTCTGGTAATTTACAGTTTCTTTATAATAATCAAAACTCTGTGTCATCTTGGTAAAGCAAGGAATCAGATGCTAGTTCTGTCCTCAAATCCTGCAAAGGTCATCCACTCTATACGTCTAGCCCTCATCACCATTGTGCGAGTGCCTTATCATTAATATACCTGTTTTTATACCACTTTTGGATACAGGACAGACTATCCTATGCTTTTTACAGAGGGAGAACAAGGTTCAGAGAGACTTCAGTCTACATTTGTATTATGGGCTAAGGGTGTGATTCCCATCTTGCATACACATACCACTGATCTCATTGAGCTAGCGCAAGTGTAAAATGGTAGTGTAGCCACAATAACATAGGCAGTGACATCAGAGAAATGGCTTAGCCACACCATGTACAAATCTGCCTGAAGCCGGTGGATGCATAGTCTGCACAGGTAAGCTGTGCTGCTGCTCGCCATACAACCTTGCCATTTATATATGTGGTGTCTTGATGAGAGAGAGAGAATGAGTATGTGTAGGCAAGCTGAAAATCACACCCCAGCTCATAATGAAGCCCAGTGGCTCTCAACCTTCTGTGTGCAATGGCCATGCCAATGTGTTGCAACTCTTTGGGACCTACCAAACCACTCCCCCACAAGGACAAATCCATCCATCTCTCTAGCTGTCCATGACATGCTTACCTCTGTATGGCAATGCAGTAATGTGTCCTGACACAGTGGTTGAGAACCATTGGTGTAGATGTAGTTTGGTGTTCTTGGGCAAGTCACTTAGGTTCAGTTTGCAGGTCTATCAGATTTCTGAGGCCTGATGTACACTGAGAGCTCAGGTTGACATAACACTGCTCACATCAACCCTCTAGAGCATGCAGCTACACTCACGTGGCCATAAAGTCGAACTAACTGCCACCATAGTCAATGTCATAACACCGCTTCCGCAGGAGGCATAGTATTTTGATTGATTTTAATAACGTGATTTAGCATCAGTGTAGACAGAGAACAGTTCAATGCGATGTTATTGACCTCTGGGATCCATCCCAGAATTCCCTGTTCTTGCAGTTCTGTCATTCCTGTTCTGACTAACCTTGGCTACATCATTAGCAAATCACTCTATCCCTGCCTGCAGCCCTGGGAAGGTTTGAATTCCATTTCCTGCTTGGACAGCATAGAGAGCTTTTCACCTGAGCAGGTAATGGTGTCTAAGTGCAGCAAACATGCCCCAGCATGGAGTCATCCTGAAGTCTTAGATCTGATCAGTCTGGGGGGTGAGGGGTCAGTGCTCACTCAGATCAGAAGCAGCAAAAGGAATCATGACACACACAATTTCTCATGGTATGATTGAGAGGGGCCACGAAGCAGTGCCACACTAAAATCAAAGAGCTTAGGTAGGCAAATCAGCGGACTAAGGAGGTGAACGATTGTTCAGGGTCTATGCCAAAGACGTGCAGGTCTTATGAGGAGACGAGTGTGATTCTTGATTGTGACCCAACTAGCATGCCACTGTGTAACATTGATACCTGTAAGGACTCCAGATGCATGTGAATGAGGAGGAGAAAAATGGGGTTTGGGAG
Organism: Podocnemis expansa; assembly: GCA_007922195.1. Taxonomy (NCBI): domain Eukaryota; kingdom Metazoa; phylum Chordata; order Testudines; family Podocnemididae; genus Podocnemis; species Podocnemis expansa. The sequence continues at coordinate 26,122,599 of ML681964.1, read as the reverse complement.
AGTGGGGTATCGATTCTCCTGGACAGCTAGTATTTTTTTTGGTCACTCCACAACAGCCTGCCCCACCTCAGGATAGCATGGGTGACCATGATGCAGGGGAAGGCATATTAGATGAGTGTGTGATCTGTGCTATGCTCATTTCACAGTGGCATTCCATTGATATCTGCTGGGGGTGGGTGAAGCCATCTGACTCCATGGTCTGGGGGATGGAGAAGTGACTGCAGGATGGGTGCAGAGCTGCCATTGTGGACGTCAGAGAATGGACCAGGAGGGTGGAGATGATGTGGTGTGGGGGAGGAACTAGGCCAGTGGCACAGAGACAGTGGGAAGAGGCATAGCCACAGTGTGCAGTGGAAGCCATCTGGGCATAAGGTCTGGGGGATGGAGAGGAAGTCCCAGGGTGTCTCAGAAGGTGGGGGAGGGCAGAGCTGTGAGGAGTTGAGGCAAGGTTGTGAAGGTAGTGGGGTGAGAGAGGCAGCCATCAAAGAGATCCTGTGACATGTATTTTACCCTTCCGTGGTCCAGTGTGGCTATTTGAATAGAGTGTCAATGTGCAAGCGATCATGGGATCTGTCTAAAACCCAGGTCTCATACAGGTATTCACAAATCCTTGCAAGAAGGCTTCTGGGGAGACCTGCCTTCTCTCCTGCAGTGTGGAATGAAACTTTGTCACGCTGCTCTGTTATTGAGGCTGAACGCATGATCATGGCACATAGCAGGCTGGCATATGGGACAGGCCTGCCCCTCGCCGTTTGCAGCAGCTGTTCCCTCTTGGCCAGTGTGACCTTCAGGAGACTGATGTCATACATGGTCATTTAGTGAAGATGGTACAAAAATAGTCATCAAACAAGGCACCTACCTCCTGTGACTCCACCTCCCCTTCTCTGCAATGGGCCTTGCCTGGGTCATTGTGGGTCTCCACCATGCTCCCTCTCCTGTTTGAATTGTTTCAGGGTGGGGAAGGTCTCCCTGGGATGATTGGGTCCTCCAAGCTGAAAGGCAGTCTGAGCTGTGTGACTGACCTGTGTATTGTGCTCAAAGTGGAAGGTGCTCCCTAGGTACAGTTTCGGGAAATCAAGGAAGTTCAGGGAGGAGTATATGATTTTTCACATTATGTTGGCTCACCTACTTGTCGGAACTGTGTTTTCTGCTCATTACGTTGGATTAATTGGCCTTGGGATAGTCCACTCCTGCAAAGTACCTTAGCCTAATTAATAGAAACAGGGATTCTGGTGCCACTTAAAGAATAAAAATGTATTTATTATGTGAGTTTTCATGGGAGAAAACGCACTTCATCAGATGCTTCAAGCATCTGATGAAGTGGGATTTTCTACCATGAAAGCTCATGTGATAAATAAATTTTATATTCTTTAAAAGTGCCCCAAGACTTGTTTGTGTTACTGAACTAGACTGACACAACTATCACTTTGGAGCTTATCTTAATTAGGAAGAGGAAGTATAAATCATGGGATGACACATTCTCAGAACTCATGTGCTCTATGGTGGCAGGTGTGGAGCTCAGAGCATGGCGGCTGTCCTTGTCGAAGAAATTAAAATTCTTCTTCGAGCAGTGTCCCCACTGCTCCACTGTAGGCGTGTGGCTGCGCCCACGCCCAGCATCGGAGATCTTTACTGCAGAGTCCCGGGGGGGGGCGCATGCAGCCAAAGGCCTCACGATCACTTTCCCACTGTTTGGAACGTGCACTCTCCCCCAGCAGTTCCTTCTCAACTGCCGTTTGCTCAGTGTTGGTACTACGGCAGCTCTGTAGCCTGACTTAGTTTAGTTCAGTGTTAGCATGGTATTTGGTTACCTTTTTCTTTTTCTTCATAGTTGGTTAGTGTTAGTTAAGAGTTTGAACTGTTTTAAAAAGAAGAAGAAGAGAGAGAGAGAGAGAGAGAGAGTTTCCTCACAGACTCTAACACTGTTGGCAGCAGCGGCAATGCCGACTGCCTCCGGCTTGAAGCAGTGTGCCACTTGTAATGATCCTATGCCCGCTTCAGATGGGCATGAAAACTGTATAAAATGCTTAGGAGAGGGGCATCTGGCTCATTTCTGCCCTCACTGTGCCAGCTTGAAATCAAGGGCTAGGAAGGAAAGGAGCAGGAAGTTAAAGCTTCTCCTGATGAAAGGAGCCCGTCGCCCGGCATCAGATCCTGGCAAATCCCCGCCCAGAGACATGACCATGAAGCGGGCTTCCACTTCAACATTGCCAGTCCCAACAATAAAAGGCAGAGCTGACCATAGTCGCCCGGGGTCTAGGGAGGCTGCAGGACCCTCCAAAAAACCCCATGACAAGGTGAGTTTGCACCCCTCAGACTCATCTGTAGAGTGAGGGTCGAGAGTGGCACCGAACAGCCCTGTGCCAGCCCCGCAGCTCCCTTCTCTGGGACCGATGCTGCCAACTAGTACACTGGCACTGCCAGTGGTCTCTTCGGCACCCATGCCACCCACTAATGGCACACTAGCCCCAGGAGCGCCGCTTGCTGTGCCAACAGCCCCGGCACCACTGTTTATGGCATGGAACACCCCGTTGCCGGCACCCACATCAGTGATGCCGCCCATGCCCAACGTGCCGCTGCTGCCAGTGCAGTTCTGTGCTCAGATGTCGGCATCCCCCAATCAAGTCCCTGTACTGCAGCCTCCACATGCCCCTCCCTTGGTTCCGCCCTCTAAGGTACCGGCACCAGGGACAGAGCAAGCCAACACAGGTCACCTGCAGTCTCCTCCTCGCAAACACAGGAGGAAGATGAAGCATTGTCTGAGGGATGATTTTTTCTTCAGGCTCCTCACCGGGGTTTTCCCCTCTTTATGGTATGCAGTCCTCAGATGAAGATGACAGTTCTGCATCTCCACCTTGTTTGGACCAACAATCTCAGTGCAGTTTGGATGGGGACGCCCACACTGACAGCGGTTCTCCACAACAAGCAACCATGCAGTCTCAACAGGCTCAAATGTGGCCCTGGCTGAACATTCCGGGGTACCCATTCTCCCCGCAGGGAATACCATGGGTATCATGGCCAAATTGGCTGCCCTGTGCACAAGCTCCACCACAACTACTGGATAGGCAGAACACCCCAGCCATAACAACTCTGGTGCAAGACAACCACAAGAATCCTCAGGGTGCTGAAATTCCCCAGGACATGAACCCCAATGATAACACGCTGCCTCGGGGGGAAAATGCCAGGCAGTTTCAAGAGCCGAGAATTTTGTGCCTGAAAATTGGCTTTGAAACAGGCACTCGGCTTATACTCGGGAGAATACAGTAAACAGCCCCAGCCAGCCCTTTCCCTGACTGTGTGGCAGGCTGGAGCCCCAGTGCTGCCAGGCGGCCACCTCGGGCAGTTGGGTGGGACTGGGGCTGGAGGAAAGAAGGGACCCCAGCGTCTGGAGCGGCCAAGTAAGGCGGCCCCGGGAGGGGGTTGGCCTGGACATTGAGGGGGGGATTCACGGAGGCCAAGGAAGCAGCAGCAGGGAATGGAGGTTGGGGAGGGGGTCGGGGAGTTGGGGAAAGTGATGGGATGGCCAGGAGGGTTTGGGGGTGTGGTTCAGGGAGACCAGGGAAGGGGCGGCAGGGCTCGGGCATTTGGGGGAGGTCAGGGAGTCTGGGGAAAGTGGCAGGAGGACCTAGGTTTTTGGGGGAGCCCAGGGAAGCAGCAACAGGGACGGGGGATTTGGAGGGGGGTGCCTGGCAGCCAGGGAAGAGCAACAGCAGGTGTTGGGGGGGTGGGGGGGAAAGGGTTGGAAAGGGTGTTGGGGAGCAACAGCATGGAACTGAGAAGGGACTAGGGGGGCAGCAGTGACCAGGCAGCAGTGGGGAAGGGGAGGAGCAAGGGGCAGCAGGAGGTAGCAGTGAGGGAAGGGCAGAGTAGGGGGTGGCAGTGAGGAAGGGGCAGTAGGAGGAGCAGCAAGCAGCAGTGAGAAAGGGGCAGAGCCGGGGGCAGCAGTGAGGGAAGGTCGGAGCAGGGGGGCAGCAGTGAGGAAAGGGCAGAGCAGGGGGGCAAGGGTAAGGAATGGACAGAGCAGGGGGCAGGGGAAAAGCAGCAGCAGAGATTTGGGGGTTAGGGAAGCCATTGGGACCCCCAGGGGAAGCCAGCAGCAGCACTGGGTGGGGAGGTTAAGGGCCAAGGCCAAAAGGGGAGGTCTTGGCTTATACATGGGGCACCCATTTTTGCTCCTTTTTGGGCTCAAAATTAGGGATCGGCTTATGCCCGAGTATATACAGTACTCAGAATTGATAGATTTTATTGGTTTGGTTCCAGAGGATAGGAAGGAGTGTTTTAATTCCATCATTCAAGAAGGACTTCTGATATGCCCACATATCTGCACAAGACACCATCATAGGTCCTAATCAAGCCTGCTACTCCATCAAAGGCTTATTTACCTGCTCATCTACTAATGTGGTCTATGCCATCATGTGCAACAAATGCCCCAACACCTTATATATTGGACAAACAGGACGATCGCTCCGTAAGAGACTGAATGAGCACAGAGCTGATATCAGAAATCAAAGAACAAAGAAACCAGTTGCTGAGCACTTCCATCTTCCTAATCACTCAATGACGAATCTGTTAACGACTGTTGTAAGAGATGTACCTGGGACATCAAGACTTCAAAGAGAAACAGCTGAACTTGAATTAATATGCAAGCTAAATTCTATGAAAGCAGGACTTAATCGAGACTATGGATTCTTTTCCCATTACAAAGGGTAATTTGACTTCAGGCTTCCCATGGTTTGAGCCTGTAAACTGCTCTGATTTGCTGTTACTTTATGACCTGATCCTATGTTTTACACCCCCTTGCATTTATTTTCATTCCTTTCCGTAAGTTCACCCATCTTCGAAGCATCTGAGGAAGTGGGATCTTGTCCCACGAAAGCTCATGCAAAAAATAAATCTGGTAGTTTTAAAGTGCCACACAACTCCTTGTTGTTTTTTTTACTGGACTAGACTAACACGGCTATCCCTTTTGAAATTGACAATGATAGCATGTGCCTACAATCTAGGCAAGCAAATTCGAGGTGCAGGCAGAACCCACAACCTTCCTCCAGCCTGCAGCAGACAGGGGCTAAGCAGCAATTTTGAGCAATCAGTCGAGGGTGGTCCAGCCATTCAGTGGTCCAGGACAGCAGTAACACTGGAGATTCCCTCCTCTTTAAGGATGTTAGTACCGTTCCTGCACCGATGGTCTGCCATCACATCGGACAGATGGGTGTTGGAGATAATCAACACTGGATACCTAATTCCTTTTTCATCTAAACCTGTTTCCAAACCCCTTCCCCATCCCTTTTCGGGGACCCCTCTCACGTACAAGTACTACATGAAGAGATACACACTCTTTTAAGCATTGGGGCATTAGAAGAGGTACCCACCTGTTTCAGGGGAAAAGGGGTTTTACTCCTAGTACTTTCTAATGCAAAAGAGAACAGGGAGTTGGAGGCCTATCTTAGATCTCAGAGGCCTCAACAGATTTATCAGAGTGCAGAAGCTTAAGATGGTAACGCTGTCTAACATCCTTCCTTCCCTAGAACAAGACAACTGGCTGGTGTCCCTTGACCTCAAAGACATGTATTTCCACATCTCCATTCACCCTGCGCACAGGAAATTTCTTCGTTTCACTTTTCAGGATGGTCATTACCAATTCAATTTGCTCCCTTTTGGCCTCTGCACAGCCCCCAGGGTTTTTTCAAAGGTCATGGCATCGGTTGTAGCTCATTTACGGATGCAAGGAATAGTAATCTTCCCCTATTTGGACGACTTTCTGTTGAAAGCTCGGTCATTCTCAGAGGCCCAACAAGCAGTGACACTTACAGAGCGACTCTTTCTCTCCCTGGGGTTGGCAATCAACTACAAAAAGTCTTCCCTGCATCCAGCACAGGAGATTCAGTTTATAGGAGTGACGATTCATACACCCTCATGAAGGGTCTTCCTCACAAATGACCGAGCCACAGCCATACTAAGTATAGTAAGAAACGTCTGCTCTGCCCCTACAGTGACAGTTCTCATGTGTGTGCAGCTTCTGGGGCACAAGGTGGCAGCAACTTACCTCGTTCCCAATGCTGTACTCCATATGAGACACCTACAGATATGGTTACTGAGGAACTTCAAACCACACATACACTCGAAGCACTGTATGCTTTCCATAACAAAAATAATAAAGGACACTCTTACATGGTGGGCCTCACTGGAAAACCTGTAGCAGGGTGTTCCCTTCTATCAGAGGCCACCGGCTCTTCTACTCGTAACCGATGCCTCCCTTACAGGATGGGGGGAGTATCTGGGGGATCTGACAGTGCAGGGCAAGTGGTTGCACCACGAGAGTCATCTACACATAAACCTTCTTGAGCTACGGGCAGTATGGAATGCTTATTGACACTTCCTATACATGATAGTGGGGAAAAGCATAAAGGTGCTGACAGACAATGTGGCGGCAATGTTTTATATCAATCGACGGGGGCACCTGTTCCCAGTCTTTATGTGCAGAGGCCCTCAAATTATGGGATTGGGCTATATGCCATGGAATACAGTTAGCAGCAATATATTTACCTGGCAGGCTCAACACGACTGCAGACATGTTGAGCAGAAACTTTGTGGAACCCCACGAAGGGGAATTAGATGATGTAGTCCTCACAGGCATATTCCAGTGATGGGGTCAGCTGTCAATAGACCTGTTTGTGACAAACAACAACAAGAAGTGCGTTCGTTTTTGTTCAAGAGCAGCTCTCAGTCAGAGGTCATTGGGGGACGCATTTCTAATAAAGTGGCATCGGGCTCTACTCTATGCTTTTCCCTTGATCCCTATGATCTCCAAAGCACTCCAAAAGACAAAGCAGGACAAGCCAATACTCGTACTAATAGCCATGGCGTGGCTGAGGCAAACATGGTATTCCTCCCTTCTTCAAATGTCAATAGCCACACCAATCACCCTTCCACTCATACCGAACCTGCTCACGCAAAACAAGGAAAAAACTCGGCATACTTACCTGAACAATCTTCATCTCATGGCCTGGCTCCTAGATGGCTCGATGACCTCGAGCAACAATGCTCGGATAGAGTACAACAAGTGTTAAATAAATAGTAGGAAGCCAGCAACTAGGGCAACTTACCTGTAGAAATGGAGGAGATTTGCCATCTGGTGCCAGGAGTATCACCTTTCACTGCAATCTGCCCAGATCCCAGACGTACTCGAGTACCTCCTGGACCTGAGAGAGAGAGAAGATTAGCTATAACCACTATTAAAGTCCAGTTGGTGGCCATCTCGACCTTCCACAATTTGGCAACTCATCCTTATTTTCTCACCAAATAGTCAAGCGATTGATGACCAGTATACAAAATACTTACCCGGATGTTAGCCCTCCGGACCCTCCGTGGGACCTGTCTCTGGTTCTCAGATCCCTTACTAGACTGCCCTTCAAACCGCTAGCATCATGCTTACTACTCCATATGTCAATCAAGGTTTCATTTTTAGTAGCAATAACATCAGCTAGGTGAGTCGGCGAAATAGCAGGTCTGATGGCTTGTCCACCTTTCACCACCTTTACGAAGGATAAAGTTTCCCTGAGGCCAGATCCTAAATTTCTACCAAAAGTCTCATTGGCATTTCATATCAATCAGACATTACACCTGCCAGTCTTCTGTCCAAAACCCCATAAAACTCAGACAGAGGCTGCTTTGCATACCCTAGGTGTTAAGCAGGCAATAGCCTACTATATAGACAGAACGAAGGCATTCCGCAAAAACACCCAGACTATTTGTCCCAATCATGGAAAGTTCCAAGGGCAATCCAATTTCGAAACAGAGACTCTGTAAATGGATCTCTACCTGTGTCTGCATTGCGTATGAGAAAGCACAGTGTTGAACCCCTGCACTCACTTAAAGCCCACTCTACTACATCAATCTCCAGTTCTACAGCATTTCTCCACAATGTCTCAATCATAGACATTTGTAGAGCAGCTACCTGGGCATCGACTGATACCTTTATAAAGCACTATATGATTGATATTGATGCATCGGCGGATGCATCCGTAGGGCTTGCAGTGCTTAGTACAGCTGGTAGGGGTAGTTCTGAAGTACCCCCCACCATCTAACGTATTGCTTGGTAATCACCTACAGTGGAGCAATGTGGACACTGCTCGAAGAAGAAATGGAGGTTACTCACTTCTTGTGCAGTAGCCACGGTTCTTTGAGATGTGTGTCCCCGCACTGCTCCACTTCCCACCCGCCTCCCCTCTACTTCAGAGTAACCTTTGTCGTCGGTGCTCCACGGTGGAGAAGGAACAGCTGGGGGGGGCACGTTCCAAATGGCGGCAAAGTGATCACGAGCCCTTTGGCTGCGTGCACCCCCCCCAGGGTCTCTGCTGTAAATATCTCTGACACGGTGTGGGCAGGACAGTGGAGCAGTGCGGGGACACGCATCTCGAAGAACCATAGCTACTTCACAAGAGGTGAGTAACCTCCATTTCGACATGGAGGACAGATGAATGGCATGGGATCAGGATTGTAAAATGCAGAAAGAGATGCTCTGAATCATGTGGGATCAGTCTGACATTTTGCGGCATCTGGTCAAGGTCCAGGAGGAACGGTGTTCGGACAGGGTCCCCTACCAGCCCTGGTGACTGCACCTCAAGTTCTGGTACCCAGTCCTACCCACCACCAATTAAAGGAGAGAGAAGGGCAGTGTGCAATATGTGGTTGCCTTAACACCATTGCATTGAGGCCAACTTTTGCAATGACCCCTTTAAAAGATTCACCGCTCAGGCCCTGCTGCCCAACCCGCACTCCACTGCAAGCCCAGAATTGTGAAGCAATACGTGTTTTCAGTTCTCATTTTTATGTTTGGTGCCATGCTACAATGTCTTGGGGGTGACAGAAGGAGGATTGATTAGGAGTGTCTGTGATGGGGAGTGAGCACGCATGGACACCAGCCACAAACGTTACTGCTGCTCATTGCAAAACCATGCTTTCAATGCATAACTGACATTCAGGGCTCCATGGTGAGCTTGCCCCATAATGCCAGTATCTGCCTGTACAAAATTTGCAGCCAGCCTTTCAGCCTTGGGAACCCAGCCCTGAAGGAAATTTCCTTTACACACCTCTGTCACAGGATGTACATCTGTGCACCCTGGGTTATGATCTATATGATTTTCCTGTTCACTTGCACACTGTGATTTTATGATTTGTAGTCAGTTATGCCATGCAAGTTTCTTTATGGATGTTCATACCCTATTCTACATGATTATTATGATGATACGTTTCCTGCAGCCTTGTGCGCGTGTATGGATGTATAGCATGGCACGGGGGGTGGGAGGCAGAGTTCTCTCCCAGCAGCAGTGAGCAAGCAAGTACCTGGAGGAGGCAACAAAGATGTGCTTAATTAAGGGATTATCTCTGCCCAGAAGGGGAGGGGTGAGGGGGAATGGAAACAAAGAGAGATACTTGGAAGGATTTAGGACTTTTTGCCTGGGAATCTCCATCTTGAAGCTACTTCAAGCAAGATCTGGGCCCTGCCTGGTTTCAGGCAGATACTGGCTGTACAAACATCTGAAAGCCAAACATCTTGAGCATAAACTTGGACTATGAGGTCAATTTAGGTAGAGCCATTAGGATAGTATGTGTGTTTTACCTTTTCTTTCCTTGTGCTCACTCCTGACTCATTTATATGATGTTTCTGCCATATGCTCACTTAGAAGTATAATCTGATCAATAAACTAGTAGTTGTTTTATCTAAAGCTGTATGGTCTCTAGACGGTATGAGTGAAGAAGGCTGGGCATGATCCATTTCTTTGTTAAATTGACAGAAATGAGTGTACAGTGATTGGGTCTGGGTCCTAATCTTGTAGATTGGCTTCCATGGTGGCATCTGGGGCTGGTGGTGCTCTTTTGGGGACCACCGTCAGGTAGCCAGAGGGCATACACCCACTTCTTGGGACCAATTGCACACAAGTGGCTGGAGTGGACTGACTTAGGAGTGAGTGGTCACTTGGCAAAGTAGGACAAATCCGGGTTCAGGAGTGGGAATTGGAGGGTCACACCAGCACACTGGACTGGATCTGGGAGCAACCTGTCACAGGCTCACATAAATTACGGAGAACACAGCAAGCACTTGTAATTGATGGCATATTTTTCTTACATAATCAAGCCTAGTCAGTATGTTCTGCCACCTCCCCTTTAAATGCCCAAATGCACAAACTGCCACCACTTTGCACCTGCTGAGGCTATGATTAGAACACTCCTTACTGGCATCCAGTGAGTCAGCTTCCAGGTGATCTGTGTACAGCTTCATTAGCCAGAGGAACAAGTGGTATGCAGGATCCCCCAGGATCACTATTGGCATTTCAATATCCCCAATGCTGATTTTTTGGTCAGGGAAGAAAGTGCATGCCTGCATCTTTTGGAACAGACCAGAGTTCCTAAGGATGTGTGCATCATGAACTTTCCCAGACCACCCCACATTAATGTCTTTGAAATGTCCCCTGTGATCCATAAGACCCTCCAGGACCATAGAGGAGTACACCTGGCAGTTTATGTACTCACCAGCAAGATGATCCGGGCTAAAATGGGGATATGTGTCCCATCTATGGCACCCCCACAGTTTGGGATCCCTGTGACGACAAACCCATACTCCTGTGACCTGGATATTTTTCAAGGTCACCACCTTTCTCAGCGGAACTTTATGGTCCTGCACACTTGCATCACTACCATTTCCTTGTTGGATTTCCCAGCTCCAAACTGATTTGCGATTGATCGGTAAGCGTCTGGGGTTGCAAGCTTCCACAGAGCAATGGCCACCTGCTTCTCCACTGTACGAGCTGGTCTCAAGTGAATTTATATACATTGCAGTGCTGGGATGAACTGTTTGCAAAGTTCAAGGAAAGTGTCCTTTTGCATACTGAAGTTGTGTAGCCACTGCCCGTTGTTCCACATGGTCAGCACAATGTGTTCGCACCAGTCTGTTTCTTTTCTGGTCGCAGAACTGGGGCTTTACAGACTGCAGATTAAGTGTTGCAACCTGCTCAAAATGGGAATTATTTCTTTCAATGGCTTCTAGCAGGGCGGCCTCAGTAACATCACAGGTTTCTTCACTGTGGATCCTGCTGTGCTGCTGGAAACACTGTAGAATAAGCCAAGATGTGTTTTAAACGCTGTCAGTAACTGTGCGGGGATGATCAGGCTCCACACCTGCAGCAGAGAACAATGGTGTGAAAAGGGTTTCCTATTGGCTGGTTTGTGAGAAGGGAGGTGGAGAGGGCATATTGCATCACAGGAGGACAGCTGACTTCCCATAAGCCCTAGCACTTTGTTGCACTGTGAGACATCTATCCACAGTGCAACATTTCTACATTCAACATGAGGATGCAAGAACCTGGAGTAAGGACTGTGTTGTGAACATACTTCTCCACATTTCATAATTTGGTGTCTCTGTGCTGACTTTAAATTTCACTCCAGTGTAGACATGCCCTGAGTCTCAGTGCAATACCTTAACTATTAGACCATCTTTTCTACCTTAGTAGATGATCTTGAGCACAGAGAGGTTTGGCCTTGTTTCCTCATGTGCAAAACATTGTTAAAACCATCCCACTGGAAGGTGGTGAAGGACTCGGTTTATTTATGACTATTAAACATTTTGTGATGGTTTGGATGTACTTGCCTTTGTGCTGCAGGCCCATTGGTACCAGCTGGCAAAGGATTTGCTATTGTGTAACAGTAGCTGTGAACAATTCTGAGAGACTCATGACGCCTAGCACATGATTTTCATAGTATTTGTCATGTAAGGTCTCTAAAGTTTGTTAGGCTGTTCTATGGGGGTTTTATGTAAGGAGTATATTTAAGGAGTTGTGTATAGGTACTGAAAATAGTAGTTTTAAAGTCTGTGATGTGTCAAAGGGGAATAACAGGTTTCTTCCAGACAGGAGCTGGGAGGTATATTCACCCCATTAAAATCAACACAATGGAAGCCCAATTTACATGTGAAGTTTAATAGTGAGACAGGAAGGCATCAGAGAGTAGACCAAAAGGGTAGCTTGTCTCTGGGGGCAAATAAATAAACTCTGAAAAATATGGAATGCAAGGAGACATTTTGTTATCCACTTTCTGAGGAAAATCCCTGGTGGAAGGGGTGCATCACAAATCCTTGGCTCCTGATTTGGCTGAAGCCAGCTAATTCTGCAGAAGACTGAACCATTTTGGGGGAAAATCTACTTTATTACATAACAAAGGTAAACACTGATAAGTGTAGACCCAGGTCTGTGTGGTGTTTTGTTTTATATGTAGCCATTTTGTTTCTAGTTACCTTTGCTCACCACCTCTTAAATCTTAATCTTTGATAATAAACTTTTACATCTAGGTTTGTTTTTTTTACTATAAACATATCTGTGGTGTGATGTTTATTTAGGAGTTGATCCTCAATTGAATCAAAGAAGTTGGTATCTTCACTGTTCCTGTGGGGAAGCAAACCTGATAATTTTTCTGACCATTCAATGATAGGCTGGTCACTACAGGGAATGCTTCAATTGCACACTGGTCTTGGGGCACTCCTGTTGTTAAATGCAAGGCAAAGTAAGATCTGCCATAGTCCTGAGGAGATTATTTGTTTGGCTCGCTAATAGACTGGTGGTGGTGGGAAACTGATGCCCAGTTAAGTACCCAGTTAAATACCAAGCCTTTCTCTTGGGTCTGGGGCAATAGCAAGGTGATGCTCCATCCTGCGCATGCCAAGAAAATCATTGTAACTATGTATTGTATGATAAATAACTTGATTCCATATTGCTGGTCACTGTAACTGGGAATTAAGAGATGGAAATGGAAAGCCTCCCTTTTCATTTTACTGGGATTTGGATCATGCCCTGTATTTAAATACTGGATAATCCTATATGGCACTATTATGTAGTATTTACCCTGGACTTAAAGGCACAACCATCACCTAGCAGTGCCTGAGGGAATCAAAAAAACCCTGAACTATAATCTTTCAGGAAATGATTAACCACTTATTACTCATGTACTTTTAAGTATATGCATAGTTGACATAAGTGAGCCTCGGCATAAATAACTCCCTTGAAGTCATTGAAGTTTATACCTGTGCTGACTTCAGTCCAAAGTGTTAATGATTTTAAACCTTACACAGCCATTCTATCCAATTAATTTTACATCCTGTACATGTTTTATCTAAAAATTCATGAGACATTAAAAACTTTTAGAGAACATCTCCCAGCCATCTCTAAAGTCTTCTCCCCAATATAATTCTCCAACAGTTTATTCAAAATCTCAGTGAAGTAAAACTGTATGGATTTTTTTCCCCCTGATCTGCACATATAGTCACCACGCTCTAGTAATCAAGAGAATATTGCAAAGCATTTTGGGTGCTCTAGTTCACTGAGCACATTTCCTTCATTTATATGACTTTGTTCCTAAGGCAGTTATTTCATGTATCTCTTTGCTTCACATTGTATAGGACGCTGAATTTTCTGTGCATCACACATTTATTGGAAGTAATTTAATTTCAGTGGTTATGTGTCATGGAAGAGTTTTTATGTATGTCTAGTCTTTTTTTCTGGGTAGTGAAAGCATTTTGATTGTTCAGCAAATCCACCTCTCTCAGTATTTCAGCACTCTTGAGGACTTATTCCTTTCACCTTTTCTGCATAGTTTGTGTTTGAAAACCCATTAATTTGTTTGTTATAATGGATTATTTAAATACATTGTTCTCAGAATTCTGTTCTCCTGTTGTATCCCATCTGTATAAATGACGTTAGAATAGAACATGTATCAATAATGGAATATTATGTATGTGTTTAATTATTTTCCTTTGCATGTCAGGACTATCAGAAATTGTAAATATCTAAGAACTTGGAAGACTCAATGTAAATTGCCTTTTAATCTGCATTGCATTTCTGATATCATCAAGAATCTGTGAGCCAGAAGTTAGAACTATGACTCCAAGAGATAGGCATGTATGTTGTTGTTTCCCAGTTTTATAATAATTTTATCACATGCATTTTTAAAATATCTATAATCCTAGTTTCAAATTTAAGGCTCACTTCTTTGGAAAGCCATAAATTGACCTCTTTTCTTGAAACTTGAAGGATGGGTATGGTTCCTGATTCTGGAGCTCATTTCTACCGCTTTAATCTGAGCCTAAATGTCACTAGAGTTGATAGCATTTTGTAGGATATGTTGATAGTGCAGCAGCTGGAGGGCTTGTAGGATGAAGCACTTACTTAAAGACAGATTATTCTTCCTCTAAAAGGCAAACCTTTCACCTCACTTATTCTAAGCTACTTTGTTATAAGAAATTGTGTTGATTTCTTATGACACTGCAGTTTGGAGAAAGTGCTTGATTTAACTGGTTCTTAGGTCAATGTGATTAAAGGGTGGTGAGATTCTTCTTCTCATTATATAAAGCTAGTTGCGCTAGGCACTGTAGAAACACATCATGTCCCCGCCCCAACAAGCTTATGGTCTAAATGGACAAGAATAAAAGTGAGAGACTGAAAAGACCCATAGGCAGGTGAAACAAATTTCTTTAGAACAACTATCTTGCAGTGGTCCCCAGGCGATAGATCACAATCTACTTCTGAAAGGCAGTTGCCATTGAAACCTATGAGCATCGCTCTGTCTACTGGCAAAGGGTTGGAGACCACAGATTCTAATGGCAGAGTTGGGTATAGAACCCAGATGTTCTGGTCTAATGATTGGTGCCCTAGGCTATGTTGGACTCATCTTGTTCTGTGATGGAACTGAGTTTTATAATCACAAAATCTCCATTGGGAATTTCCTGGCTTATAACAAGTTCAAAGATGGGGTTTGCCAGTAAGTGTGCTCAAAAGGAACCTAGCCAGTGGAAAGAGAGGAAGGGCTAAGGGTCTAAAAATTTAATAGTGATGAGTTCTTTATACTATAGGAGGCAGATGTGTGGGCTGACGCCAAATAACAGTTCCTACTGAAGAGGTCCTCCAGTTTTTCCTGCTTTCAGTTATAAGAATTGCATTCTCTGCAGACTGTCCATAGTCTTTTTTGTCTACTTTTTGTCTTTTTAATATGTTTTGGTTTTTTTTTAAAGATCATTTACAATTTACCTTTTGGTGCTCTGAACAGTTGCAGGGCCTTTTACCAAGCTCTCTTCCCTTAACACTTTCCCAAAATTAGTCCTGATAGTGGCAAGAAAATGTAAAAGAAGGGCAAGGGCAAAGGGCAAGGTCACCCTTAAAGTCACCTCAACAAAAAAGCAGACTTTCTCCTCCAGACATTTGAGTCCAAATCCTCAGGCCTCTCTCCTGCCAGTCCTCCCACTAAGCAAAATAAGGATCACAAATGCAGACCTTAAATAAAAATAAAAAAAAAATCCTGAAGGATCCTAGGAACTGTTGTTCTCTGCAGTTTTTTTTTAAGTGTAGTCTGAGTGAGGTTGTTCTGTTTTGGGGCATCTCTCTTGAACATTCAGACACAAATGATTAAAAAGGGGGTGAAGAGGTGGTGGCAATCAGAGACAGAAAATGCACACAGATGTTGTTCAGAGGATGCCAAAACTGAATCTTACATTTCCATTCTTACTGTGCAGTCTTTGCAGTCTGAAGTACAATGGTAAACCCAGCAAAACCAAAGCATCTTATTTGTAAAAAAGAAAATAAAACAAAAATCTACCCAAAGTTCATACTGACAAAAGGGTGAAATAAACTTTCTGTGGAGTCTATGAAGCAGCACTTAGAGCCTCAGTGAAAACCATACTTTTTTTTCTGGAGCAGAACTTGCATATACTGAGTTCCTCCTCTCTGACATTCCCCACAAAAGAGAAAAAGGTTATGGTGGTGGGATCCTCCTTAAAAAAAGAAATTTAACATTGCTATAGTTTTAGGGACCTCCTTTGAAGGTTTCATTTCCTTCACCAAACTGAGGACATACAATGTGGAACCAAGCAGGCATCCATGACTATGAGCATGGAAGACCAATGTTTCCATAAAACAGGCTTTTGGTAGCAAGAATATACTTGGAGGAGAAATTTATTTTCAGGGGACTAGTAGAAAAAGCTGCATCCAATCTTTTATCTTTGCTGTTGATGTTAAAGCTGCTCCCCCACTCCCTTGCTCTTGGCAGTGGTTTTGGGCTTACACTGCTTAGTGCATGTGCTGGAGAGACAAGACTCGATGGCTATGTTCACACATAAACTGTTATTTCGAAATGAGTTATTTTGAAGTAAAGTCCTTATTTTGAAATAAGTTAATTCGAATTAAGGGAAAAGCTCAAAGCGAAATAGCATGTCCAAAGACAGGACTTGCTATTTCGCTTTAGGAGAGGGGCACCATGGGAGGTGTGGCAACATGGCCCCTTCCTTGGGCCATGCCCCCACCCGACAGAGGCTAAAAGAAAGGCACCCTGGGAAGGAGAAGGGCAAAAGTGTTATTTCAAAATAATAGGTCCAAATGTCGTTGTTTCGAAACAACCATTTCAAAACAACGGCTATTTCGATTAGATGCGAGGTTTTACTGTTTCAAAAGAATGGCTGTTATTTCAAAACAATAGGTCCTGTTGTTTCGAGATAACGGAACATCGTCTGGACATAAGAAATTTTAATTTGAAACAATGGCTGTTGTTTCGAAATAAAACTCTCGTCTGAACACAGCCTATGAATAGATGGAAGAAAACCAGACCCATTAAAACTAAAGGTGACTTATTCTCCAGAAATGCCTCTAAGAGCAATCAATTACTACCTACCAACCTTCAGCATTCTTCTATAGAAGAACAACCTGCCTTTTTTGCCACCACTATGAAAAAATGGTTGAGAATACATATTTTCCTGGCTTGATGCTATAGAATTCAAAAAGCCCCTCTTGCTCAATCCATTCGGAAAGTTATGCTCGGCCAAATCAACCACCTTCTCTAAAGTTGGGCAATTCAGCCCGTTCTAGATCAGGATCACTATCAGGGTTGATACTCCATATCGTTCCTGGTTCTGAAGAAGTCAGGGGAAAGCAAAAGGGGTCCTGGGTTTAAAGATGCTAAACAAGCTGGTCCACTTCCACAAGTTAAAAATGGACACTGTTCATGCCAACTATGGTAATTATAAACTAGGGGAACTTCATAACCTCTGTTGACCTAAAAGAGGCATAATTCTACATTTCCATGTACTAGCTGTCCCTGAGATTTGCTTATGGCACTCTGTAAATGCAGGATGAAGGTTGATACTTCCAATTCCCCCCCAGAGTAGGGGTTGGGTTATAGAGGGTAGTGAAGCAGCTTTATGCCAGAAAGATCATAGAATCATAGGGTTG
The DNA here is from genome assembly GCA_007922195.1 of Podocnemis expansa. Classification (NCBI taxonomy): domain Eukaryota; kingdom Metazoa; phylum Chordata; order Testudines; family Podocnemididae; genus Podocnemis; species Podocnemis expansa. The sequence continues at coordinate 26,105,341 of ML681964.1, read as the reverse complement.
GAAGGGACCTCATAGGTCATCTAGTCCAACCCCCTGCCAGAGAGAGGACCACTCCCACTAAACCATCCCAGTCAGGGTTTTGTCCAGCCAGACCTTAAACACCTCCAAAGATGGAGATTGCACCACCTCCCTTGGCAGCTCATTCCAATGCTTCACCACTCGCCTAGTAAAAAAGTTTTTTCTAATATCCCGCCTCAACCTCCCTAACTGCAACTTGAGACCATTGCTCCTCATTCTGTCTTCTGTTATTACCGAGAACAGTTGAGCTCCATCTTCCCTGGAGCATCCCTTCAAGTAGTTGAAGGTTGCTATCAAATCCCCCCTCAATCTTCTCTTCTGCAGACTAAATAAGCCTAATGCTTTCAGCCTTTCCTCATAGGGCTTGTGCTCCAGCCCTTCAATCATTTTGGTTGCCCTCCTCTGACCTCTCTCTAGCATGTCCCTGTCCTTTTTGTAGTGGGGGGCCCAAAACTGAACACAGTATTCTAGATGCGGCCTCACCAGTGCAGAATAGAGGGGAATGATCACATCCCTTGATCTGCTGGTAATACTTCTTTTGATGCAGCCCAGTATGCCATTGGCCTTTTTGGCCGCAAGAGCACACTGCTGACTCATATCTAGCTTCCCATCCACCATGACCACCAGGTCCTTTTCTACACTGCTGCTACTTAGCTGAATGTTCCCCAGCCTGTAGCAGTGCATGGGGCTTTTCTGTCCCAAAGATGTACATCTGCATCTTTTTTTCCTTGAGGATTAAAGCCCCTTTACTACAGAGTTCAGTCAGGAACTCCCAACTGACAGTAAACATTCTTTGACAGCATGGGTTTAAAGTTAGTCTGGTGAAAAGCCAGATCATCTGTGTACAGACATTAAAAAACACGGGAGACTGCAGAGACTTCCTCCGAGAAACAGGCAAGCTGAGATTCTGGAGAAAACATATGAAGTTCTGCCTACTCTAAACTCCTGCATGGAGGTCTTCACTATGGGTATGTCTACACTATAAAAGCAGTCGCCTTTTTTAAGTTGACTTAATAAAGTCGACTTTTTAAGTAGACCTTATTAAGTCGACCTAGTAAGTATACACTACATTAAGTCGACTTTATAAAGTCGACTTTAAGTGGGTGTCCTGGCTTAATTCAACTTAATGAAGTCGAGTTAATGGTCACACTGAACTAAGTCGATTTTGTTAAGTTGAATTTGTTAGTCCACATTGCCTTAAGTCAACTTAATAAAGTCAACTTAACAGTAAGGTCAACTTTATAAGTGGACCTTTTTAAAGTTGACTTTATTGCCCTGCAGTGTAGATAAGGCCAATGTTCCCTCTAAGGTTTGGCGGCTTGTGTGCAAAATTTTCAACCCGTGTGCAAAACTTTTTCTGAATAAAATTTGTGTGCAAACTCAAGCAACAAAAATTATTGAAAAATCTAGACCAATGAAAAATTAATATAAACTATTTAAAGTTGTTTATTACTAAAATCACCGAATTTATTTAAAATTTACCCAAATTGCTATACAATCAAAAGAAACTAATCCATGGCTTTCAAACAACCCAAGACCAAAGTTATATTCAATCAGGATCCTAGGAGTCACAATTCTGCCTAATACCCTCATCTCCTGTGTTCTACATGCAGAGTTACAGTTTACACGGAAGACAGCTAATTATCACTGACAGCATTTAAGATACACAAGGAGTCGTGTGGCACTTAAAGACTAAGATTTATTTTTCGCATGAGCTTTCGTGGGAGACTCCTTGTTTTGTTTTGTTTTCCTGGAATGGACTAACATGGCTACCGCTTTGGAAATTGGCAGCATTTAAGATGTCTTGATGCTCCCAGAGGGGTAAATTCTATTGAAATTTTAAAAATCAGAAAAAGATTCCAGGCATCTCTTTTCAGGAAAATGCTGCTACAAGAAGGATGCTAAACACAGCTGAAATCAAAACAATGGGCTTCTAGCTGCTTTAAGATAAGGCTACACTATTTCTTAAAAGCCTATTTTCAGTCCCTTGTATCTTTACCTGCCCCATCATTTTGGGGCTACATTTCAACTTAAGAGAAAATTTCTGCCAAAATACCACATCACTTTAATGCATTATGGTTTCTTCTGATGGACAGATTAGGGTGCATAGTGAAGAGAATAATCTCATGGCTCCTTTGATTCCCAGTCTTTTGGCTGTTACTATATTTAAAACAAGTACTTATCTGATATCTCCGTTACATCTCTAAAATTTCTGTGAATTGTTCTTCAAAGCATCTGATGAAATGGGGTTTTCTCCCATGAAAGCTCATGCAATCAATATATTTGTTAGTCTTTAAGTACCACAAGACTCCTTGTTTGTTTTGTAATGAATTGTTGTGAGTTACAGGATTTTGGAGAAAACATCTTCCAGGTTCTTTGAAAGCAGGGGGTTAGCATGCTCAAACACTCTCACTGTTCAGTCACTCCACTTAAGTAACATCCACACTAGCTTTCAGGAAATATACAACTGATTTTTAGAGATTTTTCACCTCCACAGCTTTATCTAGTTACAGAAGGGACATTTTGGCACCATGCACTCCCTGTTTCCCACTTGAGGAGTTTCAAACTTCAGGATATGAATGGCACTTACTCTTTGCCATGCCTCTTGTTTAAAAAGCTGAAGAATTGCCCCAATTCTGACTCCCTAAGCTCCCTGCCCCCATTCCAGCCCTCCTAAACCCCACCCCCAGCTCCACATCTTCATGCCACCTCTTTCAGCCCCCCCAAGCCCTCCCCAGCCCACCATCCTGACCCCTTCTCCCCCCTCCCCACACACTCTCCCTGCCAGCTGCCTGACAAACCCAAATCCCCCCCCAGCCCTCTTCACTGGCCAAAGAGCTGGGCAGGGGGCAGGAGGCCACGGTGCTGGCCGGCAACCACGAGCCTGGGCTGGAGGCTGGGGCTGGCCATGCGAACGGCCAGACCCCGGCTGGAAGAGGCGGAGCCTCCACAATCTCCGAGGAAGGGAGGGGAGGGGAGGGGAGGGAGGAGTGGCAGGGCTGACCCAAGCCCACAGACCCTCTCTTCCTCTGGCCGAGGGGCTGGGCTGAGGCTCGTGCTCGGACACAGCACTCCGGCTCGTCTCCCCTCGGCCACGCTGCCCCTGAACTGCCCCATGCGCGGGGGCAGGAAAATCCTGCGCGGCAGGATTTTTTTAAGCGCGCGGCCGCGCTGCCGCGCGCCTTAGAGGGAACAGTGGATAAGGCTCTGTTTAAGTCGACTTAAGGGCCCTTAAGTCAACTTAAACACATAGTGTAGACGTACCCTATGACTTTTAGTCCTGGTTAGTTCAGGTATATACCTACTCTTTTTTAGAAAATGTCATCTGGGGCCTGCAGTACTACTTAAAAAGCATCCCTACCCTCTCTGTCAATTCCAGCTCTCACACTATATGACTGCCCTCCACAATATATGTCCCTCCAACGGTGGTTACATCTGACAAAATTCATGGGTGGTATCCACCTAGCAGAACTACTGTGAGGTACCATAATGACAAATGTTAGCTCAGTGGAATGGAAAGTGCTCATGTCTCAACACATGCTGCAAGGTCGGTTTTCATGAACAAATCTCGCTACATCCTTAGGAATGTTTTTAACTGGGAGCAATTCACATAACGCTTCAGGCACTCATCCCCCACCTTCAGCTCCAGACGTAAACCTATAAGCACAGTCAGTATTACTGCCATAGGTATTTCAGGAACAATGGACTAAACTAAGTACCTGATAAGGTGACGATCCTTGGCTCTGAGCATTGAAGAAGACCAGGCAGGAATACTGTTGGTCACCTGACCCGGAAAGGGTAAAAGCCTTGGTGGAGGGGGGCACCGAGATGTTTGAAATAAGGGACTCCCAGACACACTCTCTCTTGCAATCTGTTTACAAGGTAACATCAAGATTGTATGTGGGGGAAAGCTTGGCTGGAGGCTGACCGACCAGTCTGTGATGAGAACCATCTAAAGACTGTTAGGCTTCTGATGTGTTAAACTTAATTTGGAATGTAATTTGCTTTTACTTCTTTCTGATCTAATCTTACCCATTTCCCCTTGCTTGTAATCATTTAAAATCTTTCTGTACTTAATAAACTTAATTGTTTTGTTTTTTATCTAAAACAGCGCGTGCAGCAACAATTTCTTTGATAAATTGTGGACTATGAGCTTGTGAAGTTCAGTGGGCAGCACTAAACTCTGTAAGAAGGTCGTTCCTAGGGTTGCATCTGGGACTAGGAGTGTTTGCTAGATCATTCTACGGCTTAACCCTATGAATAGCTGGCGAAAAACACTCATTCACTAAATCAGGGACTACTTGGTTGTAGGAGGCTATGTGTGGGCCAGTCCAGGAGTGGGGGATTCACACAATGTGGGTGAGTGCAAGACAGTACTGAGGAGTAAGGGACTGGAGTGACACAACTATACATCAGTCCAGATTGAAGTAGGGAACAGCACACAGAACAGATTGTTCTGCATAATTAGTTAACACATATTTCAAGGTATTATTCAAGATGAAGTGGCCTATTAACACCCTTCCAGTCATTGTGGGGAAGACAACTGGAGGAGGTACTTGTTAATGGGTTAGAGATGGTTGTAATAAGTCATAAATCCAGTGTGTCTGCTCTGTCCATGATTTTTAGTGTGTTAGCAAAGAATAAATTTAAGCTCTCAGGCTCATCTTTTGAAAGTGTTGTGCAGGTTTCCTTTGAGGTTGAAGACTGAGAGCTCAGATACAGAGTCATTGCTTTGTGAAAAGAGTTCACTGTCAGGCAAAAAGGTGTTTTTTGTCTTTTATCATTTTACTGTGTGAATTCATTTGAGGGAGAGGTGATTGTTGTAACTAGGGCAGTTTTTTTTTTTTGTACCAGATGAAGTACGCAACATGTGACAGGCATGTGTAGGACTAATGGTTCTTGAAAGATGTGTTCTGGGTGAGGAGTGTTGATCATTGTAGCAGTGAGATATGTCTGCAGGTTTTGCATCTGTTGTTCTGGCAGGATCTAGTGCCACTATGGGTTGGTGTGTCCTGGTCTTTGAGGAACTTAGAGAAGTTAGTGGGGAGAGGGAGGGAGGGTTTGAAGGCCAGAAGAGGGGATTCAGGAAAGACTTCTATCACAGTGGAGTCCCATCAAGTGAATATGCATAGTTGTTTCATGATGCCCCCTTATAGTTTCCATTGTTGAGAGGCAGGTGACAGCTAAGGGTGTGTGGTTAGAGAGGGTTTCATTTCTGTATTGAAGCAGGTTCTCTCTGTGTCTTTGGGTGGCTTGTTCCCTGATGTGATCTACTTATCTGGTTGAGTGTCCTTGTTTGGTGAAAGTGGTTTTGCATGTGTTAGCGTGAATATCCCAGACTTTGTTTTCAAAGCTTCTTCCATGGTGTCTGAGTACCTGGCTGTAGAAAACTGAGCTTTTGATGTGTTTGGTGTGATTACTGGATCTATGAGGTATTTGTGGTGATTTGTGGGATTTTTGTATATTTTAGGATTTTTAGGCACTGTGGAAGATGCGTGATGCACAGTGAACAGTGGGCTACATATGCACAAGAACTGTTAATGCACAGAAAGATCCTATATATGGTCCAAAGTCAGGGTTCTTTTTTCTGTCCATATGTGTAGACAGGAAGGATATTATTTTTCACTAAAGCCCTAAAGTCTGGTGAATGTTTTATTTGCATTAAAAGGTGGGTTAATGTAAATACATGCATATATTTATGTAATTAAAGAGCAAAAGGCCTCTTCCCTCCCCACCTCCAAATGATAATCATAGAATCCCTCTATTATATGTAATACACTATGACAAAACATGCACTGCTCACTTTATCTTGCTCTTCAAACATAGAAACAATCAGCCAAACCAGTAAGTAGAAGGGTAGTTGCTTGAATATTCACCTATCCTGGAACAGACTGAGCTGCTAATCCTTTTTTTTTTTTTTTTTTTTTTTTTAAATCCACTTTCTATTGAGCTCAGCCAAGTCCTTTTCAATTTATTGTGTTTATCAGCCCTACTCCCACCAGATTAATTCTGACCTTGACTTCCTTCTTATCACCATTTCTAATTGACTTGGTTTCTATGGATTGTAAACATTAATCCTTGCTGACTTTAAATTTAATTGGGTAGTGTCTAATGTCAAAAATGTAAAAAAATCATTGTCTACTCTAAAACTAACTCAGTCAAATACAAACTTATCCTGGATTTAATAGCAAAAAAGGAAATCATAGTCTCATGGATTGGGACCTGCTCAATAAGACTAGATTGATCTTCTTCTACTCTGAGTGCCCAGTGCTTGAGCTATTATATATGGACAACTACAACACACATTTTATGTCACTTAATATTATGCTCATTGATCTATGTGGCGTCATATTACCTCTAAAATTGTGTCTGCCAGAATGTATTTTTTTAAATCTTATTATAAATGCCCTGCTTCTGCAAAGGTTTACACAGCAAGTAGTGTCACTGAAGTCTACTCACTGGGGACTAATTACAGAGCGTAAAGCTGAACATGGACATTAGTCTTTGCAGGATCTGGAACCTTGATCTCTAAGTAAGCAAAGCAAATAGTAAAGATTCTTCTATAAGTACTATCAAAATTAAAGGAACATTATTTTAAGGATACATATTACTACTGGTAGATACTGGGAAAAAATTCAGTGAGGAAAAGGCTATTTAGAGTCCTAGAATTAAAGAACATTAGGGCTGAAAGAAACATCAAGAGGTCATCTAGTCCAACCCCCTGGTCAAAGCAGGATCACAATCAACCAAATCATACCAGCCTTGGCTTTTTCAAGCTGGGCCTTAAAAAGGGTTCCTAATATGTGGCAATCTTAAAATTTAGTGACAAAATGATCCAAATCCCAATGTTGTTTTACAAGGGAATAGAGGTACTTGGCTGGCTTCGTTCAAGGAACAGTGCACACATTTCATTTGCTGTGAGATCTACTGATGCAAAGCATTATGAAAGCACTTGCTAGCTGCTGTTATTATTTTCATTCAACTCCTTTTGTTTTGTCAAAATATAAAGGCATTTTGCAATAAATAATGCTAACACTTTTTTCTATGTCTTTGTAAATCTGGAAGCTTTTCCACAGTTAGAGATAACTGGCATGTACTGTACTATACACAAAAAAAATAGCCAGACTGATACCATTAAGCAAAATGGAAGTATATTTAGTGCTGATGAAGTGTTTATCCAATGGTTTAGGAAAATGAAGCCTTCTGTTCACAGAACAAATGTGCTACCATGGCAGTGCTAGCTTTTCCCATAATATCCAGTTAACATGCCTCAATCTTGATCAGGAGGGACCACTTCCAGGGGGAAAATCCTATTGCATATATAGATATAGATAATAAAGATAGATAGGATGGTGTAATCAGCACTTATTATTTCCTTGCCATCATAGGAGTGACAATGTGCTTTCAAATGTTCTGTCTAGGCTAGCTGAGCAATAAGGGTTTTGTCATTTCCTCCTTCCCTAGTAAATCTCACTGACTTGATGTTTTCCCAGACAGCCTAAATTTTTGTTCTCTTAATTTCATCCATTTCACCTAGTTATAACAATCCCTTGTACTACTCTTTATTTTTCTCCCTCTTTGAAATCACACACTTCAGGAAATACAAGACTTGTTCTATCTTTGTCGTTTCTTAGCTATTCTACCCATTTTTTACTTTTAATCTTTTCTTCTAAATCAGTCTCTGCAGACCCTAGTCATGTTTGTTATTGTTCCCTGAACTCATTCCAGCTAATATGGCTCCCAAAGTTCATCACTATAGCCTGCCATATGTCCTAAGAGTACATTCTCTGTGAGGTATAAAGCTAAGTAACTTGTGAGCTGCTCAGAAATTCTGTTTTTGAAAATCATAGAAAGGTCTATGAATAAATACACAAATAAATGTAAATAAATCAAGTGAAGTCCCATTGGAACTATATATGATAAAAGGGATTTTTCTTTCCTGCACTGAGACATGATACATCTGCATCATAAACTGTTCAAAATTACACTGGCCTTATTTGTGGGCTGAGTCGTGGCTTTCACTTAGATAGAACAAAGCCCCTTTTGCCAGAGACAACACATACCTGCCAATAGTAAGGTGGCAGAGTGAGGGCAACCAGCTTAAGCAGTATTACAGAGCATGCTCAGTATAAGCCAAACAGCATATATGGGAGGAGCATGTAGGCCTGTATGCCCCTGCTGCTCACCCCAATCACTGCTGCCTTTTAGGTCTTTTCCCAACTGTTCACATCCTGTGCAAATAGTTAATCAGCTGTATTGTCATGTGCTCTGAGACTAATGGCATAATGCTCACCATGCCCCCCTGCCCAGAGAAGCTGTCTGCTTATTTAGGCAGAGCATGCTAAGCTTCGACAGCATTTGCAGGAAACTTCCCTGTTGTTGATATCTGCAAAGCAGCATCATGGACTTCATTCCATACATTTGATAGATATTGCATTACCACATCAAGGGAAGATGCAAATTTTATGAAAGTGGTCCAGCAGTTTCTCTTAGCCTCACATCTGTTGAAAACCAAGTAGAATGCATCTACAGTTTTGATGGAGGTACGTAAGCACTTGAAGAAATGGTCATCTTCTCATAACTGTTCTTTGAATTATGTTGCATATGGACATTACACAGCCCTTCCTCCTTCCCCAGCACATTGGAGCCTATCATTGGGATTCTGGAATGAGGGTACTGAAGAATGGGTGGGGCAGTTCCACCTGGTTTTAATTTGGCTTGGCATATGAAGGATACCAAGGAGCAGGTGAGACTGCTAGGGAAAACAATCAAGCGCTGATGCATAAAATATGCACACATATAGCATAATGCACCTGTGCAACACACCCCAAAGAAAACAGTTATGAAAAGGTGGGTAACCATTTCTTTTGCTCATAAAGCTATTACTTGTAAATCACACAAGAGTAGGCATAATCTAGTAAAAATAATCATAGTGGAAGGTTTCCCTGTATGATGTCCTCTATATAAGGCCAAAGGATAAAAATCTCTGGAGTATTATTAAATCACAGATTGTTACCATCTGAAAAAAAGAAATCTGAATATTGGAGGGTATTTTTAGGAAGAAAATGTGTGGTCAGAGTTATGGTTTCAACCAAAATTACTGTCAGATCTTACATCTGTAATATTAACAAGCAAAAGACAATTCATTAATCAAATTTACTTATTCAAAAGAATTATAAAATCTTGTTACTATAAATGAGATCCAGTTACAAAGTACAAGGCATTTTGGCACAATGGATGAGATCCAGTTACAAAGTCCAAGGGATACAGCAAGGGTCTAATTAATCTTGGTGAAATACCATTAAAATACATTAAATTACACTAGTGATTAATTTAGGTTCAATTTTTTTCTGTTAGGACTTTGATGTATCTGTCCAAATCCCAGTCAGACTCTTGAGTTGTCTTTTCAATTGACCCTAGGTTCAGAAATAGCTTTTTCATGGGTATATATGCTCTTATCTAAACCAAATGCAAACTGAAATATGAAATGAGGAGGCATTTTTAGAAATATAGTGGACTGGACTGGAAAGTAGTTAATAAGTGAGTGGTATGTCACCACTTAAAACTGGGATTTTATAACATCAAACCCAGAAAAATATTCTATAGTATTCTGCCAACCTATACAATATGCTACCCAATGACACAAAATCCTACATTCAAATCTGATGCTCTCAGATACCAAAGATCTTGGGGTACATTTAACCTGTAATTAAACAACCATTGCTAGCCTATGTTAGCTAGCTTAGGCTCGTGGAGCTTTGACTATGGGGCTGTTAAATTGTGGTATAGATGTTTGAGCTCAGCCTTCAGCTGAGGCTCTGGGACCTACCTCAGTATTGGGGTCCAAGAACCCCCAACTTCAATTTGAGCCCAAATGATTAAACTGCAATAAAAAGTCCTTCAGATGGAGCCCTGCAAGACTAAGTCAACTGACATGGGCCACCCAAAGGTGTTTAATTGCTGTGTTGACATATCCTGACACTACTTTCTTTTGCAAATGCTTGAAGCATTATGTATAACAGGATAGTCAAATGAGATACTAAATATCATGAATCTGAGCTCATCTATAAAATGAGATCTCATAGAGGTGTTAATGGTTCTCATTCCTTAGTAAAAGCATTTCAATATTATGATGAGCACAGATCATTACCCACAATTCTGGACTAGATTAGACACAAAGGAGCCAGCAAAGTGATTTTGATATAGCAAGGAATATCTTTATCAAATCTAATTAAAGATCAATTGAAAATATAAAGAACCCCCACAATTTTATACCTCCATCTGAAAGAAAGGATGTATGGGCTCCCCCCACCCCACTACTGCTTTACTCTTCTTACAGTGTTGTATTAATTTCCTGTGTTTAGGAGAGTGGGAGTTTTTTTGTTGTTTAAAAAGCTTGAGTGTAACCTTTCATGCTTACTGGAACTTCAGCTTAGACATCACAGCATCCCTCTTGAGTGCTCCTCTTAGATGAGAGGCCTGGCTTTCTGCACCTCACTCTGAATGGAACCAGATAGTCCAACCACTCATATACTGGATCTCTGAGTAGCTGCCTTGTGGTACACAACTGTGTTAATGAACAACCCAGCTCTGTTTGGTTATCTATATTTCTTCTGGGAGACTGATAGCATACAATTACAGTGATGCAGAACCAATATTTTTTAAACAAAGCATTATTTAGTTGCTCCTCAAATTAATTAAAACAAACTGAAAACAGTAACAGGAGTACATGAAGGGGTACTAAGTGGTACCTCTTCCTAAAAGCTTTCTTTGATTTAATTCCTGCCACTTAGGCTGATTAATATCAAACATCTAACTGGAGAGGCCTATGGTTTAATACAATACTACACACAACCCCATTCTTTTTCTACCTCTAGTGAAATGGGAGATTTTGTCAAGTTTAGAATGGAAGGGTAACATCCATAGATACCCTGGAAATATAGCATACATCCTGACCAAGTACTTACAAAGCATACAGTTTAAAAAAGCAACTTTAGAGTTCAGGGCCAATTTGCAAAAGTGACTTGGGCACACATTGACTTGCAATGAGATGTATGCTCCTAAATCAACTCTGAAATGGGACTAACCTCCTATAATAGATAAGCACTACTTAAGATGTTGCCCAAGATCCCTTTTGCCTATTCTTGGGTTCCTCCAAAACTCTGTTTTGAGTATTCTAACGAGTCTGGGATTGGAAAAGTACTGCTTAGGGACCCTAGTCTTTTCTTGAGACAACACAATCCTTTCCTGAGCTTAGTGAGTTAACTACTTGTTTTTCCTGCCAGGGATTCAGGATTCCTCACTGCAGAGGTAAGATTAGAAAATGTTAGCTTGACTGGCACAAAGTCTCTTAATAATGAGCCTTAGTCATTCATGTATTTTTGATAGTGAGCTAATGATGAAAACCACCGCATTTAGCAGGAGCAAATTGCCAATGACAGCATCGGGACACTGTTACTGCTTCAGTACTAAACCAAAAGGGAATCCTGCTTTCAGCCCGAAGGCTCATCAGACCTCCCTTCAGTGAGAACAGGCAAATTAAAGTGCCATATATTGGGAGGAAAAGTCCTCTTGCCTCAGTAGGGAGATATAATTAATAAAAGTTTAACCTGTTCTTTCTACCTCATCCGCACAGAATCTGAGACGTATTCCCCAGTCTACAGGAGTTTTGCATGAGAATTGTAAGGCAGTGTAAGAGTTTTTCTCATTAATATTAAGAAATTCTCTTTCTTGTAGAGGGCCACAGATATGTGTCCAAGCCCAAATGGAGAGTTCTAGCTTATTTTAGATGTTTTCATTTTTTGCTGTGTATCTAAGTGTACAGAATTTCTAAAGTTCATTCATATCTGGCTGCACAAATCACCTCATTAGTGCATGTCAGTCTAACACCTCTTTCAGTTCAGGGTAATTACCTCTATTTCCCCCTTTGTGGTCCTTCATGGGCACCCATTCTAGGCCCATGACTCCTTTAGCTGTCACCATTTTTGGGCTGAGACCCAACTCTCCACCTGATCATGGATTTTTCCAGGGTGTACTGTTCCCTCTCTACATGCACTGTCCCCAGGAAGCCAGACTTCCTAAACAGGCTAGATCTGTGCTTTGCTTTCTCTGAAGGCTCATGACCAATGTAAATGCTTGCACTTGCAAGTTACCACACAATTCTTTATAAGCAAGTGTATTTATAATAAGCTTACTAGACAGCAGTGTAGTGGCTAGCACCTCTGCTTAACATGCAGAAGGTCCTGGGTTCAATTCCCAGGGGGTTGGACTCGATGATCTCATGAGGTCCCTTCCAGCCCTATGATTTGATCTGATCTGATCAGTCCCAGAGTTCATTCTCCCAACATCGACATGCGTCCTGGTAGGAACCAGTCCTTCAGCCCTCATACAGAGGTTTTACTGTGGTTACAAGACCATGAGTCTTAGTTCAGAACAAGTATCCGTGGTGTTTCCCTTATACAACTTGGGCATTTATTCTTGTGATTCTGGGCACAGGAAATAAGTAGATAATGTTGCTCTCCTTCAGGGTGTGGTTTCAAAAGGCTTGGTTGTTGCATTACTGAAGATGGGGAATTTGCATTCACATATCCTGAGAGACTTCCCAGGAAAATCAATTGACCCTATTTGTGCCACAAGTCCATTCTTGTCTGACACATCTTCAAATCAGTCCTCTGAAGTTTATAACAATTCCCAGGGTTCACTTTATATCTCCTGTCTTGGGAGATTACATACAATCCTGGCTAGCAATAATACATAATCTTTCCATTTAATACATTGGCCTCCAAAGATACTTAGATTTAATTCAGTAAGGTTTTTCAAGGATCCTGTAAGAAACTGCCACCTCTCTTCCATCTTCAAATTCTAGCCATTTATAAACTAGCTGCAAGAATTCTCTCTAGAAAAAAACTTAGTGAAAAAACCCCAACAACAAAATCACCACCACCTCATTACTGACATTCTATTGTTTGCTTTTCAAAGCTGTTTTTTCACAAAAGAACAGGCTTGCTGTTTCAGGTTATTTTAGTTTATATTTTGAGAAGTAGCCAATACAAATTAAAATGTCATATTAAAAATATTGAAAACAAAACAATTTTTGCTATGAGTTTATCAGAAAAAAGGCTGTTTTGTTTTCATTCTTAGCCTGTGAAGTAAATCTTACTAAATTACACCTGAAAATCAAGATACATTTTTTTTTATATCTAAACATGGATTTTACTCAGGTTTGAAAAATGGGGCTAGCTAATATATTCTCAGAAAATAGATAGAAACTGCTTTCTCCTTTTGCAGTTAAATATACATTTAAGCATTTAACAGGGTAAAATGTAATGACATTTTGAAACCCCACCCTCAAAAGAATTATTTATCCCTTCTGTTCCATGCAACTATTTTTGGATTTATCCGGCTTGTCATGTCATGGCAGTGTCTGTCTGCAGAACATGGCTTTGGTGTTTCTGTTTACTGACTGCCTAGACTTGTTTGCATTCATCAGCTGTTTTCAATGAAATGATAATGAAGTGAGGGGGATAAAGAGCAGAAAGTGAAAGTGAACAAGTCTAGTTTCAAAACTAAGTATATACTGCTCTCTTGTGGAGCTGTCCAGCAACCACCAATACTGGACAATGATTTCTGAGGTATTTTTGTATTGTTTTCCCTATTCTTTAATATTACTGGAACTGTATATAAAATTCTATAGCTATTGTAAGCTTTTGTACAGTCCTACTCTGTAACTTAAATGCCAGCCTCCGCAGATTCAGATGATCACAATTTTCTTTGCTAATCATTGGATGTATTGAGAGAATGAGTGCATTGGATGCATTTCCAGATCTTGCTCTGGGCTTGATCTTGGATTCACATTAGCCTATAAAATAATGTGTGTTTGTCCACATCTACTTAGCTCTTTTGTGTCTTGGATGGCACAGTGAGTGATGTTTGTGGCTTGCTCTGTTCCTCTGCTAATTAGTTTCAGCAGTAAAACATCTCATTTAAACAAACTGTTTCTCCCCCCAAAGCATTTGTCTTTTTTGTATGCTGCATGTTAATTAGGCCCAAACATATCAGTAAATCTTACCAAAGTGAGTGCTGAATGAACTATGAAGACAAACACCAAAAGGCAAACAAGCCCTATACCAGCAAAATAGACAGCTACCCAGTTAATACACAATGGTTGTCTGCACCTAGCTATCTAAATACCATTCTCACAGATACTACTATTAAATATTTATAATGTCTTTTAACACCACCTTTCATCCAAGAGGATCCCAAAGTGCTTTACAAATTGAAGCTAAAATTCTGCTTTCTGCCTCATTCTATAGCTCTGACTTGTTCTGTATTAAAAAATGTTATTGATGTTCATTCAGAAAATTTACACATACATAATGGTCAACAGAGTTTGAACAGCAGATTGTTCATCCTTTTAATGTAAGGTCTAGAGGAATAGCTGTGTTTATAGTTCAGTGGAAAAAAAAGAAAACAAGGAGTCCTGTGGCCCCTTTAAAGACTAACACATTTTATTTAGTTCATGAGCTTTTGTGGGTAAAATCCCATGTCAGCAGGCACACTAACTGGAAGGAGATATATAAATGGGGAGAAAGGTAAGTCACAAGGTCAGTTCAGATTTTTTCAGCAAACCAAGCAGGTGGTTTTGAATCAAAACACTGGAACAACAGATAAAAGGTGGGAAAGTTAGAAGAGTGGAAAATCACCTATTCCAAAGAGTGAGCCAGGCCAAATCTCTATTCAGACCTCATGTAATGGTGTAGAATTTGCATATGAAGTCTAACTTTGCAGTTTCCCTTTGGATTCTTGAATCTGAAGTGTTTGTGTTGAAGAACTGTAACTGTCATGTCTTTCCTAGAAAGTGCAGGGAGGTGGAAATGTTCCCCTATTGGTTTTTCCAGTGTGACTGTGTTCTTGATATCTTATTTGTGTCCTTTTATTATTTTGCACAGAGACAGTCCAGTTTGACCAATGTAGAAAGCAGAGGGGCATTGCTGGCACATGTAATTTCCTTCCAGTGCAAGGTAGAGGCTGCAGCCAACTCTGTGGAGAAAAATACTAAGAATCAGAAATGAAATCACTATCAACTTCAAAATGTTTGTGAAGGGGTGTGAAAAATCCAAGTAAGCCATATGGAGAATTTTAGATCTGCAAAATTTACCCAAGTTTGGATTTGGCCAGAATGTTGTGATTGATACTTTTTAATCTATGCAGGGGGAGAGAGGGTAAGGCAGGAGAGTAAAACCAAAGATACCTGTTCCCCTCCCCCCAGCAAACACAAAAATATCACAAGTGTTTTAAAATCTTTGATGACAATTTACAGTTGGTTTTTAATTTTTGTTTTCAACTGAAAGATGGTGCCGCCAATCCTAGTGTTCTTTTAACACCTTTCTCAGGGCACATTGCCTTGTGGGATGTGTAGTAGCAAGTCTAACTGATTTCTTCTATCAGTGGATCATAGAATTGTAGAAACTGAGATCGAGTCCAGTCTCCTGCACTCATGGCAGGACCAAGTACCCACTTAAGCCCTCTCTGACTGGTGTTTGTCTAACCTGATCTTAAAAACTTCCAGTGATGGGGATTTCAAAGTTGCGTAGGCAACTTCTTCCAGTGGTTAATCACCCTGACAGTTAGGAGTTTTTTTTCCTAACATCCAATTGCTTCTTGTCCTATTGCTGGCAGTTAAGAACAATTTTTCTCCCTCTTCCTCCTCCTAACAACCTTTTAGGTACTTGAAAACTGTTATCATGTCCCCTCTCAGTCTCTTTTCCAGACTAAACAAACCCAGTTCTCTCAATGTGCCCTCATAAGTAAACTGTTCCAGACCTTTAATCATTCTTGTTGCTCTTCTCTAGACTTTCTCCAATTTCTTCACATCTTTCCTGAAATGTGGTGCCCAGAACTGGACACAAGATTCCACATGAGGCCTACTCAGTGCAGACTAGAGCAGAAGAATTACTTCTCATGTGTTTATAATATTCCTGTTAAAACATCCAAGATTGGTATTTGCTCTTTTTGTAACAGTACTACACTGTTGACTCATATTTAGCTCGTGGTCCACTGACACCCAGGTTCCTTTCCACAGTATTCCTCCCTAGGCAATCATTGCCCATTTTATATGTGTGCAAAGGATTGTTCTTTCCTAAGTGAAGTACTTTGCACTTGTCTTTACTGAATTGTGTCTTTTGTTTACATCTGACCATTTCACCAGTTTGTCCAAATCATTTTGAACTGTGTTCCCTATCTTCCAAGGTACTTGCAACCCCACCCCCAGCTTGGTATCATCCACAAACTTTATAAGTATACTCTTCATGCCATCATCTAGATCATTGATGAAAATATTGAACAGAACCAGACTCAGAACTGATCCCTGTGGTACTCTGCTCTTTATGCCCTTCCAGTATGACTGTAAACCATTGATAACTACTCTCTTGGAATGGTTATCCAACCAGTTTCACACTCATCTTATAGTAACTCCATCCAGGCTATATTTCCCTAGTTTGTTGATGAGAAGGTGATGTGAGACCCCATCAAAAGCCCTACTAAAGTCTAGATATACCACATCTACCACTTCACTTGTATCGACAAGTCTTGTTACCCCATCATAGAAAGCTGTCAGGTTGGTTTGGCATGATTTCTTTTTGACAAATCCATGCAATCACTTAACACTTTATTTCTTTTATATATTTGAAAATTGATTCCTTAACTATTTGCTCCATTATTTTTCCTGGTACAGAGGCTAAACTGACTGGTCTGTAATTCCTTGGATTGTCCTTATTTCCCTTTTTACAAATGGACACTATATTTGCTCTTTTCTAGTCCTCTGAGACCTCTCTAGTCTTCCATGATTCAAAGATAATAGCCAATGGATCAGATGTCTCCTGAATCTGCTCCTTGAGTATTCTAGGGTGCATATCATCACGCCTGAGTCACTTGAAGAGATCTAAGTTGTCTACGTAACTTTTAAATTGTTCTTTCCCTATTTTAGCTTCTGATCCTATCTCGTTTCTGCTGCCCTCCCCATCTCAAGCATCTAATCACCACAAGCCTTCTCAAGTGAATAATGAAACAAAGAAATCATTTAGTTCCTCTGCCATTTGCACATTTTGTCTTATTGTTTTTCCCTCTTTATTGAATAAAAGTCTGACGCCATCCTTGGTGGTCGTCTTGTTTCTAATGTATTTGAAAAATATTTTCTTATTACCCTTTAGATGGAGTATTCTATGATGAAAGTTTGGAGTCTGAAGAACTGAGCAATAATTAGTGTGCTTATGGGAGTCCTGTCAAAGGAATGAGAGAATTACAAAGGAAAAGCCAGTGGAGTTTAAGTGTACAATATTTCAGAAAGATTGGGAGAGGGCATTTTTACAATATTCTGTCTCCTCTTTAGAAAGAGATGGAGACAATATCAAAGGGATACACTCCTAAAGTGCTATTTATTTACAGGATGGTTAGTAACTGATAAGCACAACACCAGAACTGCTTCTTTGTCCTTGGAGTCCAGGTGTCTTGACAGTATAGACAAGTTATGTGCCTTACCAAAATAACTGTTAACTCTTCACTGACTTAAAGGGCTCTTGAAAGAAAGTTTTCCATATTCTTCATTCTTATTTTGTGCAATGTGCAGAAATTGTGCACCCAGAAGCAGATATATGGAAAAGTACCAACATTGCAGCATAGTTAAGAATAATAAAAAGTTGGGAAGTGCAAGAGTTACGGTTTCAATAGCAGCATTAAGCTGGCTACATTGCACATGTTTATTTTACAATGCATATTTTGCAAAATAAATATCAATATTAAAATAGGTCTAGAGATTTAAGTATTTTCTGATTTTGACAAGAAATGCCTCAAAGCCAGTCTCATCTCTAATATAATAATTTCTTCTTGAATGAGAGCAATTGATATTGTGAATATCTGATCATTTTAATGAATGTTTACTATATATGTTAATTTTATTTGTTATGAAATAAAGTTGTACCTTTTAAACAGCCAATTCACATTTTATTTCAATGTTTGTTTCTCTACTTTGAGAATGTTCATGGTTTGTTTGCTACTAAGTTTTAAGTGAAAATGCAGATTGCTTCTCAACTTATTCTTTCCCTAGTATTGCTAAATTCTTTTAACTTATCAAAAATTCATACAAAAATATATATTCCGATCAATAACTGTTGAAAACTTACCCAATCTTGAGAGAAAAGTGGCCTGACTGCACAGATAGCTCTGTGGCCTCATTCAAAAAAGATACAGGCTTTGACTTCCCAGCACAGTTGGTGTATAGTTTGGTTCAACATGCATAAAAATAGCAACACTGGATCATATTGTATGGTCTGAGCTGCAGAGCAATAATTCCATTCATTAGCATGGTAGCCACAGATTTTACCTGCAGGCCATATTAAAATCAAAATAATGTATGGCTGCAAAGGATCTCAAGTCTGGCCTCTTTCACTGAGGCAGGCCCAGTTATACCAAAACCATCCTTGACGGGTGTTCGTCTAACCAATTCTTAAAAACTCCACTGACAGGAGTTCCCAGTGATTAACTATCCTTGGAGTTTTTACTAATACCTAATTTGAATCTCCCTTGCTGCAGAGTAAGACCAATGCTTCTTGTCTTACCTTCGGCAGATATGGAGAACAAGTGATCACTATGCTCTGTATAACAGCACTTAATGTATTTGAATACTGTTACCAAGTACCTCACTCAGTATTCTTTTCTCATAATCTTTACTTACAGGTCAGCTTTTCTAAACCTTTTATAATTGCTTCCTAGAGACTTTCACCAGTTTGTTTACATCTTTCCTGAAAAGCAGCACCCAGAATGGAACACACTACTACACCAGTAGCAAGTAGAATGGGACAATTACTTCAGTTCCTTGTGTATGGCACTGCTATTAATGTACCCCAGAACAAAATTAGGCTTTCCAGGGCTGGCTCATGGGTTTTTAAAACTATAACAAAATAACTATACTGAGATTAATTCAAAATAATAGTGTGTTTACACAAAACTCCTATTTCAAAATAAAGTAGGAATTAGAATTTCAAGTTAGAGAGTCTTCATTAGACTCTCTAACTTGAAATGGGTCCCCTGGCAGAATGGTTTCCTTGCAGAGGGAGGGATTCCCCAGTGGGGCTCCCTTCCCTGACATGGGAGGGACTGCCCCTGGCCAGGCACTGTTCCCTACGGGGGAGAGATTCCCCCTGGTGGGGCTTTGTTCCTTGGTCAGGAAGGGAACCCCCAGTGCGCTCCCTTCCCTGATGGGGCCAGGGAACCCTGGGCAGGGCTGCATTATTGGCTGGGGTCAGGGAACCCTCAGCAGGACTACTCTCCCCCAGCCCCTGTGTTCAGGCTGGGGTGGCTAGGAAGGGGGTAGGAGCCGGATCGAGCTCCCAGCTACTTGCAGTGAGCTGCAAGCAGCTCAGAGCCTGGTCAATTTCACGGCCGTAAAATTGACCAGGCTCTGAGCAGCTTGCGGGAAGATGCAAGCAGCTAGAAGCCCCATCTGGTTCCTAGCCCCCCCCCCCACCCCGAACCCGGGCGGGGGGGGGAGATCACCCCGCCCCGGGGGGGGGGGGGGGAATTAGCCTTGCTGGGGGTTTCCTGCCCCTGGTGGGGAACACAGCCCCACCGGGGATTCCCTGCCCCCAGCCAGGAAAGGAGCCCGGTGGGGGTTCCCTCCCCTCGGCAGGGAACAGACCTCCACTGGGGGAATCCCTCCCCCAGCAGAATGCTGACTCCCCGGGGTTTCCTGGCTGGCTATCGGGGAGTGCAGCCCAGCCGGGCAAACGCAACCCTGGCAGGGAAAGTGCCCCCCCCATCCCTCTCCCAGAATGGAGCCCACCCATGGCATCTTTCCCTGGTGGGGAAACCAGCCCCCCCTCGGGTCCCCCAACTCTATGGGGAAGCCAGCTGTGACGAGGAATCCCCTCCTTGGGCAGAATGTGGCCCTGGCCAGGGGAATCCCTGCCCATTATTTCAAAAAAAGCCAATTCCACATTTTAGAAGGGCTTTTTCTGAAATAACTATTTTGAAAGAGTTTCTCTTTCAAAATAAAAGCAGGTTTAGTGATTTTCGAAAAAGTGCTTTGTTATTTCAAAATACCATAGTGCTTATTTCAAAATAACTAAATGCCTGCATGGATATGGAAAAGTTTTTTTTTTTTTTTTTTTCAAAATAAGCTTCCTTATTTTGAAAAAACATTTTGGTGTAGACATACCCTATGACTTTTGCAGCCCTGTCGGGGTGCCATACTTTTTCATTTGCGTGTGTGAGACAGAGAGAGAGAGAGAAATTCACCTCTGATTTGGAGCCCCTTAAAGTCTGGTGCCCTAGGCAAATACGTAGTTCGCCTACACAGTCAGGCTGGCCCTGAGCCTTTCACAACTTTATCTTACTATTAATTTATTGTACTTGTGATCCATTGGCACCTCCAGAACCTTTTTGGCAGTACTACTGACTAGCCAGTTATTCCCCATTTTGTAGTTGTGCATTTGTTTTTTCCTTCCTAAGACTTTGCACTTGTCTTTATTAAATTTAATCTTTTTTTATTTTCAGGTTAATTTTCCAATTTGTTCAGGTTATTTTGAATTCTAATTCTGTCCTCCAAAGCACTCTGTGTTATCCAGAAATTCTATAAGCATAATTTTCACTACATCATCAAAGACATTAATGAAAATATTGACAAGTCACAGACATCAGAGAGGCACCAGTTTGATAGTGAACCATTGATACTTTGAGTGCAGTCTTTCAATCAGTTGTGCACCCACTTTATGCTGATCTCATTTAGACTTTAGTTTCCTACTTTGCATGTGAGAGTGTCCTGTGGGTCTGTGTCAAAAGTTCCATTAAAATAAAAGATAGATAATGTCTATAGCTTCCATCCTATCCATTGGTTTGGCATGATTTTGTTCTCATCAAATCTATTCTAGCTATTCCTTATAATTTTATTATTCTTTAGGTGCTTACAAATTACTTGTATCACATTTCGGTTGACTGGTCTATAATTCCTCATTCTTTTTGTTTCCCTTTGAAATATAAATACTATGTTTGCCATTTTCCGGTCTTCTGGGACCTCACCCATCTTCCACCATTCCTCAAAGATGGTTCCAAGATAGCTTTTGCAAGTTCCTTAAGTACCCTAGAGTGAATTTCATCAGGCTCTGCCAACTTGAATTTATCTAGCTTATTCTTTTTCTTTCCCGATTTGGGTTGCACTTCTTCCCCCATGTGTTAATAACTGTACTAAGTTTTTGGTCACAATTTACCCTTTTAGTTAAGATGGAAACAAAATACTAAACTTCAGTACCAGTGTAAAGAGACTTTTTTTAAACCTCATTGTGATAAGTGGCTGTGAAATGGTATAGGCTGCTGTGCATCTAAGCAGTATTAAAAAAATAATAAAATAAAAAGATTTTACAATGGAGCAAATGGGGAAAGGAATTATCTGCATCTCAAGCCCACTGAAGTTATCAGACCTTTTTTCTTTGTTCATCTGCCTCAAGAACTTCTCCAAGAATTGACTATAAAACCACAACACCAACACAAGGACCAGTGTTTTGAAAATATTACGCTCACTTCTACATTAAACGTGTGGGCCCAAACTGTGCCCCCATGAAAGAGTTGTACTCAAAATAGCTGCTTCCTCTGTCTGATTTTTACCTGTGTGTAAACCATGTGGGGGAGGAGAAATTAGGGCTCATAAAATGTGCAGAAGTTTGTTTTTTTACAAGATTGTCATATCTTTTTGAAGTCCATCCTCCTTCACCAGAATTCAGTTTACATTTTGTGCTAGCAACGCTCCCAGAAATGTTAGCAGTAGACTAGTAAACTCTGGGGTCCTGATGAGAGGAAAAGAAACAGAATGGTACATTATAATATAATGTTTAAAAATTGGATGGCTGCTGATCGATATTGGGTTTTTTTTAATTGTTCAGTTATGTTTTAGTTTGGATTAATTCCTTTTAACTAATAGGCTATCCAATTTATTTAGAAGCTTTTTCTATAACATATTTTTGTTGACCAAATTTAGGACTCCTATAGCATGGAATGTTATCAGTTTAACACATCAGTAGTTTCTCGTTTTGTGTGCAGGGGTTTTTTCAGAGAAGCTTGATCACCAATGAACTGCTACCACATCTGTCCCTTCAAGTGATAACACCTATTTTAAAACTTCCACAGATGAAAACTCTACCTCTTTTTATTCCAAACTGATAGTGAGAGTGAAAGTTTTGATAAGACTGCAAACTTGGCCATTGCCATGGAGTAAGCACTTCAATGAAATATCCTACAGAAAGATTTAAGATTAAGGAATTTAGTGGATCATTTCAGAATGATATTGTGGAGATAAGTTAGATGCATGGTGTTTCTGGTTCTGTAGTTTTCAGGAATACATTTGGGGCAGGAAGAAGAATAGTATAGAGATTTTCATGCAGGAAAAAAAAAAATTAATGGTCCTGATTTCTAATCCCAGGTCTTGGGTCTGTAAAGTCTTGGTCATCTGTTTTCCACATCCCTTTGTCTCAGTTTGTTTCTAACTCACTTTCTATTTCTATATTTAAGTCCTCAGCTTCCTTTTATATGGCCTTTTCTCCACTTCTGTCCAGCCCCAGCTTTCTCAAAATTACTCCAGCTCCCACAATCTCAAAGTGCAGATTCCTGACTGCCAATTAGCCAGTCATTGAGAAGAAACATGCCCCTCCTTCTCCGAGGAAGTTTTTATTCAGAGACCAAAGCAATATTTTTCTCCTGAAGAGACATATAGTGAGGGGAAGAATGTGTTTATGGTTCAAGTATGTGTTGTTTTGTTTGTATGTGAAACAGGAGTCCTGTGGCACCTTAGAGACCAACAAAATTTTGATTTTGTGCCACTAATGAGTTTGTGGACCTGATTTACGATTTTTAAGATTAGGGACAGACAATACAGCTTAAGTCATAAAACAAAAGCATGTCAGAGGGGTAGCCCTGTTAATCTGTTTTCAGCAAACAACAAGGCATGCAGTGGCACTTTAGAGACTATTTTCTAAGGTGCCACAGGAGTCCTTATCATTTGCTGAAAGCAGACTAACACAGTTGCCTTTCTGAAACCTGTTTTTATGCTATGATTTTAGCATTTAGTGCCTGGCCCAAGTGTTGAAAAATAAAAAATCGGGTCCTCAAAATCATTAATGGCTTAAAAATCATATTTACTCCCCCTCCTAGTAGTGAGATCTTTTTTTATTTGCCTTCAGGTTTCTGAGCCTTTTAGGGTTCTGTTTTTTAGACTGGTCTTACACCCACGAAAGCTAGAAACTTAAAAAAAATAGAAAGCTGAACTTCCCCTCTACTCACATGACCCTAGGAGCTGAAGCTTTAAGAAAAGCGCCGAAATATTGTTAGACTCTCTCAAAGAAAATCACTTAGCATAGTGGGAACCACCATTGTCTGCCACCAGGGAAGCAGCAACCCATCAGCAAGCAGAGAGTAACAGTGCCACATCTGAGTAAATACGCTTTGGCAAAGTATTATTTTCCTTACTCTGCCCAGTGCTATTATTTGGAGAGTTCTTCATCTCTCATATTTTAATTGTTCCCTGTGTGACCTAAGCTTCTCAGAAACATCCACATAGAAGGCAAAGTAATATGCTCTCTTGTAGGAACTAACCAGGGTGACTAAAATGATGATGCAACATATTTCAAGTTCTCATTGTATCTCCTCCCTTACTTAAGAGACTACTATAGTATTGTGCAGTAATTGCCCCCAAACATGTCAGTGTTGGTTGTGTAAGATGTGTGGTACTTTAGGTCATTCCGTAAAATACCAGAGTACATTCTTAATATGGGTTCTACTGTTACTGTTTGTCTATTTCAAGTCCTATTTCCCTCCTTCTATCTGGCCTCTCTTTTTACTTTCCTTCTCTTTAACAAATATCAATAATTTTACAGTCCTTGTCTGCAGCTGCTGCACATCAGCTGATCTGATCTGAGTGAATAATTGTATTTATTTAGTTTGCATTTATAGGGGCACTGTTTTCAGCAGAACTGATTCAGCAGAAAGGGAAATTAGAGACTGGTGGCAAGGGGTGAAAGAACAGTTAACAGTGGATACAGCTGTGATTGCCTGATGCTGTATTGGAGCAATACACAATGCAGTGATATAATGAGAGATTTGATATTATCAAGACAGTAATTAGGAGAATCAAATTTTTGTCCCCAGTTTTACATACCCTCAATTCTTTGATGGTTTTCTGGTCTTGCCAGTCACAATCCATACACATTTCTGAAGGACTTACTTTCTTCATTTAAAATATACATCACCTTTGGGAAAACAAAAGTATTTCGCTTTGTTTTCTGTAGTTTAACGCACAAAATGGAATTCAGTAGTCTTTAAACTCCCTATCATAATAATATGGCTTTCAAATAACTAGAAATTTTGCAAATCTGCCACCTTGTGGAAAAAATGGACTCTGTACTTCACATTTTTCATTGTTTGCTATCCACTGTAACACAGTCTACTCCGTTGCTTTGTATTGCTTCTCTTTCAGTATTTGCAGATTACTTCTTTTGTATTTTCTGCTTTTGTGCCTTTTTGATTGGTGGTATTCATTGAAACTGTAAGTGGTTTCTGCTATAGACAAAGGTACATCAGAGGTCATCCAACAAGCAGTGGATGTTTCAAAGGAGACAGGCTTTGCTTAACAGTATGTAGTTTTGTTTATATTCTTGCAGACTTTAATTCTTTACTGCTACTTGATATATTGTCTTGTTTGTTTCCCTATATGGATTGATTATTTTCTCCTGTATCTTACACCATTTTCAAGTTGATCCCAGAAAATTGTAACCACTTTGTTCACCTTTTTATTAAAGCTGTAGTGAAACACATTCATCATGCCTATCATAAGGTCTGTACTCTTTACTGGCACCTGGAAACAGACATCCTCTTCAAAGAAGATGAAAAGAATGATTATTCCAACACAGCAAAAACACTAGCAGACTCATTGAACTCTGCCCTCCTGAAGAGATTGAATGTGTCAGTGGGGGCAGTGACTTCATTCCAGTCATGATGCTTGGATACTCCTCTGTAAGCTTGGAGCTGCTGACTTAGTAAAATGTCCTCAACCAAAAGCAATGGCCAGTGCTGTCACTTCACCCTTTCTCTGTAATGCAAAGATCAAAACGTACAAGTGCTTAAACAAAAGGCTGAGAAAGAACTTTTACTTAATGTCCAACTAAGCCCTGCCACTTTGCTGTTGTCATTTCCATATACTGCAGAATAAATGAACAAGGATCTTATAGTCACTTGCAGGTGGTTTCTCTGTACCTTAAAGTCTTTAAATCATGATTTGAGGACTTTAATAATTCAGTCATAGGTGAGAGGTTTATTACAGGAGTAGGCAGGTGAGGTCCTGTGGCCTGCACTGTGCAGGAGGTCAGACTAGATGATCATAGTGGTCCCTTTTGACCTTACGGTCTATGAGATTCAATCTGAATTGTTTCAGAATGCTGCATAGCCAATGCCATCATCACTTACACCTCTGGATGATGAGAGTCAAGACACAACATGAGTATGGTCATCAATCGCAAACTATGGACCATGTTACAAATTAGTGCCCTCTACAGTTATTTCTTGGTGTCATATCAGTTTTATACCAAACCATTTCCAAAGCCTCAATATCTGGATTTGTCAATTTGAATGTTGCTAATCACTTCTCTTGTAATACAGAAAAAGAACCAATGCCTCCCGTGGTTATTAACAGTGGGCAAATAGCCCTCAGATTGAAGAAATTTAGTGCTCTGCAACATTACTGGGATGTCTATTTCATGTTTTTGCATATATTTGTAGTGATTATTTTAAGCCATGATAGTATAACAAACAATTTTGATGCTTGGCACATTAAAATTTAAAGAAGAAAACAAACAAAGCCTAATCCAGGTTTAAAAAATCCATATTCAGACACATAATTAAGTGGCCTTATTGTCAAAAGTACTATGCACACATTTCATCCATTAAGCTCTTGGTCCATCAGAAAAGCTATGAAGCAGCTGAAGAAAACAAGGAGTCCTGATAGATTTATTTTTCACATGAGTTTTTGTGGGAGAAAATTCCACTTCAACAGATGCTTCGAAGATGGGGGAACTTACAGAATGGAATGAAAATAAATACAAGGGAATGTAAAACATGCGATCAGGTCATAGAATAACAGCAAATCAGAGCAGTTGTTAAGTTTTAAACCCTGGGAAGGCTGAAGTCAAATTACCTGTTGTAATGGGAAAAGAATGCATAGTCTTGATTTAAATCCTGCTTTCACACAAGCTAATTTGCATTGAAGCATCTGACAAAGTGAGATTTTCTCCCACAACAGCTCATGCGAAAAATAAATCTGTTAGTCTTTAAGTGCCACAGGACTCCATGTTTTATTTTGCTGCACTAGACTAACACAGCTCCCCTTTGGAACTTGGTATGAAGCAGCTGGACAGGCCAGAATGGACTAGAAATTTCTCCTCTTTCTGGAAAGCAGTCTTAATCTCATTCTTCACCTCTCTCAATCCCAGCAGGTAACTGTCCCCTGAAGATCCTTGCCCAGAAGAGTTGAGAGGGAAGCGGGACTACTTGCTCTGCCCCTGAAAATACAGGATAGAGAAGTGGACAAGCTGGCTGATCCCTAAAAAGCAAGTGGAGGGCAGCTTTCTTCTCCTCAGGGGGGCAGAGCTCTCTGACTGCACCTCAGATGGCAGTTTAGGGACAGAGGATTTCTTTTCTTCAGAGGGTGGAGGGAATGAGAGCCTCCCTCTCAGAAAGATGGTTAAAGGTAAGTTAATAAGTTCCAGACCTGTGCATGGTCAGATGTAACCCAGATAGTCTGGGTAATATTCATATTTTAGAGTTTCCACATAATTCAGGTAATAGAGCCTTCTAATATAAATCACCAGATCTCAACATCGGTGCATATGCAAAACCACATCTGCTCTGGTTCTTCATATCTTTCTCTTCCAGAAACACAAGACGATAAACCGTTTAGAGATTTAGTTCACGTTGTCTCTTGGTGTTTTGTTTTGTTTAAGTCCTTTGCATTAGTTTTATTACTTAGTGCTAAATACTTTCCCTGTTCCCATTTAAGTCAATTGCACACTTCACTATCAGTGCTGCTAGGCATAACTAGCTTGGCAAAGTTTATATTAACAGGCATTTACTGTAATTTGTGGTGAAGATACGAGACACTTCAGCTGTTTGACAGCTGCTCTGCAGTCAATCAGAAATAGAGCAGTAATTTAATTCCGTGTTGCTCCCACTAGAGAAGTTCTTTATAAGCAGTCATGTAAAGAGGTAATGGAGAGTCTATAGCAGCAGGAAGCAGAGAATTGGACGGGCCTTTCTGGAGGATAGACTGTCGGATCTTGTGACTTGCCTGTTAAGATCTACAGTTTGGTACAGGAGATTGATTATGCATCTGTTATACCAAAGGGAAGTTGAACTATATTTTCTAGAGCCACTATAGTGGTGAAGGAAGTAAGGAAGGCAAATAGCTATTGCGGGTATTATTGGACATCAATTAATATTTGTAAATTTCATGTGCAAAAACAAGGTAAGGCTTAGTTTTCCAAGGAAGTTTTCAAAGTTATTTTCCCATGTACATGTTTATTCTGCAGACTTATTGTTAATTGTCACTTCATCATATGTTTTGGCAGAGTTCATTAAGATCCCACAGCCTCATGTTGCTCATCCTAGCTAGACTTACAGGGAAACAGTGATTGCTTTCCAAAGGCTTCTGGGCAAGTCTCTAAACATGACTTCTGTCTCAGTGTGGCTGCCATTAAGTAAAGAGCTGCACTGATGGAGAGATTTACAAGGTGGAGAGAGGCAGTCACTCTTTTTGTTTGTAATGTTTTAAACTGGAATATATACAGCTTTTCAGTATACTTATTCAACCTGACAAACAAGGACTCTTTTGGCCCTTTTAAATGCTAATGAATTTATTTATTACATGAGCTTTCTTGGGATAAAATCCCACTTCATCAGACTCTTGAAGATGTGGAACTTACAGAATAAGAGGAAAATAAATGCAGGGAAGTATAAGTTCTAGGATCGGGTCAGACTGTTACAGCAAATCAAAGCAGTTGTTGAGATTCAAACACTGGGGAACAGCATATTGGAGGGAGGTGAGGTGAAAAGAAGGCAAAATCACCTGTTCTTCTTCGAGTGATGTCCCGTGCTGCTCCACTTAGGTCGAGTATTGGTCTCCACCTAGCTGGTGCCCAGACACTGCAGCACCTTAAGTGGAGCATCGTGGGACACATCTCGAAGAACAGAGTTACTACAGGTGAGCAACCAACTCTTCTAATAAGAAAAGAAACCAAAATCCCTATTTAACCCTAAGGCAATGGTGTCAAATCTGCATAAATATTCCAATTCTTCAGTTTCTCTTTGAAGCTTTCTTTTTTTTATCCATTTGTTTGAGTATGGCAATTAACATATCATCCATAGAGTGAGCAGGGAGATTGAAGTGTTCCCTATCAATTTTTGAATGTTGTTTTTGATGTCAGATTTGCATCCATTTATTCTTTTACACAGAAATGGCCCTGTTTGTCCCATGTATAAGGTAGAGAGGCATTGTTGGCACATGATGGCATAAATCACATTGGTGGATGAGCAGGTAAATGAGTCCTTGATGGAGTAGCTAGCTTGATTAGGTCCTGCGATGGTGTCTTTTGTGTAGCTGTGTGGGCAAAGCTGGCAGTGGGGTTTGTGGCAGGGATATGTACGTGCTTTAATGATTCTGGGTTTTTTTGGTCTGTAATTGCTTATGAGGATCTGCTTAAGGTCAGGGGTCTGTCTGTAAGCAAGGAGAGATCTACCTCCCAAGGTCTGAGAGAATTGAGGGATCATCTTGTAGCATAGGCTGTAGATCCTTGATCATGTGCTGTAGAGGTTTGACTTGGGGTTATAGGTGATGACCAGTGGCATTGTGGTATTTTCTTTCCTGGGCTTCTCCTATAGTAGTTGATGTCTGGGTACCTGCCTGGCTCTGTCAATCTGTTTCTTTATTTCATCATGTGGGTATTGTAGTTTTTAGAATGCTTGATAGCAATCCTGAAGGTATCTAGCTGAGGGATCAGAGCAAATGCGCTTATATGTTAGAGCTTGGCAGTAGAAAGTGGATCATGTGGTGAGTTCTGGAGGAAAGCACAAGGGATGTCTGTAACTATAGCAATCAGTAGGCTTTTAGTATAGGGTGGTGTTTGTTTATCCATCACTAATTTGTAGTGTCCAGAAAGTTGATCTATGTGGAGTGGTCCAGCCTGAGAGGGGGTGGAAATTGTTGAAATCTCTGTAGAAATCTTCAAGGACATCCTTTCCGTGAGTCCAGATGATGAAGATGTCATCAATGTAGTGTAAGTAGAGCCATGATAATTGGGTACAAGAGTGGAGGGAGTATTGTTCTAAGTTGGCCATAAAAATGTTGGCATATTGTGGGGCCATCCGAGTACCCATGGCAGTGCTGCTGACTTGGAAATAATTTATATCTTCCAGTCTGAAATGGCTGTAAGTACAAAGTCCGAGTTCTATACAACCAGCTCATTCAAGGCTTTTATTTGTTAACCTTGTGCTATACCATATTCTTTAATAATATCAACACTAAAACCCATCAGAGAAAACATTACTTAATAATAAAAGTAAATGTATGTGCTTCTGAGGGGAAAAGGTTATCTTATCACACTAGTGAAAGTAGTCAAAGCTGCCTGGCTGTACAGTAGACAGAGCTAGTCACTATTAAAATGTGGGTTAATAATAAACTATATCATGAATATCATTGTGCATGTTACATACAACTGTTGTTTACTGAAACAAAGCCACCAACATGCTTATTTCCAATGCAGGACAGTGTGATAGAGACAGCCTCTCTTACCCTCTGTCACCATCTAGTGGCCAATCTGGGGATTACTTCACCGTAAAATCTGACACTCCTTCCTGTAATTTTTCAGCCTGTCATCCCTCTTTCTTGCTCTATTGGCCTTGCTCATGCTCCCAGAGCTTCAACTCTTTCTTTTTTGTAGCTCAATCATCCAGCTGAATCACAATGAAGTTCCTCTCCTCTGGGGTATTATCAAAGTCTCCTTCCAAATTGTCCCTGGCAATCCTCACACAGGCTGCTCCTAGTGTACCACTCCCACAGTAACTTGGAGAACCTGGACCTGCTCTGTGCCCTGAGTTCTAATCTAGGGACCCTCAACCCAGCAGCTCAGGTCTTTACTTCCTCAGCCCTCACTGCTCCTTTCCTGGACTGCTTCCTACACTGCCTATTGAGGCTCCTACTCTCCTGCCTTTATTAGGGAGTGTGACTGCAGGCTTCCCTCTGACAGCGTGCTATCTCTGTTGCCAGCTCCTTGGCTTTATAGGAGCCCTCCTTGTTTCTGCCTATCTGAGTTTTATCCCCATTTAAGGCTCATTGTGTCCTAGCTCTCCTCCAGGTGCAGCCTATGACTAATTGGCCTGTCTTGCCTGTGTTAACCCATGCAGGGCCAGTGTGATGTGAATACCCCATCATGGAAATGTGTAGACAGCATATGTGACAAGACTGTGTTCCAGTCTTTGCTCCACATCAGTTAGAGGAAGGATTTGAATTTGGATCTGTCACACCCACATTTTGAGTATGGGAAATCATCTGATAGACAGAATCTGAGCACACTGACTTGGGCTTCATAAGTGAGATTGGCAGGAAAATGCCTATTTTGAGGATCCCACTGGAGCTTAAGCATGAGCTGGATGTTTGGCACAAGGACATGTGGACTGTGTGCATGCCAATTTAATCATCTAAGGGATTTTACCAATAGAAACGTTGATGCCTAGGGAAGTTAAGCCTCTGAAGTTGAACCAAGGTTTTTGAAGAACTGAATTTTGAACTATGGTACCTAAACTGGCAGTTGCACGCCTAAATCTGTTTGTGGAGCGCTTAGTCTTTACACCAGTCACATTTTTTTGCTTGCAGGAGTAGTCAGAGTCGTTTTGTTACCACTGATGGCCCTGACTGATGCTTTTCACTAGAGGCTGGAATCAGCACTGTTTGCTTTTCTGCCCATTCCAATCATCCCACAGGTCATTTTCAATCAGAAACTGCTCTATGTTAAGCTCATTCTCATTGCTCCAGTGTGGCCAAGATGAGACTCAGGCTCCAGTCTCCTCCCATTATCACTTTTGGCCTCCCATATCTTCTCCTCTTCATCCCAACCTCCCAACTCAGCATCCTAGTCAGATTTTGCATCCAGCACTCTGTTCTGTGCATCTTATTAGGTGGATGCTGCATGCTTAGATAAGGCAGAGGAACAGTGTTTGGAGGAGGTCCAGCAAGTCTTGCTCAATAGTAGAAGTTTCCTAATTTCCCTTGGCAGTATCTCATCTGAAGCATTTCCACTTGAATTTTCCTAGTATCAATTTCTGTATCTGCCTGGTTTTGAGACACCAGAAACACTTCTGTATTGCCCAACTATGCAGACCACAAGCCAGCTAGTCAGGACAGATATCCTTAAATTCAGTATCAGATTCACAATGTGCAGTGAGCCTGTTTAAGGCACACAGAGTGAAAGATTCTTCCCCTCTTCCTGGTTTCTTTTATGAAACTAAAACCTTCACTATTACCTTAAGCTTCTGAGCTGAAAGTGGCAGAAATCTTGTACAATCTCTGCAGGATGCTTTTGTGTATGTCTGTTTCTAGTATCCCCAGTTTTGATCATGACAAGGGATATGCCTGCAATCAAGGATGGTGTTTGTGACCACAGAGCATTCAAAGCAGAATTGGAGCTCCATATGTGAGCCTTTCTCATCTATATGAGCAACGAGTCTTGTGGCGCTTTTAAAGACTAACAAATTTATTCAGTGCCACAAGACTCCTTGCTTGGCTTGCTGAACTAGACTGACACAGCTACCCCCTTGGCACAGTTCCCATCTACGTTTCTCACAGTCTGATATTCCATGGATAGTCATAGGAATGGAGAGTCCAAAGTCAGGTAGGCAGATAACAAGAATCTCTTGAAAGGAAACTAGGTTTGAAGGGGGAACATGACCAACCCCCACAGATAACCTAGGGAAACTTAGGGGGAGTGGGGGCTGGAACAGAAGGGGTAAAAGAGAGTCTAGTCAGAACTGGGGGGGTGGGGGAATCGGAGCAGTGTCTTAGGTGTCCAGATGAAGCCCTACTACCTGAGGTGAGAGGGGAAGGAGGACACTGTCTGTCCTATTGCATCTTCCTCCTTACATATTCTCCCAATCAGAAGAGGAAAGTAGGGCAATCAGCCCAGTATCTTAGGTGCCTGTAGACAAATGCAAGGAGCCTTGAAAACAAGCAGAAAGAATTGGTAGTACTGGCACAGACAAGGGACTATGACATAATTGGAATAACAAAGATGTGGTGGATAGCTTGCATGACTGGAACACCGCCATGGATGGGTATAAATTGTGTAGGAAGGAAAGGCAGGGGAGAAGAAGTGGAGGAGTAGCACTATATGTGAAAAAGCTTTATGAGTGCTTGGAGCTCCACTATGAAAGTGGAGGCAAGCCTGCTGAAAGTCTCTGGGTTAAGTTTAGCGGAGAGCGCAACAAGGGTGATGTCATGGTGGGTGTCTGCTATTGACCACCAGACCAGAAGGATGAGGTGGATGAGGCTTTCCATGGACAGCTAGAAGTTTCCAGATCACAGGCCCTGGGCCACTTCAGTTACTCTTCCATCTACTGGAAGGGCAATACACCAGTGCACAGACAAACCAAGAAGTTTTTTTTTTGAGAGCATTGAAGACAACTTCCTGGTACAAATGCTGGAGGAAGCAGCTAGGTAGGGGCCTTGTACCTCTTGACCTGCTGCTCACAAACAGGAAAAAAATGATTGAAAAAGTAGATGTGAATGGCAACCTGGGCAGCAGTGACCATGAGATGGTAGAGTTCAGGATCCTGATCAAAGGAAAAAAGGAAAGAAGCAGAACACAGACCCTTGACTTCAGAAAAGCAGACTTTGGCTCCCTCAGGGAACTGATGGGCAGGATCCCTTAGGAGGCTAATCTGAAAGGGAAAGGTATCCAAGAGAGCTGGCTGTCTTTTAAAGAAACCTTACTAAAAGCACAGGAAGATACCATTCTGATGTGCATAAAGAACAGCAAATATGCAAGGTGCCCAGCGTGGCTTAGCAGAGAACTCTATGATGAGCTGAAACACAAAAGGGAAGTTATAAGAAGTGGAAGCTTGGACAGATGTCTAGGGAGGCCAAAGATATTGCTCAGAGTGAGTTGGAGCCCACAAAAGCTTATGCCCAAAGAAGTTTGTTAGTCTTTAAGGCCACAGGGTTTTGGGGAGTTTTGTTGTTTTTGCTGCTTAGGCAGGATTCTGTAGAAGACATGAAAGCCCAGCAGAGGACTCCCAAACTATTTAAAGGGATACTGCACCATTCTAATATATTACAGGCAGTGATTCAACATGATTTGTGTCACCAGTTAAGGGCTGAAGAACCTGAATCTCATATGTTCCTCTACTGTGACACCACTAATCATCTATTATTTCAACCCTCCAATTGGTTCTCCAGTGAACACAGAGAACTTAAACTACTTTTAATTTTTTTTTTAAAAAAAGAGAAGACAAGACAAAAGAAAAAAACCCTCCAAAATGTATTTTAGCAAGGTGATCAGATAATGAGGAACATATATTTGTTTTCTATACAAATTGTTTACAAAAATGGCTGACCTGCTTTAACATAAACTAAAAAAGCCAGTCACTTTCCTCTTCCTGGGAGGAAAGAGAAATCACAGTTTGCTTTCCTGAAAGTAATAATTTTGACATACCACATGACTTAAAATGTTCAAAAATGTAAACCAATTTCATTGGCTCAGTGATTGGGTGCCTAATCTCAGAAATCAGAATCTGTTTTTCAGAGGTGCTGGACTCTGACAATTCCAAAGGAGGTCCCTGGGAGCTGCAATTTCTTCACATTTCAGAAAATCAGGTTTTATATTTTCCAGACTAGGCAACCTTATATTTAGGCATCTAGAACGGACACTTGAAAAATTCAGGCCTCAGTGATGATAACAGGAGAATAAACTATTAAATCCCTTAACTATGGTAACAGCTGCTGGCCCCTTTGTAACAGAGAAGATATTCAGGAAAGGTGGGAAAAAAAAGGCAAGGAATCTTGTGGCACTTAAAGACGAATAGATTTATTTATTGCATGAGCTTTCATGGGAGAAAATCCCACTTCGTCAGATGCTTTGAAGAGGGGGAATTTACAGAATAGGATGAAAATAAATGCAGGGGAGTGTAAGACATGGGATTAGGTCATACTGCAACAGCAAATCAGAGCATTTGTAAGGATTCAAACTCTAGGAAACAGTACACAGAGGGAGGGTGAAGTCAAATTACCTGTTACAATGTGCAAAGAATCAATAGTCACAATTCAGCCCTGCTTTCACACAATATTATATGCAGATTAGATTGTGTGAAAGCAGGGCTGAATCGTGACTGTTGATTCTTTTCACATTATAACAGGTAATTTGACTTCACCCTCCCTCTGTGTACTGTTTCCTGCATCCTTACAAATGCTCTGATTTGCTGTTACAGTATGACCTGATCCCATGTCTTATACTCCCCTGCATTTATTTTCATCCTATTCTGTAAGTTCCCCCTCTTCAAAGCATCTGACAAAGTGGGATTTTCTCCCACGAAAGCTCATGTGATAAATAAAGCTTTTAGTCGTTAAGTGCCACAAGACTTCCTGCTTTTTTGCTTTACTAGACTAACACGGCTGCCCCTTTGGAACTCAGGAAAGAAGAGCATCCCTTGACAAAGAGAACCTAGGGCAGGGGTCTATCCAGCGTCACACAGAGAGGTATTGCTTGTGACCCAAAGGTGAAAAAACTTGTGAACAATTCACCAAGGGAAAAGGAATATTCAAATGCTTAGTCCAGGGACAGTGAAAATTGGTTACAGTCCTACATGGCAGGCGCAGGGCCAAGGAAATATTGTGTTTTTCTTGGACTTTGTATACCCCAAAGGGGAGGATTAATTGCTTTGAGCGGAGGCCCAAAGCACCAAAATATCCAACAGCAAAAGGAAACTAAGGCAGTGAATGCATCCTAATTCCAGACAAGGACGCTACCAGTAATAACTAGTATGAAAATAAAACAAAAATCACCCAAACCCAAGTCTAACACCACACCCCACAGAATAAAAATGTCTCTTTGTGGAGAGTATGAAAGAAATAAACCTTTCAGTATTTGATCTCAGAAAAGCACATGGTAAATATTTGCTTTGCCAGGGATATAAAGTCAGCTGATGCCAGTTTAGATCCTGATCCCACTGAAATTAATGGGAAATTTTCTCTTAAACATCAAAGGTGAAGGTCAAGTGAAGGGCCCATGACAGGGAAGGGAATAACAGATTGACTGAATATATTAGCATGACTGGAAAGCAGGGAGTTGTATTTCTATGGGCCCTTCAATCCCAGAAGTGTCACATATGTGTATGGCATTAAAAACTAATGCACAGCATGTGAAACCACCTGTTCTAATTCTACTCCAGCAAATGCCAGAAAAGCAAAGCTCATCTAAATGAGCTGCTATTGAGTCATCTAAAACAGCCGTCAGTGCTTGGAAACACACTCATGACAAGGGAAACATTATGTGGCTAGCTCATCTTTTTCTTAGTGTGACCAATGAATTAGAACCTCATTTGAAAAGTCAACTTGATTTGATATACTTGTGATAGTTAACATACTCCAAGTTGTCATTGATTTTCTGCCAGTAAACGCTGTAAATCTAAAAGCCAAACCTTCTAGTTATACAATATATTCATATTATAGGCTAGTTTGTCTTGGTTATTAGGAATCTAAAGCTTGTGTGTTAACTACTTTGTATCCTCTCCTCATTGCCTTGGGAACCTACTTTACTAAAATGCATAACTCTGTCTGCATCAGAA
Organism: Podocnemis expansa; assembly: GCA_007922195.1. Classification (NCBI taxonomy): domain Eukaryota; kingdom Metazoa; phylum Chordata; order Testudines; family Podocnemididae; genus Podocnemis; species Podocnemis expansa. The sequence continues at coordinate 26,069,410 of ML681964.1, read as the reverse complement.
GTGGGCACATAAGTGGTTCCAGAGACACTGATATCTCCAGACAACTGAGGAATACGGCAATGGAGCAGTTACAAAGGATGTATAGTGTTATCTGCAAAAAAAGAGAATTTGATAAACCCCCAGGTGACATTTAAGCAAAAATAGGCTAAGCTTTCTAGTTTTGTTTCCTGATTTCTCTGCCCTAACTGAGCACTGTGGATTTGGAAATGGATGTGCTTTTAGATTTAAGTTACAGCTCTCTAAAGTAGATAAGCAGCTTTGCTCTGCTTAAATGGTATTTACCTTTTATTCTTTCTCTTGCACCATGTTTACCAATAACTTTTCACTGCTCTGTATTTAAAGGTTCCTTTCTTACAGCTTTGCTCTTTGTTCGCTTGATTCTTTATGGTACCACAATTAGTAATCAGAGAATTTAGTGGGGTTGTGGGGTGGGTGGAAACTAAGAATCTCTACTAACCATGTGTGTACTGAGGCTTTATAACTTGGCCAAATTTTGATAGAATTTTTCATTTTTGTTTTTAAAGTACCAGTGTAATAACCTGGCCAAATTGCTAGTCCTGTTCCAAAGAATGGAAGCCCCAGAATTTCTCAGTGAAATAGCTGTACCTTTTATTTTAAACATGGCAAAGCAACAAATATTTTCCCTAATGTTATTCTGCGAAATAGATAAGCACTTTTTTTTTAGAGAAGACCTTTTCAAAACAATTCAGCCTGCAATAGAATCATGGCATAGAGAATTTCAGCCTGAATGATTGTTTGACAAAGTTATAAAGAATTAGAAACTGGCTTGTGCAATGGAAAGTGTTGAACAATCTAAGCTGTGCGCATCACTATCTATCCCTCCTATAATACAGTATTTTATAATTATGGAACTGAAGAATTGAAAAAAGACCTAGCCCCTGCCAGAAAGATTTCTGTATACAGCACGTTTTGTAGAACTATATCCAGTTCATTTTAAATGATTCAACAGTAGCTTTTTCCAGAGAGATTATTCTAAAGCAGGGGTGGGCAAAATACAGCCTGCAGGCTGGATCCAGCCTGCCTGAGGCCTCTGTCCAGCCTGCTGCCCTTTGCCTGCTTGCACCCCACCCCCCAGCTGGTGCTGCACCACTCTAGGGCTGGGGACAGCACTACTGTTACGCCACCCACTTCTCCCTTCCACTCATGCTTCATCGCTGTGGGGCTGGTGCTGCACGGTTCCCTCCACCCTCCTGGCCAGCCTTATGTCACTCTGGGGCTGGTGCCAGGCCACGATCTTCTGTGCCACCCCACCCCCAGCTGTAAACATGGCTCTCCGGGGCTGTGCTGCCCCTTCCGCCCCCACCCCTGGGCCAGCTTTTCCTTGCCCCCAGCCCTTCGGCCACCCTGGTCTGGCTCTCCCCCCCACCAACTCCCGCCCATGAGCTCCCTCCCTTTCCTCCCCTGACAGCTCTCCCCACTGATTTTCCCACCAGCTCATCCCCAATCCCTCCCAGCTTCCCCCGAATCCCACCCCGAGCCCCAGCCAGCACAGCTTGCCTCTGCCACACCAAATCTCCCCCCCCACACACAAATATTATCGCCCACCCCTGTTCTACAGTTTGATAGTATTTATAAATATTCAATCTGAAGTGAACTGCTAAATGTAGGAGAAAGTGAAAGGTTAAGAAAGATAAATAGAAGAGTCTAGGTGCTGGCCCAAGGCCTAACAAAGTAATCCAAGGAGGTGGGCCTGAGTGGAATGTACACTTGGCATGAATTGAAGGGACCATGAGACAGGTTGTGAAAGTATAACCTCATTACAATTGGCACGAAATAAGCTGAAACTGCAATAATATGGATAAAGATGAGAAAGTACTTGGAGAAAGGTGGTGCTGGCTAGTCTAATGCCAAAAAAGATAAGGAGGTATGTTTTATGTAAATCACACATGAAAGGGTAAAGTTTGGCCAAATCATGACATCTTGATGGATAGTGATGCCCAGTGACCTGTCAAATAAAGGGATGGCATCAAAGAAGGGGTGCATGGACCAGTCAATGTAAAGGTAGATTAGGGCATAAAAGTAGGAACCCTAGAGCTCAGACTTTGTGCAGCCAACGGGGTGACAGTGAGTCCTGCTGTCAGTTAAGCTGTTCCATTGCATTGAGAGCACCAGTGCTGCCAAAAAAAATCTGTTTAATATGGATTGCTTGTCATAGTGCTATGTTGCAATAAAGCCTAGCCTGGCATCTTTGTTTCTACAAAGATCCATGGTTGGCTTGGTTTCTGTGACCATGAGTGTTGCCTCAGTTTACCTCTTGCACACTGGATACATGTAGGCGCCAAATCGCGTGGCTAACCGAGTCCCCACTAAAGATTTGAGCCAAAGGTAACCCAAAGTGTTAACCAAAGGAATGCCTCAGCTTAGGATCACCAAGCTAACTCAGTTCCTGCTTAAGATTCAAACCAGGCTCTAGATCACTGGGCTAATGAAGTTCCCACTAGAGATCTGAGCGAGGGGTAATCCTGAGGGAACACACCTTCAGAGACTCATGCACGCATTCAGACACGCAGCCAAACTGATATCAGCCCCGGACACAGAACACCACTAATAAAAACACTGATAAGGATACATCTTGCCCTACATGCCTGGCTGCACTCGGCCCGGCATACCACACTAAATGCCATTCTAGTATTCCAAAATCAATTCTACTATGTACCACTTTAGCCTATTCTAAATTCTTTGCCCTCCTCTTCAATCACTTGTTTTTGACTACCATATCTTCCCTTAAACATTATTTAAGTAACTGGATATATTGGGATTCAACTACATTTTCTCTAGGTTCATAATGCCCTCATCACCATAGTAGCTTAGCAGCGCCTCAGTACAGGAACTGTATGTGCAGTGTTTTGAAAAAGGGTAGTATTTTTAATGTACATGCTGCTGTGTGTTTATATTAGAGGAGATAGGTTGACCAAATGTGCTTTTCCTAAATTCACTTTATCTTTCCTTATGTTTTTTTCATTCATTCCCTTCCATCCCTTGATTGTTTTTGTTTTTCTTAAAAATGTCTTTATCTATTTCCTACACTTTTTGGCATCATTCTGTATCAGAGTTGTCCTTAAGAAGAGAGACTACAATCTGATGTGATTGTCTACTTATGTAACCATACCATTGCCTTTTCTGGGAGGCCACCATAACCAGGCATCTGTTATCTCACAATTTCGATTGCCTCTTTAGGGAGAAGCACTACACCAAGTAGCCTACAGTTCTAGTTATGATCATACCAGATTTGGTTGTGGCTTGTGTTTTATAACATATCTTCCTTTGTCTTTATTTGTCCCTAGTTGCTATCTTGCAGTGAATTGCTTTACTGTAAATTGATGCCATATTTTATTTACTCTAGGAACTTTTTTGTTTGTTACTTTAAACTTGACTGCCCTCATCCTTTTTGTTGACTGCTTGACTATTCCTTCCCATTCACTATTTTTCATTAGAAATTCTTTCCACTTACTGCACATTTTTTCCCCAGATAATTAGCATTTAAAGTGCACAAAATTAGTGCAACTGCTTCTCCTTCTGACACTTTCTCTCTCATCTTTATCCAGATCAAACTGCTGTTTGTGGTAACAAACACCTCAAATATCTTCTAATTCAATGTCCCTGTTAGATTTTCTTTGTTTCAGTGCCATATACAATAAATATATGAGGCATACTTTAGACAGTTCTGCAGATTAATGATGTTTGGGATTTGTTGCACAGTACTGTATTAAGATGTCCTGCTAAAGAGTGTTTAGCTTTCTTTTTCTCCTGGAAAAAAAAATATTAGAATTTCTCCTTAATGAGAACTTTTCAGTTTTCTCTTTTTGCTGCCCAGATTAGCATTTCAAGACTTGCTCCCAGAGCCCAAGAGCCAAAATCTGTATCTGGATTTTCTTTAAATTCCTCTCTGATAAATACGATGCCTTACACTAAGTCTTTGGTGACCAGTTGTTTGACTACACCCCCAGTTCATTCTTTAAAATATTCAAAACCAAATAACTGAACTTAGCCAAATTTATTGTCCTAAAGATAAAGCAGTACAACAGATAATATATAAAAGGAGACATAAAAACCTCCCTCTGGGAAGCAATTCTTCCTTCACTGCATGTTCACCTTTGAGATTAAAAAATATGCACTTCAGCTAGCAACATTTGTAGGTGTGATTATACAAGTTACAAAACTTTTTACAAATCTCTTGACATTTTAGTCCCTAGCTTATGCCACTTTTGTCCTTGGCAGCTCCCTTTATTTCCATACCTTGTTTTGACTGCTGCATTCTAAGTGTTGATGAGTTATGAGCTAACTGTACTTGATACCCAGTTTTCCTGTGTCTTTGCTTTGCCAAGTTCTGTTGTCTGATACCAAAGCTGACTTCAGCTTTGTGGGCCAACAACTTAATTTGAATCATTGGGAGTTCAGATAAGTCAGAAGCAATAGAGTAAAAAAACAAGCATAATTGTAAAAAAGCAATTCCACATAGTCTGGATTGTTGTGTAGTGATGTTCCTCTCTTTCTACTAATATAACGTATCAATTCTATTGTTTACCTCTTGATGCTTTTATACTTGAAAAATTTGACTTATTAGAAATTCTAATTATATCCATTTGTAACTTTAATTTTGTAATCATTTTTATATTGCAAAATATTCTCATTTCTCTCTTGGCTTGGGTTTCCATGCTACCAATAATCTTTTCTCTGCCTTTGCTATTTGTAACTTTTTTTCATTCACCTTCGTTCGCTTTGCTTACCTTGGCTAGATGGCGTTAATATTCCCCTTCCATTGATGTTAGGAGAGCAATCAGACGCTACAGATTTTATATGTTTTAAGAATTAAAATAATCCAGCATGATAGAGTCCCAAAGGCCAAAATATTTCTTTTAACTGTGCATCTATTTATTTTTAAGTTTATAGCTAGAGAAGGGGGTTTTTTGGGGGTTTTTTTTTTTCCTCCTGTTTATTCTGATGTATGGTGTGCCTTTTAGAGCTACTGCTGTGAGTGGAAGTGCAATGGTGACAGCATCAGTGGCAATTCTCAAGTGTATTCCGTGTTGAACAAGACAGGGAAGTGCATATAGGAGGGGCAGATGCTATATCATGTAACAGGCTGAGGCATGTGCTCTCAGCCCTGCACTGTATCTCACGTAGCTGGCTCCATCCCTACATGTGTTCACATCATTTATACACTGGCATTCTTGCTGCCTTGTGTAATTGCATGTGAGTTCCCTGTTCTCTTCTTCACCAAAACTTATGCCCCTGCTCTTCTATGCTAGTCAATAACATTTTCTGCCCAAATTCCTCACCTTATTTCGCTGTTCCCTAGAACGCTTCTCTGCTCTGCAGCTGTCACTCCATTTTTCTAGTGGCTGATCTCCAAGTAGCTCTCACCTCCTAGAAAGGACCTGTCTGCATATTGCTAAACCATCACTACTGCTTCAGACCTGCCAGTTTGGTTTCTGCAGAATTTATTCAAATAAATTGGCTTTCCTAGAAATCCCTGAGGATTGCAGCACAAACACTTTTTTAAAGTGCTTTTTCTATTATGTGCATTGACAATCTCTCTCTTTCCCTCTGAGACTGCAGTCTTAACAAGGTACAATTTTGCCAGTGAAAGATAATTTGTTAAACTTCCAGAATTCATTCCAGTTAATACTCACTTTTTTTCATGTTCAGCCCAATTTTTGTATATCTTGCAGCTATAATAAATATAGAAAATAATATTTGACATTTGATTTATGGCTAAATTTATATGCAAATTCTTTACAACTAAGAAATCATCTTCAGCTACCACATTTTCCAAGAACAACAGTGGCAGCACACTCTACAATTGTCCATGGATACAGTCCCAGACCAGAACTTAGCCTCATATCCAACAGTAACATGACAGTATGGTACTACAGACTGTCGCCCTTCAAATTAGTTCCTTTGTCCCCATTTCTGCTGCCATCTAGCTCTGAGGAAACAAGTTAATTCTTGCATGCTTTGTACCTGTGACCTTCTGTTGCTAGTTTTTTTGGAAGACCGTAGGTCTTAGGGGATTCTGTTGCAGGGTATGGAAAGAAAACAAACAAGGAGTTCTGTGACACTTTTAAAGACTAAGAAATTTATTTTCCCATGAAAGTTCATGAGGTAAATTACCACTTCCTCCGATGCATGAAATGGAAACCTCAGTAAATTACAGAAAGTACAGGGTGTAGCAGGAATTCTAGCTGGCTTTTGGCAGGATGGGTAAGACAGCCTCTGATAACTCCTGTTTCCCCATTTATGGGAACTGTATCAACTACCCTACATTACACTCCTCATCTTTTATCGAGGGTTCTCTTCTTCAGGCCAGGAGTGAGGTGGAAGGAGGTGGGCCCATGCATGGAGTTCAGTTGGAAGCTTGCAATGAGACAAAGTGAAGAGAGTACAGATGACCGGTTTGAGTTGGCCTAGTGGAAGTTGTTGCTACACTTTACAAGGGTAGTGAAGGTAAGTACCTAGAGTTGGAGAAACAGTCTCAATAAACAAAAATAAAGAAAAGACACAAACTGGATGTTTTTTAAGCACAAATGTCAGTTTATTTTAGAGACCTTGGACACTAGGCTGATGAGAGCCATATAGGAACCTGGCCAGAGACATGGCAAAAAAGCAGTTCTTTTAACTGTGTAAGTACTCTGCTCAGACCTTTGGAAATGTCTAAGTCACAATGAGTGTGCACATATGCAATTATCTGTGTTGAACTCACAAATGCTAAGGTCAGAAGGGACCAATATGATCATCTAGTCTGACCTGTTCAGTGCAGTCCACAAAAACCTCACCCGCCCACTCCTGCAGTAAACCCTTATCCTATGACTGCATTATTAAAATCTTTCAATCACAATTTGAAGACTTTAAGATACAGAGAATCCACCAGCAAGTGAGCCAGGCTCCATGCTATGGAGAAAGGTGAAAATCCCCCAGAACGCTAGCCAATCTGCTCTGGGGGAAAATTCCTACCTGACCCCAAATATGGCAGGGTCAAACCTATTACCACTATACTAACACATCATCTCATTTGCATAGTCACTCCAGTATTTGATATTTATTCTTACAGAAAGCAATATGGCCAGCCCCACCCCTAGAAAAATACTTAATTATAGATGCGGGGTATAGTAGACTCTAACATAAATAACATTTCCTCTCTCTGTAGGGGCCCATTTACAGTCTCGAAATTGAACCCATTATAATTTTTGCCCTCGATGCTTCAACAGTGCTGCTATGGAAGGAGACTGGAGAGCCAGTTTATCACTGGCAATTAAAACTTCTTGCTTGTGCTGGCAAAGCATGGTTTTATGGCTCTGCAAGACTGAATGAATGGCTGCTGCTAATGTCTTGCTCATTAACTGGTAAGTGGAGGCCATTGCAGGCAGAAATGTAGACTTTAGCTCCAGCTGCTGTTTCTAATGTTGCAGAAAGCTCTTTGCAGTTCATTAAATTCAACTTCAGGCAATTGTAAAAACTGCTGTGTAATTATTTTGTTTCCTTTTCCTGCAAGTCTAACTTCACATCACCACCAGCCACTAGCAGGCTGGAGTCATGCAACTTTCTGTCTGTCTTCTTTCTTGGTGAACTGAAAGGAAAAAAAAAGCCAGCTCCAGGGAGGAGACCAATGGAAATGCTTTAAAACACTTATTTGCTTAAATGTAACTCTTCCCAAAAAGGGATTTAGGAGGAATGTGGAAATTCTCTTTCAATTGCATATGGTTGCAGTACTGAGTCTGTACTCTGAGCAGCCCTGGTCAGTGTTGATCACCTGTAGCACTGCTTTTGGAGTCCATCAGGTCTCCTCCAGCAGCCATTCACATGCTAACTCCTTCCTGCTCAAAGGCCAATAGTTCCTGAAGGGGCTTCTGTAAGTAAATGAGTGAAAAAGACCATTTGCAGGAGAATCCAGGTCTATGAGGGCCCAAATGAGCTTGTGCACTATGGAGGGAGAGCAGGGGCGAAGGAAGAGAGGAGAGAGTTGTTGAAATGCAGAAGATGGAAGAAGAGAGAGAAAAGAAGGGCATACACTGTAGAAAGGAGAGCAACAAGGAAGGAGCATTAGGAAAACCTAATAGAAAATCAAACAAGGAGTCCTGTGACACTTTTAAAGACTAACACATTTATTTATTGCATGAGCTTTTGTGCATAAAATCAGCAAATGCATGAAAGGGCAACTACAGTATGGAAGGGAAATATATAAAGGCAGAGGCGGGTATGTCACAAGGTCAGTTCAGATTTTTTCTGCAAGCCAATCAAGTTGTTTAGATTCAAACAGTGTAGAACAACAGGTAAGGTGGGGAAGGTTAAAAGAGGGGAAAATCACCTTTTGTAATGAGTCAGCCCAGATCTCTATTCAGATCTAATGCAAAGGTGTCAAATTTGCATATGAATTCTAACTGTAGTTTCCCTTTGATTTGAGATGTTTATGTTCAAGCACTGTAATGGTCATATCTTTCTTACAAACTGGAGGGAGGCTGACTTGTTCCCCCTGTTGGTTTTTGAATGTGACCATTCCTGATATCTGATTTGTGTCCATTTATTCTTTTGCATGGAGACAGAGTTAGCACATGATGACATATATCTCATTGGTGTATGAGAAGGTGAATGAGCCCCTGATGGAGTAGCTGGTTTGCTTATGATTGTGTCATTAGTGTAGATCTGTGCACAGAGCTGGCAACAGGGTTTGTTGCAGGGATAGGTGCCTGTCTTACTGTTTCTGTTGTATGGTGTGTACTTGCTGGTGAGTATCTGTTTAAGGTTGGGGAGCTGTCTGTAAGTGAGAAGAAGCTTATTTCCCAAGGCTTGAGAGAGTGAGGAGTCATCTTCCCCAACTCCCCCTGAAGGCAACTGAGGGAGGGAGAAATGAAATGATTAAGAAATTAGAAAAGTAGAATGTGAATAAAGGAGAATGCGTGGTTATGAATAACAGTGACTTTGAAGTTAGTTATACCTATGATTTTTATATCTATTCTGGAACCATGGCACTATCATGGTGGATAAACTAAAAATTAGAGAGCAGAAGTATTCTATACAACCTCATCTGTGAAATACTGAAGTTAGGAGAATGGGAGGTGCATTTGGTGTAAAGGAGGACTTCTCTCAAACTAACAAGCCTTTGATCTCTAAGGCCTTCAGTAGCCATTAACCCTCTACAAGGGGATGTGGCTACTCAAGGCAAAGAGGGATTTAAAAAGCCTGCTCCTAAGTTACCAACAAACCTATTGAACAGTACCCCCTTAACCAAGGAGTTTCATGAGCTTGTTTTAGAGAGGGAGTGGGAGACCTAGCTATACCTGATGACCATTCTCTAAACTTAAAGGATGCCACACCCCAGGAAAAAAAAAGACAAAACTGAACAAAATAACTACAAGAGTTTAAAAAACAAAAGCAACAACCAGAGGTCTAGCAGCAGAGTGGGGACTAGCCAGTGTATTTCAACAACTGCAGTAAGTGGGCAGGTGGTGTGTGTGTATTCAGCGCAAGGAGCTCAGTGCCCTCATAGACAAGGGTAAGGCCAAGGGTAAGGTTTAGAGCATAGGATCTGGTCCAGGATGTGAAGGTAGCTGAACTGCTTTAAGCATGACCATAATACGCCTAGGGAGGTGGTGGAATCTCCATCTCTGGAGGTGTTCAAGGCCCAGCTGAACAAAACCCTGACTGGGATGGTCTAATGGGAGTGGTCCTGCTTTTTTTGGCAGGGGGTTGGACTAGATGACCTCGTGGGGTCCCTTCCAACCCTATGATTCTATGATAATATAATTAAATTTAATATCTTTGGGGCAGGGGGAGATGCTGAAAAAGTTCACCGTAGTAGCATTTAACTTCAGAAAGGGGAATACACTGAAATGAGGAAGCTGGTTAAATGGAAATTAAAAGGGACAGTCACAGAAGTATAATGCCTGAAAGCGTCACAGAAACTTTTTTTGGGGGGGGTCCTCTTACTATATTTTTTAAATTTGGGAGTATTTAATTTGAGCCTTCATTATGGTGGTGTTAAAAAAGAAACTATGGCTAAATAACAAAGTAAAAGCAGCGGCTAATTGCAAAAAAGCATCCTTAAAAATTTATAAAACAGTAAATGACAATGTTAGTTTCATGGAACAGAGCAATTTTAGTAAAATACAGGAGGGAAACAGGTGTTTCAACAGGTCAGAAAAGAATCATTGCCAGCAGGTATCATATTTTAAATTCAACTTAGTCCTTCTGAGGGTGGCACTTGATTAAGGGACTTTTGTATGAGTAATGTTAAGCTTGGATTCACTTACTAGTCTACCTGACCGAGAACCAAAGAAAAGAAAAATTAGAGGTCCTGTATTTGCCTTGAATGAACAAATCTCCCAGCTGCAATTTCTATGAGAAAACTTCAGATTGGCTGAGCATCTGCAGAGTCTCCTTCAAACAAAACTGCAGTCATTATTTGAGGAAGGATTATATGAAAGACAATTAAGGAACATCTACAAAAGGAAACAGGGTGTGGGGGGGTAAGATATGTTTCCTAATTTCAACTGAACTATGGTTTAGTTTGTGAGAACAAAAAAGATTTTCCAAAACAAATGCTTTACATTCCATAAATATTCTTGGAGGGATATATTAAGTTATTGTTACTATTCCAGGCATTGTGACTGTTGCAATTAAGAAACAAAATGAAAAGGGTTAACGGGCAGGCAACTACAATAAGTACCAGGAAGCTTGCAGCAAGGTGAAGGGGCTATGCTAATTTGCAGAACTCTCTAGCAAGCAAAAAAGGCCTTTAAAGAGGAATAAAGCTGTAGTATGGCTGTGCTTCTAATGTACTACGCCCTGCATGCCCCGTTGTCTTGTACAAAATACACTGTTTTAGTCAAAACCGTTCTTACCTTTATGATCTTCCAAAGAACATTTTCCTCAGGATCAGTAAGTACCCTGATTTCAAACTCAATTACACATTATGGTGTGGCTTATAACTTCAGGTGGGATAAATAGCATCCTCACTATAAAATGCATTCACATGTGTTTGGGCTTGTCTGTGTGGTGTATTAGTCTGGATTAGAGGGCTATAAATTCTAGTACACACTATCTGACCTGTGTGGACCCTCTTCTGTGCACAAAGTTCTCCAGTGTGTATTAGTATAGTCTTGTTTCAAATGGTGCTACATTAACACATGCTGCGACACTTAAACTGGGTACATTAGGAGGGCTGAGACAGGTCAGTTAGCACACACTAAAGTTTACAGTCCTTTAGTGCAGATGAGGTGTTTTTTTTTATATGTCATGGTTATTTCACAAGCCACAAAGTGGAGGCACGTTAGAACACTGACAAATGGGATCTCGGCTTTGTTCCTCAATGTGTATTCTGTTTATAGTAGAAAGAGTGTAACATTATGGTAATTTTATTAAATCTTTGAAAAATTGTGTATAGCATGTTCTGGCTGACAAAAAAACCATTTCACTGCAATCAAACTGAATAGACAGATATCTGGAGGGCATTTTCAAAAGTTCAGTGTTGACCTAACAACTCCCATTGAAGTTTTAGCACCAAGTTTTCACTCCTACATGCAAATATTTTTTAAAGCCCTTGAAAAAGTAGGCCTGTAGTGCTGGAGACAGGTGTATTCTGACTGAGCACCTTGAACTGGGTGGGTAAAAATGTACCTCAGAAATGGTCATTAACCAAAAAAAAAACCCCAAACCCTGAATTTTATTAGGGAATATGCGTACAATCTCCAGAAAACATCAGTCTCTTATTTTTAGTAAATCCACTACTGATTTCTAGGGTTTAATAAATGACTCAGATTACAACCACCAGACTACAGCAGACAAAGTAATCCATTACAAAATGGGGTTTTATGTTTGGTCCTTTACTTAACACAGTGCCAGGTTATATCCTGAAAAAAGCTGAACTGATCCTGTGACTTAACTCTTCTCTATATTTATTTAGGCGCCTGACATACTACCTACAGCTTCCATTTCATTCACCTGATGAAAGGGGATTACACCCATGAATGCTCATGAGATAAATAAATTTGGTGGGTCTTTAAACGTACCCCAGGACTCCTTGTTTATTTTGCTGAACTAGACTAACACGGCTAGCTTCTGGAACTTGTTTATACATGGAGAGATCTTGATACAAAAATTCTTTCTTGACAGTCATTGCACAATTTTGCGCAAGTAAGGACTGAAGGATGGGCCTAGATATTTGACCTTGTGAAGGTAAGCAATTTCTTCATTTTTTTTAAAATAACATTTGCAGTTTACTTTCAAGTAAAAATAATATTTTAAAGTGTTTTTTTTTTTTTTTTTGATATGGCCCTTTAGTAACATCTCCTCTCACCAGAGTCAAAATCATTTAGGAACAGACACATGAAAATGATTGTGTTTATATTTATTGTCAGCAATACATCAGTTATGTAAAAATAACCCATGTGAAAATGTAAGAGTTGACATTTTCACATGCCTTCTATATTAACTGAATAAGTGACAATATACACAAATTTGTAGTAGTTGTACGTAAACATTTTGTGCAGTAAAAAAAGAATATACATAATTTAAAAAAATAAAAATGCATTACACAATTTACAAATTAACATTAACCAAAAAAGGAAAAAAAATCAACATTCCTCAGACAGCTGCCTCATTATTCTACAAAATAAATATTCAAGTAAATTAAGTTAGGCAAAATAAATTCTTAACTTTGGGTGAGCACAGTTTACGTAAAGGTAAAAGACAGAGTTCAGTTTCATTCAAGAAATATTTTACAGTGATTTATACACAGCATTTAAGTGGATATTTTCATATTATTATATTGGAAAATGGACTTGGGTGGCAAAAGGGGAATTTTAAAATGGGTACATTGTAGCCAACAAACAAATGTGTGTAGTATCTGCAAAGCTTTGAAAGGAAACTGTTCCAGGACTCAAAGAAGACACAGTAATCTAGAAGCTACCGATTTTAAAGGAAATTACAAAGCACCACACCAACAAGAAAATGTCTACTTGGCTATTTTCTGAATGGTTTAGAGACATTTGATCACTGGAAACATTACTTTCACAAACTAACCATCTACAACAGTGGCTGCTTTAGGCACTGGATTTGTAGCAGCACACTGGTTTTGTAAAGCAAATTAATCTTCATTCTATATGATAGTTGTGTTTTTTATTATTTGAGTTACAGGGCTTGATCACCTTTGCCACTTACAGACTTACAACCCTCCTCATAGCTTAAATAATCTTTTCAAAAGAATGTGTGTTCATAAAGAAATAATGTTATTCTGGTTCCTGATTTATGAAACACAGAATTTAATACAATGCAGCCACGTACCAGCTATTCATTTTGTTCTGTCATAAAAGACTACGGACTCAAAGTCAAATTCACATTCTTTGTCTGTCTTTTATCAACAGTAATTTTACATGTGGCAAAACAGGTAATGGCAAACCTTTCAACTGTAAATTAATTACAAGATTTTTGGGTTTTGGGTTGAAAAGGCTTCAGTGTGAGAGTTACAGAGGAACTCCTGCTAAAAGGAAGAAGCCTCTCTATTTATTCCTATCCAGAGATTTTGGCCTGAAACAATTCAACACCCAGAAATGGACTTCCAAAGTCAATCCGTGACCAAGTTTCAAAATCATGTTTTTAAAGTTTTAAAATTTTATTTGCAATTTGATTTAAGAAGAGGACTATGAGAGAGTCGTCTGTCTGATAAAGTAGGAATTAACTTATTGTCTCACAAAAACACTTCAAAGAATTTAACATTGTACATGGGAGTTCCACCCCCACATCTGTATGAAATAATGTAAGATTAAGGCCTCAATTCCTGTGACTCGTATGTATGTGAATTGCTGCTGTAGCACAGAGCCATGTTGATTTTGCTGAAGTGTTGGGCAGGTCTGGTAGTCCATCACCAAGCTGCAGCATGGACATACTCAACCTGCACTACTGTGTGACACTGACATACACACATCTGTTCTTCTCTTGTTACCTATGCATTAGGAGAAGATGCTCCATATCGTAGTGTGATATCAAAATACTGGTATTACCATATTCTCAACAAAACACAGTGATTCCAATGACAATGACAGGGAATGAGGACTCATGCCACCCACTGATTTCAGTTGACACAAGCCAGCCCAAATTTGGCAAAGCTGATAAATGTACTGGCTGTACAAAAACTGGTGATTTTAAACTAAAAGCTGTGAGGGGTACACAGAAATGATGGAGGCTAGTGAAAAGAGCTGAGAATCTAATACCAAACTTTGCACAACAAATATTTTTGAAAGGTTGTATGATAAAGTCCTGTCATTATATTGCTTGGTAATAGCACAGTCTTTTATCTGTTTCTTTTAGGCTACAACTAGAAGCCATTGGGGTACAGTGAGCTGCCCACAAGTCATGAGCCATGTGGCAGATGTGTAGCACAAAAGGCTTCATTTATCATGAAAAGGTATAGGGATAGACGAGATTAACTTGTAAACAAAGGGGTGGCAATGAGCTGCTATACTACCAGAGATGAGAAAAGTTATCTGTTTTTGAGGCAAATATTTTGATATTCTTCTTCATTAATCAGTACTCAGAAGTGATTACATGAATGATTAAAGAATAATTAAAGGTAAAGATTACATCCAGTTACTCCAATTGACGAGAGAAAAAGGGAAAGTTTTGCAATGACAGCAAGTATTTTGTGAGGGACAGGAAAAACTAGCAAGAACCTTTTTCTTTTTTTTTGTTTTACTTTTAGCTGAACAGTCAATCAGAATATTTCACTCAAAATGAGAGGGCGACCACTTTTCTTTCTTTCTTTTTTTTTAACAAAGTTAAGCAAATATAAAAAATCTAGTCATAAACAACCTTCAAAATACAATTACAAACCAACTAGAGAATCTACATTTGTATAAGTAAATGGGGCAAGAAACTAGACACTTGTATTACTGCCATGATATAGACTACAAAATGGCCACTGTGATGAGAAACAGTGTATACAGTACACGTATTAGCTGATCCCATCCAATCACAGTCCAACCTGAACTCTACTCTCTTCAGGATTCACGAACTTAAATGCCTACTTGACACTCCCGGCACAAAGATGCATCATCATCCTTTTTGAAAAGAGGCAGTTTCTATGGCAATACTAGTTAAGTGCATATCATGCTGCACTAATATAGTGCAAAAATTTGCCTTACATGTAGCAAAAAAGATGCAGGCAACAGTTTGAGAGTTAGAGAAAGTAGAAACATACTGTAACATTTACACCAGGTATTCATTTCTCCAGACAGTAACCACTATAAAATATTGAATCTGAGGATGTTTCCTTTCTAGATACTTGTGTATATGAGGCATTGACACTTTTGAGTAATAATAGAACAGAGTCTTGCAAGAGAGTCTTTGCCCTCCAATATGCAGGTTAACACAAGCCAAGATGCTGAACTTGCTCAGTATTCTTTGTCAACATCTTACTAAGCACTAAAATGTTCTTTAACAAGTATATAGTCTGACAGAATAATACATATGGTTCAGCTGAGTATATATGTTACACTTGAATATAAAGAGTTATAGTTTGGTACAAACTCTTCATGCTCACTTGATTATTACTTGGTTAATGGTGCAGGTTAAGTCTGGCATTAGGGCTCTCAACTGTGAATAATAAGTCAGCCACAGTGGTTTAGAGACTGAGGTGATTTTGACAGTTTCAGAAAACCACAAACATTTCCAATCTGCCAGGATTCTCTGTGTGGATGGTCTAGAATAAAGCAACAATGCCTTGAATATCCATGGGCATTAGGAAAGCCATTCTTTGTTTTATGGTGAAGTTCTTTAAAACAAAAGAAAACCTAAAGTCCATTCTGTAGCATGACCCTGTGCCTTTGGACACACTGTGATTTCAAAACAGTAATACAGAATCCAGTTATTGCAATGAAAAGTTATATTTTACATATCTGCATCTCCATCATAAGCCAGTGTTAAAGGTTTCAGCCGATTGTTCTGCCTTCTCTGGGGTTTCTTTGGCTTTTTGCTGAAACAATTAAATTAATATAATTATTAGAAAACAAATTCAACTATAGAAACAAACCTGTTTGTAAATGAAAACTAATGTGTTGTAGGAACTATTTAGAAACCAGAGGGATGACTGTTGGTAAAATCCTCAGTTTCATAGACCCTCAAAGATCCAAAAGTCACAGCCACTTGAAATACCAAATTTTTAGAGAGAAGCTGAGTGCTTGAATCTAGGTTAGGTTTTGGTTCTGACAGATGACTATACCAAAACGATTAATGTGGTGGGAAATTGTGCAGGATTACTCTATGCTGAGAAACATCCAACATTTTGAACGGTGTTTTGCTTTGGTCTTTTGATGGGTGCATCACAAGGTTTCTTCCTGTTGCAGGTGTGATCCAGAGCCCCCCTCTATTAACCTGCCCTGACATTTTAAGAAGATTCAGATTAGAGGTTCCGGCCCATCACTGGTACTATTCTTTTGTCACTGACTTGTACATCCCAGTCAGATGATCTGAATTGAGTACCTGAAATTAATCATTCACACCCTGAATTAACCTCTTACTGTAGCACTGCTATCTTCAACATGTACTTTTTGACTAGTGCATCTAGGTAAATCACTGCAAAATGTAGATACTTGCAGCAGTAAATAGATTAATTCTAAATGGTATCATCAGACAGAGTGCCTCTACTGCACAGACACCCTTCCCTAATTAGCTTTAACTTTGATTTTAAATTAGTAGTGTTTTACATCCAATTGACACATGTGTAAATATCTACCAAGGTAGGAGAATCAAATCCATTTTGTTTGTGTTTTTATCTCAGATAATATAGATAGCTCCTAAATGTTAGCTTCACTTGGGACAGGCACGAAGATACCTTTAAATCATCCTTATGCCTCCCCACCCTAGCACAGAAATTCAATTAGAGTACCTGAGGTATGTGAAGCTGCTCCATCTATGTCCCCAAAAGATGTCATTAGGGACTGGTGGTGTCCCAGTCAAACATGACCATGGCATCTTCACCACAAGTTGGATGACACAAAAACTGCTAAACTGGTCACTAAACCCAGTGATTTCTCCCCTGGTCCACACTGAAGGAATCCTCAGGTAGCTACCTACTATCTTTGTGGTTGTTTTAAGCTAACGGATTGGTACAAAGCACCCCTAGTAGAAGCTAAGGTTTGGCCCATAGCATATAGAATAAGCATGCAGATGCCTTATACCTCAGTCTCCTGGTAAGTTGCTACAGCCTTTGGTCACAAAATTTGGGCACTCTTGCCAATCTGTTAGCATATTCATAGGGAACACATATTAGATTAGCGTTACTTGGATGCTTTAGGGGTGGGTATTAAACACCCCCCAACACAGCTGCTGGGGTATTATTCTTGTGTCAGTTATTCTTAATGGAGACAAAACTGAACATCTCCAGTGCAACCTGCTTTTAAGCACACACACCTACTAAACATATCTTTACAGTGGCTCATATCTGTAAAACACTCTTTTTCCAGGCCTCAAGAAAATTGTTAATCTGCTGAAAAAGTAGCACAGAAGCAGCAAATGCCATTAACCTCAGTTTAGGCAACAGTACTTGAACACCAGTACTTGACACTGAATCAGAGTCAGTGAAATGCTCAAGCCACAGTCCATATGTCACTTGTTTGCTTTGGAATAATTAAAGAACTCACCAGGCTAGATAGATCATAGAAACAATAAAGATGAGTAAAACAAATGCACCAGCAGCAACGCCATAAACCCAGGTCTTCAGCTTCCCATCTAAAAGGAATGAATGTTAGTCATTAGTTTACAAGTTAGTCTGGTTGTGTTGCAGATTTGAATAGAAATAAAAGATTAATATGTATAAATGTTGTTAGATTATTCAGTTACAGGTTTGGTTAAAATTGCTCACTATGACAAGGCTGAACATTAGAACAGAGCAGTTTTGGTTTGATTCACAAGTGAGCACAACAGCTACAAGAGATGCCCAGAAGCTTGTTTGCATGTTGGAGTCAGTGTGCACTTGTACTGTGCTTTTCATTGGGATGCCTGCTTATCAGGCCGGAGCAGGTGGACACAGGAGAAACTGGGTGAACCCGCTCACTGTGGTCACAAACTATCTCCCCATATTAGTTGGTAAGGGATAATTCTGCAGAGTGATTGTAGTTTTGACAGGTATGTGCTCCTCACTTAGAAGAAATAGGAAACACTTTTTAAGCACAACTTTTATTTTGGCACAATAATCTGCATGTTCTCACTTCACGTTCACATTAATTGCTTTTAATTTTTCTATTTTTAGATAGCAGTAGGAATCATTCTAGTTTCCAAATTTAGTCCATACTTTGTCCTGAGCACAGCAATTTTCCTTGCTGCTCCCCTAGGCAAAGATCTTCAGCTTCCCTCCTTTTTAATTGCATCATTGAAACAAAACAAACCTCATTGCTGGCCTGTAATCTAACAAAAGCAGGAGTACAGGGTGCCTTTATTAAGAATCTTATATCTACACTGCTCAGTTTCACATGTCTAAACATACGTCATATCTCTTTTCCCCTGACTTCAGACAAGCTCTAGCAGTCCTAGTTGAACACCCCTCTTTTATGTGGAGAAAGATGCTATAGCTCTGTTGGATTCTGGCTGACTGCTCTAAATGGGTACGTTTATCTACTCCAGAAATGTGAAGATGAAAGCTGACCCAGGGACCATGATCTGCTGAGCCCCAAGATGGAGTTCAGAAAGGGTCAGTGAGAAGAAATTATTTATGCACATTTCCTTTTTAAAAATAGTTTTGGGTGTGAACTGGTTGGACCTATTTTTTCTGAACTAATTCGCCTTCCCCAACAGCAAATGTAATATCTGAAAACAAATTTTTATGCAGTAGGCTGACTAGAATATATACTCACATGAATTTTCTTGTCAATGCACATGCAATAGCTCCCGATCACATTTGTGTCAAAAATTGTGCCTTCACTATACCATATACATCACCAGTACAGTATAATGTGTGTTAGTGAAAATATGGCCATGGAGAGTACAACAGACCACACTCTATTCATATAGCATTGTTTTCACTATGATACCAACCAAGTATTGGTAAAATTGAGTGTTTCAAGCTAATGCTTTATGGCACTTTGATACCACCTAGAACAGAAATGCTGTTTCACTGCTGGGTACAGTGGCAATTTTACAGGTTAATAATGATAAATGTAGTCATACTGAGTTTGCTTCTTAAACTTCACAGTAGCTTTCCCTGATGCTGCCTGGGTAGGTATGCAAGTTTATACTAATAACCCATGGACTGGCAGTCATGCAGACTATTTGATTGAGACTAATTAATACAAAGGCATTTTAGTGGATTAATGTGATGGAGCTAATAAAGCTCAATAACCTGAAGCAATGAAACAACTGATCCATTAAAGATAGACTGAGGCAGAGGATTTGCCATGACTTTTCCAATATTGGAAGTGAGAACAATTTAGATTTCATTATGATTTCAGTGTTTGGTATCTTCCTTTCAGGGTTATTTACATTCAGGAAGATAATGGATTTTTTGTGAGAGTGGGAAAAGCGCAATTCTTATATTTTTCTCATAATCTTAATTCTTTCAATTTTTTATATTTTGTAAACCTGCAGCTAAATTTCAAGTTGTATAATGTTATCTGGAAATCTGCAATAAACTAGCTAAGACGATTCTTTTAGAACTGGGCTGGGTAATTTTCAGGGACCAGAAAACTGGTTTGGATAAAATAAGGGTGAGCTAAATGTTCAATCAAATTGGAACGGAACTTATTTAGAATTCAAAACACTTGCTTACTTGATTTTCACCAGAAGTGGAATTACCAAACAAGAGAGCCTGTTTCTCCACTCTTAATGTTTCACTTGTAGTCACTGGTATTTCCATTTTAGCTGAAATCAGGGAGTAGTGGACATTTTGTAAGATCAGCATCTTACAAGATTTCCAACTCAGTTTATAAACCACATGGATACAGCTGAACTTGGGATGTACACCCAAGTTTCTAGATGCTTATCTGGAGGGAATTTTCTGCTGCTTTTGTGTAAGAACAGGTACTGGTTGAAATTTTAGGTCCCGTTAGTTGGCATGGGTAGCCATGTGAAAGAATTTCATGAAACATACATACTACCTCATCCCCTGTAATTCTAAGGTAAGAAATATAAGACACTTAAGAGAGCCTGATTCTTTCAATGGTAGATCAGTATTTAAAAGGCTGGAAATGTAATTGCATCAGATCAAGCCAATCTGTTCATCCAACATGCTTCTATGGTTCTCATCACTGTAGCATTTAAGTAGTGATGAAGATACTTCTAACCAAGATGTTTGAGAACATTATAAGTACAATAAAACTGGCAGATGAAAATATGACCTATCAAAAATGTTTACATCTTCCACAAAACCACAACCACACCAGTGGTATCCATAGGGGGAAAAAAGGCATCCAGGGTCTTTGTGGTTTTGAGAGATTGTTCCTACTTTGTCAGTCCTATCAGTTATATTCTTGACTTTTGGTAGCATAATCTGATATCCTGAACATGTATCTTTCTTGTAAATGCTAAGAACTGTGACTATTGCTTAGTATTTACCATATACAGTATTTCCGATTTTTCTCACTGGAGAACTTCAAACAAGATGTAACAGAGTAGAAAACTCTTTTCACTTTTGTACTGCATGATGTCATTTAATATACTGATGCAGCGTCAGCAAAGGATGGGGATTACTTAAGTCTCTTCTTGTTTGTTCAATGCTTGTGGATGACTGTCTTCTTAAATAAACATGTACTGGTTCTTTTTTTTTTTTTTCCTTCTTGGCATCAGAGCATTTTAAATGCCCAATCCTGTGGCAGTGTTTAGCATCATTAACTGCTCATGACATGACTTCACCTGGCCCAAAAGGCTGCAGAAACCATGTCCTTCCTCGTCCTGACTGGTTACTGGATGGCTGGGTCGGGTTCACAGCTCGACTGGTTTTCACATCTCCTTTTTTGTCCTCCATGGTGGGGATCACTACCACTGGGATGAGTGTGCACTCCTCAAGCGTGCCATCAGAGGACATTACTTCAGTGTACCCTTCTTCACAACCGCATGTTCTAGTCTGTAGGGAACAAGTGTTTTATACTGTGTAGCAGAAATGCACAGCTTTCTGAGTGCTATAATTCATGGCAACATTGATGACAGGAGGAGATGACTGTTTTGATGAGCACTAGCACAGATGTATTGGCAAGGGATGTCCTAGTGACTCAAATAGTGCAGGTTAAATATTCAATGGGCAGTGGGTATGATCTGAAGTTGATTAAAAAACTAGTCAGAGCTCCAAAAATAATTCAGTAATCATGACTCTAATATATAGAATATTCTGAAAACTAATGAAAAACTATCTACTATTTTTAAATATGAAGGCTTTTAGCCTTCACTACTTTTGTGCTGTAGTGTACAATGGGAGTACTGAAATAATATTGCTCCGATGCAGTGACACATACCTCGCTACAATGGGAATGGGGTTGACTGCACGGTGGGTTACATGACCTGTCAGCATCTGGTTGGCGCATCACTAAACAGCCCCCTGTAGGACAGAAAATCAGATTTTGACACAATTGCGCTTCCTCCATGAAATGGTACTTGAGACAGTATGTGACAACTTTTTTTTTTTTTTTTTTTTTTAATCACAAGGAATTTTCTTGCCTGTGTGAATTTAGGATACTACTGTACCAAAGCCGGAGAATGATCGTTTTCTTAGTGCTGCATGAATTCTAGTAAGCAGAGTACAGCATCTATTGGTATGAAACTGCAGTTTATAAGAAGGTGCTTTTATTTGCCTTTTACAGATTGCTCTGGCCCAGTTAATACTTACAGGTGTATTTGGAGCATTTTGCTTTTCAATGGGTAATCATGTTCTTGCATTCATGGGTCTAGTTAGTACTTTCATGACAGCCACAGAAACATATACAATGTATGGGAAAAAGATTAAAGCTTGTTTTTGCCCTCTGCATATTTTGTCTTAGGCCAAACTGATTTTTCTATTTGTCACTGGATATTTGGTTTCCACCACTCCCTTTAGTTTTCCAAACATGGCGGGGAGGAAGGGGGTTACTATATATTTGGTGTTCCATTCCTGTTATAAAGCTATCCCTTCCTAAAGCTATTACAGCACAAGTTTTCTGTGAGAGCAACATAAATATTGAGCCTTTTGACCCCATGAGCTCAGCTTTTCCAATATTTTGCTCTTCATGTAAAGCTTCACTTCTATTGCTAAAGGCTTATGTAGAGTGCAGCGTTATTGTTTATTGTTATGGACCATTACACACAATCAGGCTTTCATTATCATTTCAGACACAAACTTTTAAAATGACTATTTCACGGCTTCTGTCTGTTCTGAAAAAGAGAGAGGTGTACCAAGCAGATTAAGAATTTTACGGTCAAAGTCATCCATTGCAAGCTGCTTACTCTGTGCCCAACATCTCCCAAAGTAATTACACCCTTAGAGAGGTACGAAATGATGAGGAAATCCTGATACGTGCATATGATCTGTCCCACAGAAGATGCAGTTAGATGCAGTTATATGTAGCCATGTGTTAACAGATGGGCTGATGATGAACAAAAGAAACCCTGCTAGTCGCCATAAGAAATGTTGCCCACCCGTAGGGAATAAAATGTCACACTGTGGTGTACCAGGCACATTCCTGCAAGCACCCATGCAATAAAGTATCAGTCATCCCGGGAGCTGCAGAAGGAAAGAGCTGCCTCATCACCCATTTCAGTGTGAGTTAATGAATCTGTGAAAACACCATCTTCAATGAATAAACAGCAAACATATTGTGGAAGAATAAATAACATCTGAGTAAATAAATACAAATGGAAATATATTCAAATGTTCTGTGGTGAAGTATGTCTGAATAAAAAATAAACTATTTCAGATCACAACAAGCGGTACTGCAGCTGCAAAGAAATACAGCATTCTTTATTACAGATTAATCCCAAAACGCATTTTGTCCTTACAAGATATGCACTGAAGGGCAGTGGGCATATCCAAGGACAGATTTGGTCTCAGTGAGATCTACAGATGCAATTGTGGCACACACCCAACACAATGAAAATATATTTGGAGGGCCCAAAGATTCACTTCAGTTTTGCACGTTCAGTACACGGAGGCTCCCTGGGTACATCTACACTGGAGCCTTAGGTTGACTTAAGGAAGGTTAAGTCAACCTACAGACTTCTGTGGCAACATTGGGCTTTTATTAAGTCAACTTAAGCACGTCCTTAACCACCTCTTAAGGTTGACTTAAGCCAGTGTAGACAGGGAAAGCCCTTAAGTCGATCTAACTGTCCTCCAGGCCCCCTTCCAGAGTTCCTGGTCACTAGGAAGAGTTGACCTCGCACCTGCCAGTGTGGACACAGGCAGCTGACTTTCAGTGTGGACTCTCTAAGTTGACTTAACAAGGTTGACTTTAAGTCAACTTAACAGAGCCTACAGTGTAGACATACCCCGCTCTGAGGAAAGAGCTTGAGCATGTTCTGAAGTCCCATTGGTCAACTGGACTCAAATTCTTTACTCCATTAGGGCCAAAAGTCCATATGAAATTTTATTGAGACCTGGGTGAAGAAAAATAATTCCATTTTGGAACAAAGCTTTCTAAGAAAGCTTTCTAGCTAAGTACCAGACTAGGCTGGTAGGGGAGTTTGTGTTATCCCTGTCATTGGAGGTTTCTAAGAACAGGTTACACAACCAGCTTCTTAGGGGTGCAGGTCCTGCCTCCCCACAGGGGGCTGGACTAGATGATCTCTTGGGATCCCTTCTAGCTCTACATTTCTATGATGAAACCCAAAGCATTTAGAAAATCTCCACAAAAGAGAACACAGGCCTGGCCCCAAGACAGTCCATCTAACAGGTAGTCCTGGAGCCACAGACCTTGGAAGTTCTTCTGTTCCTTACTTCAAGGCAGCACACCATGCAGGTTACACAGTTCTTGACCTGCAAAGTTGGCTGGCAGGAAACTACTAATGCCAGAATAAACCATTATTCAATTTAAATTTGACTGATTTTGATTAAAAAGAATAAGATGTCCTCTGACCTCACTCCTCAGAGCCTTTGTTTAGCACTCCCAAATGGTTTTGATTTTACAAATTGCTTTATAAATATCCAAGAACATGAGCGCATGCTATAAAATAAGGAAAAATGTAAACAACCAAATTATTGAGATTAAAAATGGCATGAGCCTAGTAGCTGCTAACACCATTTTGTATGGCTTTGTAACAGGCATACAAACTGGGCCTTTAGTATCTTAGTGTGAAGAGGATACATTTTTACAAATGTCAATTAATATTTACATAAGAGGCTTGATGGCTCCAAAGGATTATTAGAGTGGTGATAATACATGGATTAAAGTTCCAATGACATGAGATACAGTAACAGTTACTTCAGAGTCATTAAGGTCTGTTGTGTCAATAATCCATGGATTAACATTCCATTTGTATGTGCCCACTTGACTGAAATTGACACTGATCATGTGCTTATGAAATCATATAAATAATTTAAGAATACATGAATCTAAGACTATGTAGAGCTATGAGTCTGATGTATCCACATAAAGAAAACATACCATGTTTTTCTTCAAGTTAGAGGTCCCAGGGCCTGTCTTAATTTACCCTTTTGTACCTGGGTGTTACACTACAAATGGCAAAATTCATACAGTGATGTCTCTCATACTGCTTTAATACTTTGGCACAAAAGAATGAGTTAAACTCATTAATTGAATTCACTGGTCTTATGCCAGGGTCTAATATTATTTTAACGTCTGACACAATTAACCTGTCACGCTCACTGCCTCTGTGCATATATGCATGTGTATATACATTAAACATACACACATACATTGTATAAATTCATAGTATATATATTCATATAAAAGATCTTTGTATAGTAATGAAAACATTGATATTTGAAATCTAAAAGCTGTTGAAGGATGAATATTTTAGATGAGTAGAATGTAAAATATTCAGTTTGCAATGGGGAAAGCCTTATTTTGTAATTACCCTCTAGCAGTAGATGTTGCAAAGTGGCATCAGTTAAGTTTTGGAAAAGGATCTTTCAAGTACTTCTAGCCATGGAACAACATGATAAATTGAAATAGAAGTATTCCAAATAAAGATAATAAAATAGTAAGAACACTAATGTTTAATAACTCTATATTGTTATTAGTAAATACATTATCTGATAATATTTGCAAATCCTTTTACAAGACCAGCAATGTCTCCAATTCTTTTTGTTCTTTCATGGCCTGATTGAGTTCTATGTAAGAAAAATAAAAATAGTGGTTACCTGTAACATTTAAACCATCTGATCTTTGGCACCATACAGTCCGAGAAGATCCCTTCCATGGACTAGCCATCCACTTGTATTCATAACATTGACCATCTGCAAATAAAGCATTAACACTACAAGAAATAATGTACAAAGCCCTGGAAAAATGCAATGTTACTTAGCATTGACAGACTTGTCTATCAGAAGATCAGATGTGTAAATAAACTTACAATGCAGGAAAACCAAATACTGTTGTTATATGCAAATCTTACTTTTACATCATTTTGGAGACAGTTCAAATAAAACAACACATCAAATCTGACATAATTAACTTTATCTTTTTTTCTATCTGGTTTCATATTGAATAGCTATTCCCAATGCAATAATTTCTATCCACAGAAGAACTATTTAGCATTGTCAAATTGAATTGGTTATATTCTTGCATAATTTTCTGTTCATGCTAATGAGAGTTACCTGATTGCAAAGCAGAAATAGAGTACAAACAAATGACTGTGTTCTGATTACCTAGGGCCACTATACTTGTACAGGGGCATTTTAGCAACAAGCTAGGTGTCCAAGTCACTGCCAATTATTGGATGGACTATTAATTATACTACTTGCTGCTTTTGGCCATTTTCAGGCCTTCACAGGCACTCATCATAACCATGCAAACTGAGAGCGGGAAGTAATAAACAGTGAACACATGAAGTAAGCCTGGGATTATGCATTCACTTTCTCTGAATATGCTGGGGGAGACGTCTGTGAAAAACAGGATGTTTGGATATATATTAGAACTGTAGCTATGGGGAAATTCCTGCTAGACTAAGAGATAAGTAAGGCTATGTCTACACCTAAAATTTTAGTTTGAACTTGATTAGTCTGAACTAAGCAGTTCAAAATTAGTTCAAACTAAGTGAGGTGTTTTAGTTTGAACTAAAAAAGTGTGGTTAGTTTGAACTAAAAGTTGGTTTTAACTAAAAAAAATGCACTTAGTTCAAACTAACCACTAATTCAAACTTTAGTTTGAACTAGCAGAACTACATCGTGGTAGTTTGAACTAAATTTCAAAATAAGTTCGAACTAAGCTGTCAGTTCAGACTAACTAGCTGAATTAACTAGTTTGAACTAAGCTTTGCTTAGTTTGAACTAAAACGTTTTTTAGTTCTAACTAGGCAAAGCCTAATGTAGACAGGGTTCAAATTAGTTCGAATTAAGGCTCCTTAATTCAAACTAATTTCCTAGCACAGACTAGCCTAATTGCTTAACAATTTTTTTTGTGACATCTGCAATTTCTGCTTCTGCCTGATGACTGATTTCTTCGTAATATTTTTCTTCATTGACATGCCTCTGTAACTTTTGGGGTGTAAGACAGAGGCAGTGAATCTGAGTCAGTGGATCATATCCTGGACATACTGAAAGATTCTGAGGTGTAGACCGAAAGACTGGCCATCCAGAAACCTGTGATTCACCCAAAGACTGCCCGAAGACCACCTCACACTTGTGGTGGTAATTATGTTTTGGGGTACTTTAATAACCTATTGAATGTGTATGTGTTTAAGAGTAATAGGTGGAGACTTAGACAAAGCAATTCCAAAGGGAATTGCTAGAGGCCGATAAAATAAAGCTTTTGGCTTAATGCCTCATACCAGCTCAGAAAGACTAAAAGTTACCGAGTCGAGGAAACCTGGGTAGCACACTGCCCTTGAATTAGGTGCACATAACTATTGTCCGCTGCCCACAGCAAGTCTGCACATGGGTTGAGGGTAGTAAATGGTTATGTCCACACTATAGGCAAACTGTGTACACTCCAGAAGGCATACATTTCTAGCTCAGACAGAGCTAGTGCAGGCATACATAAAAAGTTGTTTTGGCTTGAAAAAATAAATCAAACTTTCATTTAAAAAAGGTTGAAATGTTTGACAAATTTGGCAGAAGTAATTAAATGTTTCAGCTGACATGAATCTGCATTTTAAATAAAAAACATTTAATAAAAAAATTCATCCAGCTTTATTGCAGAGATTTTGGCTGACTTTTTACCTCAGACTGTTTGTGTGACGTGGGACATGTTAATTTTTCAATTCCTCTTTGTCTCCATTACTCAAGTATAACACTTGCTCTCTTTCTTCTTTTTCTATATTGTCCTTTTAGATTGAGGGCTCTATGGCCAGGAAATGACTCTTGTTATGGATGTGTACAGCACCAAGTACCATTGGGGCCCACTGATATTATTGTCAGATAATTAATAATAAAAGAAAAAGAATGAGACAATA
Source organism: Podocnemis expansa (assembly GCA_007922195.1). Classification (NCBI taxonomy): domain Eukaryota; kingdom Metazoa; phylum Chordata; order Testudines; family Podocnemididae; genus Podocnemis; species Podocnemis expansa. Next base: position 26,041,870 of record ML681964.1, on the reverse strand, counting down.
TAGTGACTTTAGGTTTTGTCACTTCTACTAAACATTAAAGCAGAAGCACTTCTTGTCAATGCATTTTCCTGTAAATGAAAGTCAGTTATTGAGGTAAGAGACTTAATATTTTGTTCAAAATGTCATTACCATAAAATTAAAAAATTGACTCTAGAATTAAAATATAACAGGAGATAGGGATAGATCTGGGACTTTTTGGATGAATTTACAAAGCAGCTGTCCATACAATTATTAACATTTGGAGTATTTTTCAACCTCACAATCAAAAAAGATGGCAAAGAAAAAGTCAGCTGCATCTTATATTAAAATAGTGGTCAGCTAATTTCAGTGTTAGGATACTCACCATTACATGATCTTGTTTCCAAAGCCTGTTCTGGACAGAGGTGTTGGTTCTCTAATTCCTGAATGATCACTGCCCGGGATCGGACTTGTATCCCTCCAAAGCCAAGATCTTCTCCATTAACACAGGTCAGCTGACAAAGGCTCCATTCTGACCACTCTTTCAAGTAACAATCACCTGTCCAACAAAGATGAAGAGCTTATGCAAGGGAAGTTCCGAATACAAACTATAAATGCCATACAATTTTCTAATCCAGATCACACCTTTTAACTCTTCCTTTTTAATTGCTAAAGAACAATTCTAATTTTAGATCCACACTTACCTTCTTATGAAAACTTGTCACCTAAATAATCCCTTTTGTACAGAAATTAAAATAATAGTTCAAGAAAATTGGAGTAATATAAAACCCTATTTATGCTGAAGCATTCCAAGCAACTGTAGTCACTTACATTTCCAGTCTCTGACTAAAGCTGCATTCAGAGTGTGTGTGTGTGTGTGTGTGTGTGTGTGTGTGTGTGTGTGTGTGAGAGAGAGAGAGAGAGAGAGAGAGAGAAGCAAGCCTTTACTGTGAGGAACTTGCCTTGTAAGCAATGAGAATGGCACAGGTGATTTAAAATATCTTCTCCAACTTTAAGTTCTATGATAATAGGAATCCATACAATATTATTTCATGGTTTAAGACCGACGAGTTAAAATCACCCTGGCCAACATTTGCACAACAGCCTAGAGAATATTGTAAGGAAGTCTGAAGCATGGTGTGAAAACAATTTTGTGAATACTAGGGTGTGGAAAATTAAAACAGAAAATGACTCATTAATGAGCTTCTCTAGCTTTAATTATTTCAGCAAAAAGACCATTAAAAATTCATGTTGCCTTACATATAATAAGCACCATGTTGACCTGATGTCTAATTATTGAAGGAATTTTATTTGCTGACATTAAGAAATCACATAAAGAAATGAATTATTGAAGAACTGATGTATGTATAATAGAAGAGCAAGAAGTGATTTTTGGAAACCTTAGTTAGAATGTATCATTAGCACATCCCCAGAGGGTAGTTATTCTCCTTGGCTAAACATGACGTTGTTCAACCAAAGGTCATTGTTCAGCAAAATTTAGAGGCTGAGCAATGAATAGCCATGTTTCTTAAATTTAACAATAGAAATTAATTACAAAGTGGAATAACTTATACTACTTTATTCTTCTGATTTTCTATTAGAAAGAAAATTGTGTGTTGAAAGGACACAACTGGTTAATTAAAATATTTATTCAATTTGGAAAACCATAACTGTATCTATTCTGTATTGACATTAAAGATCTCATGAGACTTTTAATAAGAGTCTTGATGTCCTTGGTCAAAATCTCTCCCTTTTCCATTATTGAGCAGATTGCTCTGTATCAGTTGTCTGCTTGCTCCCATTCAAGCAAATGGGACTTTTGGTCATGGTTTCAAACACTGTGAAGTGATTCAGATTCTTTGTGATGAAAACTACTGTGTCAATGAAGTAGCTAACTACACTTTTAGAAGAGTGCAAAATGTAGCTATAACTCTTGTAACTATAGCTGAAATTTTGTGGGAATTGAAGGAGCAAAACAATATTTCCAAAATTACTTTATTAACAAGAGTTACACTATTAACCCTCCCCACTTTTGGAACTTAATAGGTTTTTAATTTTCAGCACAATCTTTGTGGTTCATTTTTAACTGCTACTATGGTCTCTGCTTCTTAATCCTTTTAGTATGAGGGTCACAGATCTGATAAACCACAACTTTTCTTTAGATACAGTTGGTTGGGTCAATGTTAGTGTCATGTATGTGTTGCAAGTGGAGTGTCTAAGAACTATGACATTTTTTCAATGATCAAAACATTCCTTTGCTCCCAGCGTGATCTTAAACAAACACTAAACCTTGTTGGTCTATTTCCTCAACTCCATTAAATAACAAATAAAAGTACTAAATCCTATTCAATTTTAGAATAAAAGGCTGTTCACATGCTTAAAAGAACATTAAAAACATTTAAACCCCAAATTGTCTTTTTTTTTGGTAAGTCTATTTTCAATTATTTAAATATCTATTAAATGGATTCCTCTAATATTCAAATTAACACTTTTTCTTCTGGTGTAACATAACATTTAGAATCTTTTGTGCCAATTGTTCAAAAGAAAAATTCCTACTCAGGTAGTCTCTGCCAAAACATGACTTTTAAAACATTTGTAAATGTGTGTTCCTTTCCTTAGTCACTGTTTTATTATGGACACAAAGTATGTTCCCTGGTGTGAAACTACTGATGAAAATTAATTCCTTATGGTCAAAAGGTGAATGTGGGAAGTACTTCACAGCCTGTACCTAACAATCTTTTTTTCTTTGTCCCATAGGTCATCTCAGGTTGACCAATCTTGAAATGCAATAAGATTTATCTGAACAAGTTTGTTACCTGGACAAGGAAGAGTGCAGGATTCCTCAAGTACCATCTTCTTAGTGCCATCGACAAGAGGCTCAATTTCTCCACAGAACTCCTCGTCTACTATTTTGCCAACATCTTCAGTGGAGCCATCATAGACCACACATGAAATGTTCCTAACTCTTGTTCCCTCTCCACACTGAGCATCCTGGAAAGGGAGAAGATGCACAAATGTTGGAGGGGGAAAAAAAAAGTCTTCATTGACTAAAATCAAAGGTAATCTTACATTCTGATTGTTATTTTATTTTATGATGACAGCTTGAAAAATAAAGCCAATTTAGTCTTGTAGCATTCAATGCCTCAGACAGAGAAACACACAATCACTTCTATAGGGAAGCAGCACTGATGTAATTAAAAGAACTATCAGTATTTGCCCAATTGTTTCAATTGAAATTATAATAATAGAGCTATTAGAATTACTAAAAACAGCAGTCCCTACAAGGAATAACCCCCAGCAGAATGACTTAGACACACAAAATGAAATGAAATTAACTAGTCGGTAAATGGGAACATGAAAAAAATACCTTACCTCACTGGGATGAAATATCCCCATGTTCACACCTTACATACTATTGTAATAAGAGATGTTTTCTGAAGTATCATGTGAAAAGTTGTAACTTGCTGGGCAGTGATATCATGATATAATGTTTGAAGTAGCTTTATGCGTAAAGTTATAAATTTCCCCTCTATGATGTTTAAATACATATTCAGAATCATGTAGCACAACACATGTCAAACAGATCTGCCCTTCCTCCAGCAGAGTAGTTGTTGCTTGGTTCTCAAATAAAAATGGTTTTCCCAGAGGGGCTAAAAACTATAAAAAGAAGGGTAAGACATCCCAAGACATGATCTCTCTCTTTCTGCCCACCTCATTCTCTGTACCTCAGAAGACAAAGAAAACAGCCATTGGATTCTGTGGAAGGAGTACCACCCTGCAGTGTTTGGTCAGTAATTCTGCTAAAAGCATGTGGTTAGAAACTCTGCTTGAACCCTAATATTTTCTGTTAAATTAGGCACTAGGAAGCTTTTTATCTTTATTCTGGTGACTATTTCTCACTTTTATGACTCATTACTTATACTCACTTAAAATCTCTTATTTTATAGTTAATAAACTTGTTTATTGTTTTATATAATCAACTATGCTTAATTTAAAGTGTTTGGGTAACTACTTAAGAGAACAGGCTAGTGCATATTATTCCCTTAAAGGAATAATGGGCTTAATATATTTGGACAGTCCAGGAGTCGGCTGGACAGTACAAGACCTACCTTTCTGGGGGAAAATCCAGGACTGGGAGCATGTTGAGGTCAGCCTGTAGTATAACCAATGCTGGTGAAAGCCAGAGTGTAACTCAAGTGTGGCTGGCAATTTGCAGTAACACAGACACTGAGGGCCAGGCTTGCATGCTGGAAGGCTGTTTGTGAGCAGCCGGGGGGGGGGGGGGGGGGCATTACTTCAGCCAAACACTGTAAGACATCCAAGGCTGCATGACAGGAGTGACACAGCTCCCATACCTCAATCTGATTGCACCCTGGCACATGACACTCACCCACAAAACCTCCATCAGTGTGCTTCCCAACTCCTAGTAAAAAGGTGATGCTTGGTCATTCGGCCTAGCAAGTGTCAGAGCCATAATGCCCTGACAGAGAACATTCTGCTGGGGCCTTGCTTTTCAGAGCAAGGGAGCTCATTGGAGCATTTATACTAACTACAGTTGTGATGGTATTGTAAGCACAACCTTCTTCTGGAATGAGCATTCTCTCAGATAGGTTGGTGCCAAACCATTTAATTTATCACAGAACTATATGCATCTCAGATACCAGAGTTTGCCTCTCTACTTAGAAGAGGAATAATTGGAATAAACCGTGGTACCTCTTGATAAATGGAGCATGACGGCAATGACTTTGTTATGCCCTTGAATTAAGAGATTTGAATAAAATAGCTAAACCATTTTGTAGGTTTTATACATGCATATCACCAATATCCCTGGATGCAGTGACTTCAGATCTCTAGTGCAGCATTTACCTCAACTTTGCATTCAGTCCACTGGCCATACTGCCATCGGTAACAAGGTTTTACTGGGCAGGGTTTGAATTGCTCTATCTGAGAAGGACAAGGTCTCCCATCACCCTGGAAAGGCTGAGTTACTGTCCTCCTTCGTATCATCTTTCCTTTGAAAAAAAGAGAAAGAGAGAGAGAGAGAGAGAGAGAAAGAGTGATATAAGCAACTTGGAGGCGGCCACAGATATTATTAATCAAGATGGTTCAGCTTCAGTCTGTGACAAGTTTATGTTAGCATTATTCTTACCTATTACAGTGGACTACACAGCAAATCTGCTGTGACCTGTTTGATATGTGGATTGTAAGTTCTCCAAGATAGGTATTTTTGCTTTTGTTTTTGTGTGTATTGTTCCTAGCACAATGAGACCCTTGATTAGTGAATCAAGACACTACTATACTATACATAAATAACGCTTGTCTGGTTACAGTGCAAGCAAGAAAAAAAGGAACCCCTTCCTGAGCTAGTATTTTGTTCTTGCCATCCCTCTGAGAGAGGAACATCTGGCTCACCACTGTTCTGGAGTTTTGCTGCTAGGAGGGAACGATAGGGGTATCTAGCCTACAAAATGTTCCTTGTATTATCTTTAGAAACATATATAAGATTTACAAGATGCTGGTTGTCTAAAGTCTGACCGCAGAGGGACTTTTCTACTTATCTTCTTCGGCTCCCTGGGCTTATTCTAGTAAAGAATTTTCAAGGGGCACAGGATATTTCATCCAGACTTAAAGAAAATTAAAATATAATAAGTTTAACCGGCATTAATCTTCTGTTCAGCTAAAGGCAACATGCTAGCCAGGCCTCTTTAGGAATCAGATTCTGTTTCAAGCAGTTATATAAGGGAATGAAGAAGAGATTTTGTGTTTAGCCATCCTTTTGGGTGATTCCTCTTAGGTGAATATCAGGCTATTACTGAGCTGGATGACACAGTGAAGCCACAAGAAAATTTTGATGTGCAATGTAGTGGTAGCTAGCAACCCCTCCAAATATAATAGCTTCCAAAGTATTCCATTAAACCCACATATTCATGGGGTTTTAACTCCAGTGCAAATAGAGATGTGCACTGAGCCAAAATGTGTTGTACTGTGAAAACAAGTAAACAACCATCAAGCAAAGAGTACATTAAAAATTAAGTACCCAGTATATTCAGATTAATAATATGCTGTGATGCATTACAATGACCTACTTTCATAACCTCGTAGGAATAAATTGGCAATCCTAGTCCACCTATCTGTCTATTTTTAATTAAATTTGTTACTATGAATTTGGAGTTAAGTGCCCTATCAAGAGACAAATCCTACTTCCAGACTAATTGGACTACGCTGTGCACTGTAGCAAACCTCCGGTCCCAAGCCACAAAGTTGGGAACAGAATTGCACAATTAAATTTCGTCAGACAATATGTATTTGTCAGAATGAAATGTTTAGTCAAATCTAGTACAGGTTCGAAGAAACTTTTGTCAAACACTGCATTCTCCCTTCTAGGGAATATTGAGGCCAAGCATCAAGATACTCTACCTTGCCACACCTCCCCTAGTTCTGGGAGATTGAAAAGCACATCATTGGGGTGCTCTGACTCCTCCTCACTCCTGCAGATGGGCAGCACCTGTTTAGCTCCCAAACCCGGTTGCAGGGTCAGCAGGAGTCAGAGCACCTGGGTTCTCTGGTCACCCGGCTGCAAACTTCGTCAACTTCAATGAAATTGACAAGTGTCTTCCCTGAACACAGATGGAAAGTCGACAAACTCCATTTCAACTCTTCTAAAATGCAACTTTTCTTTTAAATCCCTTTCTGTGAAAATTTTTGGGAATTTTGATATTGTATCCCACTTCAGGACAAATCCTTTTCACAAAAACTCACCCATTTTTGTAGAAAGGGATCCCTCTTTTTGACCCTTTCTACTTCTGTATCTTCTGAAAGAAGGTTCAAAGACATATTAAGTAGCATTCCCAAATGCATCCTAGTGGAAGATGGTTCCTCTCCAGTAGCTATGAATATACTCCATGAGATCAAACAAAGGTTATTTATGCCATTTTGCTCCCTCGTTCTTCTTTTATATATATTTTAATATAATTTAAAGATGCTACTTTCATCCTTAAGGAAAAAATCCAGTCTTTGCATCTACATGTGGCTTCCTGAAACTTGTTAAGATGATTAAACCAGCTGATTTTACTAATGCTCCTCTTGTACCGCTATGGTATAACACATGCCTCAGGATCAAGGCCAACTCCATGCTTAAGATAATTTGGTTAGAAAAAGGATTAAGAAAAGTAAATGTTGTGATACAAGATGATAGCCAATCCTCCTTCAATTAAGTGTGTAAAAAATATCAGCTATTACTATTTCACAGTTCTTTCTTTCAGCAGCTAAGCTTAAGGTTTCATGCAAGGATAGGAGACAACCGGCCTGTTTCAACTCTCTCACCTGTAGAAGAACATGTTAAGAAAAATGGAAGCAAAAGTCATATTGCAGGATTTACTTATAGGCGGGATTTGCTGCTTTGCACTACCCTCTCAACCTCAGGCTCAGAGAAAAATGGGTAGAAGAATTTAGCCTTACGATCACAACTGAAACCAAGGAGTCCTGTATATTTGGCATCATGTGAAAGATACTTCTTTATCCTTGCGATTCTTCCAGAAAAACATATTAGTACTGGACTCCAAAATGTTTGTCTAAGGCTAGATTGGCACTAAACAGCTAATGCTGGATATGCAAACAGTCATATGCCAAAATTTTCATTCATCCTCTTTACTTGTCAAAATGGATGTGATCTGGATTGCTACAGTCAGTGCTCTGTCAAAAACTTTTACTTCTTTCTTTGTTTCTCCAATCTTGTGCATTTTAAGGGTACTGGATGAGCTGACATCACCAGTTAATATTAAGAATGGATGCACTAATTCTCTTAGCTGCCAAAAGAGAGATTTTGAGACAATGGAAATCTGCAATACCTTCCGACACACAGAGACTAACTTAGTGAGTGAGCTCTCCACTGCTCCATTAACAGAAAAAAAAAATACTGTCTAATAGAAATGCTTGGAAAAAATGTGAACATGCCTGGTTCCTCATGAAACTATAGCATACTTTTATAGTTTAACATATGTTAATTCCCAATATTCACAGATTATATTCTGATTTATTTTTTTATTTAATCACTTTAATAATCAATGTCCTGCATGACCACTCTCGATCCAGAGGTTTTGTTTTGTTTCCCAGGTTTTACAAATAATGCTCACTGAATTGTATTATTTATATGCTGTTTCTGTGTTGTGTATATATTTCTATACATTTTGTTTCATTATGTCGTTATAGTCTATATAAAAACAAAAACAAAGAAAAAATGCTGGCCATTTGAAAACAAAAGGTCTTCTGTGTATAAAAAAAGTGTGTAATGACTGTTTTTATTTTGTTAAGTATGATGATTTAGGTGTTTTTATCTCAAGAGCTTTTTTATTTCGACAGCTTTAAAGCTAAATCTGCCATGGTCAGAACATGCCAATGTCCCCATCTATGTCCAAAGGCCCAGTATAGCCTATCTTCTCTGGCAAAGTCATGTATCATTTGTCATACTGCACTTCTATATAAGTCAAAATGTTTTATTCAATGTGGATCAAATGCTCTTATGTTAATCATGCATAGCCTCAATGAAGCCTAGTATTTACCAACTATTTAAGATACTTTGGATAGAAAAAGGATTAACAAAAATTAACAATACAACACATGGTGATAGGCTGTCCTCCTTCAATTTACATGTGTAACAAATAGCAACTACCACTGTCTCCCACTTCCTTTTTTCAGTTAACCATATATAGCCTGAGAAGGATACATCAGATTTAAGCATACTGTCATTCTCTCTCTAATCAACCACCTTCAAAGTCCTGGCAGACTGATATTAGTTGTGTCTGATTTTTATTTATTTTTTAAAAAAAATAAAGCTCAGCCCTGAAGATATTCCAAGAATAGTAACTAACCAGAAAGGCCACATGTTTGAGAACACTCAGACCAAGGAGACCAGTCTGAAAGCTGACAGTTCACAGGACACTCCACCACACAGGAGGTATTCATCTGCCACGTCTTCTCCAAGCCAAGCTGAAAGAGAAGACACAATTGTCAGTATGTCTCACTAGCTTAGCCCAGTCCATATTACTGAGAACAGGGCATATTTGAAAGGATCACAACTGATTAAAGATTTCATAATTATTAACTTAGAGTTCCAATTCAGGACAGAACTTAAGTTTGTGATGAACTTTTAAGCAAATGCTTATGTCCCATTTTATTCAGTGGGATTTAAGCATGTACTTAAACACAGTTCAGGAACAGGGATGATTTCCTGAATCAGGACCCAAAAATGGAGGAGTACTGTTGTGTAATTTTAATTTGATTGGCCAAAATTAAAAGAAAGAAAGAAAGAAAGAAAGAAACGATACACAAATGCTATTCAACTCTAATTCACCAGCTGCAGTAGCTAAACCATGGATTCCCTGCTTAGCAATGAAAATGAAGAGGATACCTCCTATTCTGAAAGGATACCTGTGTTGAAATTAAACAAATGAAGAGTCCTGCGACACTTAAAGACTAACAAATATATTTATTGTGTGAGCTTTTGTGGGAGAAAATCCCACTTTGTTCAGATGCTTTGAAGATGGAGGAACCTAATGTTCATTTAAATCAATGGATATTAAGAGCCTAAATACCTTTGAGGATCTGGACATTGGTGACTATGAGTCCAGAAGGCTGCAGATCTATCTATCTGAAACCCTGTAGTTAAAAAATATTCACAATCTCTTTCTGAGACACCTAGATGATTTGAAACATATCAGAATAATGACTGCAAAGGTTAAAATCATAAAACCAGCAATTAGACTTTAAAATGGAAATAAAAACACTCTTTCCCACTCAAACCTAGCACAGAACAGCAATTAGGACCATTAATGAGCATTCTATAAATAAAGTGCATAGACTGTAGCTTTCTGACCCTGATATACTAGCAGCATTAGACTTGCATTTGCAGTATCATTTACTGAGACAAATGAGGTAGGAGACCTCTGTTCTATTTTATGGCTCAGCCAATGAATTCCTGGTTTCTCTCTGTTGTACAGTGTAACCTTGATTATCAGAAGCTCTCAGGGGACACCTGAAACCCTTTCGATTATCAGGAGTTTGGATAATCAAGAAACCAGCCAAAAGCCTTTGAAGTCTGCACTCGGTCAGTTCTTCTGAGCACAGACTTCAAAGCCTGCTGAGCTGATTCCATGCAATTACAGAGAGCTGCCCAGCTTCCCCAAGGCTAGCCTGCTCAGAAGGACTTCAGCAGCCAGAGAGAAGTCCCAGAGGAAAGCAAAGGCTGGACAGGAGAGAGCCAGTGTCCAGATTAAAGGCTGGCCGGTTTCCCCAAGATTTGTGTGCTGAAATGCTACAGAGCCAGTTTTGGGGAAAGCCAAACAGATCTCTGTAATCAAGACTATAACTCTCTCCTATTTATCTAGTGTTCTCCTCTCCTTTCTCTGGTAAAAGAAGTCCTTCTGAGGTTCTTGGTTCTGTAAAATTTGGCTAGCTAAGCATTTGGAAAAACTATTCACACTACCCATACCTGGAAATCCTAATGGACACAGTTCTGTGATGGATAACAGATGATTTCTGATTAATGCCTTTCAAACTGAATATATAAAAATTAAGCATTGTGCATTTTCAGCTATACCTGGCAGGGGGCAGCAGACTGCTAGAGATGAGTTCTCTGCAAACTGATATTTGTGTCTATAGACACATATTTGCATATCTTCAAGTAGATTTTGTATTCTACAAAAGCTCTGTGTCTACCCTCAGCTGGAGATTTATATGTAAGGCTGATCAATAGTGTACCAAAAAGTAGGGATGCTTTCTATCTAACACAGACAAAATGCTTGTCTCTAGATTCTTCTGACTTGTAAATGCAAATAAATGAGTAACAATAAACTCATGGGTGTTTGCAAAGAGGGTGGGAGTTAGATAATTTGAATTTTAAAGAGCCTGAGAAAATGATAGGCAGAGTTCTGTGGCTGTTAATTTTATAGCAGGCAGAGACCAAGTGATCCACTACTAACGTTCCCTGAGAGTTTACACAGAAATATTTGACTTGAAAATAAGCCCTGGATACTGATATATCCTGACAGTAATCAGGATGACTGTATAACTTCCTAAGCTGATTGACTGAAACTAAGGTGAAATCATATAGACCACAGTAGGACAGTAACCATTGGTACAGCATCAGGATGGAATTTGAGAATGTATCTGGACATAATGATGATAGCTCTGCGGAGAGTAAGGTAAGGTTTTATTGTTCTCTTGGATAAGGTAATTAGAGGTAGCTATAACATTTTGGCTGATGGTATCTCTACTTATTAAGAATTCAGATTAGGGCTGTTTATTCTGATCTCTCTTCCCTGCATCAACCGTAAGTAAAAAAATGAATTACCAGTTATCCTGTACCTTTACAATGAACTTAGAGTGAGTTCTGTATAACTAATGAGTCTGTTATGTTACTCAGACACAGACATCTGTCTGCTTGTTATGGATCAGGATGCTGTACATACTTAAATGGGATGAGATTTAAAAGGGTTTACTACAATGCATATAATACACCTTGTTTGCTACAATACATATAGTATACAAATATGCAGGACAATCCTTTTGATCTGATTAGCAAAAAAAATGCACAGTACATACAAAGTTTGTGATTTCTTAAATCCCAGTTTTTCTGATGACACGGAAGTTCACAGGATTCATTTTCAAACCTCCCCCCCCCCCAACTATGAAAGGTCTTGTAAGATTCCAGCAATCTGGCTTTCTTGTTAATCAGGTAAACTGGTCTTAATCTGAGTTTATTGGATTAGTCATTGACCTTGCTGCGCCACTTCTAAAATGTAAGAAACTGAAGGACATGAATGGTAAGACTTTTAGTGGATCAGAGCTTTGTATGTGCAGACTTCATGAATACTCTCTGTGATCTTGAATTAAAAGCCTAGTGGATCATTGTATGCTGTTTCCCCAAAGCAGGACTGTACTACTGAAGTCACTGGTAAACTGATGGTGTGGTTCCCAGGACTTCTGGGTGGCAAGCTGTTTAACACTGGAAGTTTTTGAGCTGGTTGGTTGGCTGTCTCCATTTCCTTCACTGTTTGACTGACCAAGTACCCACCTCTTAATAAGGAGAATAGCGCTCAAGGCTTCTGCAATGAAATCTCCATTTACAAAGTAATAATAATTTGCCTTGTATGCCGCTCAAATTCACAGTCTGTAGCTCCATAATAGATGACTAATTTATCAATAGACTGAACTACTCCAGGTCCACAATGAATTGTTTCTTCTTGTTTCACAAAAGGCATTCATCCTGTTGAAATGTTCATGAGGACAGACCAAGGGGTTAAAATAGGCCGGAATGTGGGGGAACGCTGTTCCAGTGCCCACTATTTTTAGGGGCCAGCATTCTGGGGCCCCTAAAAATAGAAAATAGAGCCAGAACGCTGTGTTCTGGGGTCCACTGTTGAAAAATAGCAGGCCCTGGAGCGCAGCGTTCCAGTTCTATGTTCTATTTTTAGGGGCCTGAATGCTGGGCCTCTAAAAATAGCAGACCCCAGAGCGGCATTCCCCAGCATTCTGGCAGCCTGGGAGGGGTGGGGCCGGGGTGTTCCTGGGCAGGGTTTAAGCTCCGCCCCAACCTGGGGCCCACAGCCGTGCTGTTGCTCTGACCTGGGGCCTACCGTCCCCACCTCCCCAGTCATGCCGCCGGTAAGTGCAGAGGCTGTCTGGCTCACGCTGGGGGGGGGGTCCCGGCCCCGGCGGCCGCCCCCCCCCGTGGGGGGGCAGGAGCTGGAGTCCGGGAGGTGCACCCATGTGAGAACTTTTTGGGGCCCCCCAAATTATACTTTAACCCCTGGACAGACCCATAACTTCCACATGTCTCTTTATATAATAATCAGTATAGAAGTTTCCTAAAAATAGCCTCAGCACCAAATTCTGTCCTGTAATGCACACCCACATTTCCCATTAACTTTGTTCGGATTTGCTGGCAGACATCCAAGAGCTGATTTCGCCCCTGAGATTTTAAAATGTAAATTGTCATATTAATACTCCTGGTCATGTCCCAAGATCCACAAGCAGTGAAAAATGTGTGTGTTTAGGGAAGAGGATATGTTAACCATCTCCACTACAGCAGCCTTTGCTCAGAACCTGTGGGTTCAGGGTTCCACATGGGCAATGAGTAAGTTGAGAGGGGAGTGGGTGGGACAAGAGGGACTCAGAAAGCATGCCTGCCCCTTCTAGCCCTCCAGAACTCCTCTCTCTGGCCAGTATGTATTATCTTTTCACGGTCCCTCCACCACTGGCAAACCTCTCTTCCTTGAAGAGAAGTCCTGAAAAGCAGCATCCCTGAAGAGCAAGGGAAGTTCACTGAAGAGGATGCTGAGTTGAGAACATTGAGCAATTATGGAGGATGCACAGTCTCTGCACAAGTGGCTCTAGTTTCCTGGGCTTACAGATGGTTTTGGGTATGCTCTCTATGGGGTTGAAGTAAGCTCCGTCACTTTTCATTGGAAAAACTCGTGAAATATTTCTGTAATGGAAAACTTGGGGTATTCTTCCCCATAGCCCTTCACAGCATGATCTCCAAAGCATCAGTCAGATACAGTATCTCTCAACAGACCCATGCCTGAAATAATAGCAGTATCTGCCTTAAGTGGTTATGTAAAAACAGATCCATAAAATTAAGGTGATCCATCAGCTGAATAACATTTCTTTGAATGTGCTTATGTAAGATGTTCCACTTCCTCATTAATGCTGCAAATTTTTCATAGCAACTTGGATGCTTCTCATCTTGCACAGCTGGGTACAAGAAACTAGCACTCAGCCTGGCTGCAGAATGGCATATGACACATGTTTAGCAACACTTAGAATAAATGATGGATATCGGCAGCTGTCCAAGGTACTACATAGAAATCACATCAAATTAGAATGATGATTTCCATTTTGATTAAGATTTATTACCTATTCACCATGATTAGTTATTGTTTCCAAATAATTTCCTTCAGGATATAATAATTAGCACCTCTTTGTGGATGCACACACATTACCAGAGGAAATTTTATGAAGAAATCACAGGTGATGACACAGCCTCATTTCAAGGGATACTTAACAATCCATGAATAATATTGTGAAACATCTGTTGGCGATGGGTTACATGCAGCACAGGTTAGCTATCTCAGCATGAATTAAAATGATTAGGAAAGAGTTTCCTCAGAAAGAGAAAAGAACAGTCACTCACCTCTTCACAATACTTCAGGTCAACTGATTTGCCATCACTGCGAACACAATCTAGCATTCTTGTTTTGATGCCATTACCACAGACCGCCTTCTCGCTGAGCTGACAAGTACTCCAGTCTGGAAATAAAGGAGACCATCAGGACAGAAAACCAATGAAACTGGTTTCTTTTGAAGCTATGATTATTTGAATCATACATTTAATTCAATTGACCTAAAAATAACCCTCAGTCAATTCTGACACAATCAAAACCTCACTAAGCCCATTTGAGACATATTGGAAATAATCAGAGTTAGGTACCCAATGACACAATGTATTTTTTAAAAGTCAAATATTATGTTTATCTAGATGGTTTTGGGGCAAGTAAAATATATGCAATAGCTTGAGAAATAGTTTTCTGAAACTAGAGAAGTCATATGATTCCCAAATTATATAGTTTCTCAAGAGTATTTTCTCTGAATAATCACGCAGTTTGACTTTATTTTCACTACACATAGTATAGTCCATATTAGATAACACAGGAAAGCAGAAAGACCTATACTTGGAGTACAGTGACTGTCTTTCTTAAGTATTTTATTTCTTACACACAAAAACCCTTCACTTATAACAGTTTCACTACAAAAGGAGAGGTCTTAGCTAACAAAAGAGACACCTTGGATACAGTGGCAGACTGGGAGTTACAGAAAGCTGCAGGGCAGGGGAGGAGCTTCTGGGATACCATAACTTCAACTCTAGAGGGAAGGAGCTGTAGCATAGTCAAGCCAGCTCTATTTTACTACCTGCTAAGAGCAACTTTAGCAAGACTGAGAATAAGGGATTCCTTCAGTGTACTTCTGTTGAAGCAGGAATTAAGGACAATGAAGCCTGGTTTAAAGCCAGGTTCTAATTGGGCAAACTTGCCTCACACAATTTTTAGCTGTATTTAGAACTAAACTGTGAAAATAGATAGAGCTCTTATATTTTTATATCTTGCTACTAGCATGGAACAACACTAATACCTGTCACATTGTAATCATAGTGGTAACAGTTCTTGTTCAGACTGCAGGGTTCTGTCTCGGTGGTGGCAGGACAAGCCTTTCCTTCATCAGGCTGTCTTAGGGGCTCTGCTGACCTTTCACGCACATTACTTCCATTGCAGGGCTTGAAAAGGAAAGCAGAAATATTTGGTTTTTGACATACTTAGTGTCTCTTCATTGACAAACATACATACCGTTTATACATCCTTTTTACAAAATGCTAATTTAAAAGAATGACATTATACTTTGCCTAGAAGGGGCTCTTTCCTTGTTATTTTATGGGAGAATTTAGTTTGCTATTTTATCTTATTAATACCACCTAATTTACTTGGTAATACCTTAATAATTCCCTATCTTGTTCACATTTACATTGATACTGCCTTTAAGCAACTGAGCATCTGAACTTCCAGATTATGGTCTGCCTCTCCAAAACCTGGAACAGCCACTATTAACTCAACTTCCTGAAACTGAGAAACCTGTTTTTATTCTGAGGTTTTGCATTCTCACTCGAGGCTCTAGACTGCCAAGAAATACAGAGCTGATGGATTAAGATATCTTTAATTTTATCTAAGTCTTCTACCTGCAATATTTTGCTCTTTAGAGATAACACTCCCACTAAAGGACACCTATGCTATAAATTTACATTGGTTTAACTATGTTGCTCAGGAGTGTGAACAATCCACAACCATGAGCAACATAATTATACTGATTGAACCTGCTGTGTGGAAAATCCTATGGCAATGGGAGAGCTTCTCCAGTCTACATAGCTACCCCCTCTTACGAGCGCCTCAGTGTAGGTAGCATCTTCACTAATGCACTAGAGCAGAACTGGTGCACCTGGATCACTGCGACATATAAATGTAGACCTGCCCCTACTGTATTTTACAAGGAGAGCTAAAGTCAGTCTGAGCAGGGTCTAAGAAATATGGGGTCTCTAGATATTGCCAAAGCAGACTCATCCAAAAGTAGCCTTCCCTAGAAATGGAGGGAAATAGCTCATAAAATTATCAGCATTAAGAGATGATTTATTGACCAGCTGCTTTGAATGAAGAACCGCTGATACCTTTGTCCTCTCAAAGAGACTGTTGATAACCTCCTGTTGTCAATAATGCAGTTGATAGGAACTTATAATCATTTGTATGTGTGTTTATTGTTAAGTGCTGCATCTCTGCATAATAATTCAGGATTACATTTTAAATAAAATAGTCTTGATATGTTAAAAGTTAACTTTTTTTTTTTTTTTTTTTTTACCAGGGAACACCTAGACCACGGGCCCCATTCAGACATAACACAGTCTTCAGGGCATGGCAATGTGCATCTTCTAGCACCAAGAGGCATCTCTTCAGGGTCACAAAGGTAGTCCTCAACAGTGTCAGAAGGACCATCCACAGTGTTTTGCATGCATCTGAAACAGACCAAAAAAGGCTGTACATAAAATGCATTTGCCATGCATCTTCTACAATAACTGCATTCCTTACACTAAAATGACACACCATTTTAGCAGTTTGAACACAAGCAATATACAGATACTAATAACAGGAATGTTCTTGATTGTAACCCAAATAATAAATAACTGTCTATCAAATAATAAGAATTATGTGGACATATTCATTTGTCATCTGTTGCCGAGAGCAATGCAGAATATTGGTCAAAACTCAGCTCTAGGGGTGAGAAGCTCTTGAGTTCCAATCCTGTATAGCCTCATTTAACAAGCTAGTATGTACACAATTCACCCATCTTCGAAGCATCTGACGAAGTGGGATTTTCTCCCATGAAAGCTCATGCAAAAAATAAATCTGTTAGTCTTTATGTTCCACACGACTCCTTGTTTTTTTTTTTTTTTTGTTTTTTTGTTTTTTTGCTGTACTAGACTAACACAGCTATCCCTTTGGAAATTGACATATTCTTTGCATCCTTTTACTGATCAGTAAATTGGGGAAACACAACTTCTTATTCCTGAGGGTAATAAGGATTTTTCTGTTAATATTTATAATGGTCTTTGTAGCAGTGTAGAATTGTTTCAAATTATCAGTTACATGTCTCTTTTATATTAATATCCTCAAAGGCTTTTGGTTTGCTTGTTAGCATTCAGAGGCCCCAGTCAAGATCGGGGTTCAACCATGCTCAGTGCTCTAGAGCTGAAATGGAACACAACACTTGTTCCAAAGAATTTTTGGTCTAAATTAGTCTACCTTTTGCAGACCTATTCTGCTGCTGCCAGAATAGGGAGCATGGCAGGGTCATTCAAATAAAGTGTGCTTGGTGTTAATTCCCAGCACAACAGGAGAAAGCCCATAGTGACCTTTAAACACTTCACTGCAATTTAAACCTGTGGCATTCTGTTATCTTATCAATTCCTGTACACCTGAAGATCACATGCTGTCAGTCTGAAAATATTTTTAAATGATATTATTTTAAGTGAACACAACAAAAAAATCTGTGTGATGAAATTATTTTTCCAATAAGGATTAGTATATAGATGGCAAAAGGCAAGGTAGCTTTTTCTGTGCTTATGTCAAAGGGCTGATATTTCCTTCTTTGGAACAAATAATACATTTTCTTCCTCAGCTTTGATAGTATTGTCAGAATTCAGGCATCTCTGGGCAGAATATAAAACACCAGCACCACCACCAGCACCTACTGCTTTCATTTAAAGAAAAAAAAACCAAAACCTTTGGTGGGACTTGCAATAGCTATTTTGGTTGCATTTATATTAGAGTAAATTAAGCATCATTTAATATTTGTAACAAGCTGACCCTAAAAATCTGACCTCCTTTACATAAACTGTTAAGTTCAAACAGGTCTTTTATTTTAAAAACAATCTCATCAAACCTAACAGTAGTTTCAATACTTGTGAAAGATTAAAGAAAACATTTAGCAATTCATGTACCTGGCCTCAGCTGGGTCCTGTTGACCTAATTCAGTTTATGGATTGTCATTCCAACATGCAGAGAGAAACTAATTTTATAGAATAACATATAACCAACAGTCCAATTTTTTGATATGTGCACTATCATACGAGACTTCTGTTATACAAGCCTTTGTAGGCTAGTCAGCAGACAGGATGCTTGGATCAGGCTCCATAAATATTGGAAGGAGATTCGTGGACTTTCTTGTTTTACTAAATTTTCTCCTTAGAATTCTACATTTACAGAGAGTGTGTATGGGCATGGAGGGAGAGCGGGAATGCAAATAGTTATACTGAAAGAGAGAGAGAGAGAGAGAGACAGAGAGAGAAAGACACAGAGAGAGCGCACTTTCTGAACCAGGGTGAGTCTAACATGGAATTACAATGCACTACCTTTCAGATTAACTATTCCAGGCAGCTCAGGTTTTCAACTTCAGAACAACTGCAAGAAGTTTTTGTTATTAGCTTTTAAAAAATGATTTTATTTCCTTTTTAGAAGTGGGCCTGGTGAACTCAAAATATCTGATCAGAAAATAAAAACCTAATAGGAGTAGCTGGGTGAATTATTTGTCAGGGGGAAAAGATGCGCTAACGTCATAGTTCAACCACCTGACACACAGAGAAGCAAAATGTAGTCAAGATGAATAGTCTCAGTCCTTTTCCCAGTAAAGAAGCATCTACTTCAGGAAAAAAACAAAACAGCCACTCACCAACGTAACTGGAATCAATGGACAACCTTGTCTGACAAAGAGGTCAGGGATGGAATGGTCATGGATATTGAACCATCGTATTCTTCTGAGAGAGCTACTTTGGAGCGGTGTTTTAGTACATTAAAGGGACAGTCCAGAAACTGGGGCACAACACCACTCTGTGCTACCTGGGTTTTGTGCAAACAGGATTTTAACCCCTGCTTTGTAAATGACACAATTCATCAGAAGTAAATTTAACTCAATAATTAAAACAAAAATAGTCCTACTCCATGCATATTGACATTATCAAACTATTTAACTACATGAGAATCATACTATAATCATGATATAATCAGCTTCTGACCAGAATAGTTCTCCCTCTGGAAATGATTTCTTTCTAGAGTGAGCCCCTGTCTGTGAATTTGTTGTCAGGACTTTCTGCTAGTGTAGTGTGTCAGAAATGCTACAAACATGTTGGAACACTGGCACTTCAAATGCAGCATCAGCAATGCCTGAGTTAGTAGACCTAAAGGACAACTGGCATAACAACAAAGTATAGAGAATCAGCAACTAGACATAGGGCCACATTTTCTGCTCTGATGCTGTTTAATATGGAGCTAAGATTTTCACCCATTACTTCTATATTTAGTGCTTTCTAGGCCAAGATATATTCCAAATTTAAAATATGGTTGAGAACTCCCATAATATTTGTTGATCATTCCAATAACAAGTGTAGACACACAGCTATTCCTACTGTTCTTTATTATTATGCTATCAAATTCTTTAGTATTTAAGTATACAGCTAATAAATAGAAATAGCAAAGCTAAAGATAACATGAGACTCCACATAGTACATCAATCTGTCTTTGGGCTGAGATGTATATCTGAGGCACTGACCACCTGTGGTAAAGCTCCGTCAGCGCTTTACATTAACAGGGCTATTAACCACAATCCCTGGCCAAATTCCAACTTGGGTGATTACATACTCTATGTTTTCAATTGGATATGGCATCCATCACCTTTTGCCTCCCAACTGTTGTGCAGCATTGCTGTGTATGTTAAATGGATTGTCACGTTTCACTCCAAAGTTGGCTGCATTTTGCTGATGAGTGAGAAGTGATCTCTATGTTGAATTTATAATGAACTTTGGAATTCTGCTGGTGCCTTTAGAAGGACGTACATGATTGTAAATTACAGTTTTATTTTTATGAAATATAATTACTTCTTTAAAAAAAACAAAAAGAGCTAAATCTTGAACTAGTATAAATTAATATAGCTCCACTAAGTTCAATCAACAAAGACATACACCAGCTAAGGTTCTGGTCTAATGTTCCTCAGACAGACTTTTGTGAATGTCTTTGTCAAAACATTCTTCTGCAGAATGTTGCGTCTTTAATCACACTGTGATTTAAAGATAAAGGTTTCTGTGTGTTTGCTTTTTCAAGAGAAGGATTAGATTTTGCTTACCTCACTTTTCTGGTTTGCACACCTTCTCCACAATTCTCCTTTAAGTCAACATTGGTCACTTTGCAGACGCTCCAGGGTTCAGTAACCCATATGTACTGGCTGCAGTCGCTGTGGCATGGCACTACCTCATACACCTGGAAACCACACAGAATGCAAGTTTGCCATACAGAGTGTGCAAATATGATACGTCTACAGGAGCTGTTATTTTGACACAGCCACAACACAAATATTGTTATTTTTATCCTTTTTCAGTGGAATGGACTACCAAGGGAGGTGGTGGTTTAGAGGTTTTTAGGGTGCAGCTTGACGAAGCCCTGGCTAGGATGATTTAGTTGGGGTTGGTCCTGCTTTGAGCAGGGGGGTTGAACAATGTGACTTCCCAAGGTCCCTTCGAAAGTTAATCTTCTATGATTTTTCAAAGATATCAAATATATTTAATTTTAATACATATAGAACTATGTTGTGCAAGTCACTATTACAACAGAAATAAAAGACCTGATACAAAAGCAAGGAAATGAAAAGTTAAGCCCCTAATGGTTCCTACTCTCTTCTGCACCAATAGGCACACATCTTACCATTACTAAGATACACCAGAGAACACACACAACCACCATAACTTTATGGGAAGCCAGCCTTCCAGTACTCCTTTTGCCAAACTGCTCCTCAACCTCTACTTTTATACTTTACACTTCCCCTCCCAGTATCATTAGTTGTGGATATTTGGTTTGTCTGGGGAGGTCTGATTCCAATGGTTTAACTCCCTAAATTACGTGTAAATCCGATCATAATCTGGCCCCTTCACTTAAATTATTTTTAACTATGAAGCCTTAAAGTTATTATACCATGTTATGATTAGGATGTTATACATAGAATGTGTCTGAGGTACATTAAAAATTGTATCCTATGTACTATCATATACATAGTCTTAAGAACAATTGCAGAAAAGGGAAAACAGTGCATACATTATAAAATTTGATGCAGAAACACATTATAAGGTTAGGCATCTATTTTAGAGACTCTTACCTGAGCCTGGAGCAGGTATTTGCCATGAACCCAAGGGTACAACCAAAGATAAATAGAAACAGTAGTTAGTGAGTGAAACACAGGTATTTGAATGGTGTACATTTAGTACTTCAGTGGTTAAAAATAATCTTCCATGGTTTATACCAAGCAGAAGGCCTCACAATTTAGGCCAGGTAAGAAACAGCTCTCCTTCTTGCACCTCTGCTAACAGATTCTGCAAGAAGTCAGCATTTAAAAGAAAAGAATTCCTTCACATATCACCTGTATGGAGAACTAGTCAAATATGTTCACCTCTTCCTCACAGAATTCGTTACATATGATTAAATTAATTTATTATCTCCTTACCATCATTATCAATCACTTACAGTCTTGGGAATCCAATTTCTCCACGATGGAAGAAATTCCTTAGAGGTTTTAGATGGAAAACTCGGTTTTATATATTTTAAACACTGTACGGTCATATACTGTGGTATGTGTGTAGAGGTAGAGAAAGAGACAAAAATCTCACCCTTCAAACACTTTAAAGTCCTTTTTAGCCTGTCTTAAGTTTGTGTCCAATATCTGAAGCCAGTTGCCTCTAAAAACTATTTTTTAATTGTATCATCTATCTACCATCAGCTAGGTAGAGCCAATATTACAAGGGGAAAATCTCAATATGGCACTCCCTACCTGTTGTCAGTAACGCACCTGTCAGTCAGCCAAGACAGAGCTGAACTCTGAGTCCAATGTATTAGTGAAGTTCTTTTTACATTATTGGTATTTATGTGGTTGTCACTGATAGCAAGGAATTATTAGACCTAGATATAGTCATGGATTCCATGCCTGCCTAGGTAGGTGTGGAGGCAGAGAATCCTTGAAGCTGAAGGAAACGGAAATGTTAGTTTCCCCAGGAAACTGGGGTCTGCCTTTTCAGCTGAGACTCTAACAGCCAGAGGGAGAATTTTTGGGTGTGTTCACACAGCACTCTTATTTCGAAACAACAGAGGTTGTTTCGAAATAAGAATTACCCTGTTCACAAGACGCACCGTTGTTTCAAAACAACGTGTTCCATTGTTTTGAAACAACTTAAGCCCTATGTGGGGATGAAACAACGTTGTTTCAAAACAATTGTTTTGAAACAATGCCGTCTGAACATGTTGTTTTGAAACAACGGTGACTTGTTTCGAAATAACTGTTGCCTGAAACTGCTACTTCACTTTGAGCTTTTTTCCTTAATTCGAATTAACAAAGTGTTAATTCGAATTAACTTATTTTTAAATAACCCCGTGTGTGAACGTAGCCTTTCAGTGACCCAGACCCAGTATTATCACCTGCAACCTTCACTAAAGCAGTGCAGATAATTGTATGTTTTAAGTATGGATGTCTGGAGAAAAGAAAATGCATCTTCCAAGTTAACTTCAACAATTTCTTGCTCCACAGGTAATTTAAGGTATTTGCTTATCCATCTATCACCCTTTTCTCCATGACAGAATTTGCTGTGTATACATACTGCCAACGTGAGAAAGCCATAAATAAGCATATTTTTAAAAAACAAAAACCTAAACAAAAAAAACCCCAATGGTTTCATTACATTCTCCTTTTAAATGGGACAGCTGGAATATATGGATATATTTGCAAATAATTTAAATGAGATGATAACATCACTTGTGAACGAAAATAGGTTTAGGCGAAGGGTCAGACAGTGATTAGTTCTTATTTGGACATGCATGAGGAAAGAGCGTAAGGCACCTTTCCCCACCTAGCAATATGGGTGTAGATTCCATGAGTTCATGCTGCTCTACTAGTAACGTTGTGCGTGCCAGCTACGGATTCTTTTCCTATTACAACAGGTGATTTGACGTCACCTTTCTCTGTCTGCTCTTTCCAGTGTTTGAATCTTAACAACTGCTTTGATGTGCTGTTACAGTATGACCTGATCCCATGACTTATACTTCCCTGCATTTATTTTCCTCCCATTCTGTAAGTTCCTCCATCTTCAAAACCTCTTATGAAAGCTCATGCGATAAATAAATTTGTTAGTCTTTAAGTGCCACAGGACTCCTTGTTTGTTTTGCTGAACTAGACTAACACGGCTACCCCTTTGGAACTTCAAAAAGTATGCATTGGGAGTGGACTCTGACATGGAGAACTGAGGATGCTGCATTCTCCCCAAGGGTACTCACATTGTGGTATATTTTCTGGGATATCACAGTGGCAATTCTTGCTGAACCATCCCCAATTGTAGCATAGGCCTCTGCACCATCTCTCTAGCACATTGGTGTGTACCAAGTAAAAAATCTAACCCTAATGTTTTATATTATATTACAAAATGTTATCTCCACATGGGAATGCCTGTGATTCTGAAGTGTTGATATGACAATGCACTAGTCTGCTCTGTTGATTTTCTTTGAGCTGTGGATCAGGTGTGGATTAATTACACAGCCCTGGGCAGCTGTTTGGTCATTGGCACAGACTGGGTTTGTAGGATTTCCACACTTAAGGATTTACAGTGAACTGTATTTAATATTAAGAGAGACAACTCTTGGCTTTATGTATGGCAAAGCCTCTTCCCGATGCAATGACTGCAGTTTTCTTCATTATAAGTAATTTAAAGTTTGAATTTTTTGCAGCTATGCAGCTGAAGCGAATAAGATCCTAGCCTACATACCAGTAGAGGGCAGCAATACTATATAGAAAAAAATTGAGTTTTCTAATAAAAATAAAACAACTTCACTGCCGACATCCTGAAGTATAAGTCTATTATGAAATATTGTGCCACATGAATACTACAAACAGGAAGAGAGATTTTTTTATACAGACTGTAATTTGCTCTATTGTAATACATTTGCTGTTATTTTAAACAGTTTTAACATGTTCCCCAGAATCAACTTCCAAAGGGATAGCCGTGTTAGTCTAGTCCAGTAAAAAAACAACAAGCAGTTGTGTGGCACTTTAAGACTACCAGATTTATTTTTTGCATGAGCTTTCATGGGAGAAGATCCCACTTCCTCAGATGCTTCGAAGATGGGTGAACTTACAGAAAGGAATGAAACTAAATGCAAGGGGGTGTAAAACATAGGATCAGGTCATAAAGTAACAGCAAATCAGAGCAGTTTACAGGTTCGAACCATGGGAAGCCTGAAGTCAAATTACCCTTTGTAATGGGAAAAGAATCCATAGTCT
>ML681964.1:25628657-26012459 GCA_007922195.1 Podocnemis expansa | reverse complement strand
CATAAGATAAATAAATCTGTTAGTCTTTAAGTGCCACAAGACTCCTTGCTTTTTTTGCTTTACTAGACTAACACAGCTGCCCCTTTGGAACTCTGCAGAGAAAAGTCCTGATTTTGCATATCAGAATATTTTGTCTTCCAACAGCCCAACTACATATTGTTCAATTGAAACAGCACTTGAAGTACTTGGAAGGGAAGAATCCTTCATTGGTTTTGTATATGTAATACAACTTGTGAACATAGCGGGGAAAAGGGAATATCTTCGTAAAGGAAAAGTAACTGGAAATTACCTGATTGACATGATCCAGCTTGGGGCAGGGTCTTCCACCATTGTAGGGTTTTTCACGAAGCCATTTAGATCTAACCTTCACCCCACTTCCACAGGATTTACTACAGCGAGACCAGTTGGACCATTCACTGAGCTTGCAATCTGATGGGCATGGAATAATGCAGGCCTCCTCAATATAACCTGAGAGAATGGAAATGAAAGCAAAATCTCTTCAGCATGTCATTTTGCAGCTCCCCCATGAAGCCTCAGTCTAGTTTGTTTAAAGTGCTCAAAGTTTGTCTTGACAAAACTGGACGAATGTAGAGACTTCTTTATCATTAGAGCTAAATTGAATTCAGCAGGAAATTGACACATACGCATAGTGATTGTGTTAAAATAACAGCTGAGCATCTTCAGTATTATCAGATTAGAATTTGTTCTCACCAGATTTCCACATTCCACCTTTCTGATAGCTAGAGTATAATTGACACTAACCTGTCTCTTGCTGCATTGTTCTCATGCTGCATTAATGATAGATGTGTTAACAAATCGTGCAACATAGATTAATTATAAACCTTTACGTAGCTGTATTGAGCAAATCCACTGTGATTCTATGTACATTAACAATCTAATGAACCACAAACCTTGTATCTTATCAGCTTGGAACAAGTAAATTTAACATCTTGTGACCTACACAAGGCTAGAAGGAGAGAGTGATCAGCTACTGATCTGCAGATTACCAACCATCTGCCGGTGGTAGTACACACAGTAATCACTCTGAAAGAGAATGCAAATAACTCAGATCCTGAGAAACTGGAAGAAGGGTGTGTGGGAGGCATACTAGGGTTAAATCAGTGTAATAACTGAGAACATATTTCTTCAAAAGTTGAATATGCTGCAGCAAAGTCACAAAATGTTAACATGTATCAGCCATAACTGTGCAGCTACTGCAGAGATGACCTAGATGTTTATGGAACATACAGACATTCCCCCCCCCCCCACCCATAGGGAAAAGTCATGGTAGTATCTTAGGTACCACAGTGCACTAACAATTGACAAATGTAGACTTTTTAATAAAAAT
Source organism: Podocnemis expansa (assembly GCA_007922195.1). Classification (NCBI taxonomy): domain Eukaryota; kingdom Metazoa; phylum Chordata; order Testudines; family Podocnemididae; genus Podocnemis; species Podocnemis expansa. Next base: position 26,011,111 of record ML681964.1, on the reverse strand, counting down.
TATTTTAAATACCAATGAAAAACCAATGAAATAAAATGATGAGACACAATTTGAAGATCAACACTCAGGTTTTCTAAGTGAGGTAATTCTTGTATCACTAGCAGAGCAGACTTGCCACAGTTTTATATATATTGTTTTTTAATTTCTTTGAACGTCCCCTTATTTTTTTATTATTAGAATATTTTTACCTTCTCTATACTATTCCTTATTTTGTCTGCCTCTAATTCAACTCTTTTTATTAATCTCTTCTCAAAACAACCCCAAGATTTTCAAAGTCTCTTCATATCAAAGTTCTTTCAGATCTCTAATCTTTCATTCCTTCTCTCTGACACCCCTTCTATTTCTGTTGTATCCTTTGAGATAAGACTGGGATTTGAAAGGCACTTGGTCAGGCTAGTGCAGGAAGGTGATGTATGCATGTATGCATTCTTACCCCGTTTTACTTAGGCTTCCGTCTTGTTCCCCAAAATTTCATTGTCCATTAAATGAAATAGGTCCATAGCCATTATGTTTCTGAAGAAACACTCAGTTGTTTTGAGGTTATGGACACAGTGATGGCAGTCTCAATTTTTAGAGAGCCTGAACTAGTGACTCTAAGAGTATGGACTATTTCATTCATCTTGAAAGGGTGCTACAATACATTCATTTTAATGCTACAATTCAGTGGCATTTGAGAGACCACTTGCTTTATTTGTAGTTTGACCTATGGAGCCAAAATGCCAGAGGGGAACATAAAGTCTATGGGACTGAGGCTTGGTTTGTTCCAGTGACTGCTGTGGGGTCAGTTTTCCTCTTAGAGAATGCTGTGAGACACTGTCTGCAGACATCATTGCACTAGACACACTTAGGTCAAGTTTTCATACAACCATGACAGACAGATTCTGATGTCATGTTACATGATTTCAGAAGCCAAAATGCTGGAAACATGCCTCTTTTTACTGTGTCCTAATTCACCTTTGCCCAGAGGTGCACCAAACCCAGTGAGGAGGAGCCAAGCCTATGCAGCCAAGAAGAGCATGCTCATGATCACATTTGTATATCTGGACAATTTACTGTGAGTGACATCCATTTTAGCTTCTCTTGAATGTAGACCCTGGCTTATGAACAAAAAGAGCCATTACTTTTTCCATTTCCAGTTTGGGTTTGCATAAGAGTGAACAGAACTGTATACAATATTTCAAGTAAGAGTATGTTATTGATATACATACTGTCATTACAATACTTCAGTATTTAATTTCTCTCCTGATCATTTTGCATCCTCACAGTTTTCTTGCTATTTTGTTCACTGTGAATGATCTTTTGCCAAGATCATTTCTGAAGGTCACTTAAACCAAAGAATTATGTGTAATATTAACATGCCAGAACATTTGATACATTTTATTTCCAAATGTGTTTGTAATAGGGAAAAAAACCCGTACAATTAGAATATGCACATTTTCCTGTAGTCAGATAAGCTTTGAACTCTAGTACTGTTTTGCTACAGCTTGCATCTGCTTGGAACTGCTAGCTGGTTAAATACCCATATAGATTATCTCCTGAACTTGATCTATGTAGAATTGTCCTTCAGAAACTGTACCATCTTAAAGATGTCAACAACTTCACATAATGAACTTTTTTATTAAGTAACTTTTGACATTTAGCTGACTGGCCAAATGAAACTTTATGAAATGTACAGTGTCTTAGACATAATATATTTTCTAAAATCATACAGTATGTAGTGATATAGATTGCCCTGCAGCATAATGGGTGACTTCTATTATTGATCAGTTTCTGTTACATCTCTGGGTTAATCTTGGAAATGAGATGTGCCTGACTTCAAAGCTCCATGCTACACTGCTTGTTAAAGCATAAAAGTCAAATTATAAATCTACAGAATGCAATGAGCACTTTAAGACTGAATGTAAAACCAGACGTGATTTCCATATTTCTGGAATATTGCAACTTGAAAAGGAATAATGACAAGGAATTTAAGGAAAATAGAAAATAACTGTCCAACGGAATTTTTTTGGCTGTTTATAAAAACATGAGTTGCTTTCTCTCTCTGAAGTTGTTTGCTTGACATCTTAATCTACTGCATGCAAGCTGTTATCTACACTAGTTTCAACATTACTTTTACATGATTTTGCACACACAAAAGTGTTTCTACTTTTAACAGTAATCCATGGTTTTAGTATCTGTTAAATGTCTCTCTCTTCAATTAACCTCTGAGAAAAAACACCACCTATTTTAGATTAATTATTCACTTTTTTTCAGTAGATAACTACAATCAACTTATACTAGTTCATCTAGCCCACTTAATGAGAAACTAAAACAAACCTTGAAAATTATTTCAGCTTTGCCTGACTGTAACTCAAGGGGACTCTCATCATCTATCTCGGTCACAGGTTCAGGCACTCTGACATGAGTGCCACAAAACACTCTTAGCAAGTTGGGGGTGGGTTGGAGTCATTACTGTGATAAAGAAGGGAAACTTTTGGGAACAGATCTTACTAAACAGCTTAGCAGATTACCACATATTTTGCTTTGTTTTGCCCATTAGTTGATGCAAAATATGACAATAAGCAATTTTTCTAATGGGATAATGTATGTCATCATATCTTTGTACCTAGAAGCACATCGCAATTTTACACTTACATGGGACATCAGACAGTAACATTCTATGCAAGTCACACATTTTAATTACTTTCAACTGTATTGAAGATGTATATTGATCCCCCAAAACGGCAAATGAACCTGTACCACAATAACCTGTAATGACATAACATGTAGTGAAAATCTCCATATGTTTGTACTGTCTAATCCAAAATGTTTTAATTTACAATGCAATAAAGTCATAATTGTATCTAGTACCTGAAATTATTTACCACATTTTATGTAATCCCAGACAGGTCTATAATGAAGTAAATTATGATTTGTTTAAGGATGTTTCAGCAGAGGATTTAGTGGGCATATTGCCATGTCAACAGTATGTAAACAGATGATTATGTGACTCAAGCACTACATTCTTTACACTTCCAGACAGCATCTACTTTCCAGCCAACTTTTAGCCCCCCTTCCACTCAGAGGATGTCCTTCTCTGGCTAGTCAGGTCCAAGATGCTGATGGAGACTTGTCCAAAGAGTTGCCTCACTCCTGCCTCCCTACCAGCAATCGTACCAGCACCTACAAACCCCTTGTAACTACTGAGTATTAGAGATTTCTGAATAACAAGAGCTGAAGGGGGTGCCTGAAGATAGACAATTTGAGAGACACCTAACCATTAGAAGAGATGGGAGAAGGAGGGTTTTTACTGTCACCAGAGGAATGCAGGTAGTCACCAGGGAGAAAATACTATTGCAAGGGGGAAAAAAAGCACTGAACTTCTCGCTCCATCAGTGATGCAAAGCCATATAATCCTTTCTCCCTCTTCTAGTTGAATTTTGCAATGTATCCTTTGCAATATATCCCCACACAAAATTATTCTCCCCTGCTGTTCTTTGTGTGTAGACTCTATGCTGTTCTTTTAATCCTTCTCATAATTTCCTTTTCCAGTTAACTCAATATGCAAATTGAATATCCACTGACTCTGGCTACCCCACTCCATTTATACATCTGGGAGATGAGCAAGTCAAAATTCCTTTGTATACAGAACCTTTAATTCACCTTGTCTGGTTTGATTGGGTTAAACTTACTTTTAGTATAAACATATTCTTAATTGTTAGCTGTGTTCATATCAGAGAATGATCACAATGACCAGCATGAAATAAGTTTTCATTTGATAACTTCTGTCACATTCTGTACAGATAAATAGCATGACAGCAATGTGTTATACATAGCATGTTGGACAGATCAGACAGGAGTTGTTTCATGGACACTCTGGGGCTCTTGAAGTTACTGTGTAGAAAGTAGAAAATAAGAGAGCTCTGGGGATAGACTGAATGGGAAAAGGGAACAGTGAGATAGGAAAGAAGAACAGAAGGAAAATAAATGGAAACAGAAGAAAGAAATGGGGAAAACACATCCTGCCAGAATCAGCCTCTTCTGCTGAGCAAAGACAGAAAATGATGACTGAAGAATTGACTAAGGTATCTCCTGACCGAAAGTAGGGAAACAAAACAAAAGAACCTCCTTCCCAACTAAAAAGAAAAGAGAAGAGGAATAAATATGGAGAGACAGACACACTGTTTGGTATTAAAATGTTTGGAAATTGTATCAATTTTAAAAAATATTAAAAACAAAAATTACAGTTCTCCATATAAAATCTGAGATTTGAAAGCCTTTGCCAAACTAATCTCAGTTTGACATTTTTTCCTCCTCCCAAATAAAATCTGAGATTTGAAAGCCTTTGCCAAACTAATCTCTGTTTGACATTTTTTCCTCCTCCCAGTCCCTCTTCTGTTTCATCCTGAACCAGCAGTCAACCCAGTGTCTAGTCGGGGCATTCCCAAGGGAGACTACCAGGGTCTAAGCCATCAACACATCAACATCATGACCTTGCACAGCTTTCCTCAACTTCCTTCTTCAGTACCCCATTCTACCTACTGGCATCCACTTTCTACTGGTCATCACAGGAGTTCTCTTGCCACTTACAACTCAGTCAGAATAGTAATAAAAAATCCTCTCATTAATCTGCTCAATAAAATAAACAAAATTGTTGAAAAATGTTAACAAATAATAAATACAAGGAAAATAACAATGTGCTTGCAGATACTTCTGTCATCAGGGAAGATTAAATTACATAAATTACATGCTGAAAATGATTCATTTTTCTCTATTCTCCAACCTTGTCATGCCATTCTTCATCAAATGACTCTGACGGCATGTCATCAACACCTACACATTTTTGCATGTTTCACATAGACATGTGCTTTCGCATGCTACACATGCACACCTTCTCTTCCTCCTTTCTTCTCCACTTCATCAGTACAATGCCAACATATTCAATGTAATACAAGAAAAAAAAAATTTAAAGCCCAAGAGATAATAGTTCACCTACACTTAGAATACCCCAGTGTAAGCTGCCCTTTCTATAAAAGGACACATTTCAAACTTGGATGCTAGGCACCTATTTCCATATTTAAACACTTAAAAAAGACATAAATACTAAATACATGAAGCCTATGAGACTACTTGTATATTTAAAATTGGGCTTGAGCTTAAGCACTTTGCTGACTAAGGCCTAAAGAGGGTGATTTCCAGAGAGATGGAGAACCCAGAATTCCCATTAAGACTATGTCTCTACATGGAGGTGGGATGTGATTACCAATCTGAGTAGAAATACTCAGGCTAGCTCTCACTGAGCTAGAGCATTAAAAATAGTAAGAATGTAGCTGCAGTAGTATGGGCATAGGCTAGTTCCCATGAGTATGTAACCATTAGGTTCATGTAAGTTTGTACTTAGGATAGCCAACAATGAGAACTAGCACAAGTATATCAGCTTAAGCTTGGAATCACAGCCCCGGCTCCATGTGCAGATACAACCTGCATCGATTAGAACAGAAGATGCTCAAAACTTCTGAAAAAAATGTGCTCTGTATTCAGTTGCTTAGTTTCAAGCAAATTTTCACCATGCAGTTAAAATATCAGAAAATGAAAAGATTGCTGCTGCTGAATCAGGGGTATGGAGAACTTACATTGTAGACAGAGTTGTAAAGTTAAACATATACATCCTTATGAGAAAAGGGTAACTGGAAAGACCTAACCAGGATTTCAGTCATGTCGCATGTTCTGATCATGAGTTTGTGAAGTGGATATTCAGCTACCAAGAACTGGATCGAGACTACTAAGCAATGCCACATTCACCACTGAACCATCAACTAGCAGTGTTATCAACCACTACCAACCTGGATTCAAAATTAGAAGTGACAGTCTGCCACATGACCAATTTCATGAGTCATTTGGATAGTAAGTAAAAAGTCATTTAAGAATGTGATGAATAATTGTTACGTCAGACTTAAACAGACTTTCTCTTTCTTGATTAGGCAGTTAAAGTAGGGGGACCTAAGATTCTTTCTGTTCACAAAGTGCTGATGTTCACATGTTAAATTCTGACTCCATGATACTGGGTTTGTCAGACTGTAGTTTAGAATCCTTAAGGATGTCTCAAACACTTAGTAATTAGATATCAACAGCCGGCTAGGCATTACCCCCTGTGCAAGAGCAGCACAACTGTCCTGCTTCTTTCTTTGCAAGTACTGTCCTCTGCTTTCCTGAAAAAGAATTGTGGGATCAGAACTTTTTACACAAAATATAAATCTTTCTTTGGTTTGATCTTCCAGGACTGGTAGAAGAGCACAGATGTTTCAATTTCTCTTCATTTTAAAAGAAATTTGTTCTTTGTCTTAACATTTGTAACTCTGCCACAATATCTTATCCCAAAGAATGATGAATTGTACTACGTGTCTTTTTTCTTATTTTCAGGATTACCATTTAAGGCTTCAATGACAAAGAACAATTATTAATACTTAGTGATCCTCTAGATCAGCTGTTCATCTCTGGTGGACTAAATAAGGGCTTTCTGTGCTCTCTGAATTGGTTGTGAGTGACCAGGACCCACTGACAGAATAAGCAGGTTGGCACCAACAGAATTGGTGGCAGAGGATGAAAAAGTAAAGTGTTTAGCAAAACCAGCTGGGGCCAAAACAATCTATCTCATGACTGTTCTCTTGCCTGGTACTTGCCAAACTGTTCCTGGCTACATCATTCTGTTGGCAGCTATTTTTAGACCGACAATCAAATACAGTGTCAAGGGCAATCTCTATGCCAGTATCTGTGCTCTAGCTGAAGGATAATGCTTCCATCTGCCTTTATGTATAATTCAAGTGTATTTCTCCAAACCATACTTGTTAAGCACCTGTTTTTGATTTCTTCATGATGAATACACCACCAGCCAACAATATGCCAGCCTGGCCACAAACAGATAGATGATTAAAATGTTACAAATGAATAGTAAACTTATTCCAGGACAGTACACTAGTTGTATGAAATAAAGTATCTAACATATACCTTGTAAGATATGGAAAAGTAAAATACATGCCCTAATAATGTTGATATTACACTTAAAGAGTAGTGCTAAGATGCAAATACACCAGCATTTTACTAGATATAGACTTAGATTAGAGATCCCAGTGGAAAAAACAATGTGTTTTACAAAGATATGCTTAATGAAAAACAAGACTTTTCATCTTAATTTCTATGCTCTATTATTTTCCTTTCAGAGTTTTGCATTACTGAAGAGAAGACTATTTTAAAAAGAAAGACACAAAGAGAAAAAGAACTGATAAAAATGGACGCAGCAAGTTATAAATTTATTTCTGAATCCACATGGACATTTTTATAACATTTGAGATTTGCCTATCAGGCACATAAGCAATTCAAAAGAAATTCCTTGCTTCACATAGATACTCTCAACAGATGTTGAAAAAAATATTCACTGATGCACAGATATTCCTCTATAATCCCTTGCATAAGCCTTGCAGCCAGAGAGTACTTTGTAGAGTCAGCACAAATCAATGTATCTCATTTAATTAATGCTAAAGGGGGAAATAATCTCACACTAATAAGGCTGCAGACAAACTATCCTGGACTGGTTGACTGTGCCTAAGGTCTTAACAATAAACTGACATGAATTAAGAAGGGTAATATGACCTATACAATTTTTTTTTTACAACAAGCTGCCATGCTAGCATGTTGACCCCCTACATAAGAGACCACATTTCAGTTTATGTGGGTCATGAATCATAATTACCATACAAAGGAGAGAAACTAAATACTATAGAATAAATAAAATTGTTTATATGCAGCACAGTCGCTGTCTGCTCTCCATGAGCAGGATACAAATACAAGTTTTTGTTCCCACAGCAATTAAAAAGCCCCACAGGGATTCTGCACTTGGAATTCAGTGTATTAAATAAACCATAGGAATACTTTGGTGAAAACGTGTTCAGTGGTTCATGATGTCATTTCCTCAAATTAAAATGTACACCAATGATGAAAGAGATAGGCTACAAAAAACAATTGTGTGTTTTGTAAAGAAAAGCTGCAGTTCAATTGTGCTATACATTTTCCTACTTTTCCATAAAATTACTGGAATGAATATTGAAACAAAGTAGAGATCAGAGAACTAGAAAATGGAGGGTCTATGTCTGCTGTGAGACACACGGAAAACCCCCCCAAACCCTCATTTATATTGTCTACACACACACGCAGGTCTACAGTAAGCATTGTGAACATAACATTTTCCTGAGTGATCATAACTTACTACTGATTTACCTTCACTGAAGGATTTTAGTCAATACCTTGCTTCCCTGCTCCTTTTCTTCTTGTTAACATAGATCCCTCAATCTGAGCAAACTGGACTCAAATACGGCCAGTCAATGGACTTTAATAAAGAAAAGAAAGTTGAGAAAATTAGATTCTCTTTGCTCTCTTCTTCTCCCCTACCAAAACACAAGCTGAACCTTCCTGTCTAATTCTGGCTATCCAAGTCTTCCCATTTTCCAATAAGAGACACTTCCCACTTCTTCTGCCCACCCTGAGAAACGATATTCAGAATTTCCTCTTCACAAAGAGTGGATGGTCCTCCTTGAAGCTCACTTCTGCTGGATGAAATGCTGTCCCATGCTCAAGGCATAAGACTGTTTGAGAGTCAAATTCTCCCATCTCTAGTCACTGCATGCCTCCTCATCCTTCCTGCTTCTTGGCCTGATGGCAAGTATGAAACACACTAACTAAGATACATGCAGGCCATGAATGTCACACAACCTGGTCCCTCACAGAAACACTTCACCTTACCTGCCACTGCAAGATGTAAACACCTTTAGATTTGTTAGTTTCTATATACCTCTTCTTCTCAAGCTCATCATTCAGAGGTGCTGTACATTATAAACAAACATTTTCTAGTGAAATAAAGAACACAGGATAAGATTCTATGAAGAACTGGGCATAGAATTAGCATCCCCTAACTTCCAGCACTGTGTCCTCTCTTCCTGAAGCTGCATTTAATAAAAAATTATAATTTAGTTATCAGTGAAGTATTGTATTATAGTAAAAGAGACCAAAGGATCACAAGAAACATAGGGTTTAATAAAAGCAAATAGTACCAGACAAACTTGGTAGCTCTTTTGATTGAATAACAAAATTGGCAGATAGAGAGCATGTGAAATGTGTCCTATAATTAGCATTCAGTAAAATATTTGATTAGATACCTAAAAAAACCTCCCTGGACTAGAAAAAAAAAGAGCTTAAATAAGTTTGGATATGGGCACTGTCAAATAGATAGGAACAGAACAATAGCTGAAGAACTACAAACAAAGATTGATGAGAAGCTGCAGTGTATATTAAGCTAGTGAGTGTTGTCCAATGGGATGCCACAGGGACTCACTGTTAGATTTGGTGTCATTTAGCATCTTTATTCATGCTCTGGAAGAAGGAGTAAACAGCACATTAAAATTCACAGATGATACTAAATAGGAAGGCTTCGTAAATTCCACAGAGGACATGAAAACTACATCATGGGACTTAAGGGAAATTGGAAATATGGGCAATACATAAAATGAGATTCAACCTCAAAAGCACTAGCTAATACACCCAGGGAAAATAAACCAAAACACTGCAACATAAAATGCTAATTCAACACAGATATTCAATAGAAGTGACAACATATATAGCAATTACAGGCCTACTAATTTTATTCCATCATCTTGCAAATGTAGAAATATAGCAGTCTATTTGCTAGTAGTACATAGTGGGGAATAAAGTAAGGCTGAATGTAGATAAGGTAAGTCCTAAGGAGAAGAAACAGTCTCGTCCTATGTCTCTGTATGGTGCTTAACACAATGGGGTCCTGAAGTCACTACTGTAAGGTAAATAGCAGTAGTCTGGGAAAACCTACAATGCAAATAGCTCATTTCTTGCACACCTTTAACTTCCAATTAGATCACAGGAAATTTGAGTGCATGAGAAATGCAGGATTAGCAGCATTGTAATTCTCATCTGCTTCTGTCATTCCATCACATCATTTAGATGATGATAATGTAGCTCTCAAATGAAGCTGAAGCGACCTGACCACATGTAGGATTCAGCACACAGTTTAGGGCCTTTAAATAGTAGAAGTATGTTAAGAGAATTCAGAGAAAGGCACCAGGAGTATTGATAGCCTACATACTGATGAATGAAGAAAGAACAAGAGAACCAAAAGCAAACACGTAGGTTTGCCAGTCACCAATTAAGGATAAAGACCCTGAAGTATTTCAAGGCTGTAAATACCAAAGAGGAATTCCCAGTCTGTAGTAAGCATAACCTGATGAAACTGAGAAAAGAAAGTAGTACACCAAATGTCAAGAACAGTCTCTCAGTGGTAAAATCTATTAAGCTAGATCAGCTTCTTAAGGGATGTCTCCCAAGGGATGACCATCTTGAGTAACTGCAACTAGACAAGACAAACCATTTGAGAACAGGTTGAGAATGTCTTTTTTAGTTTTTAATTCCTTTGATTCCATTTGGAAATATTTAATAAAGATCTGCAGTTGTATTAAATTTACTGAAATCAGAAAGTAACGCCATGGGTTGTAACCATTTTATAATTAGAATTTAAAAACCAAAGCAGTATACTTGACTATGAAAACCTGAACATGTTTGCCATCTGTTACTGTGTATAATATATACACAGTACCCTGTGTACTCCAAATTACAGTACCTACTTTTATGGCTATAGCAAAATGGAAAACTGTGGAAAAAAAGCTGTGTAACATTCTGAGAAAACTGTGAATTGTGGAATCAGAGTGTACCTGGGGCAATTCACAGACCTGTTGTTTCAGGCTATGTGCTGATTAAAGAAAACACCACTGAACTGGTTTACACTGTTCAATTTTTTCAGTTATTTTTGAAACTATAAGGCTAGAATAACAACTTTAAATAATGACAGCTGAGATCCTGTAGCACAATAGGAGGGCAAGGTATGAATTCTATGGGAAATTCAGTACCTAGAGAATTGCAGAATAGATGACGAGCTGCATATAGGGCAATCAGGGAACATATTACAGGAAGGATTGGTATTCAATAAGGTTGGCTGATACCTCCCTTTGTATGATCCTGTATTCAGTTACTTTTCAACTCCTTGCCATTCAGGCTAAATTTTCCAAGCTTTTTGTGTACCACAGGCTAAATTGTTCTGGAAATTTTCAGCCAGAAGAGTCCAACTATTTCCAAGAACAACCTGGGGAAAATACTTTGTTTTTCCATGTCAAAAGCTGATTGTAACCCTTTCTTTGAAAAGCTTTAGTGATCCTATGCTTCAGAGCAGGGAGCAGAATTTTAGCAACACGTTGCCTTTGTGACAGGGGTGTGCCTGTTGTCATCCTATTTGGCCAAATTATCAAAATAGCAATCTCAGTAGACACTTCTTAGATGTCAGCAGCTAAATTCCCTGAAGACTCTATCCCCACTGGCCATGCTTAAGACTGGAGTGCAACAGGACCTTTCCTGTAATTCTTGAATTTTGCAGGATGTGCTGGGTCTGGCTGCCTGAAATGACAGCAGAGAAGCTCTCTCTCAGTGATCTTTACTCATCCCTGCTGGATGCAAGCAGCACACAGCAGGAAGCTGCCTGATTCAAATGCAGAAGGGACAAGCAACAGAATTGTGAGATGGAGGTCAGGGGCATTAGTTTGGGACAAGGACTATTGATGGGAAGACTTGGTCTGCAAGCTGGCAGAGGAAGGAACTGGAATTGCCTGGGCAAGAAAATGTGATCTGGGAGCTAGGAACTCAACAAGTGAAGACTCTGGGAGCCAAGGTGAGGAGGAAGGGAGGTAGACAACTAGGAATGAAAACCAGTGGTGCAAGGGGAAGGAATTGAGAAGAACACAGAGGACCCAGGGTGCAGGGGGAGAACTGGTATTGGCTGGGCAAAGAGACTTGGACAAAGGGAGGATGAGTAGACACAGAGATGAGTGAGAAGACCAGGGAGGGAAATTGGGAGAAGAAGCCAGGGGAAAGGGGAATGTAGGCAGGCAGTGTTGTGGGGGAGGCCAGCTCAGGGAGAGAGCCAGAGCAGATGGAGTTGCCAGGTATGAGAGTGGATTAGAGCTGATTGGTCAAGGACACTGGGACTAGAAGTCCAGAGGGATAAGACTAGAGCTTCCTGAGCAAAAATACTGGGACTGGTTAGGTGAGGAGAATGGAATTGGAATCAGGGATAGTGAGAAAGAGGACTGGGACAAGTCCAGAAGGGTTTACACTTTGGGAGGAATGAGCGAAAGAGTGTACCCACTAGAGCAATGGTTTTCAAACTTAAGGTCAGGACCCAGTACTGGATTGCAGACCCTCAGGCACTGGGTCATGTCACCCCCTGCTGCCACTGCCGAAAGATTGGAATGTGGTAAATTGTAAAGCTGGAAGAAGATTGAACTTTTCTGTTAACTGGCACTTTTTCCATTAACTGGCAAATCTGAAATCGAAAAAAAAAATCATTTTGGGTGATGAAATTATTTGACATTTTTCAGCAAACTGAAAAGCAAAAAGAAAAAAAAAAAAGAAAAAGAAAAAGAAAAGAGGTTCCAAAATTTTCATTTGAATTTTGGGCATTTTGACCAAAGCAAAGGAAGACTAGATTCACAAGATGGCTTGGGGGTGACAGGAAGGGAAAGAGACAGAAAGAGGTGACCCCTGTTACAACTTTTAGCCCAGTTAATAATTGGGATTTCCCTAAGAAGGAATTCACCTAGAATGTGGGAGACTCTGATTCAATTTTCCCTTCTATCTGATGAAGAAAAAGGATTTGAATATGGATTTCTCACCTCTCAGGTGAGTGCCCTAGTCACTGGTCTATAGAGTCATCCTAATTCTCTCTCTGTACAATGCATATATTAATTCTTTAAAAAGAACGGAACAGCTTCAACAGGAGAGACTGAAGGTGACCTATAACAGAATATTCAATAGTTTCGTCCTTACAGAACATTTTAATTTTTTCAGTTTGCTGAAATTATTCAGTAAACTTGATACAGATAGTCTTGGCTCAATTATTTTCTGAAAATGTTTTGCTTTAGCAAAGCATCCTATCCCTCTCTAATGCTGGTTCACTCAAAGGGTGACAACCTACTACTGCCATCAATTACTCCATTAGTTCACATGAAGAGGTCTATGCGGTGGATCCAAGGGTTCCAATCATATTGATGGTCCACATGCATACCACAGTTATGCCACATCATGGAACTTTGGTTTATTTAGGATGTTCTGTTTTGTTCTAAACTTAGGAAACACCATGCTAAACTGTTAAAAACGTAATTAAGTTGCCAAATCAAGCACTCAAAAGTTAAGATGCCTATGCAATGTTACTCAAAAGCCTCCTCTGAAGACAGAATTATGAATTTCCTCATAGGATTTTTTATCATATAGTATCTGAGTACTTCACATTAATGAATTTGTTTGGATGTATAATGAATTTGTTTGGATATACAGATGTACAAAGATGTATGGCTATTATCCCATTTTACAAATGGGGAACAGAGGCACAGAGAAAGCAAGGTCAAAGTATGCACTAATTTTGGGTGTCTAGTATGAGATGGCTATGACCTTGTTCTTCAGGATACTTAGCATGATACAACACTTCATAATTTGAAACACAACTATGAGACTAGAATCTTTCTTTAACAGTGAATTCTTTTTAAAAAAGACCCCTAAATTATATAATTTTTCACCACAATAGGACGGTAGCTATGTTAATGAGGTACCATCATCAGTGAGGAAATCAGGGAGAATCAGAAAATGGTACATGCATAGCTTGGAGAGCAGCTTTTACCTCAGAGTGAGTTCTGTCACTCTTAAAGTTTGAAAAATACACTCAGATTGTTGGATGAATGGCATTATTTATAAGTGCAAATTATTGTTACTAAAAATAGTTAACAAAATGTAAGGGGATCAAAGTCAAATTAATGACTTGGGCCATGTAAAAGACTTGACGGGACATGGGCCAACTATGAAAGCTGCTAAGTTGCCTACATACTCCTATTAAGCTGTTCCACCTTCCTGCATTAATTCACAATGAATTTGTAAAGTGATGTGGCTACCAAGAACAACAACAGATATCATAGAACTGGGGATATTTTTATCCAAGTGATGCTATTGCTGTTCCTGTTGCTACCCATGGAAATACAGCTTCTTAAATTAAAAGCAATGTGCATTTAACAACATCAGTTTAGAATTGAAGTCTACAGCACAATAATCAAATCCTTTGAACATCATTCTAATGGAGAAGTCCGCAACCTTTGCCAGCCCCGGTGCCAGCCCTGCTCATTACACCCTTAGTGGGTGACAGGGTCACAGCCAAAGGGGGTTGGGGGCAGGCCTCTGGTTCAGTGCCGGCTGCTGCCCCTGCCAGCAGTCGGCCTCTGGGTCTCGGACATGGCTGGCATTTGCCCCTGCTGGTGGGCAGCCTCCGGCTTGGGGGACAGAGCCGGCTCCAGTGGGGAAGTGTGGCCAGCAGGGGCCTGGAACAGAAGCACACGGCTCTTGCCACCCAGCCACATAGCACTGGGGGAGCTGGGCCAGCGGGGGGAGCCTGAGTGGAACCATGTGCCACTTAGGCTCGGGCCCCATGCCATTTTTGGCATGGATGCCGGGGGTTGCCGACCCCTGACCTAATGGCAGCACACAGACAGCTAACAGCTCACTTTATTTTTACCGGAAGCTGAGAGAGTACAAAGGCCAAGCTTGACATCACAAATTGTTGCTGTCAAAGTGAAAGGATGAACTGCATCTTAAACCGCTTTCAAATCGTTCTCAAGTCCACCCCTGTGAGAGACAGGCCTGGCTTACTATAGCTCACTCTGAGAAGAACCATTCTGGCCAACCACTCTCAGAGTTGATCTCTGGGTTGCAACCCCCATTGTTTCATCACTGTGTTAACATGACAGGTCCACCTGCATTTGGCAGCTGTAAGTTCTTTCAGTCCAGGGACATGTGACCAGCAAGCTGATTAAAGTAATTCAGAAACAGCATCTTCAAAACAAAGTATAATTTATCCATCCCTCCAGAGACACAGAGCACATAGAACAACAGGTAAAAATAAGAAAAGGTCTGTGCATCTGGGTCTTATTTATACCTTAATCTTTCAATGCAAGCTTTTATGAGATCTCCTCAGCCAGCCAGACTTCATCTCCAGCCAGGAGAACAGACTGTCCTGCTTGCTAGTCTCTGAGTGATCCCCCAACCAGCTTGGCAGCTTTCACAACCACTCTCCAGGAAGCCTCTGACCACTCACTCAACTCTACCCTATTCTAGCCTGTGAAGGTTCTCTGATGTCTTATTGTACCTTTCTCTTCTCAGCTTTGGAAAAAGAGCTATATTACACAGCTTAGTGACAATAAGTCAGCTCTTCAAGGCCATAAACCTAGCTGTTATGTCTGTTTGTTGAAATGCTCCTTTTTTAGGTCATTCTTTTACTTTTCCTTGATTCCTCTAACAACTCATTTTGATCTAATCTCACAGAAAGAAATCCATCATCAACAAAACCTACCTATTTTTATAAAAGTGCTGTAACTGACATTTCCTAGTTTGCTCCTCTTGCCTTAAGACTTATTAAGGTGTTTTTCTTTTTAAATAGCCATTGGCAACTTGAAATATCACTTTTCTGGATAATTCTTTTTAGCCCAACTATATTTACAAGTGATCCCTTACAATTACCCTAACTGAAAGAAACCAGAGAAAAATATTTTTACCTTAGTATATTTACTCTGTGCATTTTACAGCACATTGTGAATAGTAAGTTTCGTTATTTCACTGAGAATCACTTTCACTTCCTGATTCATGCACTAGCATGATCACTATTGTACACTAGTCAAAGGTAGTGGGGTGGGGATATCACATGCATGCTCCTCCCCAAAGGCAGCAAGAGAGCTTCTGTTGATTCCAAATTTGAAGCCCTGAGGAGCAGAAAGTAACCAGTTCTGGGAAGGGGGTTGGTTTTAGAGGGTACTCCTATAATCTCTGTATGTTGTTTGGAAGTAATGTCAGCATGGATAGAGCCCTGCACGAATACAAATATGTGGCTATGTATCCAATCTACATCTGCAAGAAATGGTCCATAGATATCTGTGTTGTATCTGCAGATGCAGCTATAATGCGGATATCTGCATATTTGAAGAGCTCTAAGCATGGAGAAACAGGTGGCCCCTTTCTACTAGCACAGAAACTGGGGCAATGGGAACATGTAGGGTGTGATCAGATGTTCTCTCCCTGGCAGAGATGGATTAATGCAGGGGCTATATGGGCTGAAGCTCTGGGCCCAGGTCTCTAGCCCCTAAGTCTCCTGCAAGTTCTGGCCCCATCCCCTACTACATCAGCAGACTTTGCTTTGGGAGGCATGCTCAGAGGGCCTCTGCCCATGAGCGGGGTGGGCCAGCACATGTTCGCTCTACTCCAGGGGTGGGGCCAGCTGGCATGCAGTGCAGCATCCAGCGTGGCCTCCAAGGCCCTGAAGGATCACACCAGTGACTGTACTGTGCTCCAGCTGGCCCTGCTCCTGGAGGCAGACCAGCCAGACAAGGGCCACAGGCGGGAGTGTCCTCTGGCCACAGGACCCCCACCAGTGATAGCCCGTCCATAGGCTGCCATGGTGGGGGGCTAGGGGATCCCCACAGTGGGGGTCCAGGCTGTGGGGGGAGCCATGGTGGTGGGCAGGTCAGGGCTCCAGGACTGCTTAATTTAGCCCAACTCCCTGGAACATTTTCACGGCTCCTAGGGAACAGCAGGTGGTGAGCTCAAGGTGGGGAAGGAGGGAAGAGATGCCTTTGTTCCCTGTGAGCCTTGTGAGGACTTCCTTTCCCTATCCATGCCCTTCCCAGTCCTAGTCCAGAGCCCCACACATTCAAGGAGGAGAACTAGGTGGTAAACGCTTCCCCAGGGTTAGCTCATAGAGCTCTTGATCCTGGGGAGTGCAGTCTTCCTTCCTTGGGACCATGGAGGAATCCCTGTGAGCAGCTGCAGCCTGGCTATGCAGGGCGTGGGTAGTGATGGGTCTGGAACAGAGATCTTAACTCTAAGCCCTACTCTACACTCACCGCACTTTTCAGCAGCAGTTGACAGGTGATACCCAAGCGATGTAAAATACCTTGCATGTCTCCTGTCACGTTACTAACAATCACTTACCTCCTTGTTCACACTGTACCCTGTCTATTGGAAATGCCATCTGGTTGATTTAGCACTACTCCAGTTACAGGGCTGGAGTTACAGCAACAAGCTGGAGATCAATTGGGCGTATCTTGACAGAGCGCTCAACTGAAGCCAGAAGAGCACACTGACGGCAGCAAATTTGCCACCATCAGTATAGCCATACCCTTCAACTTTGACAGAATCTTGCAGAGCATCTGCAGCCTAACCAGGCGACAGTGGGGAAAGAAGAGGGTTGGTTTTAACTTCCTCAGAACCATGGACAACTCCCATTAAATAGCTGCTGTCCAAATAAGGATGAAATAGGCAAGGACTGGGAAGAAACCCTGTGAGCAGCTGCTGCTGAGATTGAGTAGGGAGCATCACACTTGGAGAACATACAGTTCCCAGGAAGCATATTTATCTGGGAAGGGTGAGTGATAGTGGTAGCATCTCTGCTACGCCAATGAAAAGGAAAAGGCTGGCAGGCAATGAGAGCAGGAGGTGAAAGAGAGGATGACCTCAGTTCATTTGTTATTGGGCCCCTTGGCCTTTATTAACTAATAATGCACTACTAAAAAGTCATTTAAAAGAACAAGAAAGCAGTAAAAAAAAGTGTAGACATTAAAAAGCAAAATGAAACAAAAAACAAACCACCTCTTCAAAACCTCACCTCTGCCCATGCTATTGAAAGGCTAAGTTTCTAGCAAATGGAAATGTCAAACCAATCAGTTCCTAAAAATTCAAGATCAAAGCATCCTAATGAGAATATTTTGAGACCTGCTCTTATGCCACTTTACGAAGGACAGAGGGTAAGAAGAGAAAGTTACAAGCAACAGAGGCAAGGTTCACAGACATACACTGTCTTCCTTGGCATAAAGGGTGCTGTGTGATGGGTGGAGGGGAGTCAATGGTGGCCTGATTCACAGTTGTAGTAGCAAGTGTATGGGGCAGAGTTTTTTCCTGGTGTGTACCAAGGTTAGCCAAAGAGCTTCTCTCCAAGAACTTGCTAGTACATAAATGTGGGCCAGGGTCTGAGATAGCTTCCCCCTTTTGTACCAGTGAAGTAGACCTTAATTTCTGCAAGTGCAGGGTTAGAATCTTTTCCTGTTCTAGAGATAGCTGAATACCACCCCATAATGGACAGAGCAATAATTCTGTTCTTTTTCTTTCCCAGTTATATCAACAATGTTCCCCAGTATGCATTGTATCTACAGCTTACAGAATAACTCATGCATCCTGTGCAAATTTTCTTTTAACAATTTACAGACAACTAGACAGTATCCAACCTTCAATTCAATGATGATTGGCATCAGGCCCCTCCGGCTTCTCCTCAACTCAAGGTCTTTTGTTGTTTTATACTTTCCACTGGCTAAAGTCTCCCTAGACTCCCAGTTGTTTATATTTTAAGAATGAATCCTTTTTCTGAGCTCTCTCAGCTCTAATTAACAGTTCAGAAGAAAGCACACAGATATGTGAAGATTTTTTGCAGGCTCACAGATGATGATGAAAATAAATCAGGAACTAGTGACTTGCTATGTTAACAGCGAAAACAAATTAAAAATGTGACCTAACACATCAATAGCAAAGTAGAAAATGGAAGAATTGCACTGAGCTTAAGTCTCAATTTTATAATTTTCTAAAGATTGCTTCATGCTCAATAAAATACTATTTCTCTCCCACCTGATTAAAATAAACAGACAAAAAAATTCAGGTAAGGCCTAATTTGATAAGAAACTGAGTATGCCCAACAAAGTGCCATGTACTCTCCACTCTCCTTTCATTCTCTGTTTGCCACTCTTCTGCCTGACAAAGTCATCAGTTTATAACTTATCATAGGTGAAGTTTGGCAGAAGAAGGCATACTAATTATAATCCCCTTCATTCATTTAATTTTGTTGATTGGCTTTTTTAGATATCTTTCAGTAATTAAATCTGTGATATTTCTGATACCCAACTTCTACTGTTCAAACCAGAATTCACAATATAAATGCCCACAATGCTGAAATTCTAATGAAATGCTATACAGACATTCAAGTCTACAGGATTTATACCCCCAGCACGTATATATAACCCCACATGTAAATACAGAACACATTACTGTTGCAGTCAGTTCTTCAGTCAGTGTAAATCAACATAGCTCCACTGGAGTCAACAGACCTAGGCAGATTTACATCAGCTCAGGATCTGGCCCTACCACCACAACAATTTCTGAACAAATCCTGCCTTCTCCACAGATTCTGGTACATAAGAACCAAAAGGCAATGTGCAAAGCATGTAGGATTCAAGAAGTCTGCTTCATAGTTATGCATAACCACCTGACAAACTCCCCACAAAGGGAAGTAGATAGGGACTTTGGGTCTGTAGATTATTACTATTCTGACTTTATAGTCAAGAGAAAAAAATCCATTCTTTGCAGAGCACTTTTGCACCAAGTCTTTATTTGTTGAAGATTTTGCCCTTTGTAAACATGCCTCAATGCAAATTAACGTTGTAGTTGTGCACACAGTGAAATTGGCAAACTCTGAAACTATACTTGACTGTATCAAGTAAAGCCCATCTGATATCTGGTAATTTAGCATAATTTTCCTTGTAAATACTGTTAATCCTGGAATTTTAGTTACTTGATGAATCAGAATGTTTTTCCCAGGTCATTAAGGGCTACTCAATGTATGTCAGGTTAGGAGATACCTCTGAGACAACATATGTTCCACAGGTAATTCCTGCACTCTGTCAAACCAGTAAATATCCATTTCCTAATTCCGTCTGCACATGTGCCCTACAGACTTTCAAGAGTTACTTTTAAAGAAAACAGTAAATAAATGAATGGAAGAAAGAAAAGATGTCTCTACATACCATGACTGTTGCATCGTGATGTTTCCACAAGTCGACTGTTCTGGTCATAGCATGCCATGGCCTGGTAACGATAGCCTTGCCCACATTCCTTGATATCTCCTTGTACTTTCATTCCCAGTAATACTTCCACTTTGCCTTCTGGCAAAATGCAGTCTGACCAGTTCCCCACAGACTGAGCATTGTACTTGTCACATGGACAAAACTGAGTCTCGATCAGAGGATACAGCTGGGAATTTTTGCACTTGTCTCTCTTCTTACTTTTCCCTGGAGGGAGAAAATAAATGTTCAGAAAATGCTTTCCATCATTTTACACAAAAGAAAGTAATTTTATTTAATGATTTATAACTGTACAAAAACTTCTGCAAGAAGCTCATAACTTCAGGCCAAGATTTTCAGATGGGGGGACCTGACGCCAGGCTTAGTAAAGTGATCTGATTTTCAAAGATGCTAACCATGTACTGTTCTCATTTTCAACATCTTTGAAAAAGAAGCCACCTATTTAAATTTATGATTTTAAATATTTGGCTTGAAGCTCATGAGTCTGAATCTTTAGGCCACTAAATATAGTCCATTTCCCCCTCAGTTCACCAGCATTATGCGGTTTACTAGTTATTATGTCATAATTCTCATATTCAATGGATAACATGCTCCCGGTAGATTTTGTGGGATTTTTAATAATTCTTTTGGTATCAAGGGAGAATAAGTTTCTGTCCAGTCCTGTTATACTATTCTAAGTTTTCAAAATCCTCAAGTTTTATTACTTTTTTGCACCAGAAGTTAAGAACCACTCTTCTTGTCCCGTGATGGAATAAGCTCCTTCTTTCAGTGCATTCCAGAACATTGCCGCATTTTTTCAAATCTCTTCTAGCCACTCGTTTATTCTTCCCAACTATTTAATCACTCCTTCCCTCCTATTTGCACTGTAGATTGTTCTTTGCTCTCATGTCTCTTTTGTCTGTCCCATTTTTAGTAACTGAAAAGAGCCTTGGCAAGAACATCTTGTAAAGTAATTATCTGACTATCAATTAGATGATAATATAAATGAATACTCTGCACTATTTTCCTTGTTTTTCAAGCATGCCGCTTACAGAAAATGAAACACTAAAAGCCCTGGGCAGGACAGAAGCACGCTTAGTAATCATCCAAAACACTGTTTTAGTTTAGAAGAGGGACAAGGCACTGTAGCAAGGGGCTCTCTCATTTAGCAGCTTCATACTGAAAATACGAGTTAATCCTGTTTCCTCCTCATCCTTCTCTCATAAATAACTAGGCCCTTCATACTCATCTCTGCAGATTGGTTAGACATGTTTGTAGTATAAAATTGATTCACCGAAGACCAAACAATCCCTCTAGCACCAAATTAAAGTAGCTGAATTTGGCACAGGGAGATCCACAGGGACCTGTCAATGCCAAGACTGGTTGCAGTTCAGTTTTTCTTTTTGTCTTACTTCTAGTTTTAAGGTAGATTTCTAGCCATTTGCTTTGTGGAAGAAGCCCTGATCAACAAAAGTTATGAAATGGTCACAGCACGTCTTTCTGAAGATTGACAACATTCACAGTTCCCTCTACAGCCATCCATGTGTGGCCCCTGGGACTCATGAAACACATGGCTGTAGGCTGTCTGATTTTGGTTGGTTCCCACAACAAACAGGAATACTGCTGCCTAGCATACTGTTGAGCATCTTCTCTGCTGGTTTAGTGAGCTCTAATTTAGTTAGCTCCCCCATAGGTCAGACAATGTGGCCTCCAGCTACAAAAAGAGAACACTTGATAGCATAAGAGAAAACTTGATGCAAAGAATTAAACGTGTAACTGTGTGTGTTAAGCCTCATGCAATGATATGGACTCCATTTAGGGTATTAATTAGTCATTTAACTTTTTCTCCCCCAATTTCTTCTCCTGACAAAGAAGAAATAATAAAGCGTGTTTCAGTACTGCTTTCATTCTTACCAACAAGAGATCGCTTTCTTGTCCTGACTGCTCCACAGTCCCCATTGCAGGAAGAAAACTTTGACCAGCTTGTGAACTGACAATCATCTTGGCAAGGAATCAGGCAAGTCTGGGTTAATGACGGCAAAGGACCTGCATATTTAAGGCACTCACTGATGTCAGCTGGTCCTCCATCTTGTCTGCGACAAGTAATTGCTGGAAACAAAAGAGTATGTAGTTTATAATGAGCTGGCAGGCTTATAATTAGTCTATATTATGACAACCAGCCGGGAATGCCCACATTTCATTGAATAGGTCAGACTATTTTCTGATACTAAATCACAGATTAATCCCAGAGCAGCCTGATATTTTCACACATTTCTAAATTATAGTTAAATGTGTAGGTTTGAAATCTCTGAGATACTTTACTCAATTTAAATTATTTCTTTATTGATGTTTAATCACAATACAATATTAAAAGGCAATGCCATCTATTTTATATTATTACATCAGTATGTCCTGTCAGTAATTTCCACTTCTCACATAATTGAGTTATGTTATACATTTCCTTTTGAGATGGACCTGAGGTTAGATACCTCAGCGTGAGTTCCTTATAAAAATGGGAACAGAATTCATAGATTCCAAGGCCAGAGGACACCACTGTGGTCATCTAGTCCAGTGGTTTCCCACCTATTTGGCTCAACGTTCACAAATACCATTTTTATGTAATTCTGAAGGGCCACCAGCAAGCCCCTCCCCCACTGCAGCCCCGTGAAAAGAGTTTAGCGAGGAAGCTGCCTCTTTGGTCATCCCCCTTCTCCCTGACTGCATCAGGGAAACCACACATGACCTGTAGCTCAGCATGCTCCATCTGAGTCTCTTCTGCAGCCAACAAGAGGGGAACTGTGGGCCACTTTGTAAGCCCTGCAGGTCATTCTTGGTCTCTGGGCCACAGTTTGGGAACCACTGATCTAGTCTGATTTTCTGTATAACTGCAGAAATAGAGCTTCCCCAAAATAACTCCTAGAGCATCTCTTCTAGAAAAACATCCAATCTTGATTTAAAAATTGTCAATGATGGATAATGTACCATGACCAGAGCTGAACCTAGACCAAATGACATCCCAGACAAGGTGAGTCTTTGGCGATTTTCCTCCCCTCCATTTGTTAAATTTTGAATACCTTATGGTATATTTTATTGCATTTTTAGTCTATTTCATGCCTTTGATGCATGATTTGTATGCATGATTTACTCCTGTTATATAAGATGATAAATTTGCACACTAAGATTTGCAAACCTCTATTTATTCATGCCACGTGTAAGTGGAGAAAATGCAAGGAGGAAGATGCAACAGGAGAGATAATCGACAGAGGAAAATAGGGCAATTGGCCTGGTATTTTAGGTGCTTGTACACAAATGCAAGGAGCCTGGGAAACAAGCAGGTGTGAAGAAGAGTGTCCTTTGGATTCACGTGTTGCTTAGGCAATTAAACAGGTAAATCTATCATCTGACTAGTTTGGAAAGATGTAGGTATTTTGGGTGTAAATTTGGGATGTGTTCTCAGAGGCTATGTCTACATTAGCAAACTCAGTTTGGACTTGCTTAGTCCGAACTAAGAAGCGCTCAGTTAGTTCAAACTAACCATGGCTTTTTAGTTTGAACTAGCTTCTTTTTTTTTTTTTTTGTTAGTTTGAACTAAAAAAGCATGGCTATCTTGAACTAAAGCTAGTTCAAACTAAAAACATGGTTACTTTGAACTAACCACTTAGTTCAAACTTCTTTAGTTCAAACTAGCATGGCTACTAAGTTTGAACTAAGTGCCAAGTTCGAACTAAAAATTTTTTTAGTTCAAACTAGGCAAACTCTAGTGTAGACAGGGACCAAATTAGTGCGGATTAAGACTCCTTAATCCAGACTAATTTGCTAGTGTAGACATAACCAAAGAGACCTCGTGCTTGTGAAAGACAGTCTGTGTGTGTGCGGGAGTCTGCCATCAGGGCAGCTAGCTCGCTTATGCATCGCGCTGAGGCAATCGCTACTAAGAATACCACCTGCATTGTCATATGGTTAAGAGATCATCTAGCTAAAGGCTCAAACAGTGGTTTAGTTAGGCTTTTTAGTACCAGAATTATGTCCCATGGAGGAGTTGGCAGGTGGGTTTCTGGGTATAGATTTTTTTATTCCCATTAGAAAATGTTTAATAATAGGGTGTGCAAAGACTGTAGAGTCATCTCTGTGGGAATGGAAAATAGCAATGGATGTGATGTGGACTTCTAGTGAGTTTAAGGTAAGTACTGTTTGTTTCAGGTAAAAAGGGTATTCCGGTATAGAAGGGATTGGCACTAGGATGAGTTAAATGTTCTCCTGAGAGCACCACTTTGTAAATCAGCTCCATTTTTGCAGCTAAGATTTACACGTTGATGTTTTCCAGCTATTCAAGAGGACATGTTTCACCTGTTCACAGCATAGTAATTCTTGTTGGAACCAGAGAGGAACCATGCTGTGAGAGATAATGGTTTTGTTTTGGATGTAAAATTTTGCTATTGGCCTGAACAAGGAACTCATGTCATAGTGGGAGAACAATTGGTGGTTTGGACAACATTTGTGCCAGCGATATGTACCACAGTTGCCTTGGCCATGCTGGGGCTATCATTATGGTTGTTGCTTTGTCTTATTGAATTTTCAGTAGAGTTCTGTGAATTAGTGGAATTGGAAGGAACACACAGGATAGTTTGTGGTTCCACTGTATGAGGAAAGTGTCTCCTTCAGAATTTTTGCCCATGCCTGCTATGAAACAGAAGGATGGGCATTTGTGATTGTGGTAGATGACAAATAGATCTATGGGTGGGTAGAGCCTCTTTTAGAATTTTTTGTTCCCTATGTGAGTACTTGGAAACTGATCAAATCGACCTCAGAATTTTTCTTGATTAAGCTTAAAAGATTGCTACTTGGACCTTAATCATTTTCAATGCTCCTCTTCAAACCATCTTCAATTGATCAATATCCTTCTTGAATTACAGGCACTAGAAATGTGTGAAGTATTCTAAGCTGCAGTCACACCAATGCCAAATTCAGAAATAACAAACTCGCTACTCCTACTCAGTATTCCACTCTTTATGCATTCCTGGATTGTGTTAGCTCATGTTCAGCTGTTTATCCGTCATGACCCCCAAATCCTCTTCTGAGCCACTGTTCCGAGGACAGAGTCCCCCGTCCTATTGTTTCTAGCCATTTAGCAATGTTAAAATACCTATTGTTTGTTTGCGTCCAGCTTCCCAAGCAATGCAGATCACTCTGTAGCAATGATTCATCTTCATTATCTACCATACCGCCAATTTTTCTGTTGTCTGCAAACTTTACCAGTTATGATTTTATGCTTTCTTCCAGGTTGTTGATAAAAATATAAAAGACCATAAAGCCATGACCGACCCCTGTGAGGGCCCACTAAACCTCCGACAGGACACCACCCACAGAAAACTACAAAGGGTTTCAGTAAATCACATTACTGAAAAGGATAAACAGAAAACTGAGGACCCAGCTCCATGTTCCAGTTCTGGGAACTGCAAAATTTGGAGTGATTAGAATGAGTCATTCTCTCTCTAGATACATACCCGATCATTGTTTCCTGACACATTATGATAAACTTTGGCCTTGAACAATAGTTGAGGCAAAAAAGTTTGCAGTGTGATAAGAGTGAGTAAGGTGGACAAACATTTTACAGCAGGCTTACAGTATGTTGGAATTAATATTTTTTACTTATAAATATTTACTGATTTGAATGAAAAAAAGGCAGAGGGAAATTTCAGATGTCTCAAAAAAGAAGTTCCTGAACAGCAGAACATCATATGGAAAACCAAGAACACCAGTATGTATGGTCAACTATACATAATCTCTCTACCATACCTCCTTTATAGAATTGTAGAATGCCATTTCTTGATCCTTGCCTTGCCTGAATTTAACAGTTAAATTAATTTATGACAAACACCCTACATGTCCAATTTATTATGGAATGATAGCTTAATTCTAATTACATTAACAACAATAAACTATGTTTTTTACTTCATTTTACCCCAAAATAATGCATGGATTATTAAGAGTTAACTATTAAAACCTTCTATTGTTTTCAGTGGGAACAATGGCATGTTAATATTTCTTGGTTAATGACAGTACACAGCATGGCACAATGTCTGAGGACTGCAAAAATAATTTGGGTCACCACAGCACAAACAGAATGCAGTTCATTGAACATGTGAAGAAATAACATTATAGATTTCACTGAGTAATTCAGCAGCATGTCTGTTTATGCTACGGACAACAATGGTTTTACTAGAGTGTGAATTAAAAAAACTTTCAATTTTGCTACAGCAAGTATGGCATAATTATGTTCAGCTGTTGAGGATCTAAAATAAATAGTTCTAAATTGAAAGTTTCTAAAGTAGTAAAAGTATTTGAGAAATTAGCTCATCTAAGAAGAGAAGGAAGGACTAAATATTTGGAAAATAAACCACTTCCTCTTGCCTTATGTATCTTTAGATTCTTAAACAAAAACAGAAAAGAAAAAAATCACAGTATTGCTTTGTTACGAAGATTTACAAAAGAACAATAGAATTTATTTAAAATGGGTTCAGGTGTAAAACCAGAAATTTGTATCTCTGTGAGTATTTTATTTTTAATTTTATTTAGAGTGGAGTTATTTTATTTTCCTTTGGACTCATGATGTAGCCAGTACAATTAAACTGAAGCTTGAGACTGATAATTCAATATGACTTTAAAATATTATTAGAAAGCCCCAAATGAAAAAAGGTCTCAATCTTGAGCTGCACCGAGCTTCTGCATGGTGCTACTCTGGAGGGGTCAAGGGAAATGAAAGAGAAGAATAATGAAAAATGGCTATGGTCAACCTATACTATTCCCCTTGATACTTGGTTCAATAGGGCGAATTGAAACAGTGGCTCCCAACATAATTTAGAATTGCCTCAGTACTGATCTGAGCTGTGTAGCTAGTCTTCTGCTGAGTTTTATGATACCTAAGGATTGATTACTCTCTGCTTCTTCAGGTATCAGCCTGCTCATTTTTTATGTGGTTAGCTTTCTCACACACACCACTATTTTTCTGTTTGAAAGAAACAATGTGAGACTGATGAGATCTAGTCAGATTTTAGTTATGAATCTGAGCTATAAGGCTAGCTCCTGAATTTGATTACTATTCTAGTCCTATTTTTTCAACCAGCTTTACCTAATCAGCCCACCAACCTCAGGGTGTCTCCCCAGGCATTTGCTCTTCATCACTTTTTGAAATACACAATTTGCATCTCTTCCTTGGGGTGTCACCCCAGGCATTTGCTCTTCACCACTTTTTGAAATACACCTCATAAGAAATGACTTTTTTGTCCCTGTCTTAATAATTGAGGTAAGCGTTAGGAAGGTTTAGGAATCAGTACCTCTTTCACTTCTTGTACATCACTTTTGAGTTTACAGGGTGCTTTTCCTCCTTGCAGACAGATTAGGTGAACCTTCACCTCACATGAAAGCAAATTTCTTAATTCAGAACAACGTTTGTTAAAAACAGAAAAAAAATAACCAAAATAGAATCTAACCAAAAGGAAATAGGTTGTTTGCTACATTTATGTTGCACATGTTAAACTAGGCAAGACAGTCTCAGCTTCAGTTACAGACAGGAAACACAAAAGCTTATAATGTTCAGAGAAGTGATCAGAGGCTCACACTCTAATGCAGTGGTTCCCAACCTTTTGTCTGCCAAGGCACACCTTGATACCATTAATTATTTGGAGGTATGCCACGATATAATTGCCAAATGAACTCATGAATATACATGAGCTAATCCATAACTCTTTGAGGAATTTTTCAAAAAGTTCTTTGGCACACCTGCTCAGGCCTGATGGCATGCCTGTGTGCCATGGCACACTGGTTGAGAAAAACAGCTCTAGCATCAGAGTTCAAGCTCCCATACTGTCCAAAGAAAGACAGAGAGAGGGAGCATGCTTCCCTCACTATGGCCAGAGATTCCTCTTGTCCACTGCCATCTTACCAGACACAGTTCCCATCATTACATTCACTAAAGTTATCCCTATTCTTCAAATCAGACTTCCCCAGTTACCTACATCCACAGTATGGTTTGGGGTTTATTGCTTTCTCTTGTCTGGTCTATACTAAAGACTTACATCAGTATAACTATGTTGCTTAGGTGTGAAAAATCCACACCCCTGCATGATGCAGTTATACAAACCTAGTCCTTGGCGTAGACTGTGCTATGTCAGAGGGAGCACTTCTCTCAGGGAGGCGCATTAACTAAAATGATGGGAGGGTTCTCAGAAATTGACACAGCTGTACAGAGGCAGCGTTTTACACATAGACCTTCTCTCTAAGGTTAAGTCTACACTTCAAATGCTATAGAATCACAGCTGCAGCTGTGCCACTGTAGTGCTTCAATGTAAAGAGTGGTTGTACCATCACTGTACATAATCTACCTCCCCAAGAGGTGGTAGGTTATTTTTCTGTTGGTGTAACACTGCTTGCACCATGTGTTAGTCAATTTAACTGTGTCTCCCAGGGGTACGTATATCTCATACCCCAAAGAGACATAGCTAGGCTAAGTAACTTCTCAAAGTCAAACAGCAACACTTCGTGTAGCCAAGGCTTAAGAGATGGTCAGCTGCTACTGTTCGGTGACCTTTAATAACTATCTTTCAAAGGCTTAATGAACTGCTTCTGAGAATGCACTTCTGAGGCCAGTCTGCCCATTTAGTAAAGTGATTTTGAACTGGCCCTACACACTATTCATTGAGGAAGCCAGTTTCACCAGTATAAGTGGTTTTCTAAAACCAACTGTCTCTTGGATATTAAGTGTTGCTTTACTTGCAGACACATCCAGCCTGTCTCACCCTCTTTCAGAACCTTATTTCATTTGTGCATCCAACTTTTAGCAAGCAAACAAATATGAAAGTCTCCCTCTGGAGCTAATACCTCTGCCTTTCCAGGATCAGTTGTCAGTGTGCACTGAACCAACCAAAGCAGGAAAAAGCTTCATCCTTGAAAAGTAAAAGCTCTCATCCACATGATAGTACAACATATGAGGTAGGCTGCAATACTGAATCTGCTCCAGACATCAACTCTCAGTGTCCATACCAACAAACCATTCCTTACCACTAGGTCCAGCTGACTGGTTTTATATTCAGTTTTACTGTGTTACATTATTGACTTAGGTATCTGTTTCAAAAGTTTATAGTTAATGTTTACAAATGGCTAAACAATGGTTAGTTTGTCCCTTACTGACAATACAGGGTTTGACAACTGTGAAACTTACTGATATGGTACTGTGGCTATGTAAATAATCCATGTCCAGCTGCACTGGCCCTCAGTCTTTAGTATTTAAGAATGTGATATAATGTCATGCCCATTTTTTCCACATGTGATTTAATTTGGGCCTCCATAGCACTAACTGAAGTCAATGGGAGCTTCATATGCTCAGCATATTTTATCAAGCTCATGGCTCTTAGTACTACTATATAAAATGCCAATTGAGATCTATGATCATCATATACTACAAACAATGTTTTCAACTTCTATTGAGGCAGTTGATGCCTGATTAATACTCAGTCCATCCACAGCTTTTTCTGTAGTAACACACCAAAAAAAAAAAAAAAAAAAAGTGCCGGGAATCTCTTTTTCCTTAATGGGCAGCAGGACCGGCAAAAAAAGGTGCTGATATGCCGTACTCCTGTGTACCCCTCATTAAAAAAGAAAGCACTGAATCCACCCAACCACATCAAATTGATTACACGCATTAGCAGTGAGAGGAAGGAATGTGCTTGTTCTCTTACTGAATGAAGCACAAGTGATTGTGAAAACTCACATAAAAAACAAGAGTACAGTTAACAGAAAAATCAAATATAAAGCAGCTACAATACACTTGTCAGACTGTTTCCCTATTAAACAATTATTATCTCCCAGAAGACAGATGTGAAATAAACCGTGCTCTAAATTTTCATGACAAGGGACTTTGATATAATTAAAAATATGTTTGACCGTGTCACTTGAACTAACCCACAAGAAACCATGAGATAATATACTTTGTTGGTGGTATATTTAAATTCTAATGCTGCATTTCAGTAAGTCTGTTGCTATGAATAGATAAAAACAAAACATCATTTTTCTTTCCTTCTATGCTTGTTTATTTCTTTTAACTGAATTACCTAACGCACAATGGAAAAGCAGCATAAAATAATATTTTAAAAGTTTATGAATGAAACAACTTTGGGGCCCCTTTGTTTACAAAGGATTCCCACTAATCTATTTAATTAAATGGCAAAAAAAAAAAAATCCATTAATTCAGGGTTAAGGTTGCCCAGTAACACTACATTCAGAAAACAAGGAAATACAAAGTGAAGGCAAAGAATTGGTGCATTAGAAATAACAGGAGTCCTGTGGCATCTTAAACACTAACAGATTTCTTCGGGCATAAACTTTTGTGGGCTCCAACCAGCTTCGTCAGATGCATGAGGTGGAAACTGCAGTTGAGAAGTGTATATGTACACATGCCAAGATGGAGGAGGGCAAGTGCTAGCAAAGTTACTTCAGAGGGCAGATGGGGCCTCTTCACACCAGCTGATTAAAGGGAGAGAGTGTGTGAACAGGGACAATTACTTTTTGTAATCTGCTAACCATTCCAAGGCCTTATTCAGACCCAATCTGATTGTGTCAAGCTTGCAAATCAGGTCCAGCTCTGCAGTTTCATGCTGAAGTCTGTCTTTGAAGTTTTTCTGGTGAAGTATGGCAACTTTTGAGTCTGCTTCTGAGTGTCCAGGGAGACAGAAGCGTTCTCCTACTGGTTTATGGATGTTGCCATTTTTAATGTCCAATTTGTGCTCATATATCCTTTTGCTCAAGGACAGTCCGTTTTGGCCAATGTACGTGGCAGAGGGGCATTGCTCTGTAGTTTCCACTTGATGCAGGGCCCATGAAAGCTTATGCCCAAAGAAATCTGTTAGTCTTTAAGGTGCCACAGGACTCTCGTTGGTTTTGCTGTAAACAGACTAATAGGGCTACCCCTCTGGAAATTTTCACAATGTAAGACTGCGAATTTAGCCATATGAAATGGAAATTTACAAAACCTCATGAAAAAACTCACTTTCTGACTCTCTTTCTGCTCCACCACCCCCGTGCACATGATACAGTTCTGTGGTGACCTGGAAATCTACTTTCACCACCTCTGACTCAAGGAATATTTCTACTGCACTACTGAACAACATGCTAACCCACAGATACCTTCCTTCCAATGCAACAACAAGAAGACTTCTGCATCAACTCCTCCTGGTGGCTGAAACAACAAACTAGACTTTTAAATAGAATGTTTCTGCTGATGCACACAAGCTGAGATTGTAGACAAGCAGCATCTCTGGCTCCATAACCTCAGCCATACTGAAAGCAATGCCATCTACAGCTTCAAAATCAAATCTGACATTATAATCAAAGAAGCAGACTAAGGAGGAGCTGTAGTCCTCATGAACAGGTCAGACTACAAATGGGAATCAGCCAGACAACTCTCTAACACCACACTCTACAAACCACTACCCACTGATCACACTAAGAAATACCAAAAGAAATTACAACAACTGCTTAAGAAACTCCCTGAAGTAGCACAGGAACAAATCTAAAGCCACACCTCCAAAAAGCCTCGACCAAGGGTGTTTTATCTACTAACCAAGGTCCACAAACCCAGGAATCCTGGATGTCCCATCGTGTCATGCACTGGCATTTTCATAGCAGGGCTCTCTGGCTACATGGACTCTTTCCTCAGGCCCTACACCACCAGTGCTCCTAGCTATCTCTGTGACACCACCGACTGCCTGAAAAAACTACAATCTATCAGTGATCTCCCAGAAAACATCATCTTAGCCACTATGGATGTAGAAGCCCTCTACACAAACATTCCTCACAAAGATGGACTACAAGCCATCAGGAACAGTTTCCCGAATGATGACACGGCACACCTGGTAACTGAACTTTGTGACTTTGTCCTGCCCCATAACTACTTCAGATTAGGGGGTGATCTATACCTTCAAGTCAGTGGCATGGCTATGGGTACTTGTGTAGCCCCATGGTATGCCAACATCTTTACGGCTAACCTAGAACATTGCCTCCTCGAATCTTATCCACAATTGCCTCTCCTTTACCTATGTTACACTGATGATATTTTTATCATCTGGACCCACAGGAAACAGTCCTTTGAAGAATTCCACTGGAACGTCAACAACTTCCACAACACCATAAACCTCAGCCTGGACAAGTCCAAACAAGAAATCCACTTCTTGGTCACTACTGTATGAATTAAGGGATGGACACATTAACACCACCCTCTACCAAAAACTAACTGACTGCAATGCATACCTGCATGCCTCCAGCTTCCACACCAGTCCCATTACGTGATGAATCATCTATAGCCAAGCCTTAAGGTACACCTGGATCTGCTCTGATCCCTCAGACAGAGACAAACACCTACAAGATCTCTATCAAGCATTTCTAAAACTACAGTAAGCACCTGGGAAAGTGAAAAAAAACAAATTGACAGAGTCAGATGGGTATGCAGGAGCCACCTACTATAGGACAGACCCAACAAAGAAAATAACAAACCACCACTGGCCATCACCTATCACCCCCAACTAGAATTTCTCCAACACATCATCAAAGTTCTATAACTTACCCTAGAAGATGATTCCACACTCTCCCAAGCCTTGGAAGGCAGGCCAATCCTTGCTTACAGACAGCCCACCAACCTGAAGCAGATACTCACCAGCAACCGAACACCATACAACAAGAACACTAATCCGGGAACATATCCCTGCAACAAACCCTGTTGCCAACTTTGCCCACACATTGACACCAGTGATACCATCATAGTTCCTAACCATATCAGCTACACCATCAGGGACTCATTCATCTGCAGCTCCACTAATGTGGTATATGCCATCATGTGCCAGCAATGCCCCGCTGCCAAGTACATCAGCCAAAATGGACAGTCCTTGCACAAAAGAATCAATAGATGCAAACTGGACATAAAAAATGGCAATATCTATAAACCAGTAGGAGACCACTTCAATCTCCTTGGACTCTCAGTGGCAGACTTGAAAGTTGCCATACTTCACAAAAAAAAACCAAAACAAAAAAAAACCCAAACCAAAAAAACCCCACAACAACCACCCAAAAACTTCAAAGACAGACTTCAGCATGAAACTGCAGAGCTGGAGCTGATCTGCACACTTGATACAATCAGACTGGGTCTGAATAGGAACTTGGAATGGTTACCACATTACAAAAAGAAATTGTCCCTGTTCGCACATTCTCTCCCTTTAATTAACTGGTGTGAATAGGCCCCATCTGCTCTCTGAAGTGACTTTGCTAGCACTTCTCCTCCTCCATCCTGGCATGTGTATATATACTTCTGGACTGCAGTTTCCACTTCATGCATCTGACGAAGCGGGTTGAAACCCACAAAAGTTTATGCCCGAAGAAATCTGTTAGTTTTTAAAATGCCACAGGACTCTAGATGTTTTTGCTGTACACAGACTAACACAGCTACCACTCTGGAAATTGGTGCATTTTAACTCAACTCTACTGGTGTTATCAATAGTCACAGGAAATTAAATACACTTACTCCATCTGTACTCACTGTTGGAGGTAGCTGCGCTGAAAGGTGGAACAGTAAACTGGAGTAGATTTGATTGCAATATGAAGAGATCTGGGTCTGAGCCCTATCTCCCCATGTATTCTACCAAAAGAAAGAGGTGCCATATGTACCTCAATGTTCAAGTCTGCAACATTTCATTAGCGAATTGCGCAGGACACCCAGGTCTCTCTACATGGGTATTGTCAGAAGTGAGGTGGAATATGAGAGCAGTCTGTGGATGTAATGATGAGGAGAAGAAAGTGTAGGTTAAGGGGTGTGCAAGTGTGATGTGGTTTAAGGAGTTATGAAGACATGCTAAATTTACAAGTGCAATATTATGTCCAGGAAGTAGGCTCATACCTTAACCCTGTATTTCCTGGTTTTCAGGAGTTTGAATGTTGCTGAACCTGATGTTCTAAACAGACACAAGGTATGAGTGGGGAACATCCACTGGGTGTTAACTTTTCTTCCTATTTAATTTCCTAGATTTTTCTTTTTAAATAGAAAGAGAAATATTTCTTGGTAGGAGTTTGTGCCCATTTAGACAACTGTATCCTCACCTTGGTTTTCAGCTGTTACACTACTGTGACTAAGGAATAATCAAAAGACCTAAAATTTTAGAGAGAGATTTTCATTGGTGTATCTCAAAGAACTTTACATCATTATCCTTATTTTACAGATGTGAAGACATAGTACAGAAAGGTAAAGTAACAAGTCCAAGGTCACCCAGCAAGCCACTGCCAGAGCTACTAAAAATCTTACTCCAATTTAATCCCTTTAGTTTGTCATTTTAAAGCACCAGAGGCTTCTGTGGAGCAAAGCAAGAGCAGAAAAATCTTCTCACAAACTTGTAATTTCATTTTCACCAGGTGGTTGGTGGGTGCTGGTGTGATGATCTGAGCCCTTGTCTGATCTTTGTGGTCATGTCTACCCAGCCTGTAGAAGTGAGCATCCCAGCCTAGGTGGAAACACTTAGGATAGCGAGGTTGCCACAGGGTTCTTGCACTCTACAAATAGTTGGGCAGACAGTGCTCTGAAGTTGTGACTTGGGCTTGCAAGCTGGGGCATAAGGGTGGAATTTAGAATGCAACTCACATCTCCAAAGTGCCACCTTCACCACAGTTTTTAGAGAGTTAGCTGGCCTGAGTCTAGCGACCCCTGGTGGGAGTCCTGCTTCAATGAGCTGTGTAGATTTACCTCATCAGTGAGCACAAAAAGATTGCTACAATCTCTCAACTTTAAGAAACATCATTTTTGGGAGGTGCAGCTGTATCTGGGAACACCTTAATCAAATGCCCTCCAATTTAGATCACCAGCAGAAGCCTAAGCCCTCTGAGGGACATCAAAGTTCTAGGGAATCTGAGTTACTGTACGGATTTTAGAGCTCTTAGAATGAAGCTTGAAACAGAAACTGCTATAATCTCATGTTCAATATATAATACAGTATTTTACTGCAGAAAGGCATACATTATGCCAGTACTCTATGCTGTTGTTTATGTGTTCAGCGTCAGTGCTGATCATACGTATTACACCATCAAAGTGGATCTTCTAGAACATGAGACAATGCATGATGAAATATTTCCGGCATCAATCATATCAAGAAGCCATGTATGCCATATTCTTTAGTGAAACTGGAAATCTTGGAAATTTCTGCGCACAGGCAAAAATGCTATTGATTAAGCTAATTGTGCTGAAAAGTTTGGCTCTTGATTTCTGAACAAACATTTCGTTTCTTGCGGAAAGTGAAATGTTCCCTTTTAACATCAATTTGTTGGTGTTTATATAGTCTGAGACTATTTATTTTCCTTTACAGTTACTAATGTATGAACACAGTCTCTTGCTACCTTTGTTCCATGAATAATGCCATCCACCTGCATGTTTTGCTCCTCTTTCTTGTCATGCCTTTTAACTTTCACCTCCTCCTTGGGCCCTTTTGCCTTCTTCCCTTGTGAGTCTCCATTGTAGTCAAGGGGCAGCACACCTCACTGGAAGAGGAAAGCATGTCTACCCAAAACAGCTTTATCTAGTTAAATGAACACACAGTACAGATGGGATTGAACAGCTATTTGTCTAGTCTAAGATACAGTCTAATGAGGACAAGAACATGTTTTAACAATGATTAATACCTGTTCTTCAAATGCTCTACTCCTTAGTTCAAACATAGCATTTCACAGAGGCTACGTCCACTCGTAGACACTTATTTCGAAATAAGTTAATTCAAAATAAGTTCATTTGAAATAAAATCATTATTTTGAATTAACTTAAATTTAAATAAGCAAAAACCTCAAATTGAAATAGCAAGTCCTGACACAGGACTTGTTACTTTGAATCAGGAGAGGGGCAGCATGGGAGATATGGCAACATGACCCCCTGGCAAGGCCATAATGCCAGCCAACATATAGAGAAAGGAAGGCACTTGGGGAAGGAGAAGGGCAAAAGTGTTAAATCGAAATAATGGTTATTTCAAAATAACACGTCCAAACGGCGTTATTTCGAAACAACCATTTCAAAATAATGGCTATTTTGATTTCAGCCTAGGTTTTACTATGTTGAAATAAGGTTCATTATTTCAAAATAACAGTTGTTGTTTCGATTTAAAAGCACTGTGTGGACATAGCCAGATTGTTTTGTTTGCCTATGCCCAGCTTACCTAGGTGTCTGTTTAAAGCTTTTCCCCCCTTCAAGATCATATTTTCTTGCTATAAAATACAAATTATTGACAAAATACAAATTTTCTGTCACATTCTTTTGGTTTTTAAAAATTTTTTGTGGAAAATTTCAAATGCCATGCAGAGCAAGTTTTGCATCATCCTGTAAGAGTTTCTATTAAACCACTGGGACACCTCTTTCTTGAGAACATGTTATCATTTCCATTTTGAGGTAATTACAGATTTATTCCAGAGTTCATATTCTGACCTTTAACTATAAAAACTACAGCTTTTACATACTATTCAAATTGATGCTGAAACCTCTTCCAGCTATGCTCAGAATTACTTAAATTTTTAATGGAATTCACATTTTGCTGTCACGCAGACTCAGAAGGAGTCATTTTTATTTTATATTTGTAATCATTATCACCTTCATAAAACATTTTCAAGCTGGTTTAATCAAATGTTTGCAATTTGCTCTTTCCCCCAATTTGCCAACTCTCCACGTCCTTCACTCTTGCTTCCAGGTAATGTTTCAAAAATGACTGAAGAAGGCTTTAGGGTAACTAAAGGAAGTATGGCAATTTAAAACTTCATACTGAAACACATTATTACCTTCTGCTGCAGCATGCACTCAAGTGTAAATCAGAGTTATGTGCTGATGGGAAGTGAGATCCTTTTCCACTGTTTTTGACTTCTAGAAGGCATTTTGCCACAAGTGAGATGATTATGGCCTATTTCTACTGGAAGTTTAACACACATTGTACAATAACATAGTTTAGCAAGATTGCCCGCTTTATTCAAGAAAGAGCCATGACCAAAATAGAAACATTTTACAGGTCAGGAATGAAACTCTTGGCAACATCTGCATCAAGAGAAGTCAACCCTGCCCTGTTTGGATTTAGTCAGGAATATCGGTCCATCCATCACTTTATATAATCGTTGAAAAAAATCATTATTTTTCCCCCTTAAAATACATGTTGAAAGAAAAGCAATTTTGTAAACAAAATTTTTAAAAAGGTCTTTTCTCATCTTTCCTCCACACCCAACTTAAACTCTAAAATTGTGACATGTTCATTTACACTGACATGATTTGTAATAAAAGTTTCATTATACAGGACAGCTAGAAGTAGAGCTGTCTTGAAGGATGAATCATTCTCCTAACGTTATGATGCACTCTGGTACCTTAACTGTCAACCAAACCCAATGTAAAAAAAAAAAAAAAAAAAAAGCTCAAAAATGTAAACATAATGTTATGGTTACAGTATTAAGTAAGATCATTCTAACTACCCCCATGGACTGTCATAACCAGCCTCCTTCTCCACTAATTTTTGATGATCTCTTTCCCGATTTTTCCTTCTAGGTTTAAATTATTTTTCTGACTAATGTGTGTTCACAGTACAAATAGCACAAAACGTCTTGTCTGAAAGAAGTGTTAATGAATCTGTGCCAGTGTGAGCTGTCCAGTCTGTGGTATGTGTTCCTTTGGCTTTAACATCATAGCTGCTAAATGATATGTGATGCTGTCTATGTGTAGGCAGTGATGGCTAGAACACGATAGTTCTAATGAGATTTGGAAATAACATCTCCTAGCAATGCAAATGAGGAACTTCCAAACTGAGGACTATTCTTGTAAATAGGAAAAACTAGAATTACTTGTTCTACTTAATAGGAATTCAAAATGAAAGTAAGATCCACAGGGAAAAGAAACAATGAGATTGCTTCTGTGTGATCATGGCTATATATCACTATAACAGCAAAATTATCACAGAGCAGTGAAAGGATGGTGAAATGAAACAGGCCAGTGTGTTAGAAACTATTTAATCCTAACAACAAATATACATCTTAAAGTCTCATTTATTCATAAATGGGAACTCTTTCCAAGAGGCCATATCTATATCTACATATATATAAATGCATGAGTACACAGACCCAAGACAACCAAACATTCAGACAACTTTAAATACACTAATGCAACTACTATGATGACCTCAGTGCTCTTATTGTAAAGTCTTACAGACATATATGACATTAAAAGGCGCTTGAAGCTGAAGGTGCAGCTTTTCCTGATTTGACAGTTTAAGGATAAGATTTCTTGCAAAACAGTACTTCTGCCCCTTCATGCACATGCATTACAAAATAGTCTAACTAAATGGTCACATGCTACTGTAACTTTAAGATTTACATACTATCATATTGTTTTCCACAACTTACAGAATTGTGGGCTAATCGAATGCAGCAGTTCTCCCTTACTTGTACAGTTTACAAGGTTAACAGGGACAGAGTCAACATTCCTCATAAAGCTCTTGCATCAGCCCACTGAAAACTCGACAACAGTTTCCAGTACAAATCCAAATTAGTCAGATGTTTGTGTATAGTCCAGCATTTCTTAGCTGCACACTTTGCATGAAATTTACCTCTGTGCAGAGGACCAGAATCACTTAAGTTCTACTTAAACTTTATTTCAAGGTTAAAATTGAAACTTAAGTGGTATATGTTAAGCTTCTGAAAAGAAGCAATTGCTATCTTATAAGAAAGTCATGAAAAACATGGAGTGTGCCTACTCAGTGGTATAAAACTCAGTTAAATCTAAACTATTTTTTTCCAAAATGCACAAAAATACTTCTACACTATTTGAGCTAATTCTGCACAAAAGTTCAGTTTCTACTTTCCAGCCATTTCAGCTGCAGAGCTGTTCAAATAATAGAAAAAGTCTATTTATGTTACCCTCTTCTGCCTCTGGTAGAGATGAATTCATTTTGCTCAGTTTTGTCAAACAGTTCATTGCCAGGCAGTAAGGCAGCCTCAGATTACAGAGTCTTTCTTCCTGCTAGGATACAGTATACATGCTACGATCACAGAGCAGGTAAGTAAAAGAATTATTTTTACTCTATTCTGCACCCAAGGATGAAGATTTTGAGCATTTTTTTAATTCTTAATCAATGCAGTTTTTTAGTTCATCTGTGATGTGAATAAAATAACCAACCTCCCACCAACACCCCCAAAAACCCACCATCACTACCAGTTCTGCTGTGTAAATTACATTGCTTCACATCACAGGATTAACAGTTGCATGTGAGCAACTTCTTAACAGGTTTCCAAACAAATCCACCTTCTAAAAACACATCTGTAATATTCTTGGGTTGAACTGATGATGGTGACTTTAGAAAAAGTAAACAGCAGCAAAACCAAATTCAGTCATATTCCTACTCTTTTTTTCCAGTCAGTACCACAGATTGTCAGCTACAGTGCTCCTAGAATCAACAGAACTGAGCCACATTTGAGTCAGAGGCAGAAGATAGGTTTGTTATATATACATCATAGATTAAAAACAATAAGACTGTATACAGTGCAGTCCTATGTGCAGTTCTGTTATTTACCTAAAAGTGAGAAAGACTGGGCCAACAGAGGGTTCAGACTCAACTTTCATATGTACTGAACAGCCTAAACCAGACACTCAATTCTCATTTTTGGGTGGTCATATCAGTGCATAGATAAGCAAAATGAACTCAGGGTATTCATCTGACAGCTCAGAGAGGGAATTGGGCCCCCATCTCAAAAGTGAATAATTGTTTATGTAGAATGAAAAATCCTCATCCCCTTCCTGGGTTTTGGCTTCATTAACACAGCTTAGCTCAAGCCTTCTGCTCAGGCTTGGCAAATTTAAGGTTCCTAACTCAAGACCGTTCACCCATAACCTTCTTCTCTGGGTAGGTCTACACTTAGGGTGCAAATTTGCTGCATCAGTCAATCTTTCCAGATCTACTGAGCAGGTCAGTGGAGACCCGCTCAATCACAAAGTTGCCTGAGTAAGACCATCCCTTGAAAAAGAGTAGCACTGAGTCACTGGGAGGTCATTTCCCATTCACTCAGTGCACTGAACACACTGTGGTGAGTAGGCATCAAGCAGTCGAAGGGAGATATGCAAGTTATTTTAGTGACTGGCATATCACCCTTTGACCACTGCCGAAAACCACAGTACCTGTAGACGAAGGCTCTGTCTTTCCAAAGTGCTACTTCCACCACTCGTAACCAGATGGGGTAACAAGATTTTGGCTAAACACTGCTTCAGGTCTTAAATATGACACTGGATTTTTCTCTCATTACAATAGGTGATCTGACCTCATCTCCGTCTGTATGCTGTTCCACAGTGTTTGAATCTTTACAACTGTTTTGATTTGCTGTTACAGGGTGACTTGTTCTTATGACTTACACTTCCCTGCATTTATTTCCTACCATTCTGTAAGATCCCCCATCTTCAAAACACCTGCCAAAGTGGGATTTTTTCCCATGAAAGCTCATGCAGAAATAAATTTGTTAGTCTTTCAGTGCCACAGGACTCCTTGCTTGGTGGGTTTTTTTTTTTTTGTTTTTTCTTTTTTTTTTTACTGAACTAGACTAACACAGCTACCCCTTTGGATCTCTACAGAATTCATTTGTGGGGCACAGATAGATAACGCATTACATTTACCTTTAAAGTATATGTTAGTTAATGTTGTTTATATGTCCTTTAGTGTCATAAGTAAAATAATTTTGTAATCATATGCATAACCAATGTCCAACAGGACTCAATGCTGTCAATTTGGAACTTCTGCTTGGGCATTGTACTCCATTTAGTATGCTCGATGAAACCTGGTTTAGGCGTATGCTGTATATGTTCTTTTAAATGTGTGAATAAGGTGCGTGAATGAAGGGTGTGTGTGTGTATGAAGGGGCCAGTCTCAACTGCCAGCCTGTCCTGATGAAGCACAAGTACCATCTAATTGGCTGAACAAGGCAGACATCTCTGATTAAAGCAAACAGAAGGAGCCACTCCAGAAAGAAAAGAACAAAATACAATTATGTCTGCAAGTGATTGGTGACTAATGATCTCACAGGAACCCTGAAGCAACATGCCACAGCAAATTCCACAGAGTTTCATGAGGGCCAACAAGCATAAAAGATGGGTAAGAACATGGGAATTTTGGGTCTCATTCTGCAACTGTCATCTTGGAGCACTGGATCGTGACCGACAAAGACCTGGCTCCCTCCTTGTGGCCAGCCTAGTTGGCCACTAGGCTGGCTCAAGAAACACATGAAAGGACTAGTAATTATATCATACAAGGTTGCAGAACTTCTTGTGGTGGGTGTGTGTGAGTGTGAGTGAGAGTGTGAGTGAGAGAGAGACTGCTTTTTGCTATCCTTACTTATTTACAACAAATGTGGCACATTGCCTTGTCCCCCTGAATAAGATCCTGCTACTTTTCTTTTTATTGGGGGGTGCTCTCCTAGGTGCCCCTTTTTGACCTAACACATTAACCTCACTCAGCATATTCAATTAAAAAACTGTCAGCTCAGTGTGGTGCTTCAGGGAATACTGTCAGCGTGTTATAAAGTTTGAAAAATGTGGCCACAGTACTTCTAAAACTACACGTTAGAGCATGTGCATATATGTGTGTGTTGGTGTGTGTACAGTCTGTGAAAGGAATTACAGTGTAATGCATAAGGAAAACTCAGTAAAACTCCATGGTGCATTGCATATTTAAAAATAAAAGCATTCTAAGATAATTCAGAGTGTACTTCAATCTTCAATACTGATTTTGAGATAAAAGTCATTAACTGTACTGCAGACTTAGATGCTGTTTCCACCATGACAATACAAACCAGGACATTTTGTGTTATCCTGAATTGCTCCCATCAAAGAGAGAAATCTTATTTTCTAGGTGCCTAATCTGATTGTTTCCTCAAGAAGCTGTGAGCTCTAGAAATAGATTGTACTAGTGGTATACCATCATGAGAATTACACACAGCAGAAGATTTTTTTTTATTAGCAGGCAATAGCTTTAGGATTCATTTCATGGTATACCTTAAATTCATTTCCTGTAACATCTTTAGAATCTGCTGCAAAAGCTACTTGGTTAAGATTTAGTCTACAGAAAACCTAAAGCATATAATAACTTGTTTTTATATTACCTATAAGTTAATAACTGGAATACCTCAGTTATGCTTGCAGCAACATCTTTTTCTCAGCAAACCCCTCTGCATTCTACTGAGCCAATACTATTACCATGGATGATAGTTCCTACTCAAAAAAAAACAGAAGAATATCCTGTAATGTGCAGAAGGTCAGATTAAATGATCTTGATGGCCCCATCTGTCCTTAAAGTGCATGAGGCTATGAGAAAAATATCCTAAAGTTCACAGGTCATTCACATTAATTTCATTATTGTAATAGAGGATGTAGGAATTACAATTGTAATTTTCACACTGATTTAATTTAATAATCCTCAGAAATACCTCAATCTATGCAATGCAGTCAAATTTATATGAATATGTTAGTAAAAAATTTATTTGTAAAATAGTTGACACTGAAACCAGGTTTTTGGCAACTAAAATTATTTATCGTATGAAAGCTTCTTAGGAGCCAGCTTTTCAGATCTATAACAGATATGACCCAGCAAGATACCATGTATATACAAGAAATCAGCATTTTCACAGCAGAGAAGGTAAGTATTTAAATATTTACATACTTGTAAGGGCAAAAATACAAGATTTTGAGAGGGTACTTACTACACCCATGTTTGAACACCTGGCTCAGGTAAGGAGAACAAATTTTACATTTTTCCTTCTCTTGGCAAAACTAGCACAGGAAGAACAATTAAGCAAGGAGCAGCATTAAGTTTAGTCACACATTGCAACAACAGTTAAATAAAAAGATAAAATAGATCTTTTATAAAATATATTTTCCAGGAATTGGTGTGAGCTAGGTCCTCTCAGGCACCTAATCTAGTAATTTCCCATAATGGATTCCATTTATTGTAATAAAACATTAAGCTGCTAGTCTTTATGTTTCCAATGATAAAAATAAGCATGTAAGTAG
This sequence comes from Podocnemis expansa, assembly GCA_007922195.1. Classification (NCBI taxonomy): domain Eukaryota; kingdom Metazoa; phylum Chordata; order Testudines; family Podocnemididae; genus Podocnemis; species Podocnemis expansa. Next base: position 25,968,013 of record ML681964.1, on the reverse strand, counting down.
TACTACTTCTCCCTTCTCACCAGTCATGTCATTGACTCTTAGGAAATAAAAGATACAAATAAAGTCTCTCACCTCTTGCTTGTAATCCGGGCCCACATGTCTCATGGGCACCTGGGCTGTCCTGACGAACATACCATGGTACTAGTTGGCATCTGCGCCATTTGTGAGTCTTCCATCTGCAACAAGGAAAGAGATAAACTAGAACCAACAAATCTAAATATCAGTCAAAATTTAAGTGAGCAAAATATGCTAGGTTATGCCAGAAACAATAATACATTACTTATTAGCCTATGACTTTATCCACAGCAAAAGTTTTCAACTGCATGAAGCATGTTGAGTTCTCTATTGTTGTTGTTGTTGTTATTATTATTATTGCTGTGCTCTTGTTATAGCTCATATTAATCTTAGCAGGAGTGTCAGGTGTTAAAGAACACCAAACTGATGCTTTTGATTCTCATCTTCATCAACTGCTCTATAATAAATGGCAGAAAAATACTGTAAATTAGGATAGTGAAGGTGGAACCCAGTGACTGTCTCCATCAGAACTGATTCAGTTTTGGCGGCTTTCTTGATACAGAACTCTCATTAGAACTCTGCAGCTTGTTTACTAAGGAATGTCATTACACTGTTAACCATAACACCATTGCAAAAAGAACTGGTAGTGAAATAAAGTTGTCAGTGAGGCACATAAATTGAATATCCAGGTAGCCCATCGAAACAACGTAGGTAGAGTTGGATTTGGATGGTTCTCCATCTCTTTTGGATTTGCCATCAAGAGGACAGAACAAGACCATGGTCTTCCATCATGTCTTTTAAAATACCAAGCTCTCTACTGGGTTTCAAGAAATACATAGTGAGTAATGCTGTTGCCAGGATTTGTGGGCCCATGTCTTATATGCTACTTTGACATTTCACCTCAAATTCTGCAGTACTAATATGTTTAGTCTGTTTAATGTTTATTAATATATTTAGTAATTTTTTTCTTTATAATCTGATTCTGGTTAGTATGATTCTGAGCATATTTTATATTTTTCATATTATAGTTGGGTTTGACTGGATTTGTGTGCACATATCCATTTAATGATACATTTAACACCTTCTCTGTGTTTATGTGTTCAGAGCATTTCACTCTCAGTCAGCAACAGTCTACAACATACTGAAAACTGAAAATGTGCATTTGATGAAGCGGGCTACATTGGAGTCAAGTTATGAATCCTGTCTTGTTCTGTGTGTGGAACTGTTAGATTCTGTGATGGCAAAAAACCTGGCAGCATCAAAAATAATCTATTGTATCTCATTACAGACAGCTACACAACTTAAGACAAGTGGTTGATACTTTACAGAGGGACTGGTGAGAAGCCATAAAGGCACCAATATGGAATCATCAACTTTGAATGACTTTCAGCAATTAGCCCACTCCAAAGGAGCAATAGTTTTCTATGGTGACAAGTTCCAGAGCAACAGCAATCATAGTCTGTATCCAGAAAAAAGAACAAGAGTCTTGTGGCACCCTGACCTAAGCTACCTGAATTGACTTCATTAGCACTTGGTCACCCATCTGTGTGTGTGTGTGCATGCGCACACCTGTGTTCATATAGAGGGATTCAGAGGTCACTCATACACCAGCACCCACACCCCGCACACCCACCCTGCAGAATCTCACTTTTGAATAGCATCTCCCCTCTCTGTGTCATACTCTCAATGTGGAAAACTTGAGCCTTCTCCCTGCAAGTGATACTTGGTACTCTTATACAGAAAACTATTCAAAACAATGAGAGTCCTGTTGCACCTTAAAGACTAACAAATTTCTTCAGGCGTAAGATTTTGTGGGCTTCAACCCACTTCATCAGATATAGATATATAAGCTACACCCCCCCCTCCTAACTATAGTTTCCATTACATGCATTAGACAAAGTGTGTTGCAGGCCATGAAATCTTATGCCTGGAGAAATTTGTTAGTCTTTAAGGTGCCACAGTACTCTCATTGTTTTAAATAGTCTTCTATATAACAGTAGCAAGCATCACTTGTAGGGAGAAGGCTCAATTTTTCCAAACTGAGAGCATGACACAGATGAGAGATGCTATTGAAAAGCAGAGCGGGGGGAAGGGGGAGAGAGAGAGGGTGTGTGTGCATGTGCATGGGACCACTGAATCCCTCTCTCAATCCCCTCTCCCCACACAATAAAAGGACTTGCAATATGGATGAGGGCAGGAGAGATTCTGTTGGAAACATCAACAAACCTGAAATTCACTAGACCAGTGGAGGAGTGAGTTGGAGGATTTTTGCTTTGTTTTTAAAGATTTATAACTGCTGAATGCTTCAAGATTAAAAAGATTCTGTGCTTAAGAAATTCCTTCGCTAAGCATGTGTTCTTTGCCTTCCTGCCATATTTTACTCAGAGGAGTTAAGCTAAAAACCCAGAGTGTCCACAGACCAAGTGGAGTACTAAGGGTGTGTAAGTGATTGGAGGACAGGCTTGGGAGGTCTCAAAACACTGATTTCTAGGTCCAGTGTGGCTAGGCAGCAGCACCGCACTTCCCAAAGAAGGTGGCTGAAAGAGAGATTTGAGTCAGGAAACATATAGCCCCTTACCAGAAAAAAAGAATAATTTGACTCTAGGTTGGCTAAAGATACATAGGATCCAGAGACTGGGAGCACTCACAACAGGCTAGTAATACACAGAGGGACATGGAGTTAGGCTGTAACTGTGGGGAAAACATTAACTGAATGTAATTTAATAAAACTAAAAATTTTGAAGCTCTACAAAATTTCCACCATAATGCAACAGAAATTAGGTCTAGAATGTCCCAGAAACGTCAGGGTTTTGAATAGCAAAATCTGTACAGGGTGGTTGTTCTCATGTCCTGCCATAATCACAACTGAACTGAGTCATTCAAAATGAAAAAAATAAAATGCACACAACTCATGTGCCTTAACCATCACCTCTGGCACTACCAAGGCACCAAGGATCCATCAATGTGTGGCTTTGTGTGAGATCCTCGCTTCCTCCAGCCTGTTATCAAGTAATTTGCCTTCCTTGTGCTGGCTCCTCAACTGTGGAAGAAATAGAGAGCTGTGTGTTCCAGAGGGGTATCCTTGTTAGTATGTACACAGCAAAAGCAATGAGAGTCCTGTGGCACCTTAAAGACTAATACATTTCTTTGGGCATAAGCTTTTGTGGGCTACAACCCACGTCATCAGATGCTGTGGGTGTGTGTGCACATGTCCAAGCCAGAAAAGAAAGGTGCACAAGGAGTAGAGAGAAGGGTGTTTAATATTGCGCTTTTCCAAGAAGCCTAAGCTGCTCTGCTTACAACTGCTTGAAACCCTGTGTTCCCTGCACACAGCATCCTCCAATGACTCTGGTGAAACTCCAGGAACTCATCTGGTTCTGAAGGTGTTAAATAGTTGAACTGCAGTCAATATTTAAGGAAGAAAATGAGTCACCTGACACTTCAAAGAGAAGTTTCACAATTATATTTGGAATGCTGCATTTTGGTAGCTTCAAGCACTGTAATTATATCATCATATACCATTCAATTAGATATGCTATAATCTAATTGATTGGAAGTGATAATTCTCTGATGCAAGATCAAGGTAACATGTTAATAACCTCAATTTGTTTTTCATTCTGTTGTTGCCAGCAGAAAGGACATCCATCAAGCTCCTTAAGACAGAAGGGCAGCATTGAGTAAAAACAAAAAGTGTTCTTTTCTACCTGGGGAGAAATGGGATATTACTTTCTGAATCAAATATGTTTTTCCTATAAAATTATACTTATGTAATACTGTCAATTAACTTCAACTAGTTTCCCATTACTGGAAAGGTCTAAATATCAGGGCCATAGCTTGACTGCTTTGTGCTGCTCTGGTACTACAAAACATTTTGCATCCTCAAGTAGCAAACCAGATTTCAAGCTGTTTTGTTAGTCCTTAAAAATGCCCCAGGACTCCTTGCTTGTTTTGCTGAACTAGACTAACACAGCTACCCTTTTGGAACTCTTCCATCCTGGCAATCCTTACATGCAGGTATGGTCTTTTGGGTCCACTGGTGTAGATTATAGAAACGAGGATGAAGCTCTAATCCAGATGTGGCCAAACTGTGGCTTGGGTGCCGCATGTGGCTCTTGAATGAAAAAGTGTGGCTCACGGAAGAAAGTCAGCAAATCAACTTAGTAGGTAAAAGTATATGGTTATATGCCTCAGTGCAGTTCTTGAAGGTTTAATAATCAACTTGTATGGCTCTTGAGTTCCATAAATTTAGCCACTCCTGCTCTAATCTCTGAGGAGATGTACCCATTGATGGGTAGTTAGGGGGTTGGAGTCAGTGCAAGGATAGCTTACAGTCTTTTGTGTACATATCTTCCTGAGCTGTTGCAAAATTTCCTTGCATCTCAGCCTCCAACACAGAAATAATTGGATGTCAGTAATGCTGCATGTATCAAACACTTTTAGATCATTGAAAAAGAAATCTTTTACCTTTAACTACTCTCATGCAGCTCTCCCAAAGAACTACTACGACACAATTAATTATTCAAACATCAGAAATGTAACAACTGAAGAATTGATGATGTGGTTTGTGTGTGACATTTATACTCTCAGAGGTCCAATATGTGTAATTAGAAACACAACATTGGAACAAATGAACTTTGGCTGGATTCCATACCTAAATCCAATGGAATGTTAACACAGTTGGCCAAATACAGGTCCAGTGTAAATGGGTGTAACTCCACCAAAATCAGTGGAACTGCACCTGCTCTTACAAGGCCTGATTTAACTTTTACCCTATTTTCCCTTGCACTTTAAATTGAACAAGCTTTAGAGGAAGTGGGTGCTGAAGAGACATAAATAATTTCTGATATTTTATTAGTGTTACCTGTAAGTATAGCACACAGGGGGAGCCTCACATTCCTTTTCCTCATATAACATGTCAGGGCAGTCATGGCCTCCATTTGCTGGGAGCTGGATGATGACTCGATGGCGAGACTGTTTCTTTACTGAGACATCACCTGTAATGAATGCAATAGTTTATTTCCTCTCACATTCAGATTTCTAGAACTAGGATCAGATTGGAACTGTAATAATTGATTCCACTGCTGTACAAGATCAAGGCCAGAAATTTCTGATGGCACAAATTCACCACGGTCAGTTTGACCTTTCCATTTCAATTGAGAGGTCAGTGTCTTCACTCAATCAATCCAGAAGTTGATTCAGAAAAACTGCCCTTCAAGAGGGGTAGCACTAAGTCAATGGGAGGGCATTTCTTAAAGCAGTGGAGACACAACATTAACTAGGCATTAGGAAGTTGAAGGGAGATACCCAAGTTATTTTATCCAGCTTGTGTACCTCCTTTCACCTGCCACTGAATTCCACGGCCAGTGTGGACCTGACCCAAGTTATTTTGCCCATAACAGAAAATTAATTGTATTAACCTAATATTATATTTGATGTCAGCCAAAGGGCAAAAAAAGAAGCATTGTACAGAAAGCATGTATGTCAACAATATAAATGCATACACTGCATGACTAAGCGAAATGCTAGAAGGGCCTGATATGCTAGTAAATTGTATAGCAGTTTCATAGATCATTTTATCCTTAAAATTAAGACATAAGCAGAAATGTATGTAATGCAGTGAATAATAAAGCCACACTCCCTAACAACCCAAAACTCAAATCTAATTCTTTTACCCCTATCTCCACACCCAGGAGGTATATGGCAGATTTAATTTATGCATTCATCTTCATCTAAGACACATTAATTATATCTACGTTTCCCACATGGGACTCATATTATCCTACCTAAATAGATAAAGCACCTTCCTCAAGAGCACAAACCATGTTTAAAAGTGAACTTTTATTTCCCTGTTCTCATTTAATGTATTGTTCATACGTTTTTAATTATTAGACATTTATTATTGATGGCAAATAGTGAACTATTCCAGTAAAATTTAGATTCTGGTCATATTCTAAAAGTCAGAGCTCTGGGCTGAAAAAAAAATGAGTGGAATATTAAGTCTGGCATCACTCCACTGTACTGATTTGCTTTTAAAGTTACCAAAATTTAGAAGTTTTAAGTAAAAAATATATGATTTGTAAAACACTAGCCTTAAAAACCTAGTACAGATAAATTGGGGCAATCTGGTCCTAAATTGCAAAATAGAAGTTCACTTATAACATTAGTATTGCTCCAAGTCATACTGATTGGACTGGGAACAGCTTCCAGTGAGTCAGGGGATTAGGCAAAGACAAAAGGGCCACACTTCAAGATCAGTGGCTAAGAGCGGGATGACATAAAAGCTGATACATAAGAGTATGCCACCTGGATATTCTTCAAAACAAGAGGAATTCTCAGATAGTCAGTAAAGTAGCCAGAGCAAGAATCAAGGTGCAAGGTGGAAGAGACACCCAGATATGCTGTTCATAGCAGCAGCAGAAACCGATGATTATGGTAGATCATTGTCTACTCCACCCTGATTAGGCCTCAATTGGAGTTCTGGGTGCCTCATTTCAGGAAAGATGTAAACAAATGGGAGAAAGTCTAGAGAAGAGCAAATTGAATGATTAGAGGTCTAGAACACTTTTACTTATGAGGGAAAATTGAAACTGTTGGGTTTGTTTAGTTTTGAAATAGGAGACTGAGCAGGGACATGATAACAGTTTTCAAGTATCTAAAAGGTTGTCATGAGGAAGATGGAGAAAAACTGTTCTCCTTAACTGCTAATGATAGTACAAGAACCAATGGACTGAAATTACAAGGGAGGTTTAGGTTGGACATTAGGAAAGAATTCTTAACTGTCAGTGTGATTAACAACTGGAATACGGTAAATTGCCTAGGCAGGTTGTAGAATCTCTAGCATTAGAAGTGCTTAAGAGCAGGTCAGACAAGCACCTGTCAGAGATAGTTTAAGAGAGTACTTGGTCCTGCCATGAGTGCAGGGGACTGGACTTGATGATCTCTCACTGTCCCTTCCAGTTTCTAAGATTCTATGATTGTAAACTGAACATTGCTGCAAATACACTGAGATAATATTTGGCTACTCAGTAGAAACAATGTTCATTTTATTCATCAAATTTATTATCGCATTTGCCCATCCCTATTATTTTGTTTATATTCAGTATGTTCCCCCATTTGCAGTATACCAGTATGTTCTTGAGGCTATGTTCAATGTATTAAGAACCACTTCAAAAGGAAGAAAACAAGATGGTTTTGCATCCTTGACAGAGAACAACAGACCCTGCAGAAACATCTAAATGAGAAAATTATAATATCACTGTGAAATTAGAGAAGAATAGAAATGATCATATGGTTTCTAGTAGTGTTATGGTTACTAGGAAATAATTGATTTCATGTTTTAAGTAGCATACCCAATATTTTGTACTGTCAAATTCAGTGGTACCAGCTACCATATTTTTAACATTATAAATTTAATCTCTCTAATCCTTTATTAGTTGTATATACTCTAATCATTAGTTGGAATTACTGTAAAAGTGACACTGTTTCTTTTGTAAAACATGAAGAATTGACTTCAACATTTGAAGGGTATATATGTGTTTGATGCAACAATCTCACACTTTTTGATAAGTAATAGTGAGTAATCACTATACCTCACAGGAAGATTAACAAACATAAACATGCAATTACATTATTGACTGTGCCCATAATACTGCATATTAGAATATCTCCTGTCAAGTTTAAAAGAGAAAAAAGTGAAAAAGCAGCATTATGTGAACTACATTAGTTTGTTGGTATTTCTGCTGTACTCCAATAAAAATCCAAGTAGGTCCATACTACAGAACTTATTTTAAAAGCTTTGAGAGGTGCATTAAAAAGACTTTGTAATGAGTGTTTAATTTAGAGCCTTAATATTGATTTGAATGTTCATTATTTTTGTGGTTTATTTTCTTTTGATTTTTAAAGTACGATAAAAGAAAACAGATAAAAATGAAACAGGCCTACTTCTGCTGGTAGTTTAGGACTTAACAGAAGAGACTTTTAACCTTTGTTACAATTGTTAAAACAAGCACAGAACTAAGTTTTGCCCTGAGATACTTGCTCAGCTCTTTCAATGAAGTCAAATAGAGCAATATTGTGCATTCAAGAGCAAATTTGACCAGCATTTAAACAAGTTTAAAATATTGTTCTAGTTGTGCAACTGTATCGGAACCTTCAATTGTGTTATAGTATTCTTTTCTGTGTAACTAAAAAGCTCCTTGTAAAATAGTAAACCCAACAACAAGCTTGCAGTACAAAAGTAGGGGAAAAAACTGTTACAATAGTATATATAAATCAGTAATAAAGAAAATTAAGGATGTCTACACACAGTCCATTGGAAAGAAGCAGCTGTAAGCACAGTGTTACAATGGGTTATAGAAGACTTAGTGTATGTTGCTTTGATATTTAGTAAAATAATTATTTACCATACCAACTGCTACATCACCTACTCTTGCCCAGGCCCTAAAACAATAGTGCACCATTAAAGAACAAAAACTTTGCTAATACTGATCTGTCAGATGAAGTTGACACACTGATTACCTAAGAGTATAGTTTATTTTAAAACAATCTGCCCACTAATACAGTGAATTATATTACCTTCTTGACATGAGGAAGAACACAATGTCCAGTCACTGTACGGGGTCACAATGCAGTCTTTCCTACAAGGAAGCAAACAAGGCCTCACTGTTTCCGGTCGAAGACTTTCAGGGCACCTGGGGGGTGGGAAGGGAAGAAAAAGGGGGGGAAAAAAAGGAACATTACAAAATGAATGATCATTCTATAACAGTGTTAACTCCTGAGGGATGCTCAGTACTGCTCATGACTGAGCCAACAGCTAGGTTTTTTTTTTAACCATTTAAATGCTATCCTCTATATTTTCAAATGTTGCACTAAGTGCAAGCTGTATAAATATATTTAATGGGAGTAATAAGCTTATGACTTGCTGCCCCGCTTTACAGTGTAAGAATAAGGAAAGAAAGCTCTGTAGTCGAGATATAAGTAATCTTGATTTGCAAAAGAGAGAACAATCATTGACTGATGGTGGAAAATATAGAGTGAAAATTCCTTGGTATCTGTACTTCTGGAGAGCTTAATAAAAATGGCATAAAGAAACTTCTTAGGATGGTCATTTAAAGCCAGCAATGTAGATTGTCTTTGTGATCACCCTTGTCTATACCGGAAAGGGTTGACTAGTATTGTTATATCAGCAAACTTTCCCAGTTGGGAGACAGCTTACATTTGCAAAAGAGTTCTTTAAACTGTATAGCTTATTTTGTTCAGTGACCTTGTATATGCTAAACTAGTTTAAGAATTCTTTTGTGTTAGTTTAGTTCAGCAAAGTAAACAAGACGACCTGTGGCACTTCATCAGATGCTTTGAAGATGGGGAACTTAAAGAATGGGAGGAAAATAAATGCAGGAAGTGTAAGTCATAGGATCAGGTCACACTACTAAGCAAAGCAACACAGTAATTTAGATTCAAACACAGGTGAACGGCAATGTAGGAAGATATGACTTACACTTACAGTGACTTACACGTCTGACAAAGTAGGATTTTCTTCCAAAAAACCTCATGCAATAAATAAACTTGTTAGTCTTTAAAAGTGCCAAAGGACTCCTTGTTTATTTTAAAGAACCAGTTCTCTGAACAAAGTAAGCTATAATGGCAAAACCTAGTAGGACCATGTCTACACTAGGGTAATTTTTTTCTGCTATGTTGGCAAAACATCTTTGCACAGACCTTCATATTAACACAGCTCTTGATATTTTCTATCACTAACTAGTCTTCAACAGTAAGGTCATCTGCCCCTATTTGAGAGCTGTTCTTTTGAGTTATTCACATACATTACAGGTTTCTAGGATTTTAGAAATATGTGTGATTCAAATTAACTGTATTCTCTCAAAATCCAATACAAGTTTGGTGAATTAAGGAACACTTGATTCAGAAAAGACCAGTTAGATTATCCAGTTTATTCCCCTGTGAATTCAGGATTTTTTCCTGGGTGTATTTTGTTACATAAAGGGTGTCGTGTGTTATGTGCTCATGTATATTTATACATAGATATTGCATGTTATGATCCTGATTCTCCACTACAAACAAACTGTGCTTAGAAGAACTGGACTGGCAGCTACAGGCAGGGCCATCCCTAAGGGGGTGCAGGGCCCTGGGCCAATCACCTTCTGCAAGGCCCCCACTCACCCCCTGGGCATTGGGGGGGGGCGGGGCAGGGCAGCCCAGTGGAGGTGCAAGCCCCTGCGCTGGCTGCCTCATGCCAGGGACCAGGCGAGCCAGCCAAAAGCGGCGGAACCGGAGTGCAGGGTCTGGTTTCTCAGACGCCCTTAAGCCAGTAGTTGGCAAACATTTTTCCTCGGGAAGTAGCTCCGGACTGCTCTGCCATGCGGCAACCTTCCACTGAAAAAAAGCAGCCACTGACAGAAAATTGACAGTGACCATAGCTGGGGAGGGGAAGTTAGAGGGAGTGGCAATCCCTCATGGCTTTCACCCTTTCTCTTGAGACTTCTATTGCATCTCTGAAACCTATACATCTGATTTGATATCACCTAAATGGAACATGCAGAGGGTGATCCCACATGCCATACTCCCATCTCAAATCAGGAAGTATGTCAAGTCTCTAAAATTGCATGTAGTAGCCAGGGGTGTGGGTGTGGGAGCTCCTTGCAAAAGGCAGGGGGGCAGACTACGTGGAGAAATGGATGGAAGTGCTGAGACAGAAGAAGGAGAACAGAGCCAATACCAGGCTAGAAGGTCCTGGAAGATTCTGTCTGCTGCTCAGCCTGTCCAGGTCCTGCTCCCTTCTCCACTGCCAAATCCCAGGAACTGAAGTAGCCCCTCTGGGTTCCACTTTCAGCTCTGCACTTCATCTGCTCCCTGAGTCTGCATGAGTTTTCATGAACACACAATTGTCCGCAATAGTGTGATTGAAGGGGTGCTAGCCCTCTCTGCTTGGTCTGGTGACTCCTGGCTTTCTAATTATAAAAAAAATACCATACTTTGTAACAAAGGCTCCTACTAGAACAGTTTGTTTTTCTCTTCTCTTTTTAATTATCAGTCAAAAAAAAAAAACCCACCTCTGGAGTTTTTATTAAAATCTACAGGTTATAACTTCTTTTGCAAGCAAGGGAATTCTCAACCCGCTGAAAAAATAGGCAAGTCCTAATCTGCAAAAATAACTGCAATCCCCAGATCCCAGAAATGGTGGTATAACATAAAAAACCACAAAGGTTGCTTGCCAGTGACCTCAGTCCTTTTCATATGAATAAGAGAAGCCCAAAGAAATCCTGACTCAGAGAGGAGGCATAGAGGTTGTTTGAACAATTAGCACCTCATTGTTAGTCCTAATGACTACGTTTTCTCTAAGGTGCACGGGCGCGTGGTTGCGCACATAAAAACCCCGTGCTGCGCAGGATTGTCTCATTCTCGCGCATGCAACGGATGAGCAAGGTTAGCTGCACAGAACGCTACCAGGCACGAGGCCCAGGGTAGGGCTGGCCTGGAGTGGGCCGGGGGTGCAGCTGAGAATGGCTGCAGGGGGGCAGGTGGGGGAGCCCTAGGGTCGGGTCAGGTCGGGCTGGTGGGTGGCACAGCCGAAGACCTGTAGGAGGTGGCGGCAGGCGCTGGGTCTGGCCGGGAGAGCTAAGCAGTGTGACCGAGGATTGGCCACGTGGAGAGGCCGAGGGTAGGCCTGGCTCTGAGTGGGCTGGGGGTGCAGCCGAGAATGCCTGTGGCGGGGGGGGTCGGAGGGGAACCCTAGAGTCGGGCCGGAATGGCAGGCAGGCAGGCGGCATGACCGGAGACATCAAGGGGGCGGCAGCAGGCCCGGGTCTGGCCGGGAGAGCTCGGTAGCATGGCCGAGGATCAGCTACGTGGAGAGGCCAAGGGTAGCGCTGGCTCTGAGTGGGCCAGGGGTGCAGCCAAGAATGGCTGTTGCAGGGGGGCAGAGGGGAGCCCCTGGGGTCAAGTCGGCAGGTGGGCGGGCGGGCGGCATGGCCGGAGACCCGTACGAGGTGGTGGCAGGCCTGGGTCCGGCCAGGAGAACTCATCAGTGTGGCCAAGGATTGGCCATGTGGAGAGGCTGAGGGTAGGGCTGGCTCCAAGTGGGCTGAGGGTGCAGCCGAGAATGGCTGCAGGGGGGTAAGAGGTGGTGAGCTCCAGGGTCTGGCCAGCAGGCAGGCAAGCGAGCGGTGCAGCTGGAGACCCGGAGGAGGTGGCGGCAGGCCCTGGGTCTGGCTGGGAGAGCTCGGCAGCGTGGCTGAGGATCGGGCATGTGGAGAGGCCCAGGACAGGGCTGGCTCCGAGTGAGCTGGGGTGCAGCCAAGAATCGGCTGGGGGGGGGACGGGGGGAATGCAGCCAGGAGAGGAGGAGGCAGCAGGGTCTTGGTGAGGGTTACCAGACTCTGGCAAAAGGAGGACATGTCCTCCTTTTTGCCTGTATGTTCTCAGTGCTCGAGGTATTTTAAAAATAGGTGTTTTTGTCTGGCTTTTTACTTCTCAGGAATGGAATGTTAAAAACCCTCTAACAGCCAAGTTCCAAAAGGGCAGCTGTGGTAGTCTAGTAAAGCAAAAAAAGCAAGGAATCTGTAAGTCTTTAAGTGCCACAAGACTCCTTGGGGTTTTTATTTCTAACAGCCAAGTTGCAGAGTGGGAAGTCTTCCCCCAGTGGCTGAAGATCAGAGGTGGTCACATGTACACACCGCCCAATCACAGCTCTGCACAAAGCAGGCCTTTTTGACTAAGAGCTCTGGTATCCCCTGACTTTGGAGCCTGCCTTCCCCCCCCGGCTGTCTGAATAGCTCAGTTGGTAAAGAAGGTATCTTTTAACCTTGGGAGTGCAGGTTGAAAACCTGTGAAAGATGCTTTCATTTTTGGCCCTTGCTCCTTACAAAATGGCTAAATGCGGGGGGAGGGATAGGGATACTAATAAAATGAAGTCTACCTACTATAATGAAAATTACTAACAAGGACCAATTAAATAAAACCACTAAAGGGGTAGGTTTGAACTGGACAGAAACAGTTCAGGCCTTTTTTATTTTTTAACTGTAAAAATGGGCTGCTGTGGAAAATGAGAAGTGAGTTAACTGGGTTTTTTTCTTTTTTAGGTACTTTTCAAGTTTACATTTGAAAATTTAGTTTTTTAACGTTAGTCTCATGAACATTAATGGAAGGGTCATGAAAAGTTTGCAGTTAATGAAAAAAATCATTTTAAAATAAGTTAAAAATCACTTGACTTTGTGCAGTTTTAATGCTGCATTCATTAATCAGTACCTGTTTTCCATGACTTAATATGGTAATAACAGTTATATTAATACTCAGTAATTCTCCATGTCTCCTCTGATGTCCTCCTTTTCATACTTCCCTGTCCTTTCCCTGTTTTGGGATCTGGTATCCCTACCAAGAGATCATGTGTCACCTACAAAGCTTACTATGTTATGTGTCCTGTTCTGTGTCTGATCTCCAGAGAAGCAGCATTTGCTCATTCTGAAGCTACAGAGCATAGATCTCTAGTTCAAGATGTGGCACTGTGTGCTGAGAGCTTTGGATGTCCCTGGTTCAAGCCCTGGTGCTTTGGAGAAGATACCAGCTTTTACCTGATTCTGTGGAACTTTCCCAGCTTTGCCTCAAATAAGCTAGTTGGATTTCATCTACTCTAGCACTTCTTCAGGTCAGTGTCTCCCAGAATGTCTTTCTTTTAAGTGCAGAGCAGTCTAGAACTTGCTGGTTTTCCTGGCAGAACCTTTTTCTTGTTTTTGGCCCAAGTAGGTTTATAAGGCCTGGACTGTAGGTTCAAAGAAGTCCCAAAATTTTAAAAGGAGCTGTGAGACTTCTTTTAAAAAAAACCTAATTGCTTCAAGTTAGAGATAAACTAATGATAATAAAACAATCTATTCACGTCACAGGACCTTCATCACAGTAACATGCTAAGTTGCAGGGGAAAATCTCTGAAGTAGACTGTTTTGTTTGCTTGTAAAATGTTTAGTGCAATGGGATAACAGCAGCACTGCTGGGGCTGACTCAGCCAAGACATCCCCATTAAAACTGATGGGGAGCTCTACACAGGCTTTCCTTGCTTAATGTGGTTTTAAACATATGTTTCTATTTACAGATTTTTTGGGATAGACATATACTGAAAGGCAGAGTGCGTCCGGGAATATTGTAAGCCTTGAATTGGAGGGTAACAGCTACTGCTGGCATCTCCTGCACAGAGAACTCACTGAGTGAAGCAGCACCTTATTTAATACCATTTGTGTTCTCTGTGGTATCTGATTTACATATCAAGAGTGTTCTTTGCTTTTAAGAGGCCCCAAGCAAAATTCATCTGCTGGTGTTTTTATTTATAATTGCATCTATAATTAAAATCCATCGATTTTAAAATGTCGAAGCAAAAGTTTGAAAGCAGCAAAAGCAGTAGACCAACACAGAAGGTCTGCTTCGGATTTAAGGAAGAATGGCTGCATGAGCTTATCGAAACTGAAACACCACATGTCTCGGTTAAGCAACGCATAAGCCTAGGAGATATTTTTAAGTACGATGAGAACGGCAAAGTATTATGTACTATCTGCATGCAAGCCCGTGCAAATGGTGAATGGGCTTCAAGCAAAAAATGGGATGAATGGAAACTGGACTACTTAAAACGTCATTTAATGCAAAAAAAGTCACATAACTGCTGTCCATACATTATGTAATCAGCACCGAGGACTTATTACAACTTTGTTATGTGAGACACGTGAAGATAGAGAACATAGAGCTGAAATATCTGAGAGGAAATTGTCCACTGCTGATGAAGTAAAAATTTTAATTGATAACGTCCTTCTTGCAATAAAACGAAATTCATCATTACTATCAGTTCAGGAGATACACCATCATGTTGGAAAATATGTTAAAATTCCTGAAAACTGGAGAAGTAAAAATTATGCGTTTGAATTTGTAGAATGCATAAATTCTGTTATTCATCAGGAAATGTTAAATGATTGGCAGAGTTCATTATTCCATACTCTAATAGTTGATGAGAGCATTGATATCTCTGTAAATAAAATGTTAATCCTGTATGTTAAATTCAGAAAAGCAGAAGAGTTTTCTCATTGTACCATGTTTGCAGGAATTCTGAAATTGTCAGCGTGTGACAGTTTTGTGATTGTTTCAGCAATTAAACAGTTCTATGCTGACAACAACATAGATTTGAGGAAAATGGTTATGTTTACCTCGGACGGTGCTTCAGTTATGCTTGGAAAGCGTAATGGTGTGGCTGCAATACTGTGTCAATCTATTCCACATTTGTTGGAACAGCATTGTATGGCACACAGAGAAGACTTAGGACTTGATGATGCATGGAAGCATGTATCTTTAATGAAGGACATTGAAACACTAATAAGAACCGTCTATGCACTTTTTAGTCAGTCATCTGTGAAGAAGTCAAAGTTTGAGGAAATATGCCAAGCTGCAGATTATAAATCTGTTTCATTCAGGCCACTGAATGAAGTAAGGTGGCTTTCTAGACATTTTGCTATAGGAGCCTTAATAAAGAATTATGCTGTGCTGATGGAATACTGCCAAGAACAGGTTGCAGAGGACAATGACCCAATTCACAAGTACTGTTTAGACAAACTGAAAAAACCAGAATATCATGTTGCAATCACTGTATTGAATGATGTGTTAGGGGAACTGGCAGACTTGTGCTGACTGCTTCACCGAAATACACTAACCACAATAGAGGCTTTCCAGTTCACTAAAGCCAGAATTGCAAAACTTGATCCCAGTACCTTGGAGAAACTGTTCATTTTTCAGAAGAGGTCCAAGTTCTGATGGCATCATTTTCATCTCCTGTAGACACTAGAGTGGTGATTCAGTTTGCTGAAGGAATATGTGACCATTTCGACTGCAGGTTTCCTGAAAATGAGCTAAAGGAATGGTCTGTTTTTGATAGGGATTCCTTTTCAGCTTTACAGAGTATGAATGATTTCTCATTTGGACATCAGCAGCTTGAAATACTAGCAGCAAGATATAGTGTACTGCTGAACAAGACAGTAGAAACTTTTAAGAAAGATCTGCTTAATCAGTATGTGGACTTTAAATTAACTGTTAGTGAGAAAATGAAAACAGGTGCAATGAAGAATTTCAAGGACATGGTTTCTTACACTCTGCAGCAGGAACAGCTTAGTGAACTCTCACTTATTTCTAGACATCTGTGCAACTTTCCAGGCATCTAATGCTGATTGTGAGAGAGGATTCAGTTTAATGAATCAAATAAAAACAAAGACTATAAATCGTTTAGAAGTCAACTATCTGGACAATCTCATGAGGATCAAGCTTTATTTAGCTTCAGGACAGACTGTTAACCTGGACAGTGTTTATTCATTTTGGAAAACTGACAAAGTCAGACAAACTGTACTGAAGAATTTATGAGACAGTGTCACATATGCATAAAATGCATTCAAATTGTTAATAAAAACAATTTAATCCCTATTTATTTTTCATTCTATAATTTTCAATTTCTGTTGCGTGAGTTTGCACAAAAATTTTATTTAGAAAAAATTTTGCACACAGGTTGAAAATTTTGCACACAAGCCACCAAACCTTAGAGGGAACATTGCTAATAACTCACCTTTCTTGTAAGGCTGATCTACTGCCTTAAGCAGCTTTCCCCACAAGCCACTTCTCTAACCTTACAGTAGAGCTGGCCCTGTGAACCAGGCTGCCACTTGTGGCCAGCTCAGCCAGTTTCTGGCATGGGGGGCAGCAGTGCAGCCTGCAGGGCCCCCCAAAGTGCGGGGCCCTGGGCAGCTGCCCCTCTCACCCTACCCTAAGGATGGCCCTGGCTAGAGGGAGCTGGCTACAGGTTTCTAGATTCTCAGGTATCCTTCCTAGTGGAATAAGATAGCAGGGAGCCTCTTCTAACTAGTATAAATTCTGGAACAGAACATGCCTAACCTCCCGCACACGTGCCCACTCTCTCCCCTTACATCAGATGTGTGACTGAGGCACCTCCACTAGCTTTCAACTGACAAAGAATTCCTCTATGAAAGAGGAATGTTCTACCAACTATCTCTGACTGGAAAACAAGGTAGGTAATGTGCAGGTGCATGTGCATGTAATACTGACTTCTTAATGAATTTTTGTTACATAAAGGTGTGCATACTGACACTTACAAAGTACACATTTACAAAAATGACCTACATTACATGATCAAAATTATATGTAATCTGACTGACTGAGGTGTTCTTCTTTCATGAAGACAGCAGGTTCCAGGGATCCTTTGATTTATTTACTTTATTTGGCTGATTTAATGGGTTCAGTTAAAAAGATACTTTTATCTTTGTTAATGTTTGTATTCAGTATATGTGGCTTAAAACAGGCTATTGATTTTCTTTTCCAATCCTTATTCAAGGTGAAATTGAACAGAAGTGATCTAAGTTGAAGTCTGTTACTTGTAAGGTAGATAAGGCCAATAATATTGATTTTATCATATCACAGTAATCCGTTTTATGAAGGGGAGTTTGAAATGAGGTTCCTATTTACATTTTCATGTCAAGTGTCTGCTCTTTAAAAATGATTCAGTGAATTTAACATGACAGTTTGAAAGATGACCAATGCCTTTTTATTCTCATTCCACAGGATTTATCTATGACAAGACACAACAGTCCTGCTTCCAAAATTCTAAGGTCAAATAAAAGGCAAGCACTCTAATGGCTGATTTAAAATCAAAGGAAAAAAATCTTTGTTAACCCACTGTGTTTTTGACCTACAATACACTAGCAATATTCCACCTCTGGACCTCTCCTGACCAGGAGGCACGATCCGTACTAGAGAACAACTAATCATATGATGATTTTGTGAGGATACAAACTCATTTGCTTCCAATTAAATTGTATTTGAACCATGGTCTTAATCCTAACAGAGCAGTTAAATTGTTGGGCCACATAGACCTCTTATATCAGGGGTCTCAAACTCACATCACCACAAGGCCTCCATGAAGACTAGTACACGGCCACATGAGGACAAGCATGCTAGCCTGAGCGCCACACTACTGAAACCTTTTCATTCAATATTACAAATATCAGTAACAATAATGCTGTTGCAGGCCACAGGAAATAGCTTTAGGGACTGCATGTGGCTCATGGGCTGCATGTTTGAGACCCCTGCCTTGTATTTTGGTTATGAAACAAACCCAACATGTATACTAGGGTCTACAAACTAAGATCTCTATCCTGGCTGTTTCAGGTTCCATGGTGAGGAGTCTAGTAGAACTATACATACTGAAATCCACAGACACTGAGTCCTACTTGGATCTTGAGGGGTAAACCATTACCAGACCCACAGGGGAGTAACATAATGACTAACTGGCTTTCAACCCTGAAGCTCTCCTCAATGGCAGAATGTGTGATCTGCCCTCCCCTCTTCCTGAAGAATCCTGACTGCCGTATATGGAAATCAGGAATGACATGAATTGAAGCTATGTCTCCGAAAAACGCCATGGCAGGCACAAGATAATTGCTGACTGGTCAACAACTGAGGAGATGGATTGGATCAAGAGGCTTGCAATCTGTGTCCCTGATTGAAAATTCTGAAATGGAACTGCCAGCAGAGTTCATTGTAGTGAAGATCCTCCATTGCAATCACCTGTTCTGTGCCCTACAGTTCTGCTTGCATTTTAGATTTAGATTTTGTGCCTTTAAAAATTATTTACTTATCAAAGCAGACACAGCAATCAGTTGAATTGTTTCCTTGTTTTCTTGCAAATAAATCCATATTCAGTTGATTACCTACATCTAAAAAAGTTTTTAAAAATAACTAAATAAATAATAGTTCAAAGATCTTTACTTTTTTGGTCCCACTTGTCCCACGTTGACCCTCACACAGATGACTTTTCTTGTTTGCATCCCAATAGCACAGGTGGCCTCCCCATTCCAACTGGTAGATGAATTGAAAGTGGACACAGAGACATCCTCTATACACTGCCCCCATGGCCCAGTCTGCCAGTGGTACACAGTACAAGGGTGTTCATTACAGCTGCGTGCTTCCTGAAGTGCACTATTATTTGGGCACTGAATGCCTCCTGGAACAACAAAGCAGTGCATATATTCATACGATGAAATGAAATAAATTAATTACATATAAATTTTTAAAATTCATGTTAAATACATATCATTGCTAGTGCTACACTGCAAAATGTGTCCTTTTAACCCCTTTCGTTGCCCCTTATTCAAGTTATCAAACAGTAACAAACAAAGGATATAGAATAGAACATCATGAACAGAAAAATAAAATATGAATGCAGCATTCAGAAGATTATGCTGTATACCATACAGTATCATAATCTTCCGGGAATAATGAATAATTTGTTTTAGTTTGAGGCTTGCCATCATGGAGATTGCATTAAGTAGTATTCTAGGACAGAAAGGAAGGTTCTAAGTGGACAACAAGGTTAAATGCACTACTTATACACCCCCTAGAAACCAGGGTTTATACAAGGAACAGGTGAAAATGAGTTTGGAATCTTGTTCTAGTGTCCAATTAATATGTATACACTTTACATAATCACCAAAGAATTTGGCACAATTGGCAATAACAGCTTAAGCTTAAGATGAACTGGTTGGGGAAACTGGATGGAAAAAGAGAGATGGGGGGTGATGGCAGATGCCCTCTGGGAAGTTGCTGAATGAATATGGGGTTACCTGCATTGTACACTTTTATCTGCCAGGTGGCCCCAAACATCTAATAACAAAGTTGCAGCCTGATTAAAATCATACGTAACATCTCCTGCCCCTCTTTCAGTATAGCAGAACAATGATCACATCTTACTTTTAAACAGGAGAGGGGGAGTTGGTGGGGCGGGGAGAGAAAGAGGTCAACTGCTGCAAAAAGACAACAAGGGGAGATGTTGACTCACCCCTGGAATTCTTTTGCACCGTCAGAGAAAGGCTCATTCACCAGCTCATCCACCAATGTGATTTATGCCATCATGTGCCAGTAATGCCCCTCTGCCTTATATACTGGACAAACAGGACAGTCTCGGTGCAAAAGAATAAATGGGCACAAACCTGATATCAGACATCTCAATATTCTAAATCCAATGAGCAAGTATATCAATCTTCGTGATCACTCCATTAAAGATTTGCTAATTGCTGTGCTCAAGAGGAATACCAGATCAAGGCTTCAAAGAGAAGCTGCAGAGCTCAATTTATATGCATATTTGACTGTATTGCTTCAGGGCTTAATAAGGACTTTGGATTTTTTTTTTTCTCATTACAACAGGTGATTTGACCTCATTTTCCTCTATATGCTGTTCCCCAGTGTTCAAATCTTAACAACTGCTTTGATTTGCTGTTACAGTGTGATCTGATCCCATGAGTGACACTTCCCTGCATTTATTTCCTCCTTTTCTGTATGTTCCCCCATCTTCAAAGCTTCTGACAAAGTGGGATTTTCTTCCAAGAAAGCTCATACAATAAATCAATTCTTTAGTCTTTAAGTGCCACAGGACTCTTTGTTTGTTTTACTGAGCTGGATTAACACTGTACCCTTTGGAACTTAGAAAATTATTACTCCCTTCAAGCCAGTGAGAAGAATGATTACAGAAAAAGATAAACGGGTGACCATGGTATAACCAGGGTCCACACTTAGAATATTACACACAAAAAAACTCTTTGCCATGTAGGAAAAGAACCCTGTTTCTCTGCGTAGATTTAAACAAATCGAATCACAACTTCTATAGTCACTTAGGGTCCTCTACAGTACAACTGGTGTTGGCCATCTGCTTAAGAGAGCTGTAGGCCAGGATAAGGTAGTGCACATAACTGTATGTGAATCCTGGCCAGAATCTCATTTCTAGGAGAAATCTGCTCAGCGCAGGAATGGGCTTGGTGGGGAGGAAGTTTCATTCAGTCTTCATGCTTCCTCAGTCTCAGCATAGTATATAGCATAATTTAGAGCAGCTTTTTAACTGCTATAACGTATGTTTGGGTTGTAATAACCCCAACGGGGCTGTTCCTGAAGACTAAAAGAAACAAGAATAGCTGAGACTGCAGCAACACACTGGCTAATCCTCCTCCTGAGATATACTCCTTACATCTGAGACTATGATAGGGCCAGTAAAAAGAAGAAGAAAGCTGTTACATTCCTATTCTAAGCCAATTCAACAAAGCAGGAGTATTTCCTGGAATCCAATTCCGCTGGTTTTGTAGCCTCTTTATATTACATGAGCATCATACAAAGATAACACAAGGAAACAAACAATTGAACCACACATAGAAGAGTCCGGGGTTCCATGATAGTTGCATGTCCATTAGAGCACAAAGCAATGTTGTTATTCCAGTCAAATTCAAATTTCCTGGATGTCAAAATAATATACCGCTATTTACAACCAGACTGACTGGATACAACTTCTACCCTCCTCAGAAGAGAGATCACAGACAACTAAGTAATAAGAAACCAATTCAGTCCTTGATCCAAAAAGGTATTTGTACATGCTTAAGTTTAAGCACATAAAGTATTTCCATTAATTTCAATAGGATTATTATTGCCCACATTGATAAAATCTGTTTTTTCTGACAGCTCAACAGAACCCAAGTCTTGCCATTTTCAGAGTGAATGGAAAGGTCACTTGTTTATTCAGGTCTGTCATCAATTAATCAACCAACATTATAATAAGGGATTTGTGGATGATTGTAATGAGTCATCCATAGCTTTTGAACAAAATCTGCCCTCATACCATGGGTATAGGCACCATGTAACATAGGGATGGTTTTAAAGATAAGACTACCTAATCTACCTCATCCATTATCCTATCTCTAACTCTGCCAGTACCAGATGCTTTAGAGAAGGGTGCAGGAATCCTTACAGTGGGCCATCTATGTATCTACCAAGATTAATACAATTTTTAAGTGTTTTTAGGATTGTGTTTTAGTGTGGAACAGTATAAAAATTCAACATCTAGCACTGGGCATACAATACGCATGGCAACAACTACAGAAAGTGCTGGGTGTCAGTTTAAGACATCTAAGAAAATTCAGATGACCTGATTTTTTATAATATTTTTCTAAGTTTTTGATATAGTACAATAATAAGCTTGAAAAAGAAAAATGTTTACGTTCAGCTCCCTTTGTTTTATTAGCATCATTAAAGACATCAAAGAGCAATCATAAATTGGTGTCCCAAAAATATCTGATACTCTTCCAGTGTGAAGAGCATTGTCTATAGAAATAACAATAAAATCAATTTTGGAAGCATATCTAAACTTTTGCTCTGTATTTCTCAAGGTGAAAAGTCACTAATTATTTGTCATACAGGAAGTGACTAAAGGGTATAAAGGATTTACTGTCAGAAAAGATGACAGCCCATCTAATTTCAGTGAAGCCTAAAAGTTACAATCTGAATTAATATAGTTTATTCTGTGAAAAGCTGAAAACTACAGCTCAGCTACAGTGGTATTTGAGTTCTGCAAGGTTCTCTCTTATTTGTAAATTATATTTACTGTCTAAGGTCTTCATTACATAAACCCATGCTTAATTTTAAGTGTACGCAATCCCTTCCCTATTTAGAAAAGCATATTTATGTTCTTTGGGACCTGATTCACCTCCCATTGTCTAACCAGTGCCAAATCAGGCCTTTCCTGAATAGGACAGATGTGCTCATATGTTTAAGTGTTTTGCTGAACTAGGGTTAATGTCTAATCCTGGGATATGGTAAGCATCAGCAACTTGCAACTGGGATCAAATGTACAATTTTTAGATATAAATTTAAGACACTAGTAAAGGTTAGCTGGATCATTTGCTTACTGTTTTTTTGTTGTTTTACTATTGCACATCCTGACTCCTAGGGGTAGAGAGTGTTTCCTAAAATCAGGTTTATAGTTCTGGCCTACAGGTCGAGATTTGCAGTAGTAAATGGTGGTAATATTTCTATTTCCTGCAATGCTGAATAAGCAACAGCAAGCAAATGTCTTCAGATACACATGAAAGCAAATAGCTTATGAAAATTTCACTTTTGTCTTTTCAAAGTATATTTATTGTAATTTTTGAGATGGTGGAATAAAGCAATAGAAAGGGTAACTTTCATTTTTCTATTTTTAAACAACTTTTTTATTTTGTCATTAGATATATTTATTGATGTTACTTATTATCTGACCATTAAAAATTGTTTGCACTGCCAACAGAGCTGTTCTGAAGGGCAAGGGTCAAAAACGTTCACTGCATTGTCCCCATTTTTCTTGAACTCCCTGGAGGTTACCCTGCCAGAACTCTGCATGATTTTTGTGGTGGAGCCAACGCTACAATAATGCTCATTGTGTTTCTTCAGGTGAATCTTTCTTCAAGTGCAGATGGCAAGCATGTTGCAGTGCTGTCAAGTATGAATCTAAGCACCCAAAGATGCAGATAAATCCCTGTGGGTACTTATCTACAACTATAGATGTCTAAATACCTTTAATAACGTGGACCTCTGATTCAGTACTGGTTGAGTGAAACTTACAGACTGTATTTAATTTTATATTCTTTAAATTTCAAAGTGGATAAATAATGAATTCTAGCAGTGATAATTACTCAATTTCCCTGCCTCTATTTGATTTGATTAATGAAGCACTCATTTTTCTTTACAATATAGACATTTGGCAATATCAATTTTCCAATAGTAAAATATTAACAGATACTTTAGGATAGCCATTTATTTATTTATTAATACATACTACCTACTTGCTCTCTTTTTTGTGTATTTGGTTTAATGTGTCAGGGCTTGAACTGCAATTGCACAATTTAATTGCAATGTTGCTTTTATTTAAAAAATGACAAAATTGAACATGATGTAACATTACAGAACAATACATAAGCTGTATAAGTGTTTGGAGCATTGGGTTTGGAGGTACTGTGACTTAATAAAAGGCTTAAGCATTCTGCTCGATAAAGTTTTCACAACTATAAAAAGTGCTGAATGTTCATAAAGCAGCATGTAGCAATTTAATTTCTGGGATTAGCATAGATTTCTACAAGGAGCAGGACATTAGATATAGTCGTCTGCCAGAGTTCCAAATTTTTTTAGATGTGTTTGTTTATGTATGTTATATTTGTAATTCAGTCTCATATACATTGTAAGTTTGGGGGTTCATAGAATGAAGTCTGCTTGGATAGCACTTGATATATGTGCACAAAACCAAAAAACACAGCTGCCTGGCCAGCTGAGATGACCTATTTCCTTTGCATAGTCACAAGGCTTAATTGTAGCCCTAGAGATACCTATGACGGGTGGATGGGGGACTAATATGTTTTAAAACTCTGTTTAATCTAATCCAGGGTTCTCAAACTCAAATCACTATGAGGGACGCATGCAAATGAGTAGAGAGCTGCATGAGGACTGGTATGTTAGCCCGAGGGCCGCACCACTGAAATCTTTTCATACAACCATATTGCAAATATCAATAACGATCATGTTGTCACAGGCCACAGAAAATAGCTTTAGGGGGTGCATGTGGCCCACAGGCCGCATGTTTGAGATCCCTGATCTAATCTGTGATCACAAACACTAGTGTACATAAAATATAGTTGTATATTTATTGTATAGGATCACAGTTTGGTGGAGTTAAGGTATTTAGGGTGTCTTAATTGTGTGTTTCCAAACCTCCACGTTTGGCTCTCTCTTAAGTTTAACCTTATATACAATTTTACTGGATATGAAATACTTCATTTTGACACAATTATGATATTCGCATAATGTTTTTACCCTTAAGACCCAGATATGCAGTCTCAAATGTAGCTCTGCTTTAAAGAAGTTTTTATTTGTGAGTAAACATGGAGGTTCGTCCCAGCACTCGTGGGACAATTTCTTAAATTTTCCCTTACCTTCCAAAACTGCGTAGTACATGCTGTGCTATTAAGATGCCCATATGCCTGACAAGATTGCATTTCCACACATGTATACTGTAGTCTTATTTCTAAAACACAACGAAGCTTTTGAGAAGTGGGAAGAAGCATTAGAGCAGACACATGAATTTGCCACTGAAACCTGGCATCTCATCTCCCTCACCTGCCCGTTTCTGTATCTATTCGCTTGTCTTTATCTAGGGGATCAGATACTGCATACATATTGAAGATGATGTTGCCACTAGCATGAACAGGACAATTTATAGGAGTAAAGATTTGGAGGATCAGTAGTAGCAGGATCTGTTGTACCTGCTAACACTCTAATTTTGCAAACATTCCTATGCTTAAACGTTTGCAGGACAGGATATAAGTGAGAAACAATTTAGGAGTGCAAAAGATGGGTATTTGCATTAAAGTCTGCTTATGGTAAATTACTTCCCTAGTTTAATTTAAGTGCAGAACAGCAATAAATGGCTTTTATAACAAGAAAAGATAAAAAGCAAAACCAAAAAAAAACCCAACCCCCCCAAGAACAAATACCCAAACCAATATTACTTAACACAAACATTATATCACTTCATTAATATAATACAAAGCAAGAAAAATATAGAAAACTAGAAAAATATATGTACTAATATTTCTCTTTCTAATAAAATAATCATACGTGTTCTTTTAAAAGAAGGATGCACTGTAATAAGCTGTTCCCTTTGATCACTGAATTATCTCAACATTGTGAAGTTAATTAACAATTCATAATCAAATACAAAAACTGCTGAAGTATGCAACCTTACCTTCACCTGCATATGCCAGAATAGAGCGGGCTCGCATCTGTTTTCCTTCTGTGGTTTTGCCTGAGCAGGTGTGAGAGCAGGAGGACCATCCAGACCACATGCTGAGTACACAATCCTTTGGGCATGGAACTTCACAAACAATGGGAACGGGATAGATAGCATCTCTACACAGCTGTCTGTCAACCTCTTCTCCTGGGAAAGAAAAGGCCAGTAGCAGTCTATCACTGTTAAATTAACTTAAAATGAGCAATGTAGCCCAGATGGGTACACAAATAAATTAGATTCTGTTGTTGTGTAAAAAATGAAGTAAGTAGATTACTTATCAGAAAGACTGCCTTCTAACAGCTGATGTTAAAAGAACATGCCACAGTACTCAAAGGTACTTACGTAGGCTGAATTTGAACTGTGATGACGTGGACATGGGCGGCTATTGTTATTTTCACTTTTCATAGCTAATGTAAGCAAATCATGAATATATGATAAAGATGCACAAAATACATATACAAACAATGCATGTATAATTAGAACTAAACAAGCAAGCAGACTATTTGCACAGGTTTCAGGGGGAAAAACCCTTAATTTTCATTTCATGTGATTTTCTCACCCTGTGAGAGTTTTGATAACCACAATTCAGTTAATGAAAATACAGAAAGACAAAAACCAATGCATTTCAACTGAGTATCAAAAAAAGTGTTTCAAGGAAGCTGGGTAGAAAGCTCATTATTTGGTTCTAAAAGTCCTTTGTTAATTAGCAGGCCTAATGTCAGTGTCAGGCTAGGCCACAGATGTATAGAGTGTTTTGGGGCTCTCTTGGGTCAGGTTGAGGTTCACATCTATTTTCACAAGAAGAGGCTCATTAATAGGCTTTTTTTTTTTTTTTTTTTTTTTTAAGAGGAAGTAGAGCCTAGGGGTCCAATGCCAGGATTATTTTCAATGTCAGAAAGGAAATTAAATGCTATAGTTAAAACTAGTAATCTAAAATGATATTGTGGATGAACACTAGATAATTTACAATAAAGAAATATTGCAACAAGTAATTGGGCTGAAGATTCATCTCTCTATCATTACTTCTACGCAAGAATTTTTTTTTAAAAATGTTCCTTGGAGGTTTTTCAGTGAACTTCAGAAGGGGTTTCCTTGCACATCTGTATATGCTGAATTAGCTGTTGCCAAGTCCAATTTTTACCACTGAGGAAGCCACAGAAGCTATTTGGGCAAAAGGAGAGTACAGACAGGGGTTAATGGATGGCAGATCCTGGCTCCAAAGTGCTTTGAAGAATGAAGTCAGGTCAAAAGGTGTGTGAATAGTACCAAATGAGTAAACACATATCAAAAGGTCTCATTAGCAGTGGCAGAAGCATGCAGCTCTAGAGAGTGAATCCTCATGTTGATCAACACAGGAAAACCAGGAATTAAGCAGTTTGGGGCCAAAATCAGTTTTTTAGAGATGTGGCTTCATCGGCATAATGTGCATGCATCAAAGAATGGAAACCCAGTTATAGAAACTACTTGCAATAATTCTGAGGACTACATAGCACAATCTGCAACTTCAGACTATTGATTTCGGAAGTTCTGTTCACCATCTATAACCCTGTGGAAAGATCACAGGCTGTCAAAGCCACTTTAATGTATCACTTGATTTCCCTTGTCTGTACTATAGTGAATATTTTTAACTATCTAAAAAGCAAGGTTCTCTCAGAATCCCTGAAATGTCAAATGTCAGCATAGGAAAAATTTGATTGCATTAGGATTCATCCACTGAGAGCTCACTGAAGTATTTACAGTCTCAGTGGAGCTGACTGATACAGTCCATTAACTGTTTAACACCTAATACCAATTAAATAAGTTCACATCAAGATTTTCTATAAAGTTGAATCTTCGATACCACAAAATTTTTGGTAAAAAATAGTTACTATAATCTTTATGTTTCAGCAGTAAAGACTCCAGGTAGTATTAATAGTAGATGACCTCATCATCAAAAATTAAGGCAGTAAGAGCTGCAGGTCCTGACGACTATAAAAATTTGGTTTTCCCCCAAGCATGAAGTTAACCTTTAATTTCTAAAAAAGAATAAAAATAATCTGAACCATTAATAAGCCATCTATGTAGAAACTACATGAATTTTGCTCAAATTGTACAGAATCTTAAACCACCTCTTGATCATATGCCAAGAACGTACACACCAAGTTCCAGATTTTAAAAAAATATCTGCGTTAAAAGGATAAATTCCTGAAAATCAGATATTTACAATGTTGCTGACATACTATAACTCACAACATTATTAATGGAATGCTATAACATACAGTTAAAAAACTGAGTGATATGAAATGGAGACAGTGAAGAAGAGCTTGATTTGCTTTGGGTGCACTGTTGTCCCCCAGCTTGGTCCCTGTCAAAACCTTTATTCACCCTAGTTCTTGATTCACAAAAGAGAAAGCCTCAGACCCTTCCTTGACAGAGTCAGTGATGTCTGAAGTTCTGAGGCTCATTTTGTACAAGCATTCTCAAGTTCGGGTGCTTATCTATGTTATCCAAACCTTTGAAATCAACCCATTAGACCCCTGACGCTCACTTCCCAATCCCAATGGAACCTCATATCTGTAAAATGGTGTTTCTCAACCATTGTGCTGAACACTGGTGCTCTGTAGACATACAGGTGTTCCGTGATTCACCCTGACTCCTCCCCACCAAGGGCGGTGGGAGGGCTGAGTGGAGAGGGAGTAATAAGCGATTAAAAATGCTCCAGCCATAGCAAACCTTCAAGATATGCTTCAGTGGAAGGTGACGCACACCTGGAAGCTTTGCTGTGGCTGGGGCATTTTAAATCACTTGCTGCTGTTCCCGGCTTTTTCAAGAACATTTTCATAAGGTATTCTGCATAAAGTAATTAATACATTTAGGTGTTCTTGGCCAATAAAAAGCAGAGAAACACTGCTGCAAAAGGCCTCACACAACCCTCTCTTACAACACAACCTCCCTAATTGGGCTCCAATCCCTCCCTCTACAATTCCTTTTCAATTAGGAAGAGCTAGCATGGATGGTCCCTGCTGTAATAGAACTGGAAATCTGGATTCCTGTTTGTCTCCTCAAATGAAACCAGATCAGGTTGAAAGGCAAGAAGTGGAAAAGCACTCCCTGAAGAGGCATAGTGTCAGAGTAAGGATACGTGCCATGTCATGATGCTCCATTTCAAGGCAAGACCCAGTGCTGGACACTTCCTGGGCACACCCCCACACTTGAATAAGGTACCTGCTACCTTAACAAAGAGCACTGGGCTATGTTAAAACATTCTCATCTATTTTCTCCTGGGGGAAACATTTAACTAGAAACTCAAAAACAAGCCTGGGATCATTAAGAGGGGTGAAGTTAATTTCAGGCTTAGTTTGATCCATATTTAAATCAGAGAAGTTCATGACTCCAAACCAGAGTCGCTGTATGTCAATGATCTATTATAGCAGATAATGGATCTGGGTTAGCCCATCCTTTTATTGAACAAATATTCTAGAATCCTGACAATTTGCTAAGTGTAAAATCCAGAAGTTGTCAAATGTCTAATTTTTTTCTGAGTGGTGGCTAAAGAACAGAAACAGCTAGAATTTTTATTATGGATATCTCATGTATTCTGAAGTTTATTAGAGTTAGACTCAATTGTTTCTGACATTTCACTAATAATTTTATAAGCATGTTGATTTTTGTTGCTACCTACGTTAGAGTACATTACATATTAAACTTCCGAAAATAATTTAATCACGTGGGGAACACGCAAGTTAAAACACCCATTTGGAAGAAATTCTTATATTTTGGGGCTTTTTGGAAGTGTCATATGATGGTCTCCCTCCCTAAGATACACACATTTGGAAGGAATCCCATCAAAATCAGGTTATCATTAAGAGTGTAAAATTTTATTTTTATACCACTATACTTATATGACATGACAATCAGACACAGTATCTTGCAGAGCACTCATTTGCATAAACAAAATACTAATAAAGAATATTAACAAAGGGTAAGCAGATAGGCTTATTTTGTTAGAATCAAGACATAGGCAGCCTGGCCTAATAGTTAGCATAGGGTAGATGGCCAGGCCTTCACACCTGCCAGCGATCAGACCCAGAAGATCAGGAGCCAAGATCAGGAAGTGAGAGTCAGATACCAGGAATCAATCCAGGTCAAGAAAATAAGTGTTTGGGATCAGGAGATGAATCAGAGATCAGGTACTATAAATCAGGTTCCAGGAGTCAGGCTACATCAGGAAACCAGGAAATCAGGAACAGGAGAAAGAGTTCATAGCATTGAGTGACCAGTCAAAGCAGGGTACAGTCCAGTTGTACAGATGACTTTTTATTCCTATTCCTCCTTCTGGCTTACAGAGGGGGAACAACCCAATCAGGAGCTCTGGTGTTCCACTAGTTGGGGCCCAGCGTGGAGCTTCATATTTGAGATAAGGCTTTAAGCAGTCCCAGTTCTAGTTGATATTAGCTAGCTATCAGGTGGTGGGGCTGGTGCATGACTATGCCTCAATGGACTCAAGTTCAAACAACCACGGGTCATGATACTTTTTTTCACACTAAATCCTCTTAACTTTGGAGGGGTGTGTGTGAACCAAAACTCTTATTTACTATTTTCTTCTAATTTTATTTCATTATTTGTATGATACTTAAACTCAATGTTAGCTCAGTTGACATACATTAAAATTCAGCTCCTAGTGACAGCCCTCACATTAAAAAAGAGGGGAGTCTTACCTAGTTGTGCAATCTTTCTATGAAATAATGTATAATATAGATGCTAGGCTAGATTTATTTTCTGGTGCTGAGAAGTGGTAAGTTGTACATATGAGAGCTGCTGTGCACAGGAGGGATGGGAGGGATTTACCCCTTACCACAGGAAGGCCTTGCTATATTCGTCAAGGATTCCACAAGCATCAAGGGCAGATTTAGTCTTTGCTTGGGCTCTACAGGTACCAATCAATGGTCTTCCTAACCTCAACCTCTCCCTCTCCCTCAGGCAACGTCATCCCAGTTCTCAATGGAGGGATGACTCCTCACATCACTACAAGCTTCCTTTGAGTATAGGTTCTGCGGCTCAGACCATCTATTTGTGTATATACCAGCAGGCCGAATCTGCAAGAAACATGTTTTTTAAAATGAAAAAAATCAAAATTATATAGATCAACTGCACCCTTTAAGTGGCAAACACACTCACTTTTCCTACTGCAGAATAGGCTGCATGCTCAGAAGTATCAGAGCAAATTTCCACTTGATATTTTTCAGCAAAACAATCATGAATCCCTTTTACTGCACTCCCAAAGCAAGCCATAAATGAGGACACTGAAAACAGTTCCATAAAACCAGCTCTATGTTGCGTCTTTAACATAGCGCGTGTCTAGATGCATTACAAAAAATTCTTACGTGAAGCAAATGGGGTGGCAAGTATATAAAAGAAGAACATTTGGTCCTTCATTTTCAAAATCCTAAATGCCAAGTAAAACCTGTACTGGACCTGATAAGCTATACAAGACAACTGAACTTTCCTCTAAAAATGAAGTACAACTGGAGTAGAAAAATTCCACAGTGAAAATGAAAACCTTGGTCTTGGCCCCAGCTAGGGTCCCTGAATGACTATAACTTAACCACTTGATGTGTACAGTCAAAAAAGATGTAATAAACTGGATGAAATTTCTGAAGAGCTTCAAACTTCAACAAAAAATTTTTATTGACCAAAAATTTCATAAGGATTCAATTTAATCATTATAATAATAGTGGAAAACTGTGGAAACCACAGGTCTGTAAGAATTTGTGTTGTAATTGTTTAGGAGTTCAAAGAAAAATATATATAGTCCAGCCTAAAAATTAACATTTTTGCCTTTGATTTGATCAGAGTCAAAATAGGTTGAAGTCAGTCCCTAACATTTCTACTAGTGTTTCTGAGACTTAAGTACAAAATGGTTCAGTGCAAACTTATGCTGATATCAGGAGATTTCTGTGCTTCTTGTAAGCATCATACGATGGTCTCCTCCACCCCCAAGATACAACAGATGCTAATGCTAAGTATATTGCTGCAAATGTGGGCTACAAAAACTGTGATTTCTTATTTAATTAAAAACAGAGAATAAAAATATTTAATTAATTATTAAAACAGGAAGGCTGATTAGGATCACAAAGCTAGGATGGAAGTCTGACAACTAAATACACAGTTACTGCATTCGAGCAGCGACTAGACTGAATGTTTAATATCATAAGAAATCAGGAAATGCAAAATTAAGGATTCAGAAACAGTGCTAATTCAGAAGCGCTGCAAATCTTGGATGTGTTATGACACACATTTTGGACAGAGAGTGAAACATATTTTGTTACATATATAGGCAGTGGCCAGAACCTTGAATGGCAAACATGCCCGCAGTGGAGGATCTGGTAAAAGAGTGGAACAGACAGGACAAAGGTAACTTTATACCATCTTTGCCTTCCCATGATTCCCAGAGCAACCTGAGGACTATTGTAAACATACAGCCACTTACAATAGCTCCCATGAGGCCATTGCCGCAGCCAACAATTGCAGGAGTAGAGCACACACCAACCAAACCCTCCCCCAAAATGCTTTAGGAGTAGCAAGATCTGTAGCTGGCTCTGTGGCACCAGGGGATTCAACTGGCATGGGTCAGCTGACTTGGGTTCAAGGACTGAAAATACATCACTGTGTAGATGTTCAGGCCCAGGCTGGAGCCCAAACTTTGAGACCATGAGAAGCTGGAGTGTCCCAGAGCTGGGGCTCCAACCTACACAGTGATTTTTAGCTTTGCCACCCTGAGTCAGCTGACTCAGTGGGTCTTTCATCCTTGCATATATGTACCCTCACGGTATGTCTCAACTGAAATGCAAACTCAGGGTTCAAATTCAGGCAGGGTTGTTGCTGACACTTTCAGGACTCAAGCCCTGAGTCCTAGTGCCTGAGCCCTGGGTCCTTTTACAGGCCAGCAGCACTTCTGAACTCGGGCTCTAACCTAATCTCTCTTCCATTGACACACGATTCATGGTAACCAAGAGCACCACTATTGCATAGAAACAGAGGGTCTGAGTCAAACTTAGACCCAGGATCCAATCCCTGTTTAGTGTATCTATATCTATGATTCTATGATTCTATGATACTATAATTAAAACCCTTCAACTGGCTCATGCCAGCTGACCTGCGCTTGCAAAGGCTGTTTAACTGAGGTGTAAACATTTGAGTTTGAGCTGCAGCCTGAGCTCTCAGACCCTCCTGCCTCATAGGGTCCCATGGACCAGGCTCCAGACCAGGCCCAAATGTCTACACCACAATTAAACAGAGCATTAGCCTAAGCACCACAAGTTTGAGACAGCTAGTACAAGCCATCCCTGTGCATTTAATTGCACAGTAGATATAACTACTACTTTGCAGTGGAGATGCAGCCTCCGTTGACTTATACTGTGGTAGTTCACCAAAAGAATCCCATAAACTGACTTTCTGTGTCCTCTGGGCAGTCAAGTTAGGTGAACTGTCAAGTTTTCCTAGTGTAACTAAATTATGGAAATACAGCTAGCTACATGTGCAATTGTGTGGAAATTTCTGTTTGCTCAGTCCTTGATTTTCATGTGCTGCTAACTTTCTTAACACTCCTTCTCTCCACCCCCCCCCAATTTAGCAAAGCATAAAACTCACTGAGGATTATTTAAATGTTGTAGTTTCAGAAAGTTTCTGAGGCATTCCTACAGGGGAAAAAAAATCAATTACATTTTAAAGTGTGAAAAATACATTTCTTTTTAACCTCTTGTAACTCAGAAATGTCTCAAGAATTTTTCCCCCATAAAGAGCAAACAAAGAAAATTTCAGTTGAATAAGGAAAAAAAAACAATAAAATATAAAAAATCCATACAAATTTAGGACAAGCTTGAGTTAGCACACAATACTTTCACCTTTAAAGACCTTGTCTTAAATTTGGCTGCTTTTCAATCTAATTTTGAATGAGTAATTGTACAGATTACAAAAACCACCAACGCACAATATGAAATTGACAGATGCCATTTCCTAGCTTTCATATCAATATTTAGATTCTCCTGAAATTTTCCTGAATAGCAAAAATCCCACATGTGTAGTACGGAAAAACATAAAATTCTGGCTATGTTCACAACTGAGAACTTGTTTAAGCCTTGAAATGCTGCAGCTGTGACCCTGCAGTGCTTCCATGCAGATACTATGTACACCAGTGGGATGGACCCTCCATCTCCCACAGAGGCGTTAGATTGCCAGAAGTGTTTTTCCATTAACATAGCACTGTTTACATCAGGGGTTAGACTGGCTTCACTGTGCCAATAAGGGGAATGGATTTTTTGCTCCTGAGTGACATAGCAGGGCTGACCTAACTTTTTTAGTGTAGACCAGGGCCTTATGCTAACTTTTCCCTCTAAAACTACTGTTGCAGCCAGTAACAATGAATGATTTTCTAAACTGAACAGGAAAAAGAGAGACGTACACTAAAATTCTGAAAGAAATGCATTGTAAAGAATAGAAATTCATAATATTTTACACATTAAAAATGATTTCTGCCCTTTTGCAAACCTGACAGCTACAAGACACAGAAATACTTTGCTATCTCTTTTGCCCCATCTTACTCTGACTTTTTCTGAGCATCTAGAATGAAACACCTCACTCTGAGACTAAAGGTTCCTTTATCAGTTCATCTTTTTCTTAGATAATATTGACTGACAAAGACTCGCTCTCTCTCTCTCAGGATAAGTCTCTAACTAAAATCCATGCTCTACCAGGAGAAGGTGACGCAGTTTTCATTTTCTAGGAGGTAGCAGAGAAGTTAATCACTGAAAACCTAATCAAATAAACCTTTGTTTTTGCAGATGAAAAATATTTACCTGAAGTTTGTCATTATTTATAGTCCTCTTGAAACATACCAGCCTTTTATGAAAGAATTTTGGAATAACACAGCATCTGGAGCAAAGTCTGAACTTTTGCTCTTACCAATTCTATAATTTCCATGTGGTAAATATTTTTGGTTGAATCCAAAGAATTACAAATTCTTCTGTTTACCTCAGCAGCATTTATAAGCTCTGGACAATATCTGTTCCTACCTTTCTGCCTAAAGATCAGAGACTCTAAGGCAGCTTTAATGTCAACAAAACAAAATCAGAGGGTCCTATTAACCATAGTAAAACTATTCTTCTTCTTTTTGAAATTGCTTTCTATTCTAGTTCTTGAATGCCCACGTATATGACATGGGGGAATCTCTTTCGGACAGACACTGACAATTTCCAGCAATTTTCTGGCTCACAGACCAAAATGATTGAGAATCACTGACCTAAAGTATATATTCTCTATACATTGTGCCCTGATTGCCTCCTTGGTTTTCAGGGATCCCCAGATGAGACATTAGTAGATATCATTTCTTTCTGTCTTGCCGGTAAGTTGAAAGGTAGTGTTCTCTAAAATTTTTCCACAGTAATACTACAGAAACAAAGTTCTGATACTATTATGTACAAATAAATGCAAAAAAAGTCAGCAAAAAATCAAAGCTAAACTGGTACAAAACATTTCAAGAGGAAGATGAGCAGAATCTATCAACAAACTGATATAGTTTCAGTGAGTATCCGTTCCCAAATCAATGGCAACATGATGCGGAGCATGGCAGGACATAGTCTTACTAGGTAACAAGAAACTGATGCATTTTAATTTTCTTTAGTGTAGAAGTCGTAAGAATCTTGCAGGTTCATAAGATGCACATTCCTGAATTGATTTTTTAACACAATTCTTGTCATATTGAGGATTTCAAGGTGTGATATTATGTAGCAATTTACAGAACTGCTGCCAATACATTTGCAATCACTATCAGCTACCCTAGTGCTTGCATTCCAACTTAAAGCTTAGGTGATGCTGTTAGCAGTGTGCGTTAAATCAGTTACTAATTCCCTAACCACAGGCTTCTCCCTCAATTGCTTCTGCTAAGTAGCATTTGCATTTAATTAAGTATGTCTTAATTAGTTGATAGTTAATATTCGTGAAGTCATTTTCTTTTAAGAGGCCTAAGTAGAAATGGCAATGATTTCAATGAAGACAAATATTCAGATGTTTTTCACATCTGCTGGTGATGCTTAAGTACAAGGATATTTCTCTAATAGATTAAATGAAAAAGCCATTATCTTGAGATCTGCTGGTTTAATGGTTATTTGCAATTTGACTCTGATTCTGGTTTCAAAACAGAACTTAACACTGCTATTACAGTAGTCCATTGCTTTTTACAAATGCGAATGTTTTTAATAAAAGACAGCAATAATGCAAAAGAAATATGATACTTTTGGCCACTATTTGCAAAAAGCAATTCAATAAAGTGATTAAAAATGCATGCTTCTAGGAGAGCCAAGCACCCAAACACACATGCAACAACATGAGTACTTAACTTGCCCTTTACATATGCATATACCAGACCAAATGTATAACTAGGCAATTGAGCCTTCTATTGTTTTTAAAATGTAAGTGTACAAAATCAAATTTTCTGAAACAAATATTCATAATGACTTTATAAGGTCCATCTGGAAGAGTCAGACAAGCATCACCTAAGCTTTTATATGATACTGGATTCAAGGACTAAGCAGAAACAACTGGAAGGCAAAAGTAGGTGGATCTCAAGATCTACCAGAACCTGCTTCCTAAATGAACAAGCAAGGCATGATGTGGAAGAGGCTTCCCTAAAGACAGGAGGAAGTGGTTGGGATGGTGTTGTCTTGAAGATTTTCAAGAGGCGGGATCTTACAAAACCCAAGAATCTATGGGAAATCTGTCTCTAACCCAGATATACCAGAATCTTTGTTTTTTCTCCAGCCTCTCTGCAGTACCCCTACTGAACTCAGCTCAGTGTCAGATGACAGCACTGGTGCTTTTTGCTAATCTCCTCACACTGTAGCACATTATCAGCTGCAGAGGCAACTGAGAAAGTTATTCCATCCCAAGTAGCTGACAAGAAATTTACATGGTCGGAAGGACGATATGCTAGAGAGATAGACTACTCCATGGCTCCAATTCAGTTTCCCTGTCTTTAAATCTACACAAAATTCTGGTCCTGGAATACTCAGGAAGAGGGGTTACTGAGAGGTATAATGAAGAACCAGAAGAGTATTCTTTAGAGACATCGTTAGACCATAAGAACGGGTTTACTGGGCCAGCCCAATGGTGCATCTAGCTCAGTATCCTATTTTCCAACACTGCCAATACCAGGTGCACCAGAGAGAATGAGTGGAACAGGTAATCTTCAAGTGATCCATCCCATAGTCCCTCTCAACTTCTGGCAAACAGTAATCCCTGCACATCTGGCAAATAGCTATTAATGCACATATCCTCTGAGAACTTATCTAGTTCCTTCTGAACCCCATTATCAGCTTGGCCTTCACAACATCCTCTGGCAAGGAGTTCCACAGGTTGACTGTACATTGTGTGAAAACATACTTCTCCATAATAACTCCTTTACTCTATTGCACTAGTTTTGGATTCTCTCTGTGCATAACAGTCATAGGAACAATCAGGTCTAAAGAAAAATACCTTCTTAGAAAGATGAAATCATGAAAGCAATAAAGGAACAATCTTAAAAATGTACAACATATTTTAAAAACTTGTATTTCCTCATAAAATTGAGGAAAAGGAAAGGATTACAGTTCAGTATATATTTATGCTATAACTGGTTAAAATAATGAACCAACACTATGGGGCACAATATTAATGCTTTCTGTAATCCCATTGTAATGTTTGGTAACAGAAGAACATATGCATCTCCATTTATATTACAGTCATCTATCAGGATTACAGTAATATAGATGCAGTCTCTAACTTGACATAGAGGGATAAAAACAGGGAAAGGAATAGTATTTCTCCCTATCCAAATAATTATCTTTAGATATAAAATGCAGTGCCATCTGTCACATATGTAGGGAGGGCAGATTAAGCAACAACAAGAAAAAAAAATAATTTTCCATAACTACGTTAACTCAGAAACGTATTTTCAAGATGCAATATCCTCACATATTCAGCGGATGGGGGAAACTAAGTTTTTCCCTTGAAAATGCTAAGACCTCATTCATCCTTGAATTCTTCTCTGAGGGAAGAGGAAACTGTTTTCCCCCCCTTTCTCTTGTTACCCATAAGAACACTGGAATATTTATTTTTACCAATTAATCCAACCTCTTATTTTTCATTGTCATTAACTGTCCCTTTGCCCAGGTTACAGTACATGAATTGAAAACTAACACAGCTTTTAGAGATTGCATAGATAGATGTCTCTCAGAATACAGAATGTTTCAGCTCCAGAGATGTGCCATGGGAACTAGCCTCTCCATGTTATAAACTTGCATGCTGAGTGACCATATTGCACAAGCTGAGGGCCCATTTTAGTATTGCTATCACACAGCCTGATGTCACTTACAGCTTAGCGCAGCCAATTGAATAACTGCCGCAGCTTGCTGGCATTCAACCTTAATCAACTGAGAAAACATAGTGTAGATATTGCAAAGGGGAAATTTCCCTTCTTATTCTGCATGTTACATTTACTGGTCTTTTTTGCTTGTTCGGTGAGCAACTAATATCTACTGGCATAAGATAAATTTGGCAACATCTTTTATCAACTGAAATGATTTAGAAAATTTAGATTTACTAGTACAGTGGATAGTGTTGAAAAGTAAACAAACACTAAAATGTTGTGTTGACTTTATCACAGTACTCCCCATAATCCAAATTTATACAACAGTACATTTAATATGGTATCATAGCAAATGTTTTCCCAGAAGGTACCCACTGCACTGTAACAGCACAGTATTTCCTACTGAATAACAGTAGGTTTTTGCTGCACCGTTTGACAGATAGTTGAAACATTTGCAGGGTTGATTTGTTAATGCAGTCACACTGAGAAGAATAAGGAGCACTGAACACAAATGTATTGATTATAACCAAGCACAGTTGCCTTCACAATCAAATAAACCAATCAAATGTCATCATGGTAAAAAAAGAAAAAGAAAGTTTGACGGCAGGCTGAAGTCCCATTGAGAATAAAATCAATTTCAGGAATGGGACTAAGTAAGATCAATATATCAGGCCAATAGGCTCCTTTTAAACAGAATGAGGTGAAGAAAAGTGCTGATGGTGCTATATGGAAACAGAACACATAGTGCTAAAAGGTTGTACTGCTTGAAAATTTCCAACGAAGTTATAAAAATGTTTGGCAAAACACTAATAAATTATATTATAATAAAGAATCTCAAATTCTGATTCAAGATATTTTGATAATATCCAAGACATTAAGCAGGTTTTATAAAATCAAACTACTCTACAGAATTTCTGTGAGGAAAAAATATTAAAGAATATTTTAGAGAAAAAGACTTAATCCATTCAGTTCCTATAAAAGACTATAGAAATTCTGTAAAGTTTAACAGAGAGATTGCATAAAACTTGCTCCAAAATTAGGAAATTCTTACATAATTTTCAAAACAATAACAATGCCATACATCTTTTATAGACCATTCTTTTGAAAATGTAATCTGATTTTTTTTTTAATTTGTTGGAAGACTATATTATTTTTCACCACTGGGTATTCACATACCTTTTAAATCAATTAGGGGTAGGGAACCAGAGCAGCTGGTGTCATGAAAATAAAAAAAAAAAAAGCTTTCGCATGCCTTCTTAGCATTGACTGGAAGCAAAGTTTGAAGTCTTTTCCTCCCCCGCCCCCAATAAACCCCAAATTCTTCCCATCAGTGAGATAACAGAACCAGGGAAAGACCACAGAGGGTTACTGAATTTGAACCAGTCCTACCCCATTCATGGGAATGTTCATGAAGTCTGATATTTGGATTTGAGTTAGAATAGGACCTGGGAACTTGAAAGTCAGGATTATAAAAACTTGAGGAAAAACATATAAAGGAAATAATGAGGAGCATCACGACAAAGGTGGTCATGGGAGAGCAGTTCCCCAAATGCCCTTACTGTTTCAGCAATTGCTATAGCCTATGTTTTCAAATGCTAGTGCTGAAGATTAGATTCTTCAGCTCCCTAAAAACAGCCTGATTTTACAGAGATGTTGAGCTTTGATAATACTCATTGAATTCAATGGGAGCTCCAGCTGCTCAACACATTTAAAAACTACTTTTATTAAATATGGTTATAGGAAACTAA
Organism: Podocnemis expansa; assembly: GCA_007922195.1. Lineage (NCBI taxonomy): Eukaryota > Metazoa > Chordata > Testudines > Podocnemididae > Podocnemis > Podocnemis expansa. Next base: position 25,928,196 of record ML681964.1, on the reverse strand, counting down.
AATTACGCACCCTACTTTGAACACACCTATGCCAAGGACTGGATTCACAAAAGATCTTAGGTTCCTAACTGTTACTATAGGGACCAAAGTCCAATATTATGCCTCATAGACATTAAGAAATCTCCCACTCTACCTGTAGGCACCTTAACACACTTAGCAACTGTGTTTTCACTGTAAAAGTTACATAGGCATTCAAGTTTCCACCTCTGAGCATCCACTGTTGCCTCAGGAAGGTGTCTTGATGTCTAAACCTGCAAGAGAGATCAGAGTCCAACTGAGTAGGTATTGGATCCAATCTGGTAGGCAGCTTCTGAGCACACCTACAGAATCATGTCTCATTCAAAATTTGAGATCACAAGGCAGTGGTGTTACTGCCTCCCTTACAACTATTAGGTCAGTGCTTAGTGTGTCCAGGTGGGATATAGGAGACCCATCTTCAGTCCCCCCCAGCTCCCGCTTGATGGGGAGAAAGGATTTGAATAGGAGTCTCCCACTACTCAGAATAGTGGTCTTAATACTTAGTTATGAAATATTCTGATATGAGGCTCCCTTAGACACTCCTGTTTAAACAGGGCATGCTTTGGCATTAGAGTCACTGGAGCAGGGCAACTGGATCCTGGTTCTCCCAACTTCCAGCTGAGCGCCTGCCTTTACAGAGTCATTTGTACTCTTTGATGTTTCTTTAATTTTTTATGCAGACTAAAACATGCAAACTCTGCAGGACAGACTGAAGCATCTAGCAAACAGGTGATTGCAAATATGGGCGTTTCAGAGGTAGTTTGTGAGAATCTTATGAAAGCACTGTAGTTAAGAAGAGTCAGATGGCCCCTTCCAGTACTGCTTCTGTATCCTTCACCAGCACCTGTATCAAGACAACCTGATCATGGATACCTGTACCCAGATCCTAGTGTGGATTTTCAGAGACTATGTCCTGCATTTACCATTCACAGAAAACCAGGCCGGGAGGATCATCCAGTGTGAAAGATGCCTTCTGGTGGAATCTCAGGAAGCATGTAGGAGTGCTACAGGAGAAGGTGACTAAGCTGAGAAGCATCCGTGTCCGTGAGGAATTCCTCAAGAGCATTTATGAAAAGATGCCAAAGGCTGAGGAAGCTATCCAGCAATAGATTTGGGTGTCACAGTGGACCATAAGCTAAACATGAGACAACAGTGTAAAACTACTGGTGGGGGAGGGAAAGCAAACACCATTCTGGGATACATTATCAGGAATATTATAAGTAAGACATGTAATTCTTCCACTCTACTCCATGCTGATTATGCCTCAACTGGAGTATTGTGTCCAGTTCTGGGTGTCTCATTTCATGAAAGATGGGGACAAATTGGAGAAAGTCCAGAGAAGAACAATAAAAATGACTAATGGTTTGGAATACTTGATTTACGAGAGAATATTGAAACAACTGGGGTTAGTCTGGAAAAGAAGAGACTGAAAGGGGGCAAGATAACATTTTTCAAGTACCTATAAGATTATTACAAGAAGGAGGGAGAAAAATTATGTTCCTTAATCATTGATAATAAGATGAGAAGCCATGGGCTTAAATTACAGCAAGGGAGGTTTAGGTAGGACATTAGGAAAAAACTGTAATTTTCAGGGAGATTAACCACTGGAATAAGCTACCTAGGGAGGCTGTAAAATCTCCATCACTGGAAACTTTTAAGGGCAGGTTAGACAAACACCTGTCAGGGATGGTTTATGGTGGTACTTGGTCCTGCCATGAGTGCAGGGGACTGGGCTTGATGACTTTTCATGAACAAATTGGACAAAGTTCAGAGAAGAGCAACACAAATTTGTGAAGGTAGGGAATACTAAAATCTATGATTATGTTGCTCCATCAGCATATCCCATAGTCTAATGGTTAGAGCCACTCCCATTAGGATTTGAAAAAGGGTCTCCCATCTTTTTTCAGGGGTGGTGTGGGGAATTGAACCCGGGCCTCCCATGTACTAGGACTAAACTCAAACCACTGGGTTAAAAAAAAAAAAAGAATGTATTACTACAACCTCTTCTTCTGCCTCTAGTTCTTGAAAGGAAATAAAAAGGGATTAAGCCTTTAACCTCAACAGAGTGTGTCATGCTCAAGATCCCAAGCAGAGATAGGGATATCCTGGCAACCCAGATTTAGGAGCTTAACACCACATCAAGGATGTCAGTAGCTTACAGAGCTTCCCAAGCAGCATAGTGGCTTTTGTGAATTTCATTGTTCAGAGCCTCTCTCTACCCATGCATTGTACAGAGTGTTTAGGTGCCTAAATCAGTCTTTATGAATCCCAGTGATTTTCTAGGTACTTATGCTCATTTGCAAATCAGTCTCTTTCCTATGTCACTCACATGCACAGAAAAATCCTTCCTGAACTGGGTTGTAAAGCCTTGATCCAGCAAAGCACTGAAAACACATGAATAACTGAGCATACAGGTATTCCCATTGAAGTTGTGTGCGTAATTGCTTCACTCGTTTAGTGAGACAAGGTGTGTGACATAATATCTTTTATTGGATCAACCTCCTTTGGTGAAAGGGAAAAGCTTTTGAGCTTAGCGTTTAAGATAACTGTCATTACCTCATTTGCACCCCTCCTGAAGACCCAGAGTCATGACATCTGCAAGAAGTGAGTACTTAAAGACATTTTTCATTATTTATATTCATATTTAGTCATGTTTACTTAAGAAACCCAAATTATTTCACAATTACATGCAGACTGCTTCAAATAACCATATAATCTTTTTGCTATAACTGCTTTTCTCTTTCTTCTTCACAACCTATTGCTTTGTTTCTCTCCTTTAGTGCCTCAGGTCTAAGTTATGTTATAAGCTCTTTGTAGGGAGGGGAAGGATGGAGCATTTTGTCTTAACTGTACTTTGAGGAATTTATCTCAACTATCCAAAGGGGGCAGCCGTGCCAGCCTAGTTCAGTAAAAACAAACTAACTAACTAAGAGTCCTATGGCATTTAAAGACTTAAATATATTTATTGCATGAGCTTTCATGGGAGAAAAATCCCACTTTGTCAGATGCTTTGAAGATGGGGGAACTTATAGAATGGGAGGAAAGTTCCTCCATCTTCCAAGCATCTGACAAAGTGGGATTTTCTGTCATGAAAGCTCATGCGATAAATATATTTGTTAAGTCTTTAAGTGCCACAGGACTCTTCGTTTGATCTTAACTATGTTGAAGAAAAAGGAGAAGAAACTGATGAACACTGCAGTTTAACTCCAAACTGCCTAGCTATTCAGTACAGTGAAAATACACACACACACACACACACACACACACACACACACCCTGACCAGATGTTTGTGCTTTACTTTTCATTTTCCCCCCCTTCCTTCCCTGAAAATTGCTTATAAATGGTGAATTTTCAGAATGGAGAAAGGTAAATAGTGATGCTCCCCTGTGGTTTGTACTGGGACCAGAGCTGTTCAATATATTCTTAAATAATCTAGAACAACAGGAAACAGTGAGATGACAAAATTTGCAGATGATACTAAACTACTCAATATAGTTAAGTTCAACACAGAATGCAAAGAGTTACAAAGGAATCCTGCAGAACTGGGTGACTAAACAACAAAATGGTGGATAAAATTCCATGTTGATAAATGCACATTGGAAAACATAATCCCAACTATACATATAAAAATATAGGCTCTAAATTACCACTCAGTGTGCAGTGGCAGTCAAAAAGCTAACAGAATGTTAGGCATCATTAGGAAAGGGACGGATAATAAAATGGAAATCATCATATTGCCTTTTTATAAATCCACAGTACACTGCAACTTGAATACTGAGTGCAGATCTGGTTGCCACAAATAAAACATGAAACAACCACCACCCCACATTTGGAATTGAGAAAAGGGCAACAAAAATAATTAAGGGTACAGAAAAGCTTCTATATAAAGAGAAATTAATAAGACTGGGACTATTCATCTGGGAAAAGAGAAGATTTGGGGGGATATGACAGACATTTATACAAATTGTGACTGGTGTAGAGAAGGTAAATGAGGGAGTATTATTTACTCCTCCTAACACAAGAACCAGAGGTCACCAAATTAAATTAATAGGCAACAAGTTTAAATGAACTAAAGGATGCATGTCTTCATATAATGCACACACAACTTAAGGGACTCCTTGCCAGAGGATGTTGTAAAGGCCAATACTATAATGAGATTTAAAAAAAAGAATTACCGTATATACTTGGGTATAAGCTAATCTGGGCATAAGCTGACCACCCAATAAGCTAAAATTGGTGACCTGGGTATAAGCTGAGGTCCCCTTTTGGCCTTGGCCCCTAACCCCCCACCCACTGCTGCTGGCTTCCTCTGGAGTTTCTGACAGCTTCCCTACCCCCAAAATCTCTGCTGCTGCTTTTCCCTTGACCCCCCTGCTGTCTGTTCCTCACTCCTGCCCTCCTGCTCTGCCCTTTCCTCAACTGCTGCCCCCCGCTCACTTCTGTTTCCTGATGTTGCCCCCCTGTACCACCCTTTCCTCACTGTTGCCTCCTGCTCCCACCTGCTCTACCCTTTCCTCACTGCTGCCCTTCCGCTTACTTCTCAGTTTCCTGCTGTTGCCCCCTGCTCCACCCTTTCCTCACTATTGCTCCCTTGCTCCCACCTGCTCTTCCCTTTCCTCACTTCCGTCACCCCTGCTGTCCCCTGCTCTGCCATTTCCTCACTGTTGCCCTCCTGCTCCCACCTGCTCTGCCCTCTCCTCACTGCTACCCCTGCTGACTTCTCAGTTTCCTGCTGCCCCCTATTCCCCCCCTTTCTCACTGCTGCCCCCTGCTCTGCCCCTTTCTCACTGCTGCTCTCTGCTCCTCCTACTACCCCCTCCTCACTGCTACCTCCTGCTGCTCCCTGCTCTGCCCCTTCCTAACTGCTGCCCCCCGTTCTGCTTCTTCCCTCACTGCTGCCCCCCTTCTCTGCACCTTCCCCACTGCTGCCCCGCTGGCTTGTCACTGCCACCCCCCTGCTCCCCTCTCAGTTGCGGTCTGTTGCTCCCCTGATCCCCAACACCCTTTCCACCCCTTTCCCCCTCACCCCCTAACCCCTGCCGCTGCTCTTCCCAGCCTGCCAGGCACCCCCCCCCCAAATCCACGGTCCCTGTTGCTGCTTCCCTGGGCTCCCCAAAAACCCTGGGTCCTCCTGCCACTTTCCCCAGACTCCCCGACCCCCCTCCCCGAAATGCCCGAGCCCTGCTGCCCCTTCCTTGGCCTCCCTGAACCCCCCCCCCCCCCAAAAAAAAAACCCTCCTGGCTGTCCCATCACTTTCCCCAACTCTCCGACCCCCTCCTCAACCCCTGGTCCCTGCCACCGCTTCCCTGGCCTCCCTGAATCCCCCCCTCAATGCCCAGGCCGACCCCTCCCCCCCAGGACCTGCTTACTTGGCCGCTCCTAATGCCGGTGTCCCCTCCTTCCTCCAGCCCCAGCCCTAGCCAACTGCCCAAAATGGCCACCCGGCAACACTGGGGCTCTGCCCTGCCGCATGGTCAGGGAAAGGGCTGCCTGGGGCTCTCTACCATAGTCTCTTGAGTATAAGCCAAGTGCCTGTTTTGAAGCCAATTTTCAGTCACAAAATTCTCAGCTTATACGCAATGATATACGGTAAGTTCATGCAGGACAGGTCCATCTATAACTATTAGGCAGATTGGTAAGGATTGCTGTTTGCCAAAAGCTGGAAATGAATGACGACACGGATCACTGGATGACTACCTGTTCTGCTCATTCCCTATGGAGCATCTGGCATTTTCAACAGTTGGAAGACAGGACACTCAGTTAGATATACCATTGGGCTGACCCACTATGGCCATTTTTACCTTGTTTTAAACTCCTGCCAGTTTTCTCATTGGCTACTTTAACCTAGTCATTACAGTACATCATTTAGAACTTGTCTTTCTCCTGTTTTTCATTTGGGTTTTAAATATCTAGACAGCATTTCATGATGCAATCTGTTGTAACTACAATACCAACATTATGAAATGATTCACATTATCTTACAGCTTTCCAAGTTGCCACTGCAGTGGTCATTTTGTGAAATCAGATATTTCCTAGCAAAGAAGGAGAAATACTAGGCTAATCAGAACTCAGTACAAATTATAATCTGAAAGAAAGGTCAAACAATCAGCATGGAAGAATGTGAACAACATTTCAATTATGTGAGCTCAGAAGAAATAACAGGCTGTTTTGATGTTCTCCGTCAGCATATTATTTTCAGAGTTTCAGAGCTCGATAACACTTAAGACAATTTAACTTCAAACAGTGTGCCATAGTAACATAAATATAGCATATGCCAAATGGAATAGAATAATATACCTACCCACCAAATAACAAAATAAATGTCTTTGTGTCTGTACACATTTTTCTCTAAATATACACAAATTATTCTCTTTGCCTCTAATGAGAGAATATCACCTACGAACTATTTAGCATAGGGGTTTCAGAGCCAATTAATATGAGATGCCAAAGTACTACCCAAATTTATTTAATTCACAAATATATACATTTAAAGATGCTCTTTTTTGACTATATTTTGTATAAATATATACTCTTTTTAATACCCAAATCTAGTTTATTTCACTAGCATTTTGAGAAAATCAGAATGAAAAGATTTAAAACACACACACACAAAAGGAATAAAGCTATAAATCCAGTTTTATAATCCTTTCTTAAATCATGCTATTATGCCTTTTTCATTTGTATTCACAACAACATGATTTAAAGCAACAATGAAAAGACTGAACAGTCAAATTAACTACCTGTCCTGAGTCCAGTTTTGTTCAATATTTTTATCAGTGACTTAAGATGATGGCATAGAGAGTAAATTTAGAAAGTTTGCAGATGATACCAAGCTGGGAGAGGTTGTGAGTGCTTTGAAGGCTAGGATCACAATTCAAAATGATTTGCACAAACAGGTGAAATGGTCAGAGATAAACAGAATGAAATTTAATAAAGATAAGTGCCAAGTACTCCACTTAGGGTTGAACAACCCAATGCACACATACAAAATGGGCAATGACTGCTTAGGAAGGCGTACTGCAGAATGGGATCTGGGGGTAACAGTGGATCAAAAGCTAAATATGAGTAAGCAGTGTAATACTGTTGCCAAAAAAAAAAAGCGCAAATGCCATTCTGGGGTGTATTAACAGGAGTACTGTGAGTAAGACACAAGAAGTGATTCTTCCACTCTACTCTGCACTGATTACTGAGTATTGTGTCCAGTTTTGGGTGACTCATTTCAAAAAAGATGAGGAGAAAGTCCAGAGAAGTTCAACAAAAATGATTAGAGGTCTGGAACATTTGACCTATGATGGCAGATTGAAAGACCTGAGTTTGTTTAGTCTAGAATTGTGATTCCCAACCTGTGGTCCATGGACCACTGGTGGTTTGCAAAGGTACTGCAGGTGGTCTGGGGGGGGGGAAGAAATAATACAATCCAGTATCACAGTCAATGTTACATTATTATTCACAATATAATTTGAGTTACAAACATCCTTGAGTAATATAACATTCTCTGAATTTAAATAATAGCACTTCTGCATGACACCAGTGTGAACCAATCCTCTTTTACACATTTGGTAGTTAGAACGTGGTCCACAAAAGTTTTTGATGACAATGTAGTGGTCTGTCTAAACTAAAAGGTTGGGAACCACTGGTCTAGAAAAAGGAGACTGAGGGGGACACAATGATCGTTTTTAAATACAGCTAGTCCTCACTTAGTGACCTACTCGTTTAGTGACCCCTCAGAGTTATGACCAGCTCTCTGATGAGTTGGTATTATGGCGATGTACGAGAACTCGCATCAACTCTCTCAGATTACCTATATTTACAGTACACTATGCAAACTAAGTTCAGTACATTAGAGCTTAAAACATTTAAAATATATATTAAAAATGTTATAAATGATGCAAAGGTGACATTAAAACTATCTACAGATGGTTGAAAAACCCACTACCAGTAAAGTACATTATGCGTGAAATACCGGTAAGGGCTGCTCCTCGTTTAGTGACCAATTCGTTTATCAACCGGGTTTCAGGAACGGAACCCGGTTACTAAGTGAGGACTACCTGTACCTGAAATGTTGTTTTGAGGAAGAAGGAAAAAATTTTTCTCCATAATCACAGATGATAGGACAAGAAGCGAGAGGCTTAAATTACAGCAAGGGAGGTTCAGCCTAGACATTAGGAAAAAATTCCTGACTGTCAGAGTGATTAAACACTGGAATAAGTTGCCTTGGCATGTTGTAGAATCTCTTATACTGGAGGTTTTTAAGAGCAAGTTAGACAGACACCTGTCAGGGACGGTTTAATACGGGTACTTGGTCCTACCATGAATGCAGGGAACTGGACTCAATGACCTGTCATGGTCCCTTCCAGTTTCTGTGATTCTATGAAACCTTCTTGTTAACTACAGATGTTTCCACAATCTAGTACTATGAAATTTTTATTGCCATTAGGTATCACATTTAGGAGCTTTCAAAATATTATATTTTCCCATCAGTTCTTCCACTGACAAATCCTAATTTACACCAACTATCCTATAGAGATTGTCAATAATTCCGTGTGGGTAGATAAATTAAAAGATAAGGGGATTTGGTTACAACTATAATGTCCTATGTGTTTTATTTTAAAGAATCCAACCAAAGATGCCTTCAAATGCAGCATGATAGGCGAGTCAGCCAAAAAGCTGTCAGCCAGAAGAGAACATTCTTTATCAATCCTTTAATGATATTACCTAGGAAATTTATCTGAAGAAATAATGACTAACATGCACATAATCTTAGTTCCTGTAAGTAGTAATGTGGTGTGCTGAAGGCAACTGTCAATAGTCCCTACATTTTTCTATAGTTTGACTGACAATGGTGGGCCAGATTCTGATACGAGTTCATTTACACTAGTACAAAAAAAGCCCAGTAATTCTGTGTAACTGAGCTCTGATTCTGATCCAGGCCAACTTTTTAAAAATGAAAATGGAAGTTTCTACAAACTGGACATTTTTTTCCTTTTTTTAAATTTTTTTTTTTATTTTAAAAAGAACAAAATGATAACTTGATTATTTTTCATTGTGTAATTCTGGGCCAATATGTATAAATGAATAAATGTAGAAAAAGCAGGGTCTTTATAAACTAAGCACTCTTACAAAGCTTCTGTCTATTCTACTATTATTCCTCATTATGGAGCTGAACAAAAGTTCATTGGTATCTGTGGGAATCTTCTACTGATTTCATTAAGATTTGGATCAAGCCCTAAAGGTATAGGCACTAAAAAGTTTCAAACCAGTAGAAATATTTTAAGTGAAATCATTATAATACCACTTGCCTACAAAAAAGGTTAATAGACAGTATAAAAGAAGCTTTTTACATCCCTTTAATAGAAAACTGATGGGAAATGGTAGAGAGTCTTATGGTAACAGATTCAGACAAAATCAGTTATGAAGTTATGGTAAAAAAAAAAACTACAGTACAATGAAAATTTAAGACTGTGTGCATTTTTATCTTATTGTCAAAGAGACTGCCATAGAGTGCCATGAATAGAAAGTATGTACATCTGAAAAATCATTACAGATGTAAGGCAGCCTTAGAAGCTGTGCTTAATGGCTTCTGAACTGAAGAGGGGGCAACTAATCTTCATGGGTCCTGTATTTGCATGGATACAAAGAGCACAATTAGCTGATTAGCATACTGGGTGCAAAGCACAGTGGGTAATGGTATTTGGGTTTAGTTTGCTCACAAATATATCAATATCTATAATTCTACTAAAGGGAAATATGAATTACTGTCCTTATGTGAACTGCTACTCTCTGTTTGTTTCAAATCTGTCTGGGTTAATTAAGGGGTAAAAACTACCCTCAGGTAAAAAGATGCTTGTGGGAAAGGCAACTGCATGTTTCAGCCTGAAAGAGGAAAAACAGAAGTGTAAAGTGTGCATTGTTTCAATGCTTGGGGCTATTGCCTCTCCTCCTATTGTTTCTTCTCTTCTTTGTTATGGAAGTAGCTAATTCACAGGTACTAAAGACTAAGAGGGCTGAATGTCACTGAGCTCACTGAGGACTCCTTCCCTCTCTGAGGTGAAGAGGAATAGCAGTGGGGTGACCAGCAAGTGGGGCTGGTAGATGGTGAGAGTGGCCAGCGGTGAGCTGGGTGACACTAGTGACTGGAGGGCAGCACCAGCAGATGGAGCTGAGAAACCTGTTCTAGAGGATTGAGACCAGTAGATGGTGTCGGCGGATGGCTGGCATAAAAGACACTTCCTACGTACCCTAGGGTGGGTTGGGAGCCTAGTTAGCACTGATTCTCCAGATCAGTGCCAGTTTTACCATTAAGTTTGTATGTTCTGTTATGTGGTATGTGTTGTTGGGAACTTTGCTCTATACTAAGTTTCCTAGATTAGTGCTGATTGCTGTTATTTGGCCTTTAGCATTTTGTTTTACTACTATTAAAAGTTCCATTTACTACACTCAGACTCATGCTTGTGAGTGGGGAAGCCTTACCCTTTTGGAGTGTCCAGGGAAAAGTGCAGGATTTCCAGAAATCTGGGTGGGGGCTCGAGCCATTTGGTGGTGGTGTGTCATTGGGAAACCCCTAGATATAGAACCTGGCCTTTGTCCTGCCAGCCTGACCTGGCAGAAGGGTTACACATAAAAAAGTGGAACTACAGAGAATAATATGAAAAAGGCTTAAATATTTAAAATTGTCATGTAGCTGGGGGTCATGACTTCTATTCCTGATGCCATGCACATATAGATAACTGTGATGTCTTTAGGAATGTAGTCACAGTTTACAGCTTTAATAAATATTGTTGGTCTGATTCTGCATGCCTTGGTCAGGCAAAACTCCACTCTATGTTGGTGATACAAACATGGCATCAGGAATTTTACACATGCCTTCAGTGACAAAAGCATAAACCTCTGCCCAGGCAGTTAAGCAACGGCTACGATACTTCAATCGGTAGAAATATACATACACATGAAGAGCCACATTTTCTTACCTTAGGTTTCTCCTTTAACTCCCTCCCTGCTCTGCTGATTGGATGGAGAAGGGACAAGGATATAGGGCCTGCTTTCTCCCTATACTCTGTGGAATGATTACAACCTAATAATCTGAATCTGCACAAATTCTATGGAGAATCTGCCCTTAGAAAAGTGAGATATAGTCTATCAAACACAGAACAGTGGTACAAAATGATGACTGTATAGTCAAAAGAATTAAGATCAATAGTTTAGTTACAGACTTCTGTAACTGTCCTTGACATACCATTTTATGATGTGGTTAAATTAACCTGAGTTCAAATATAAATATAGTCAAAATTCCTTCATGCTGTAGTTGCATACATAAATGTGTCACAAAATGGAATTTGCTAGGGTAATTCTCAGGTACATGTAATAGGATTTTATGTTTTCTCCAGCAAGCTCACTTGCAGGTCCAGCTGGTATTGGTTTTAACTGAAAACAGTCACTATCTATGCAGTGGTCTAGGTAAAATGAGCAGGCAATCACTCAGTGGCCACAAGCACACCACAGAAATCATTACCATAATTGGTACCCATGCAGGAAATTTCAGCAGAAACCACTGGGATTGAATGGACACAATGAAAGATTTCCAAAGGGGTAGCCGCGTTAGTCTAGTCCAGCAAAAAAACCAAGGAGTCATGTGGCACTTAAAGACTAACAGATTTATGTTTCGCATGAGCTTTCGTGGGAGAAAAATCCCACTTCATCAGATGCTTCAAAGATGGGGGAACTTACAGAATGGAATGAAAATAAATGCAAGGGAGTGTAAAACATAGGATCTGGTCATAGAGTAACAGCAAATCAGAGCAGTTGTTAGGTTCAAACCCTGGGAAGGCTGAAGTCAAATTACCTTTTGTAATGGGAAAAGAACCCAAAGTCTCGATTCAATCCTGCTCTCATAGCTGCTGCCCTCATGACATCCCGCCACAGCAGCTGTAGAAAACTTAGTTGAGCATGTTCAGTGCAGCCAAGCACTTGCTTTCCAGAAGTTTCTGGACTTCGGCAGCCAGCTCTGCCCAGCAACATAACCCAGCCCCAAAAGATCTCTAAAAGAGATAGCTCCTTTAGTTAGGCATATGGGTTGCATACAAATTTGCATATGTACAAAGAGAAACTTAGCAATTTTTCTAGTGCAGACAAAGTTTTTGAAAGTTAATGAAAATTTTGATGCAAAAGAGTATACTGACTATGCAGTGCCTGATCTGTGGATAAACATAGAGGAATTTATTTCACACCACTGACAGACTAGCACTTATTAACTGTATTAAATCCAGTTAAAATGAAATGCATACCTATTTTAAGAGCAGAAAAGATTATCTACAATAATACTTCTTAATCTTTGCATAGAAATTTAACATTTAAGTAACTTGCTATGCACAAAGGTTAATCTCCAGCATGGTAAATTCTTCACCCATCACCACAGACCTCTGGTAAAATAATCCAGATGAGATAAAACTTCTGATCAGTCAAGATCTAATTTTACTGCTCTTGCATGTTAAAATAGTTTTACTGAAGTAACTGCTTTATAAAAAGTCTTGATATGAAGACTGAGGAGCCCAGATAAATACTTTGAATGGGCTCCTTGTCATGGAAAAGGGCTGAACTTCCATTTTTTATAATATAATACATCAAAGTCCATTATAATCCACACAATGACAACCTCAGGTACATAGTCAGATTTTTTCAACTTGAATGAAAATTTTCATTACTGCAATCCACTGTTGAAAGAGAATGAAAATCACAGGCCTCCAGCAGTAACACTGCAGGATAATCTATTGTCTTGTATTGTCTCAAAGGCTGTAATGACTCCTATCTATGCAACAAATTGAATAAGCTCATCCTAATTATCCGGAACCCCCACAAAGACTGCTATTTGCTTCTAATTGTAAAATAAGAGACCTCAGGTTGAAACATGATAGGCCAGCTAATTGTATTTCAAACACATTTGATAATGCAAAAAAACAACAAACAAAGATGCTAATCTGTTTTATGGTATGGCTTATGATAAAACAAGGAATTTACTATACAACATATTCTTAAATCTAAAACATCAGTTTTCACTGTGTAATGCAAAAGCCTAAGGAAAAATACATTTCCATTTTAATGCACATAAGCCCCTCTGACCAATCCCTCTGTTGCAAAGGTTGACTTACATTTGACTATTTAATTTGAGTGTACTGGTAAGTCACATTCAGCTTTAGACAGAAAAAGCTGGATGGAAATCATTCAAGTGAAAGAATTTTTAAACAAAAGTCTTTGTTCAGTTTTTATTCCATGCTGCAAACTCTGCTGCTGATTTAATATTTTTCCCCTAATGTTCTTTCTTCTCCATTGTGTCATTCATAGCTGCCAAGTTCTGAAATGTGTGCTATTTAGGCTACATAAGAGCTAGGTAGCTAATTCACATAGAACCAGAAAGTTCCATTTATCGCTAGTCGATACTTCCCCAAGAGATGTGGGAGGATGTGTATGACATGGAGCTGAACATAGAGCTGGCTCTAGAGACATGCAAAAGGTTTATCTGAGTGCATGGTGGGGTGATGGGTGGGAGTTGCCTAGAGGTAGCTGAGTGGATGGAAGCACCTGTGTGTGTGTTGGGGGGGGGGGGAATCTGTGCACTGTTTGGGGTGGCAGAATGGAGGGTGCCTAGGGAAGCCTAGGTCCTGAAGTGGGCCCCTTTGCCTACTGCTATCACCTCCACCTGTTGCTGCTGTTGCCACTGGTTTTCCTCTGGCTTTCCACCAGGAAGGGAGCTAGAGAGAGGCTGCTTGCAGAACAGGAACCTTAGCAGCCAGGAGGAGCAGCCGCAAAAAGTTTCTACAACCCATCTAAATGTTGGACATTTCAGCAGGATGCAGGCTACATTACAGAACCACTTTCATGAGTATCACAGGAGGTAGGTGACACTCGACTGCCTTGGACATCGTGTTGCTTTACTGTAGTCATGTAATTCACAAAAAATGCATACAATTAAATTCATTCCCAGGACCAATGTGAAACACTATATCTTGGTGGAAAAAAGTTATTAAACCTGTAAAGAAAAAGCATGGCTACTACTCAGGGCCGTTCCTAGGGGAGGGCAAGGGGTCAGCTGCCCAGGGCCCTGCGGGGGCCACACGCTTCCCCCCCCCACGCTAGGGACTGGGCAAGCTGGCCAAAAGTGAAAGCCCAGTTCACAGAGCCAGCTTGCTTCAGGCTGCGTGTTGCAATACAGTAGATCAGCGTTGCAACAAAGGTGAATCATTACGATTCACAATGGGGTGCTAATTGTTGTTCAAACAACCTCTATGCCTGCTCTCTGAGTCAGTACCTCTTTGGGCTTCTCTCATTCACATGAAAAGGACTGAGGTCACTGGCAAGCAACCTTTGTGTTTTTTATCAATAGACTGAATGAAGAAAAGAAATAATTGTGAACACTGCCTTATTCTACCATTTCTGGGATATGGGGATTGCAGTTATTTTTGCAAATTAGGATTTGCCTCTTTTTTCAGTGGGTTGAGAATTCCCTTGCTTGCAACAAAAGTTATAACTTGTAGATTTAAATAAAAACTCCAGAGATTTAACTGATAATTAAAAAGAAAAGAGAAAAGCAAACTGTTCTAGTAGGAGCCTGTGTTACAAAGTATGCTATATTTTCTACAATTAGAAGCCTAAGTAACAATAAAATCCAGCTAAGGGGTGGATCTGCTGGAAGGAGAAGTTATAACAAGGTCCTAATCTGCAGGGGGAGTGGATAGCCCCATTGTGTTGCTACCTTATTAATGGTGCCAGGGGTCACCAGTCCAAGCAGAGAGGGCTAGCACTCCTTCAATCACAATATTGTGGACAATTGTGTGTTCATGAAAACTCATGCAGACTCAGGGAGCAGATAAAGAGCAGAGGTGAAAGTGGAACCCAGAGGGGCTGCTTTAGTTCCTGGGATTTGGCAGTGGAGAAGGGAGCAGGACCTGGAGGGATTTGGACAGGCTCAGCAGCAGACAGGATCTTCCAGGACCTTTCTTTCCAGCCTGGCATTGGCTCTCTTCTCCTTCCCCTGTATCAGCACTTCCATCTCATGTCCCCACCCAGTCACCCCCCATTTGCAGGGAGCTTGCACACACACACACACACACACACACAAGGCTACTGCATGCAATTTTAGAGACCAGACATACTTCCTGATTTGAGACAGGAGTATGGCATGTGGGATCGCCGTCTGCATGTTCCATGTAGGTGATCTCAAATTAGATGCGTAACAGAAGCAATAGATGCCTCAAGAGAAAGGATGAAAGCCATGACAGATTACCACCCACCCAACTGCCGCCCCACCCCAGCCATGGTCATTTCAATTTCCTGGCAGCGGCGACTTTTTTTCAGTGGAAGGTTGCTGCATGGCAGAGGAGTCCAGAGCTAGGTCCACAGGAAAAAAATTTGACAACCACTTGCTTAAGGGCGGCTGAGAAACCAGACCCTGCACTCCGGTTCTGCTGCTTTTGGCTGCCTTGCCTGGTCCCTGGCAGGGGATGGACGGCACAGGAGCCTGCCCCTCCCCTGGCCTGGCTGGCCCCGCACCCCAGTGCCCGGGGGATTGAGTGGGGGACCCTGCAGAGGGTGATTCGCCCAGGGCCCCGCACCTATCTAGGGATGGCCCTGCTACTACTAAAGTCTGAGGAGAAACATTCATAAAATATGAAGTCACTGCTATAGGTATCAACATCGGTGACACGACAAACAGGCAGCATGGTCATTACAATTTATCCCTATCAGCACAGCAACATGGAGAATATAAGAGAATCAAAAAACCATAGCAAAGAGATAGTTCAGAACAGCTTTACCAAGGCAGAAGGAAGTCAGTACTGGGACACAATAACTGGTAACCTTTCATCAGGGCTGGTCTTAGAGATATGAAAAGCAAACTAAAGTTTGGACTCCTAAAGTTACTACTGGAGGCACAGCTGTGATGTCCTGGTTGGCTTCTTTACCAGCAACAGCACTTGAGGAGACAGAGTCTTACTGTGGAAACCTGAGGCTTATTGATCTCCTGGTATACAGAACTTACACTTATGTGAGAGGTTGTCTCTTTGGGACATTCACCACTACAGCAATGAGCAATCACTATTCCCTTCACTCAGCATCAGCATCTGTGCCCACTATCCAGCCTCTACCACAAAGCTCAACCCAGAAGCCAGACTATTTACTGGTGCTAAGACCAATGTATTCACTTCTTCAAATGACCCATGTTCACTATTTAGCAACATATGAAGCTGATCAACAATTCAGAAAGATTCAGACAAAAATAACAGGGTTAATATCTGAAAACAAAAGAGCCCAACCTTTTCAACTTAAGTGTTCCCAGATATATTATCATTACAGTCACCAGTCAGATGAGTGGAAAAGTTAGACTATTTTGCAAAAGTTACAAAGTGGAAAACAAACTCTGCCATTTTCCTCCCCTCTAAAAAGAACAAATAAACAAAAATCAGTTAAATCAAAAGCAGACTGCATTATTTTGTTTGTAGATTCTACTGAATTTTTTTTAAAAAGAGAAACTTCAATGACAAAAATTAAGTAAAATTGTCATTTCTGACAAAAGGCCATTTTAAATCAATTTTGTTTCATGCAGAGAATCTGAAACAGTTCTAGTAAGAACAGAATCATACAGCTGGAAGGGACCATGAGAGGTCATCAAATCCAGTCCCCTGTACTCATGGCAGAAAGGAAGCATCTTGGAAGAAGGAACATTGCTGTACAAGGAAAATAAAATGTATGCCATGTATTTGTGTAATTCTACATAGTTAATCTCATGCTGGGGTCTAAAAACTTTTAGGGATTAGACACATAACTCTCTTTGCTAGGCACAGAAAAATGTTAAACACTAATTCTAAGTTTTCCCAATTGAGGCCCAAACTCAGTTATGAAACAAAATCTAGAGTCACAGCTTAAACCTAGATACAGAATCTGCACAAGTAATCAACTCTAATTCTCTGTGCCCAGTTTAATTACAAAATAACATTTGGTATAGCTGCTAAACACTTAAGGTGACCTCTTGGTTAATCCTATATGTGGTATTTACAGGTCTCTGCTCTACTGTAGACAGGATCATTATTTTTAACATATATGCAGTACTAAGTAGACTACATTACTACAAATAATGAACATTCTCCCAATATCCATACAAGAGCCTTTTGCGGATTAAAATATTTTCAATGTGTAGCTTTCAAAATGAGTTGTTAAGACTTAATATGATGCAAAGTAATTTTTTCTTTGTTTCATGCCAGATAATTGAACTGAAAAACTGATAATTCTTCTTGCCCACTTTAATTTATTATAGCTAGAAGGGCCACTGAAGTGAGGCAGGCTGATGCACATCATAGCCTGTCAAACCAACTTCATAGCACACATCATACTTTCTTTTTAAATGCAAAGAGCTTATCTAGCTACCAGATATTTCCAGCTGCAATGTTGTTTACTTTGCTCACTCTTAATATTTATTTGTACTCGAACTAAGTGGGACAACTTTATCAGTGGAATTATATCAAATAATTCAATAAAGTTACAATGGGAAGAATTTGACCCATTAAGCAATAACTGCCTGTTCATTTTTTATTTACAGTTTATTTTCAGCTTCCCCTTCTCAAGAGGCCACCAAAGAAGCTTCTTCTGACAAATATATGGGAAAAAAAAGCCCAGTGCTACTGCAGTTGTTGGTCATACCACATTTGGCCTGCATAAACAGCAATCAGTTATAATCAACAACTTTTTCTCAAAGTACGAGTAACTTGAGAACTTTGTCTCTATGAACAAGTAACATAAATATTGCAAAACAAGTGACAACATAAATATTTGCACCTTCATTCTGAATGTGGTTTCAGAACAAGTGGGGGACCTAAAGCATACAGCTGTTGAACAAACATCTTACCATCACTGTTGATACAGACCACCTCTGGAACTTGAGTGCCAGGTCCACACTGTTTCTCATTATCTGGTATGCACTCTTCTAGTCTCACTATTCGCCACTCATAGCAAGAGGGCTCCTCACATGGGATAGCTTCAAGCAGATGAGGGCAATTACCAGTCCCTCCAGTAGGTTCATTTGTGATGGACCGCTTTCTTAATTTAAAACCTAAAGAGTAAACAACAAAAAGATAAAGAATACACTAATTCAACATAAAAAGGTGAAATGAAAAGATTTATATTTGCCAAGAGTTGAATAAAGGGCTCTGTGTTTCTTTTGTAACAGTCAACACCACACTCAGATACAGACAGCTACATTCTTTACATTGCTGAGGTAGACATCAACTGTAGAAAACAGTTCATTGAGATGGAGGGCCATTGAATGTGTAATACTTGTGGAACTAGCTGTGCTTTAGACACCTTCTGTCCCACTGGAGTGCACCTTTTACATGACACACCTGGCTTCTTGCACCTCACTGAGTGAAACTGCAAGGTCCAACCTCTTTTTCTTAAGTTGGATCTCTGGGCTGAAGCCCCCTAGTTTCCCAAATCATGTTAATTCAGCAGGACCAAGTGAGTCAGGCACCTGCAAACCTCCAGAAGCCTGTAACAGTGCTTAATTAATGACTCAAACAGCTTCTTCAAAACAACACATTTATTGTTTCACAGAAGGTATCAATCACACGAAGCAAAGGGTTACAGCAAAGAGCCCGTGTACACACATTTCAATTTATCTAATACCTTAAATCTTTCCTTTCCACTTCTTAAGTTCCATTCAGCCCAGCTAACCCCCAACTTGGGGGCAAAAGTTTGTTTCCATAGCATGGTTTCTCTTCCTGTGTGTGTCTCAGTCAGTTTGTCAACTTCAATCTGCTGATACCCCACTCCTCCACTTCTTCTTTGGCCAGCCTCATTAAGCTTTTACTATTCCCTCTTATCCTTTGCTGTATTGCCATCCCTTCACTTCCAGACTGGCTACATCCATCTATTCTCTCAGCTAATGGTTTTCCCATTCTTTGCTTAAGACTTCTTGGTGTAATTTATTATTTCTTTCTTGCTGGTTTCTCCCTTACAGTCTCCTTTTATTTAAGCATCCCTATTCAGGCAGGGTAACAATACACAGGGCATATGGCATTTTTCAAACATATACCTCCTTTAACTCCCTCAGTCTCCACACCATGTAAATCAAGGAGGAGACCGTTTTTACATATGTTTGTTTATAAATGTTAATTCCATTCAGATAATTTGAGTACAACAAACAGTTTTTAAATTTTTTCATTGTTGTTAAGTAATTCAAAAGCAGTGAATTTCAGTTCATATTTTCTAAGATTGCTCCTAAGGAGTTGTGCAGGATTTGCATCCAAAAGAGGCTTAGAGAGTGTGAAACAGAGGGACTCTGATGTGACAAAAATGTTCACAAGCATTTTCTATAGCTGCAGCTACTGCAACATTGGAAGCAAAATGAGATTCAACCAGTGATTTTCAGACTACTGAAAAAAGCCTGTGAATGAAATATGTATTGAATATCCTGATTCTAGTGCTCAGAGTACACCACACTAGGGAGGTATGGCCTCTCTGAAGGATTGAATTGGTTTTGAGGTAGCAGGATGTCCAATAAAAATAGTGAGAGAGGAGGAAGAAGCTCTGGCAGAGACCAAAAGAGGAGGAAAAAAGCCAAGGAACAGTGGGTAGAAAGAAAAGGAAGCAGAAGTGGGGAAGGAGAAACAGGAAGGAAAGCTGAGACAATATGGCAGGGGGGAAAAAAAAAAACCCCAAGAAGCAAAGATAGGAGGAGAAGCGGGAAAGGAAAAAGCTGACAAAGGCACAGATATAATTAGATATAGAAGAATAAAGGGGTAAGCAAACTAAAACAGAAAGAGGGAGAGATATGAAAAGATGAGAGGGGGAGTGAGGGGTAGAGAGGAGAAAAGGGGGAATAACAATGATAAAAGGGTGAAGAAAAAGGTAATGTTTGCTTTCCACTCATGAATTCACAGCAGTAAAATGCACAGCTCTGTCAATCCAAGTAATAAATGGATCTTGTGTTTCCTAAAGTACCACATATGGAAAGCAAAAAGTATGAGAGAACTCATGACAAGGAGCCTAGGATTCACATGATCACAATGTAATGCCTGAATTCCTCTCATCTCCTCGTCCAAATGCCTTTGCTCTCTCCAGTTTGATATCCCTTCCTGTTACGTTGTGAATGTATGTTAGAGGGAAGGAAAGGAGAATTCCCTGTTGTATTCATGGGTGGATTCTTATTCAGTCCTGCTTCTGACCACTCAATAGTACTAGAAATAGAAGTGATTAAGTGGAAAATCCAGGTTATCCAGGGATACATTTGCAATGCTTGAGTTCCCTCATCATGACTTACAAGTGCAACTCTGCTTTGGACAGTAACAGTAGGAAAGTTGGAGTTTCACAGAAGTTAACTAGAACAAAGTATAGCAAGAGGAAAGTGTGCTATAAATATTCACTACGGGAAATTAAAACAATATACAACATATTGATGCTCATATTTGAACAACTATGTACAATAAGCAAGCTTGTAGGGAAACAAGATAGGTAAATATGAACATCTAAGAAATACCTCCAGGCATATAAGCTGTTTACTGCAGAAGGAAATGTGACACTCCTCTATGTCTACATCTGACCTATTCAGCTATTACAAATCAATTCAAGATGTTAAAACAATCAGATGGGGGAGCAAATTACAAGCCTAGAAATAGAGGGGTTTATCACATGAAACAACAGCTAGATGGGAGAACCATAAAATGACTTAATTAGAAGATTTTTTTTTTTATATTTGAGTTTAAACCTCTCCATATCATACAACTGTCTATGATCAGATTTTATCACATTTCCTCACACCAGCATTATCCACACTGGCACAGACCAGGCAGAAATACAGCAATCCATACTCAAGTTGGAAAATGCATGATAAGGATTTGGAAAATAAAAGAAGCAAGCCAAAAGGACAAACTGCCTCTCCCTATCCATCCCTATCTTGCAGCAGAAAAGTTAAATCACATCACATAAAACAAAAATGGGAAGCAGAATTCCAGCGAACCAGAGATTTTGGGCAGATATTTTCCACAAGGTACATACCACCATCTTCTCACTACAGCTGAGACAAAGTCATCTGAGGTTTTTTCCATGCACCGGTAATCACTATCATTAAACTCAACCAACCCTATCTCCAGTGGAGAAACAGACCATCACATGCACGCACTCCTCGCTAGCCCAAAGTACTAACATTTATGACTGCATACAGTTTGAAGAAACCCCATCCTATCATATTTCCTAACTCTAGAAAACAATAAAGATATAGATTCAGATCAGCAGCAAAGAAATGCTTCTCTACAGTATGAGTCCCAAGAGTCAATCCTATAATTACAATGTAGCTAAAGAAAACAATAAATAAGCAATATGGAACAATCAGCTATTTTTAACAATTTCAAGCTAAAATGTATTGAATGTACATATCATTTATTTGCTGATGCATGGCTCTCATGAAGTGGGTTGCAGCCCACAAAACTTAAGCCTGAAAAAATGTATTAGTCTTTAAGGTGCCACAGGACTCGTTGTTTTTGCTGTATGCAGACTAACACAGCTACCCCTCTGGAACTCATCACCATGTTAAGCTTGTACTTCCCATCTTTTGTTCTGTGTTTGTACAGTGCCTAGAACAATGGGTGTTCATCCATGAATAGGCCTAAGTGAGACGGTAATAGAAATTATCATCACTACCACTGTCTGTGTACAGACTGAAGTGAGGCTGGTAAGATGGAGAAAACAACCTAAAATGTTCCTTTAAGCAATTGCGTGTGCCTGGCATTTTTCATCACAGTTTGCAATTAAGGGGATAAAGCTGGATGCTCTCTGGTTTTAGATGAACATATAACAACAGTAACTAGGCCCTCATCTACTCTGACAGTGAAGTTTGACATAACAATGCTTACCTAGACTTTCTGCAGCTTTTCTCTCCATTAATAGAGCATTAAGTTTGAATTAAATGGTGTTGTAATTCGATCTGATAGCACTACCTACTCCTACATATGGCATAGCACTGAGGCAGAAATTTACAACTGAAATTTACGCCCATTTAGCCAGAGAGTACCTCTAATATTGATTTTGCTGTTTCTCCAGTCTGCTACACCATAGCAACACACCTCCTCCCCCACCTGCACCCCCGAAAAGTTTTTAATTAATTTCTCTCTCTGTATGGAGCACTGTGCCTCTCTATTGTGCCTGCAGCAGAGAAACAGCAAGGAAAGCTTTTCCTGCCCAACCCCCCTTTCAAAAAAAAAAAAAAAAGGAAAAGAAAAGAAAAAGAAAAAAGAAGTTTGCTGATGATACCAAGCTGGGAGGGGTTGCAAGTATTTCAGAGGATAGGCTCACAATTCAAAATGATTTGGAAAAACTGGTGAAATGGTCTGAGGCAAACAAAACAAAATTCAATAAAAACAAGTGTAAAGTACTCCACTTAGGAAAGAACAATTCATTGCACTCATACAAAATAGACAAAGATTGCCTAGGAAGGAGTACTGTGGAAAGGGTTAGAGCCCTGCACGGATACAAATATGTGGATCCATATCTGACCTGCATCCGCAAGAAATGGTCCGCAGATATCCATGTTGTATCCGCAGATGTGGATATAATGTGGATATCCACAGATATCTGCATATTTGCAGGGCTTTAGCTCTGTGCAGATAAAAATATGTGGATCCGTATCCAATCTGCATCCCCAGGAAAAGGTCCATGGATATCCATGTTGTATCTGCGGACGCGAATATAATGAGGATATCCACGGATTTGCAATGATCTAATCTGGGTGTCACAGCAGACCATAAGCTCAATATGGGTCAACAGTGTAACACTGCTGCAAGAAAGGCAAACATCATTTAGAGATCTATTAACAGGAGTATTCTAAGTAAGACACAAGAAGTAATTCTTCTGCTCTCCTCCACCCTGATTGTGTCCAGTTCTGGGTGCCTCATTTAAGGAAAGATGTGGACAAACTGGAGAAAGTCCAGAGGAAAACAACACAAATGATTAGAGGTCTGGTATACTTGACATATGAGGGGAGATTGAAAGAGCTGAGTTTGTTTAGTTTAGAAAAGAGGAGACTAAGAGGGGACATGATAACACTTTTCAAGTATCTAAGAGGTTGTCATGATGAGGGGGAGACAAAAAACCTGTTCTCCTTAATTTCCGATGATAGGACAAAAAGCAATAGACAAATTACAACAAGGGGTGTTTAGGTTGGACGTTAGGAAAAAATTCCTAACAGTCAGGGTGATTAACCACTGGAATAAGTTGCCTAGGCAGTCTTGTTTGAATGTGGATCTTGCCTTTATAATTCATGCCTTTGACACCTTCACATCTGATTTGTGAAATATTCATGCATGGGGCTACATCTTAAATATCCTTGGAACCTGAAACTAGCACAGAGCTGGCTAAGCAGGGTATGAACAGTGCTCAGCAAATGAACATCCTGCTCTAAGATTTGCATTGGTTGCCTAATGATCTGCTGGTGAATTTTTAAGGTGATCTTGTAAATAAATCCCTGAAGGGCTTAGGAAATTACCACTTTAATGATCTCTTTTTCTGTGATACTGGCACAGCTGTGATCTGGAGAGTTATTCCAGTCCTGTCCCTCTCAATTTAAAAGGAAGCCCTCAACATAGTAATTGTCCTCAGAAAGCTCAGATCTATTGATCTACAGTACACTTTAGAAAGATCTATTGATCTACAGTACACTCTAGAAAGATCATGTCTTTTCCAAGACCTTTGGGGAGAAAGGAGAATGCTGAGTTGGTATTTATAGATAGGTTTGGTTTTGGGGTTTCTTTTAGTTGGCTATTTTTTGAGGCTGTTCTGAGGTCTCTTGGAGGTATAAGTATGTACCGTCAAAGATGTTTAGGGTCTTGGAAAATTGTTTTGAAGTATTGTCTACAAACTAAGTAAATTGAAAATAACTTTGGAAAGGAGAAATTTAAAATGTTCACATACCCTTTTTGGTTTGCTGGTCATCACAATTTTCATAGGTGCATGGTCCCCAAGCTGACCATGACGACACTTCGCATTCTATTGGACATGGGATATGGCACAATTGGGTGGTGCTGGGTACAGGTCCTGTGCACAGGCTCCGATCCACAGGCTTGGAAGCTGCAGACAATAAAGAGAACATAGTCTGAACAATTGCATAATGCTCTGCTGCAAGTTGACATCATTACTCTTCAGTCAAAGTTTCTGTCTCATCATATTAATCTGATTAAGTCAGATTAAAACTATTCTTTTAAAAATAAAACAATACAACATCTAGTGAACTCATTGCATGGAATGAGACAAACCAGATTATGTGAAATCAGGAAGATTCCACAAATATTCTCTAGGCCCTAGCTCTTGCAGTTAACGAATGGAATACATTATTACAGGAGTTCTTCATACTGCCCTCCATCCAAACCAATCTTCTGCTCTTTTACTGAGTGCATCTTGACTGGAACAAATGAACCAACAGATGTGTGCATTTTCATTCACTTTAATAATGTGTTAACTTTAAAAGCATAGTTATAACCACATAAATGCTAACACTTGAAAAACAGACCAGATCAGACATTTGAATTTAAATCACTGAAATATAATGACGACAGACACTGTCTATATATTTTCCATTGACTCTAAAGCCTTCCCATGCACACAGAAAAGCACC
Source organism: Podocnemis expansa (assembly GCA_007922195.1). Lineage (NCBI taxonomy): Eukaryota > Metazoa > Chordata > Testudines > Podocnemididae > Podocnemis > Podocnemis expansa. Next base: position 25,903,536 of record ML681964.1, on the reverse strand, counting down.
CACCTATAAAAGTTGTGCAGTAGTGGATTCTGTTGTTCAAGAAAATTTGTATTTAATATGTTTTCTGCTATCCATCCACATGAAGAGATCCGTGCAGGCAGAAGACCTATTTCATGAAGACTAGGTAAGGCTTATAAGAGAGCAGAACCACCCTGTTTTCTTATGTGGAGGACCAGGCTATAGCCTTCAGTACACTATGGCCCAACCTCTGCTGTCCTCCAAGCACTGAGGCACACTGGGATACCCTTCCTGGCATATATGTTTGATTAGGGTATGGACCAGCTCCATATGAGGAAAAATTAATAAGACTGGGACTTTTCAGCTTGGAAAATAGACAACTAAGGGGGATATGATATGGTGCTATAAAATCATGTCTGGTACAAGGAAAAGAAAGGAGGAAGCATTATTTACTCCCATAACACAAGAGCTAACGGGTCACTAAATGAAATTAATAGGCAGCAGGCTTAAAATTAACAAAGGAAGTATTTCTTCACATAATACAGAGTCAACCTGTGGAACTCTACCAGAGGATGCCGTGAAGAACAAAATTAAAGAGTTCAAAAAAGAACTAGATAAGTTCTTGGAGAACAGGTTCATTAATGGCTATTAGCCAGGATGGGCAGGGATGCAAAACCATGCTCTGAAATGTCTCTAGAGTCCATTTGCCAGAAGCTGAGAATAGGCAACAGGGGATGGAAAATTTGATGATTACCTGTTCCATTCATTCCCTCTGAAGCACCTGGCATCAGTCGCTCTTAAAAGAGAGGATAGTGGGCTAGAAGGACTATTGGTCCGACTCAGTATGCCAGTCTTATGTTTGTATGTACACGCATGTCAAACAACAAATGCATTACTGCATTGCAATCCACTTCTACTAATAACTCTAAAGAGAAGCTCTTTCATATTTCAGCTCCTTACTTAAAATACTTAAAACTAAGCACATAATATAGATCAGTCATTCAGCTTCCCTCTGTCCAATTGTTTAAAAAGATGTGATTCACTGAAGTACCATAACTCTGCTCCTTCTGAGCTATGTTTTCAAAACATGGGATTATGATATTAGAACTCTACTCTGCCACCTCTATTCACCTTCAGTAGAACCTTATGCTGCATGTAACCCCATTGGTTACAACTATTTGCAGAGCAAGATACCACTCAGAGGGAGCATGGATGGCTCCTGAGGATCACAGTAACTTACAATAACAAGAGAGGTTTAATGGAGGAGCTGCATGTTACTGTTAAGGTAGCAGAGTCTCTTACTCACATGCATATGTGTTGCAAGCACCTGCTTCTGCCTTACTTACCCTTCAGGTAACTCACACCTCTTTTATCCACAGACCACACAGGAATGATCTGTAGCTACTTTTTGAGAGTGAAGGGGAGGAAAAGGTAGCATCCTGTGGAAGTCCTTCCCATCCTGGTATTCTGTGCATGATTCTATACTTCTTTGCTCCATTCAGCAAAGTTGTAGTGTGGAGATGGTACATAGCTCTTAAACACTATTTCCTCCAGCACTTACTTCTTCTAACACAAGATGACAATACAAGAAAGAAATTTTCTAAATGACACTTAGGGTTGCCTGAAGGCTGTTCCTAATGTGCATGATCAGCATAAATAACATGCATAATTTACAGCACAAGTAAATGTAAACAAACAATTTGCATGTAACTATCTTTATTGAACAATATTTTTAAAAAAGCAGGAGTTAGCAAGTCACCATTACTTTTACGTGTAGCCTTTACCTTTAATTATTAGGTCCCTACATAGTTCTTACTCAAACTCCCTTGGAATTTATTTGGGAGCTTGCCTAAGCAAAGGTGGAATTAAAAAGAAAGTGTTCTGGGACTCTGAGGCACAACCCTGCAATGTGGGCCTTGTGGAGTCCCAGTAGAAGCACAGGGAAACATCCTGAAGAATTTCAGAGAGGTAGCTTTCAGAGCCATAACTAGGGCAGGGGAACTGGGGCTCTACCCCAGGCACTGTATTAAGAGGCCCTGTCTCATCTCTTGATTGAGGACACATTCTGTGCTGCTTGCTAGATCAGCAAAATGAACAAGGAGTCCCGAGGCACTTTAAAAAACTAAAAAAATAATTTATCGCATGAGCTTTCATAGTACAAATTCTCCCAGGAAAGCTCATGTGATAAATAAATTTACTAGTCTTTAAAAGTGCCCTAGGACTCTGACTATTCTTCTGAAGAACTCTCCTAGACCTTGCTGATGCAGAAGAGCAGTGTACCTACTACTATGTTCCTTTGTAAGGTGCCATATACTCCCTTCAGGGCAATGAGTCCCCCTCCTCACTAGTGCTTTGTGTGATAAGTACTTCTTCCTCTCAGGGAACAAAGGGGAAACAATTCCTGGGCTTCCATAATAGCAGGGACTGCAATTGTGTCTGACCTTAAATAGGTTAAGTCAGATGGGCAGGCAGAAGGTTTCTTGAACTCTCTCCCACTAGACACCTGTATGAAGACCAGACAGCATACGGCTCTGAGTAAACACCTCAGTTTCTTTTCCACAAAGAATATCGTCTGCACTGTTCATATACGACCTGTTGAAACTATCTGCCACTTCAGTCCTTCAGCTTTAAGCTAAAGCAGGAAAAATTTTAGGATATAAAAGTAGTAAAATAACTCTCTCAATGAGGCACATTTTATGCCATCTTGTTTACTATCCTTCAGTGTAAGATGAAGTTCTTATAAGTTCTTATGATGACTATGTCAGCTACTCATTCAGGGTTTTATTCCCCTCCCCTCCCCAAGCAACTTCAGTAAAGTAGTGCACTGGTGGGAGCGAATAATTATTTGAAAATGTTTCCAACATCTTAACATTGAGGTTGTATATCACACTGCATTAATCAGAATTTCTTTATTAGATAACAGTAAATTAAGCAAATTAATCTCCAGTAAATTTTGGTCTTATTTACTTTGCAGTAATACAGTAACAGATTATAGTAACAGACTATTACAATGATGCACAGTATGAATATACTGTGCATTCAGTCACTCCAATTCAACTTAGTCAAATAGCTGCCCACACAGAAGTGGGAAAAATATTTCTAGGTACAACTTTTTTTTCCTGCTCCCAAATGCAGATTTGGGTCAACCAAAACATTCTGAAAATTTGCATCAACCTCTAAATTGTTTCCTCTAAATTGTTTCGACTAAAAAAAGAAAAAAAAGCAGCAAAACTTAAATGAACCATTCTGACATTATGAAAATGAAACCTTTCCATTGGGTTGAGGCAGGATCATAAGTGGATTTGAGGATTATATGAAATGGATGTGTTGGCAGTAATACTCCTTTACTGCCAATAGTTAGGGCACTCCCCTGAGGTACGGGTCTTCAGAGCATCGTCTTGAGCCTGAATCTTCATTTCTGGGATGAGTGCCTAACCTCCAGGCCAATGGTTTCCAATCTGGGGTCTGGGGACCCCTTGGGGTCTGCAGAATTATTGCAAGGGGTCTGTGAATACATTCAGTCCTAGCCACTGATGGACAGCAATCCATGCTGAAGAGGGCTCTAAATCAGGGGTGTCAAACTTACGGCCTGCGGGGCTGGATCCAGCCCACGGGGCTGCTGCCTGGATAGTGCCCGTACACTGTCTGCAGCATAGAACTTCAAAGACAGACTCGGGCACAGCAGGGTGAGGTGTGCCTCTGACTCACTCCCATGATCCAAGTCACAGCACAGGGGAACAAAGGAAGTGCTCCAGCAAAACCTGGCTCAGTTTTGCTGTGGTCTGCCAGCCAATCAGATTTTCAGTCACAGCAGGCTAGGACGGCTCCGGAGAGGCACCATATTGCCCCCCATCCAACTGTTCACTGTCACTCAGTCAGCATGCTAATTTGATCAACAGCACATTGCACAAATCACAAATGAAAAAGGAAAAACTGGCTGAGGCCCATGTGAGAAAAAGCCAATCAAAAGCCAGCTGGGATTGAGCCAACCAAATGCCAGTATTCTGCATGATTGACAGTGATGGGCTGGGAGAGGCAGGAACCCAGCCGGCCTGTGACTGAGTGATTTTTTTGCCTGCCACCAGGAGATAGGGGAAGACATAAGTGGGGAGGGGGAACAAGGCAGGGAAAAGGGAAGGTGTGGGAAAGCCTGCAGGGGTTGAGGAGGGGAAAAGGGAACCCATGCCACTCCGAACATGGAAGGAGAAAGGGTTGGGGAGTCCATGTGGCCACATAGCTTGCAACAGATGTCCTGCCTTTCAGTGTGCACCCCCACATTGAATGGGTTTGAAACCTCTGCTTTAAATGAATTGTATTTGCCTGCTGTGAGCAGCCTCACCCTAGATATGTCCCCACCCCTTGGGATCAGGCAGGGACCAGGTCCTCCACTGCTGATCCACAGCACTGCTGCCTGCAATCAGTCCCCAATAACAACTATTATCATTTGGGGTGTCCGTGAATTTTTTTATGTTAAAAAGGTGTCCTCATATTCAAAAGGCTGGGAACCACTGCTCCAAGCTATAAATTATTCTGGAGGGTACCAGGGGAGGTGGGGAGTGTGTGCCAGGGAGAATCTCTCAATCTGTCCTGTTGAAGCGGTTTTACTTTGCACAAATAATTATGGGAGCAATGCCAAATCCACTTGGCTAACAGGGCACAACCAGTTTTTTTACATGTCAAGGCTGTTTCCACACTCTGGCACTCCGAGTGCAGAAAGTGGGGGCCCGCAAAAGGCCTGAAAAGCCAGTGGCCTTAAAGCCTGCTCTTAAAACTCTGCAAGGCCTCCAAGTTCTAGGCCTTGGAGTGGTATCGCTGCCACCACCCAAATGCAAAAAACTCTTGAAAACCCAGGAAGGCGCACTTGGGAATTCCCTCCTATGAGGTACTTGCAATCACTTTTATTCCTCCCCCAGGAAAGTGACTGAACTCCAGCTGCAATATGAGCTGGAACTGGAACAGAGTCCCCTTTAGTAGCTGGCTGTGCAGTCTGAGGCACATGCAGACAAACCTCTTGCCCCTCAGGACACAGAACCAGAGCTTACTTAAAAAGTAAAATCTTTAATTAAACAGAACAGATAAGAAACACAGAGAGTTGCTTCTCTGGGATTTAACTTAGGTACTTACAGGGTAATGGGGGGGGGGTTTACAGGTGCTCAGCACAGAGAAATCCAAAAACAAATAAAAAACAAAGAAAATACCCTGACCGCGTCTAAGTACACATTCTCTGTTCTACCCACACCTGGTCAGTAACAAACTTAACTTATTTTTGGTAAGGATGTTGCTGGATTCTTCCTCAGGTCCCTCTGGCCTCCTCCTGATCCTCCCAGGAGCTCTGCTGCATCCCAACAGGAACAGGCAAAGCTGCTGTTCCAATTCAAAAACCTGTGCTTTGTTCCTATTGGCTGTCCTGGGACTCACTGACCAGAGTGTTAACCCCTTCCTCCCCAAGGGTTACTACAGTACACTTAGCTCTTTCCTTCGATTTCACTAGATTCCAGAACTATTACATTTCAGGTTGACTATAACATTTTGGTTTTGACATTAAATACTCCCCCCTCCCAATTTTTTTAATTCACAAATAATTCTAACACATTTGGATTTTGGCTAAAGCTGAATAAATCTATTTATTTTTCAAAACAGTCAATAAATTGAAAAAAACACAGCAGTTCTTTGCATAGCTCTGTTTTCCTATATCCTTCCTTAAAACACTGTTTTAGCTAAAAAGTCATCAACAGTAATACTAGCTGACTGCATAAAATTGTCTGGGCTTGACAAATTCGTGATACATCTCACATAAATGTTGTGTATGGAGCACACAGTGAACGGCTCTGTGCGTGACAATGGACCCTTCTCTTCCCATAATTTCTCCAGTAATTCCGCCAAGTCATTGTGAATATTTATGCGTCTGAACACATAGTTCAGTGCTGCCAAAGCCTCAGCTGAGAGAGTTGAAAAAACATCTAAGAGCAAGAATCAAAAAGTAAACTCAAAAAAAAAAAACCCAGGAAAAGAAGGGTTACCTACCTTGTGCAGTAACTGGAGTACTTCGAGATGTGTGTTTCCATAGGTGCTCCATCTTAGGTGTTGGAGTGGCCACAGGACACGGCTCAGAGGCTGTAAGTAGTGCTGCACAGCCGAAATTGGATTGTGTTGGTTTTTGGTGCCATTTCAGCAGCTGCGCAGCCACGCCCCCCCTTCAGTTCCCTCTCAGCCGTGGAGCAAAGGCAGGCTCCGAAGCAGAGAGGAGAGGAGGACGGGTGATGGAGCACCCACAGGGACCCACATCTCGAAGAACTCTAGTTACCACACAATGTGGGTAACCCTTCTTTCTCCTTCAAGTAGTGTCCCTGTGGGTGCTCCATCTTAGGTGACTCCAAAGCTATACCCATTCATGGAAGGTGGGCTTTGGAGCTGTGGTTGGTAACAGAGGTAAGTACAGATAGGCTTACGGCAGCATCAAAGCGGGATGCCTGATCAATAGCATAATGTTTGGTGAAGGTATGAACTGAGGCCCAAGTGGTGGCCTTGCAGATCTCCATGATGGGCACGTTGTGGAGAAAGGCGGTGGTTGTGGACACCACTCTGGTCGAATGGGAGTGCATTTGGTCTGGTGGAGAGACATTAGAAGTCTCGTAACATGACTGAATGCAGTTTGATATCCATTTGGATAGACGTTGTTTGGATATGGGCTGTCCCTGGTTCTTATTTGCTATGTTAACGAATAGTCTGTTCATAGATCTGATGGCACTTGTCCATTGTAGGCAGAAGGTCAAGGCCCTGTGCACATCTAGCTTGTGCAGTGTGGCCTTGAGGGATATGGAATGTGGTTTCGGCATAAAGATAGGTAAGTGAATGATTTGGTTGAGCTGGAACGAGGACAAAACCTTGGGTAGGAACCTTGGATGTGATCTAAGAGACACCCTGTCCTTGTGGAATGTTGGGTAGGGAGGAGTCACCATGAGCACTGATAACTCACTGACTCTACAGGCCGAAGCGATGGCCACTAAGAAGGCCACTTTCATCGATAAGTGCAACATCGAACAGGTTGCTATCGGTTCAAAGGGTGGGGGTCTCGTGAGGCTTTTAATTACAAGGTTCAGGTCCCAGGCTGGAGGTGGGGCGTGGACCTCTGGGTACAGGTTTTGAATTCCCTTGAGGAACTTTTTGACAATGGGATGTGTGAAGAGAGAATCGTGACGTGAGGGCCACAGTAGTGCAGCCATTGCTGCAAGATGGACCTTCAATCCACTCAAGGAGACATTATGATCTTTCAGATGTAAAAGGTATTGGAGGACCATGGGTATGGTTAGTGTCCGGAGTGAGTTATTGTTAGAGGTACACCAGAGTTGAAATCTATGGCATTTTTGGAGGTGGGTTTTTCTGGTGGATGGCTTCCGGCTGTTGGGTAAGATAAACTGAATAGGTTCTGGACAATTTAGCTCTTTGTTGGTGAACCAACTAGGTATCAGGCTATTAGATGGCATCTCCTCAGGTCCGGGTGAAGATGTCCCTGGTGTTCGGAGAGTAGGTTGGGAGTTGTTGGGAGGGTGATTGGAACCCTGGCCAATAGCTGCATTAGGTCCGAGAACCAGGGTCGTCTGGGCCATGAAGGGGCAATGAGAATAATTGTGGATGCATCGTGTCTTATCTTCTGCAGGACAGGGGGATCAGAGGAGTGGGTGGGAAGGCATAAAAGAGAGCATTTGTCTAGGGTGATAGGAATGCGTTGCCCGGTGAGTTTGCGCTCCTTCCGCCTCTAAACGTGGCATTTGCGATTGAGATGGAAGGAGAAAAGATCTGTCTCTGGACGACAATGTGAAGATCCCCTGGAGGATCTTCTTGTTCAGTCCCCATTCATGGTCGTGAATAAAGGAACAACTCAGTAGATCTGCAGTCATATTCTGAATTCCCAGTAGGTAAGAGGCTGAGATGAGGGTGTTGACGACTATGCACCATTCCCATAGTCTCATGGCCTCTGAGCACAGGGGAATAGATCTCACTCCCCCTTGCCTGTTTATGTAAAACATGCATGAGGTATCATCCATCTTTATTCTGATGTGTTGGCCGGTGATTAGGCTCTGGAAATGTATACAGGCATACCGTACAGGGCGGAGTTCTAGGACATTTATGTGGAGAGAGGATTTGCATGGGGACCATCTCCCCTGAGTGGTGAGGTAGGTGCCCCAACCCATTCGAGAAACATCTGTGGTGAGAACCATGGTAGGTGTGCTTTGTACAAACGGAACGCCCTGGGAGAGGTTTTGGTCGATCATCCACCACCCTGGGGAGTGTTTCACTGAGGGAGGGATGGAGAGAGTTTTGCTTAAATGGTGGAAGTTCGGTCTGAACCTCCAGGTGAGCCATAGCTGGAGAGGTTTCATCTGCAGTCTTGCGTACAATACCATGGAGGTGGTAGCTGCCATGTGTCCCAGAATTTGGAGGCAGGATTCGGCGAAGATCGTCAGGGCCAGTATGGCTGAGTGGACTATTTGCCTGATCCTGGTGGCCTTGTCCGCAGGTAGAAAGGCTCGGGCCCTTATCGAGTCCAGGTGAGCACCAATGAAGAGGATGTCTTGAGCTGGGGTGAGGATTGACCTTTTGGGATCGAAGAGGAATCCCAGACTGTGAAGAAGGTGCACTGACGTCTGAATAGCTTGTGTCATGAGGTCCCTGGAAGAGGCTCTGAGAAGGCAGTCGTCCAGGTATGGAAAAATGGACATGCCGTTTCTGCGAAGGTAGGCAGCTGCTACGGCAAGCACCTTGGGGAACACCTGGGGAGCTGTAGAGAGACCAAAGGGGAGAACAGAATATTGATAGTGGGAACCATTGACCATAAAGCACAGGTATTTCCTGTGAGCTGGGTGGATTGGAATATGAAAATATGTGTCCTGTAAATCGAGGGACGCGAACCAATCACGACATTGCAGAGCCGGGATGATCGTGTTGAGAGACATCACTTTGAATTTATCGTATCCGACTATCTGTTTAATTTTCTTAGGTACGCCAACTGGCTGATTTCTTTTGCATCTTTTGCCTTTGCCCTAAATTGTGGGGGAACCTCTTTGATCGCTCCAATGTGCAGGAGACGGGAAATTTCCCATTGGAGCAATTGTATGTGAGAGGTGTCCCTGCGAGGGGACGGGGAGGGAAAGTAGTGGGGCGGTTTCTGTAAGAAGGGAATAGTATAGCCGGTTTTGATAGTGCTGAGGACGCATTTATTGGAGGTGATAAGTGTCCATGTCTGATACGACTGTGAGAGGCAGTCTCTGAACACAACCGATGGGAACGGCTCTGTTGGGAGAGTGACGACTGGTTGTCCCTCAATCCCATTCTCAAAACTGCTGTTTGGAGGCAGGTGGATGAAAATTGTTGCTGTTGTTAGATTGGGTGGAATGTTGTCTGTGCCTCTGTAGGCATTGTCTGGATCTCGGGTTGAAGTCTTGTCTCCTAAACTGAGAGCGGGTGAGAGGTGGGTAGTGATACCTCAAGTTACAGGGTTGGTATCTGTAGGTGCAGTGATGTGTAATGAGACCATAGACGCCAAAGGTGCGGAGGGCAGCCCAGGAATCTTTTGAACCGTGCATCAGTTGGTCAGTCTTGTCCGAGAACAGTGCTTTTTTGTCAAATGGCAGATCTTCTATGGCTGATTGCAGCTGGCATGGGAGATCAGCTGAATGCAGCCAGGCACAGCCTCTTAACACGATACCCAAGGCTATTGTGTGGGCAGACACATTGGCCACGTCCAGGGCCACCCGTAGATAGGTTCTTGAAACAAGTTGGCCCTCCTTGATGATGGCGTGGAAGGTTGGGCTTTTTTCCTGTGGGATGTTATTGATGAAATCCACCAGTTTGAGGTAGTTGTCGTGATCGCAGTTGGCTAAAAGAGCCATATAATTTGCCACCCTAAATTGAAGAGAGGCCAAAGTGTAGATCTTTCTGCCCAAAACGTCAACTTTTTTATCATCTTTGTCCTGAGGAGTAGAATGGTTATAGTGTTGCTTGTGGCGATGATTGGCTGCTTCGACCATGAGCGAGTTTGGATGGGGACAGTTGAATAGGTAATCGGAGTCTTTACTGGGAACAAAGTATTTTCTATCAGCTCATCTGGAGTTTGGGGTGATAGATGCCAGAGTCTGCCAGAATTCTGTTGCTGGTTCAGATAATGCAGAGTTAATTGGCAGGGTGATCTTGGAAGACGTCTTCGATTGTAGAATTCTTAAGATTTTATGTTGAGACTCCAGAACGTTCTGTAGGGTGATTTCTAGAGACTCTGACACTCTATGGAAGAGTTCTTGGAATTGGTGGAAGTCATCAGTGGCTGAGGGCGTTGATGGTATGGTAGTCTCATCAGGTGAGGATGAAGAATGGTGGGGAGGTGATCTTGCTACCTTTGAGCCGTGGTCGGAGTCATTGTCTGGTTCTGTGTCATGCGGAGAAGGCAACATGCCATGTTTATGATGGTGCAAAGTGGAGCGTCTGGAAAGCCTGGTGGAGAGCTGAGAGCAAGTTTCCCATTGCAACCACTGGTGTGAATACCAGGGGGGTGGAGGATACCACTGATAACAAGGACAGGATGGATGATGTGGGGCCGGAGCCAGCAAAGGGCCACGGTGGCTCTCCTCATCCAATTTTGAGGAGGAAGACCCCTGTGGAGAACCTGCCTTTGTAGATGCCCCTAAGGCAGGCGATATCTCGGTGCCAAATTGTAGGGGAGGATGGACTGAGGCAACCTCATGCATCGGTGCCAGGATGGTATATTTTGGTTTCTTAATACTTTTTGCTGAGGTTGGCATGGTGTCATCCTTGGTGCCTGACTGTGCCGTTGGTTCGGGTGGAGGTCTTGACGGTGCTGAAGGGAGCTGCACCGGAGGTATCGGTGACAGTGTGGCGATCGGTGCCAGTGGAACCAAAGGTGGTGGATTGAGCTGCACTGGCATCAGAGAGGCGGGCGGTGCCATATCGGTCAGCTCCGGAGCCAAGGCTGGTTGAGGGCTCGGTGCCATGACTGAGTCGCTCTGATGTTGTCTTTTTTCCTTGTGGGGCCTGTCCTCATGTCCTTTTAGAGACTTTGAGGATGATGATGGTGTACATGAGGAACCTGGAGCCTCTTTGGTACGTGTCCGTTCTGTTGAACGAGATCTCTCTCCCTTAGCCTTAGAATGAGGAGGTGTAAAGCACCTATCAGAGGGGCGCGGTGAAGACTCTGAGGTCTGGCCCAGATCTGAAGCTGGACATAGGGACCTCTCCATTAGCAAGAGCTTTAGGTGGAGATCATGGTCATGCCTGGCTCTGGCACTCAAATTCTGACAGTGGGTACACTTTTGAGAAATGTGTGTCTCACCCAAGCACTTTATGCAGGCTGTATGGCCATCTGATGCTGGCATGGCATTGTTGCAAGTTGAGCAATGCTTGAACCCTGGGGATCCGGGCATGGCGGGGCGACGAATAACTTTATAATTTTAATTTTTTTTTTTAGGTCGAGAAATGAGAAGGTTCTGGGAATTGGCATCAAGAAGGTAAGAAAGGAAGGTAAGGAAGGGATTAGGAAGACGAGCGAGCGGGAGCAGCAAAATCTCCATCCGTTGTCCATGGCAGTAAAGAGGGAACTGAAGGGGGTGTGTGGCCGTGCGGCTGCTGAAATCGTGCCAAAAACCGGCGCAGCCGAGACAAGCATTATTTTACAGCCTCCGAGCAGTGTCCTGTGGCCACTCCAACACCTAAGATGAAGCGCCCACGGGGACACTACTCGAAGGAGAAGGATTTGTTTTTTGTTCCTATTATCATTTTTGCTAACTACATATCTAGGATTCACTTCCTCCAGAGGCGCTAGAGTATGATTAAGATTATCTGTGGCAAAGTGGGACCTCCTATTAATATCTCAACTCCATTAACTTCAATGGCTTTCCTCCAGATTTACACCAGCATAAATGATCGCAGCATCCAACCTCTTACTGTTTGCCTTGAAATGATTTGAAAGAAGCTTTTGGATACAGAACTTCACAGCTGAAAAGCCGTTTCCCCTCCCACTGCTACTGTTTCATGTTTCCTTCTTATACTTTTGTGGTGGGGGCTCTGAATGAAGATGCTTAGGGCTTGCATCCTGTCCTTGCTGCTGAATGTTGATTTGACAACACTTAATATTACAGACTCTGTATATTTTTCAGGTATTTGCTTAAATTTGGGGCAAAAATGAGAAAAAATAAAAACAGAATGTGCTTTGCTAAAATGCTCTAGCTTTCCCACTGCCGAAGTAGAAAATTAGGTCTAGTTTTGAGTGGCTTTCCAGTTCTGGCTGGGAGATTAAACAAGCAAACAAAAAGTCAAACAAAACCACACACACAAAAACACCATCATTCTCTACTGAAGTAGGAGCCTCTTTCTTACTGTGGTTTAAAACCACCTATGATTTCCTCTTTCTCCCATAATGGGACAAAAATCAAACTCAAACTTCTGTGCCTGCCTACAGTCTGCTTTCTCACTGGGCCCAGTCCTGAAGAATACTACCTACAAGCAACTGCCTGGAAAACAGTTAGCAATAGCTTCAGGAACCTTCTCTTGAGCTTTATACAGCTAGACAAGTTACTGGAGAACTTCATATAGAGTAGCAAGGTGGAAGCCTAAGAGCATGAAGACTGTAGTGTAGCTACCTTTTAAAAATTATCATGAAAAACACAGACCCGTATCTCTTGGTAAACACTGGATTAAATTTACCAAAGCTATGCACCAGCTCCTTGTCTGGCAGAGGATCACTACATCTGTGTGGCCCCAAAATGGCTGTCGTGGGATCACAGTCAAACTGGTGCTGGGATGAGGTGATTTATTACATTCTTTGGTTAGCTTCTGCCAGGGTCACAGGAAGACCATTTGTACATCCCCACCCCAGCAAGGGCTCACCATTTTTTTCAGGTCGCTGGTTGCTCTGCTTTCACAAGAGGAGGGGAAATTAGCATGTTTAAAAAGACCAATGAAAGATAATATCATGAGTTTTCTTTCAAGTTTTCTGTACTGCATATACTAAATTTTATTGCCAAACTGTAAGCCTTTGGAGGATCAGAGTATAAGTCTACCACTTCAGACTGATTCTCCAAAGACTTACACATCCATGTATGTCTATGCATAAAACTGGCCCATCAGTTTAATTGTTAGGTACACAATTATATACGATACCAATTTTACAGATTGGTAAAAAGAAGCAAGGAGAAGGTAAGTGATTCTCCTAATGCACACAGCAAGTCACTGGCAGAACAACAGAACCTAGTAATCCTTCATTACGAGGTCCCCATCCTGATTGTAACACACACCAGTCTTGGTCAAATGCAAACATCTAATTTCTGAAATGAAGTTCTGAACCTAGTTTACATGGATGTACCAATTCCCGCATAGTTTGGAGTTTGAGTTTAGAGAAACATACAAAGTTCAAATTCTTATCTGACTTATACAAATACCCTGAATGAGCAAAACAGGGCTTGAAATGGAAATTTTGGAAGACCAAAAAAATGTACTAATATTTCACGGCCAGGATAAAAACTAGAGATGAAAGATATTTATCAGAACATTTCAGAACACTGATAAAGGTTTGGTTTGAGTCTGTCGCACTAGGTTGTATTTCAGGTCTAGCACTGAATGTATAAGGGCTTGTATACACTGGGGGTGGGATTGTAATTTGATTTTAGTCTGTCAAAGAAGGCAAAGGAGAGTGATCACACCAAATTGTTCACTTGTGGTTTTGCGTCCCCACTGCTCACATTACTTCCTGAAATGCATTGCATTGTGGGTAGTAGTCACAGGGACTTGTGGAGAGGCAGTCATCCTCTGCTTACTCCTCTTCTTTAAAGAAAGAAAAAATCAGGAAAAGCTTTGCTTGCTATTTCTCTGCTGCAGACAGAACAGATAGGCACAGTGCTTCATGCACGAAAACTTCCTGAGACTGCAAGCAGTGGAGGAGCTATGTTATCATGTAAATAGGATAGGAAAAACTGGTAGAGCTACTCTCTGGCTACAGGGACCTACATTAGGATTGTAGATTTCAACCTCAGTGCTACGCAGACATGGTGTTAGAAGATCAAACGGCAGCTCCATTTTTTTAAATGTACTGCTCTGACAGTGGGGAGACAGGCTGTGGAAAGTCAAGATGAGCAGCATTACATTGAACATCACTGTCAGCGTAGACCAGGGCTAAATATTCTGCTCCCTTATTTCTTTTATCATCTTGAATTTTATGAGTTAGAGCCCAGTGGTAAAGAAACAAACTATATCAGAGAGGGTTTTTTTAAATATATATATATAGCCATGCTTTGGACTGAAACATCAGCTAGAAGGCCTTAATTACCTACCTGTTATTTCAAAAGTGATTGATAGAAGTGGTGCAGCACTAGACTTCGACGTGCTCTGTGACTGACTTTCTGAAATAACAGGGAAACACCACTATGAGTATGAGAATGGAAGTTTCCAGAACAGCCTTACTGAGATAGCATTAGCTGTTATGAACACAGAATGACATTTTAAGAAGGGGTTTCCCACTGCTGGGGTTGCTTGTGGGATTTTTCCCCCTACATTCTTGAATCATTGCTTGGTTTTAATCACATCATTTAATCACACCAATTTGCCATTTCTGTAGGTGCACAGAAGCACCTAACAGTTCTCCCTTGCACTGTTGCTTTAAAAAAAACAACAAAAAGCCTCTTTTTTTTTATCTGTCTCCTAAGATGGAAAACATCCCCAGAGCTTTTTAAACTAAAACCCACTTCACTCCTACTTTGAGCTCTTGAAAAAAGTGTTCTCATGTTTATGCATCCAAAGACTAGTTACATTTTAATCAGCCTTCTGGGGCCTACAGGGATTACCTCCTGATGGCTCTGCATATTGCTGTCACATTCTGATAAGGACAGATTTCACACCAGCCTAAGCCAGCAAGACTTCACAGCCTACCAAAATTCTGATCGTCATTCTGAACATTAAGCTGTTGCTGATTTTATTGTTGCCTCTCTTCAGCTGAGAGTTTGCTACTCTGTACTTCTAAGTCCAGGGCATCTAAACCTGGCCCCAGAGGAATTTTTCCAAGAGCGATTGTGCTCCGACTAATTTGTTTTCAATAAAGCAGACTGAAGACTTGCTCCCTCAAATACACAGGTGCAACCAATGGGGCTTGCAAACGATGCTCTATCTCCTTCTAGCAGATACATTAAAATAGATGGTGGAAATGGTAGCCTCCACAAGCTGCAATGCCACATTAAAGATGTCCCATGCTAGAAAACTCTGTAGGCTGCAGTGGGGTCACCTGTGTTCCCAATATTAAACTGTGCCTATCCGGGTAAAGGATGTCCCTCTTCCCAGACTATGTGGCTGTGTTTCTTTGTGGCAATGTAAATTTGCACCGTGCAACTCTATAATGTATAAAAATAAATGTCATTAGAATTGTAGGCTAAATGCACTTAGTATAATTTACTGTCTTGAAGGATTTCCAATTTACCAATGGATAAGTCATTCTTTTCAAGTTACTTTGGCTGCTAGGGAATAATATTTGCTAATGTAAATTATTCACTGAGAATTTCCTCTTCAAAAATACATATAACTATACTGCTAAACCAAACAAAATTATTTTATGTTAACTATATAGAGCTAGGTACTTATAAGACCCCAAACACCACAGCAATGGTCCAGCTCACTACCACTGCATCTGTTAAGCATGCAATTTTTATTGCCCCATTCTACAGATGGCAACTTTTTTCCAAGATCGTTTACAAAGTCTGTGGCAAACCCAGGAAGTGAACTCAAATCTTCCAAGTTCCATTCCAAAGTCCTTAGCCTAGGGCTCAACAAACTTGGGCTCCCAGCTAGGTGTCAGCAATTTTATTTTTGGTTGCCAGAAGGCGTTCCTCCTCTGTATTGCCACAGGGGAACTAGGAGCCAGGCTACAAACCCTGGTTGCCATGGCAACCTGGTGCCCGGGTTTTGTTGAGCCCTGCCTTAACTCCAAGGTCATCTTCCTGTTTTCATCAAAAGAAGATTTTTGTATCCTGCATACCTTAATCAACGTACATATTCTCATGACACGACGAAAATAATTGCTTTCTTTGGAAAAGGTGAGGGCCTGGTTCTTCACTCACTCACACTGGTGTAAATCAGAATCATTTCATTGATGTTAATAGAGTTCACTTACACAGATGTAAGAGAAATGAGATTAGGGGATACGTTTTCCCCTCTTCTTGAGGGAAATGTAGCAGCTGCAACTGTGAAAAGCTGAGTGGTTTTAGTGTGCAGAGATTCTCTTCATATAAACCTTTTTTTTCTTCTTTTCAATTTTTGGGAAGACAAATCAACATAAATAGCACACAGAATTACAGGTTTGCACAGAAATAAACACTCTACCTGAAAACAAGCCAAAACTATCACATTTTGCTTGGCTCCAAGTAAAAACAAAGTTTAGTTCTCTTTTTGAACCTGTGAAGTAACCTCACATATTTCCATTTTGACTTTATGCAGGCATTTTTTTTTTGTATGTAAAACCTATACAAACACAAAGGGATTTCAAGTGACTTGCACAGGGTCATACAGAGAATTTGCAGGGCTTGGACTAGAGCCTAGAATTTCTCACTACTGCTAGACTATCAATATCTAGGCCTGCTTCTAAGACCTATGATTTTTAAATATGTTTCACATAGCTAGCTACAGTGGTAACAAATGAAAGAATCAAAATGACAGGCTGCTTTATAGGCTGAGGCCTTGTACCCTGGCTAAGCAAAGGCAAAAAGTACTAGGGGCAGCCATAAGCGGGGAAGTGTGCAGTCACAACCATACATTCCAAACACGTCAAGTTACAAGAGGCCATACCTCCAGATAAGAAGACCATAAAATGTTCAAAGTTGATAGCATCCTGTCCAGTTTGTAAATACTTGTGGTGAAAGAATCTATATTTTGTGTTGTTTGGTCATCCTAATACCTATTGCTAATGATAACTTCTGTCTGAATCCTTGATTTTTTCTATCATATAACTTGTTACAATCAGTTCAGGTGGTGGGATGTGACTAGAGTTACCAGATGTCAGGCAAAAGGAGGACATGTCCTCCTTTTTACCTTCAAAAATACATGATTTTGTCTGGCTTTTTACTTGTAAGGCTTAAAGTGTGCTGGAACGCCCAGGAACAACTTATTTTTAAGGGGAAGTATTCCAGAGCCCTCTAAAAACAGAAGACTATTATGTTAATACTACATTTTATCCATGTGTCCTCCAATGTCCTCCTTTTCAGACTTCCCTGTCCTCCTTTCCATGCTTTGGCATCTGGTAATCCTAGATATGACTGTGTAAAGAATTATGCTACAATATGTTAGGATTGGTTTTAAAAAAATCTTGAAATCATATTAAAGAAATAATTGTCTAAAATACATTATAAAATTGAGGTAAACCAGGAAGTAGAGGGGAAAAAATTTACAAGGGAGAGGGAATTTATTGAGGAAGGGTGGAAATTTACCAGAAGGGAACATTTATTGGTGTAAAGGACTAGGGGTCCAACTGGATACTTGCATGAAAAAGATCCCAATAAACCTGCTGAATTGCCTGCTTCTGGACTCTGGTCTTCTACTCTCAGGGCTTAAAGAATGCCTGAATGCACTGGAATGCCATTTCAAGGCCTCCTACTTTTAGGGGGACCAGTATTCTGGCACCCCTAAAAAAAGAAAATGGAGCCAGCACATTCTGGCAGGGTAGGCACCGCTACAAGAAGAGGGGAGACGTGCCTGACCTGCTTTGAAGTGACGGCTGGCCTCCTGTGCATGTGCAGGCTATGCTCGAGGTAGAAGCCTCAAAGCACAGCCTGGAGGGGAAGCAAGGGGCATTCTCCCCCACCTTGGCCCTTGGGAGTCTGTGGGCTGCTGGAGGTGAGCAAGTGTGGCACAAGGTCCAGCCTCTCTTTGGGTGTCTCAGCATGGTGGGGTAAGGGTGTGAAGAAGGGGTCAAGATGGTGGGCTGGAGCAGGGCCATAACTATGGTGGAGCAAATGTGATAAAGCTCCAGATGCCAAATTCAGAGGGTGCCAAGCACCCTGGCAGGAAAGTGCCCCACCGGGGGACCCTGCTGGCTGGTGGGAAAAATGGCCGCTTGCTGCCAGCTGGCAGGAAAAGCACCCCGCTGGGGGACCCTGCCAGCCGGGGGTTCCCAGCAGCAGCATAGTCTGGATCCGGCTCCTTGCCGCCAGCTGGGCCAAAGCAGGCCCCGTTTGGGGGGGGGTGAGGGTGCGTCTGGGGCTGCTTGCCCTGGCCTCCAACATTTCTAGTTACGGCCCTTGGCTGGAGAGGTGTGGAGGGGGTTCTGAGGGCTAAAGGGGGGTGGAGTGAAGGCTGGGGAGTTGTGGTGGGGGTTTAGGAGGGCTGAAGTGGGGGCATGGGGGCAGGGAGCTTAGGAAACGAGGCTGAGGAGAACATGGGGAAAGAGGGGTCTGATGGGGGTAGGCTTGTGGGGGCAGGCATTTGGGGGCAGTACTGGGTGGCAGGCAGGCTTTTGGAGGCCAGTAGCTGGGGTGGGGGCAGGCGTTTGAGAGGGGCAATAGCTCGGGTGGGTGAAGGAGGCCCAGAAATTTAGGAGGGTTCCGGGGCCCACCAAATTATACTTTAACCCCTGTCTAATCCTATTAGTGAAGCAAGAACTGAAAGGACTTGATAGATTCCTTACAGCTCCCTGTCTTATATCTTTCTACTACAAAATCATCCTTCAGTTAAGACAACAATATTTTGCAAGAAATCTTGTGGAAAAACCAGCTCACGCTAAAATACTGATTGTGCACAATAAAGAATGAACATATCCCTCCTGCAGTTAAATATTTCCATTTCAATAAGATTTTAAAAAATAGATCACAGGAATCTATAATAAAATATGACACTCGTGACAGAAGACAATGGAGGTCAAAAAGCTCCGGCATGCTGAAGTGTTGAGTTTCACACTAATTCAATTGCAAGCAAACAAAATTTACCTTCTTTTTCCTTCAGGGTATGTAAATAGGAGAGGAGATTTTCATTAGCTTGGACACAGTACACCTCACGGGTTTGAATTCCACCTCCACACAGAGCTGTCTGATTCCCCCGTCTTTTGTCCTGTTGGCTAAGTAAAGGATCAACACGACATTCTGTCCACTCAGTGGTTCTCCAGCCATACCTGAATCAAAGTAAGGGCAAATTGGGAGAATAAGCTTTTCAAATACATAAAGCCACATGAGATAAAAATACCTGGCTACACAAGGCAAATGCCTTCACATTTTGGAACCATTATCTAAAAGTATTAGGTCCCCAAAAATCTTTATTTTGCATGCAGTTGGGGGTTCATTACCCCTGTAACTGGAGTTGCTGAAAGCGACTGCAAGCCATTTGTGGTCAGCTTCCCCTAGTAAGACTTGGTGGCTCAGAAAGTCCTTGGCAGATACGCAAGGTATTTTATGTGCCTTGCATATTTGTGGACAACTTCAGCCAGAAAGCCCGGTAAATATAGACTAGGGCTCAGAAACGTAAAGTTTGAAAGAATAAAAAGGAAAAGCTTCTAATTTACCTTTGATAAGAAGCATGAAACTTTCTCCTGTATATCAAGGAAAAATTATAATTGCACTTTTTATTTTTAAAAAAGTATTTCAGTGATTTCCTTTTTACCATAAAGAGTAAGATGGCTTCTCTGTAGTGCTCAAGCCCTCCTGAGAACTGATGAATGATGATGAGCTGAGAGCTTTCTAATCTGTGAGTGCATAGGAAAGATCTGACTCCAAGTTAAAGCCCCAATCAGACTTATACAGTAAATACCACAGGATTCTCCATGCAACAAGTACTTTAAGAACATACTGAGGGAGTCATTTCCCAGTGTTGCTGGAGATGGAGAATGATGGTATTTTTCCTCTTCCAGATGTTCGAAAGTGAAATACACACATGTAATATGGCATAATGTCAAATGTTATTTCCCCCAGACTTCTTTTGAGGCAAATATAGCAAAAGCACATTTGTGACTGTTGATATTAATCTCAATTAGATATTAATGCTGAAAGTAATCTTCTGAATCTGAAGTGCTTGCTGTCATATCTCCTATACTCTAAACAGGACTAATTTGTTTACTACCACTTTTAGCCTCTTCCCCTCCTGATTCAGGACTCAGTCTTGCCCTCTTTAATCAGTCTAAACTCCCATTGAACTCAGATAGGATTTTGGCTGCTCAAGGAATACATACATACCAGCTTCTTACTGTGTAATGCCTTTGGTATGCAACTGAGTCCTACATTTCAGACAAACAATGACAGATTCTAGCAGAAAAGTTCTGTGGGAAAAATCACCACTGAAGCAATAAAACTACTATACTGTGTCCTTAAACCAAGTTCAAAGTAGTGCACATAAGTGTATCAGTGTGTACACACAAATTCACATTTAAAAAACCAGCATTTACCAAGCTATGCAAGTTCTTGTCCTATATTTAAAGTAGGAAGGAACTTCAGTACAATTGCAACTACGTGCAAATGTTAGCTTTTAGTGAGATCACATACACACACAATCAGCCACCCACCCAATACTTTTTTTTTTTTTTTTTTAAATTTACTTGTATGGTCAATCAACTCAGTACCAATGTCTTGTACCCTCCCACTGCAAGTAAATTATTTGTTTTGAGTGGGTGGGGTACATGAACACTTACGTAATACACGGCGCCACACCATCTCCTTGGGAGCTACATTGCTCTGTTTCTTCTAGTTCTGGGCATTCGCTTTCACTGCCAATAGGAAATTGTTTAATGGTTCGTGTCCTTGTACGATTTCCTTTAGGGGATGTCATATCAAAACATGTTTTGGAACATGGGCTCCACTCAGACCATTCTGACACCTGGCACTCCTTAGTGATCACACAGGACTGGAAGGTAATTGGCAACTTGTCCTGCTGGCAAAAGCTGTAAAAGAGCAGCAAGATTTTAAGCACCTGTGTTCACAAGCAGTTATAAATCCCTATATGAATATGCTACTCACTGAACTGAACAATGAATAAATATAGCAAGTATTTATCTCCACTGAGGACTGCAAATTTTGAGTACATATCCTGCAAGTCCTTGCGCCAGCAAAACTTTCTCTGACTTTGTCTCTATCAGAGTTGGCTGAGTTACGATCTGCTGGATGTGGCCACTCAAATACAGTATAGCATACTGCTTCTTAATGAAAAAATGTAACAATGTTTAAAGCAGTGACTCCCAACCTGTGGTGCGGAGGGCACTGCAGGTGGTCTATGTGGGAACAGGTTGGGAAAAGCGCAGCCAGAGCTGGGGTGCACAGGGCCACAGAGGACAGGGACGTGGTAAATGGCATGCAGGGCCACAAGGGAAATAGGCACAGTAATGGGTTTGGGGCCAGGGAGTGAAGGGCCACAGAGGGACAGGGGCACAGTAAGGGGCTCAGGGGTGGGGAGTACAGCACAGTAAGGGGCTTGGGGCTGGGGAGTGCAATGTGGTGGTCTGTGAAAGCTCTGATGATGATTTAGTGGTATGCATTAAGAAAAAGGTTGGGAACTACTGGGGTCAAGTGATCCATGTAAATTTTTATTTACCTTACTCCACTGTATAATATACAAGAAATAAAAATGAATCATAGTTTGCCATCACTTATGTTTGATTTTAGTTCCAAGTTTGTTTGTTTGTGTTTGTTTGTTTGTTTGAAAAAAGGAATTATCAGCATCAGAGATGCTCACAGTGAGACTGGGCCCTTCAGTTACACTGATCAACTACTTTAAAAGACAGCAAAACAAACAAGGATTGTGGTGGCACTTTTAAAGACTAATACATTTATTTATTGCATGAGCTTTCAGGGGAGAAAAATCTCCTTTTGTCAGATGCTTTGAAGATAAATAAATGCGTTAGTTTTTAAAAGTGCCACCAGACTCCTTGTTTGCTTTGCTGGACTAAATAACATGGCTACCCCTTTGGAATTTAAAAAACAGCTAGCTATCCATGCACTAAATACTTTTCCAGGTAAACAATTAGTATAGTTGCCACACAGGGCTAGGCTTAACTGAGGGGAGCAAAGTCGCAGCCATCAGATAGCCTTCCCAATCAACTGAGCAGATCTCCAAAGACCCACTCAGTCGATCGGGAAGTTGATCTCTAAACACTACCCTGGCAACCGAAGTAGCACTGAGTCAAAGGGAGATCCCTCCCTTCGACTCAGCACAGTGGATGTGCCAGACATAGGGCAGTCAAACTGAGATATGCAAGTTATTTTAAGTAACTTGAACATCCCTGCTCGACAGCTGCCAAAAAAGGGCAGGCAGCGTAGAGCTGTCATGAGATGTAACATGACCTACAGAATTCTGAAGGAAATGGAGGTGGCTGTATTAAGACATAACCCATCCTAAGAATTGGAGCATAACTGTGGCCTTTAATTCCCTTTTCCCAAGGCAATCTATCTGCTTCAACTCTACATGAGCTTGACTTCACTCAATGTTATGCAAACTTTCAATAACACTTAAGATACTAAGTGCCTAACTAACTTTTACAAAGGTGACTTGCACACTTTTGAAAAATACTATTCTACACAGAAAAGTTAAAAAATCTACATCAAAACTAAAGTGAAAACATCTTGATTAGACTAGTCATAATACCAACTCTAAAATAGTCGCAATAATTCATAGTCATCATATTTGTTTTAATATTGTCTATGGTTTCAAACTAACTATAACCAATCAGTGAAAAGATATAAATGACACTGAAGACAGTTCATTGTAACACTCTGTTCAGTGTACAGTAGCACTCAAAAAAGCTAACAAAGTTTTGATGTGTTTAGAATAGGATAGAGAATAATACTGAAAATATTATAAATGTCATTCTACAAATTAGTGGCATACCCATCCCAAGAATACTGTGTTCATTGCTGATTATTTTACTTTTAAAAAGATACAGCAGAAATAGGGATTCTCAATGAGACTAGGATCTTTGTATGATTTTTAAAAGGATTGAGCATTTATGATGGTTATGTTCAGGATGAACACATGTTTTATATGAATGTGCTTCTGCTTCAGCTACTACTAACTGATGGGGAAAATTTCCTGTGGAGAAAATTGTTTTATAATGTACCATTATGTAATTTCTTGCACATTTCTTTGAAGTATCATGCACTGAACTATATGGACCATTGGTCAGATCTGGTATGGAAATCTGTATGTTCCTAACATCAGGTGCATATGCATTGATTCTGCATGGAAATACCTTTTAATTACTGTGAACAAGAGCCATATTCCAGGTGGAGTTTTAAACATACAGAGTTTGTATATCATTCCAGATGAAAGGGGCTGGGCTATTAATCCCCATCCTCAGTTCCAACTGATATTAATGGTACTTTTCTTTCACATAATATTATGGGGAAAGGTATGCACAGAACAACAGATAAAAAATACACTCTTTATGCATGGCTGATCTTGGGGAATTTAATTAGGAGCATAGTTTGGCATGCACAGAATTGCTGTTTAATTGTGAAGCAGTTTTGCTATTGATCAGTGGTATGATATGACCTAATAACACCAGAGAACAAAAAACAGACCTAAACAATATGGTTACTGTTGCACCTACACAAATGCAAGTAGGTATAAAAATGATTTTGAGTTACTATTGTACCTGATTATTATGGGCTTTTCCAAGAATTGGTGTAGTTTCTGGAAGAGGGTAGAGCAGTCAGAAGCTGTTTTACTTTATGAAACCTCTCCTCAGTCCACCCACTCAAGCTCTCTATGGGCTAGCCTGCAGTTTAGAATATCCAAAAATCCCCAGAGTGGCAAAAACTATGAATACTCCCCTCCTGTCCCCATCATATTCCTTCCCACCCATGGTACAGCTCCCTACACCATGCTTCCAAAGGAATCTTTATAGTACTAGTTTCAGTACTTATGCAGTTCTATTCCACCTGGTTTGGGGGCTCTCTCAGCACATGTACACTGGGGCTATAAGCCCTACTAAGCAGGTAGTAGGGAGCATTCAACCCCAGCAAAAGATCATTTTTGAAGGTTTCATGAAATCATTTGTTAAAGCCCTTCCTAGACTGCATTGTTTTGTGACATCCCTGGAAACAGATGCCTCTAAACAGGTCCAGATTTAGGGATAAGTGACCCAGGCTTGGGGGGCTGTTTTCGTTGTTAGTGACAAAAGGGAAAATAGAACATTTAAAGCAAAGTGATTCAAGTGTTTTGGATGGGAATTCATTTTTCATTGACCTACAACATTCTGAATCTTTAGAGAATCTCAAGGAAACTTCCAGACTGTGAGAACTACATTCTCCTCAAACTCCCCAGAATGTGCTAGGCAAAATCGGGAATATGACTGTGATGCTGGCTTGTTAGATATGATTCTTTAACATTAATATGTCAAAATTACAATAATTCATATAAAAGACAGGCCATGTCAGGTACCAGAGAAAGGATACAATTGCTAAGTAAGATTTATGGTATGAGTCATATTTGTTTTGGAACTCATGGATATGTTTGATGTATATGTATTTCAATTTGTACTGCGCTTCTAGGTAACAACCCAGCCAGGACAGCTGTAGCAATAGCGGGCTTAACAGCCCATTATCAAAACTCATAAGCACCTTGGGCCCAGGGAGAGACCTGATAAGTCACTAGAACTTACTCATGTGACCCTGGACTCCATGTTATTTCTGTAAATTTTCACAAGAAGCACGTATAGACTGGTCGCAGCACCAGACTCACCAGATGAGCGCTTCCTGGTGGTGGTACGAGGAATATGCTCAAGTGGGCCCCCAGCTGATGATCCCACTTAGTCTGCCAAAACGCTCTGTCTCCTTCCAGGACCTCAACCCTCCAGCTGAGTCCAGACCCTCTCCCCGCTTCAGGGGCTCAATCCAGTTCAGGCTGGCCCACTGTGGATCAGGGCCAGTGCTAGTTCATTCACCACTCATTTGTAGTCCACAGTAAGACCTCAGTCTCAAGGCTAAGCCTTAGTTTCCCCCTTCCATGGTCTGGTTCAGGTTCAGCTGGCCTGCTTTTACCAGCGGCCAGCAACCTCTACCACTCCCCGCAGTCTCCCACTTACTGGTGGTCAGGGGGAAGTGTGTGGGACCTGGGATCACCCACTTCTCCAGGGCCCAGTCCCCCTACTTCTCCAGGCCCTGGTCCAGGGACCCTCTGCACTTGGTTGAGTGCTGCCTCAACCACTTCACTTTTCAGTCTTCACCCTGGCCAGGTTCCCTGCACCATATACACCTTTCTCCAAGTACCTGCAGCCCTTGTATCAAGGCCTTGGCCTGGCAGTGCCCGTGGGAGTTATCCAAGGCCCTGTCTCCCACAGCCCTGCTCCCAGCACAACCTCTCTCCTCCCAAGGCTGAGACCAACTGCCTTGAGCAAGAGCTGCAGCCCTGGTTTTATACAGACTTCTGAACTCTGATTGGCCCTGCAGCCTTTACTCTCATTGGTCACGTCTCTGCAAGGTTTTTAACAGCTGCTTGGTCAGCCTGGTGAAACTACCCCACTACATCATGGCAAAGGCCAAATATTTTCTTCAGTGATTCTTAAGTCTTCACCATCCTGTCTCAACTGCTCTTGGTAATAACAGAGGACAGAATGAGGAGCAATGGTCTCAAGTTGCAGTTAGGGAGCTTGAGGCTGGATATTAGAAAAAAACTTTTTTACCAGGAGAGTGGTGAAGCCTTGGAATGAGCTCCCAAGGGAGGTGGTGGAGTCTCCATCTTTGGAGGTGTTTAAGGCCCGGCTGGACAAAACCATGACTGGGATGGTTTAGTGGGAGTGGTCCTGCCTCTGGCAGGGGGTTGGACTAGATGACCTATGAGGTCCCTTCCAACCCTATGATTCTATGATCCTTCTGGATTAACTCATCTGCAAGTGAAGCTGTGAAACAAAGCACTGAGAGCCATCCAGGTACTGGATGTACCCACATGGATGATACAAGCCTGCAAACTCCACAATCTACTGCAACTGACATATATGAACCTTCAAGTCATTTGTATATATCTGATTACTTTAATCATTTATCTTTCAGTTTGCTTCCTTTTATAATAAGTCTTTAGTTTCACTTACTAAAGAACTGGCTGGCTACATGGTACTTCAGCTAAGATCCAAACTTATATTGCTCTGGTAATGTGCTGACCCTTTGGAGTTACCAGTAAAGAACATGGAGTTTTAAGTAACTTATCCCTTTACTGGATCTAATAGCTGCTAGGGAGCCAGAGAATGACATGCAGTGAAGGGAGCTATTTATATTTGTTTTGACTTCTGGATGATGTGTGTGTCGAATCAGAAGCATTATGCGTGGCTAGTTTAGAAGCCTAGCTTCAGTGTCACCCACCAGTGCTGGGAAAATGCGCTTTTCTTTTGCAGCCTGCCCTGATCTAGGAATTTTCAGATGGCAACCCTAGGCATGGATTGGTGAGGTCGCAATAACATTTCCAGTAAATGAATAGAAGCAACACAAAGTCATACTGTGAGGCGTGCTTGAGAATGGTGAGAAACTGAAATGGCATTGTTTAGTTTAGTGGAATTCAACTGATGAAGTGTTCTGGTTTTGTTGCTAAATATTTGAAAAGAATGCCAAATCGTTGCTTGTGTTCTTTGGGTACAGTTACTGGTATAACTTAGCTGATGCCCTGAAGCAACATGAGAAGTCACTCAGCCATTTATTTTACAGCCAACTCCAAAGGGATGGAGGTAAAGTCCAGGCTCAAGCTGAATTAATGCCAAGACTCAGAAAGCCAGTGCATTATTCATGTAGAAACCCAGCACTGGCGGATCGTTCACCAGCATCTGAGCTCAATTATCTTATTCCTTGGAAAGAATAATTTGGTTTTCCAGGGCTCACTAGATTATATCCTCATGCATCACTGAACATAATGATAATTTCCTCAGTTTGGTAAAGCTTGTTTGGCAATATGACAATATCACATGTGAGCACTTGGGTCACATAGTTCATAAAGCAGCTATGGACCATTACTGCAGCAAAACAATTCAAAACAAATTGATTGATCTTATGGCAAGGAAGGAACCACATACTGATGAGGGTTGGCAAAGCTAAGTACTACACCATAATGAACTGCACTCCTGACATTAGTCATAGTGAAAATCTGTCAATTACAGTAAGATTGGCTGACTATGAGAACGGCTGTACCCAAGTAAAAGAACATTATCTGTTTCCAGTCTGCAGACGACTCTACTGGAAAAGGCTTAACAGAACTGTTTATGAATATTTTAAATGAAAATAAAATAAAATAAAACTTCAGGACTGCTGTGGCCCAGACTCCAACAATGGCATAAACATGAAGGGAAAAAATGGTATTGTCCTGGTAAAGATCCTTGCCTAAATCAAGGGCATCCTTGGGGCCTTGTGGCTGCCATTCCCTCAGAGTGGTTGAGTCAGATGAATAACACTCTGATGGAAGTGGTGCAGTCCAGTAAAACTGAGGCCAGAATCTGACGTAAGACCTGGCAAAGCCTGGCAAACTAGATCACTGACTTCAAATTTCTGGTCTCAGTTGTGGTTTGGCACAATATTCTGTGCCAAGCAAACACTCTAAGAAAGGTTTTACAAACTCAGTCAACAGACACAGAGACCACTATTACTTTAATAAGAAGTTGCCTTGATTTCATTGTGGCCTACAGAAACAGTGGATTTGAAGATGCCATGACTGTTGCCAGAGAAGTGGCAGAAAATATCAGAGCTGAACCTGTCCTCACCGAGACTCATATTCACTGGAAGAAGAGACAATTTGCTTATGAAGGCAGAGATGAGGTGATGGGAAGCTTGGAAGAAAAACTCAAGAGATGTTTTTTGGTTGTTGTGCACTTATTGATACTACCCGATTGTTTATAGAAGAAAGGTTCAAACAAATGAATTACCACGAAAAGATCGGGGGTATGTGGGGGGGGATTACTTTTGTAAGCTGCCAGCAGACAGTAAAACACTTTTGCACAATCGTATGGACTTTTCATTGGATGCTGACGCATAGGGAATGTTTGAACATCAACGATAAAGACCTCTCTGTCAAAAAGGAAAGCACTTGTCACATACTGCCACTTAGGAAGCAGTCCATACTCAAAGTTCTCCAATTCATTCATGACGCAGAACTGAAGAATGCTTTCCCTAATGTGTGCATAGCTTAAAGGATTCTGCTCATGCTGTCAATCACAGTAGTGCGTAGTGAGTGCAGCATTTCGAAGCTCATTAAAGCATATATTTGAGAGATGATGGCTGAAGAAAGACTAATGTCACTTGTGATTTTATCATTTGAAATGCCATTGGCCAGTCTTCAATTCCTGAGGACAAAGGCAAGAAAAGCAACATTTTTGAACTGAAGAACTAAAGCTAACATTGTAAGGCTGTCATCTATTGTAACATTATTTATTACTGGTTTATGCAATGTTGGTGCAGTTCAGTTTCTTGATTTTAATATATTTCAGTTATTCTAAAAATTAAAAGAGATCCAAAAATTTAGAGAACATATTTTTTTTAAATTTGATTATGTGTGCGTGTGTGTGTATGTATCATGAATAAATACAAATTTACAGATCTTAGCATGCAAATTTATGACAGGGATATATCATATATGCAAATCATGCATTAAAATCATGAAATTGGCTGTAAATACAACAAAAAATAAGATATTCAGAAGTTTAACAAATGGAGGGGGAGGTGCCAAAGATGCTCCTCTCCTGGGATGCCATTTGGTGTAGGGTCAACCCTGGTTGTAAGCATACCAAATGTCAGGGGTGTCGCTGGTGCTGGTCTTATGGGGCTTGAGCCTAGAGTCCTGGCGCCAGAGCCCCCGGGTCTGCCGTGGCAGTGGCAGCAGCAGCGGTGCACTTAAAGCGCGTGACCACCAACTCCCAGCCCCTAAGACCTGAGCCTGTTTCTGGGCCAGCAGCACTTCTGCTAAATGTCCTACTAAAATCACATTGTTTGGTTCATCTTTTGTTTTGTCACATTGAAAGGCCAAATTCTGCCACTAACCTTCATTCTAAGCTTCCATAATGTTGGAAACTCTGCATGAGAGCATGATAGGAAATGATCCTTAACTAAGTTTCCCCTTGACTACAGAGCGAAAGAACAGCACATTTCATACCTGTGAAGTTGTATATTTTCAATCATTTACTCTCTGGGGGAAGTGAATGTGCCTTTCTAGGAAACTGAATATTACAATCCTAAGATTTGTCCTCCCTATTGTCACACTATGCCCTGCTCTATATCGCTGCATGATTTTGGAAGCAATCAAAAGGAGATATGCAAAGTACTTAAAATATCTTACGTTTCTTCCTCTAATTGCCTATTGCCTACTTACTGCAGGGTTTTCAGTAGTTTGACTAAATGCTACTCCTTTTATAGGAGTAATTTTACTGGACTGCCTTCCTGATCCACTGAATAGGCCTTCACAGATCCTCTTAGTCAATCAGGGAGATTGATCTGACCACGGTGAATTTGTAGACATCGGTAAAGACAAGCCCACCATTTGGTATAGCTAGGCCCCACCTGTCCGAATGTGTGAAAGATTCCTCTAACAGCCAATATCAACATTTGAAGTAATTAACAGAGGAAACTTCAATGTACGCATAATGGACACACAGGATAAATAGCCTTCTGGCTTTGCAGACAAGCACCAACCCTTTCAAAATGTGAACATTTGCTTTAGAGAGGCAATGTGAGTGAGGTAATATCTTTTATTGGTTATTCTTCTGCTGGTGAGAAAGGCAAGATTTTAGTTTACACAGAACTCTTTTTCAGGGCACATGAACAGAGCTCTCTGTAAGCAGTGAAAGCTTGTATGCCTCACCAACAGAAGTTGGTCCAGCTGAAGATATTATCTCACCCACCTTGGTCTCTCTAATATTGCAGAAACAACATGAGTATAAACACTGCATACAACATTTGCTTTAATTTGTTAACTTGTCATGCATGAAATTGACTTCGATGTCTAACAGTTAAACTGCTTGAAATATTAGCTGTCAAATCCCATACACTTCAAAAATGGAGGAGAGAATATTGTGCACTAACCCAACATATATGACTGCAGTTAATATTGAACTTGATTAAAATTAGAGCTGAGAAAATGTCAGAATTTCCATCCCATCAGAAATTCAGACATTTCAAAATACATTTGTCTCTCAAATGAGATCGAAAATTTGTATTTTTTGATTATTTTGGAAATGGAAATCTGAAAAATTTCACATTGGAAAAGTCAAACATTTTATATAAATGTTTTAAATTTTGTTTTGTTGAAATGATCCAAATGCACAGTTTTAAGTTATTTCAACATCAAGCCATATTCTTCTACCTCATCATTTTTGCTTCATAGAAGTTGTAAATCAGGAGCCTGATGCCTCAGTTCTTCCCAATAGCCCAGGCACCAGTGCCAGACAAATCCCATGATGACTCCTGGATTGACTCCTATATTATACCATATACATTGCTTTAAAGGAAATTCAGTTCTTCAGGCAGCTCACAGAAAGGACCCATATGAGGACCAGAATCCCAACTCTGATAAAGCCAGGTGCTAATAGGAAAATGCAATTTAATGTTTTAGTGACCCAATTTTTTTTTAAAATCAGTTCAACAAAACAAAATATTCTAATTTGAATACAACTGTCCTGAAATTAAATATTTCATACACATTTTCTTGAAGGAAGATGAATTTTAGATTTTGCAGCAGAAAAAGTTGATTTAGCAGATACTGCTTTTTATGTTGGAAATTCATTCAGACAAAAAATTCCTAAAGAGCTCTACTTGAAATTAAGCACTCCTTTAATAGGCAGAACTGAATCCAGTGAAGAATTGACTCAGACAGGATTCCATGGGCAAGTCAGCTATATATCATGATCCATTACTTTAAAAGCTGTTGCTAGATCTGAGAGAATTAGAAAGGATATTTTACCTGTGTCCATTTCTAGTAGAAGAACAAACACCACTGGCACAAATATTCTCATTTGCATATCCAAATACGACCTTAGACAGATGAAGATGAAAATATAGCTATATTTCTATCACATTGCTATTCCTATTATTTGTTTTTGATTTTTTTTTTGAGTGGGAAATAGGTATAACAAGTACATGAGTAACAGGGCTACATGACAAGGAAATAGTTAAGAAAAATATAAAAGGGATCAATTTTATCAAAATTGTAAAACAGATTCTATTGGTCATAAAGTAAGCATCCCTGAAGTAACACAGTAAGTCAACAGATAATACTGAGAGCTTTGTATTGGCAGCTAATAGAATTTAACTAGATTAAACAACTAGAAGCAAGCTGACTTATTAACCCATTCTCATATTTGTGTACATGCTAACTCCCTACACCATTTACAATACTAACTATTGACAAATACCTGCCAGCATCATAAATCAGACCAGAAATTTTTTTACTGTACTTTTACCTTTTGCAAGGCACTGGAGCCTGTTACAATTAGCAAAAGTAGTAGGATAAAAGCAAATTAACTGCTATA
Source organism: Podocnemis expansa (assembly GCA_007922195.1). Lineage (NCBI taxonomy): Eukaryota > Metazoa > Chordata > Testudines > Podocnemididae > Podocnemis > Podocnemis expansa. The sequence continues at coordinate 25,872,134 of ML681964.1, read as the reverse complement.
TCTTGTTTCAACATTGCTGCTCTTTGACTAGATTAGATAATTAGAGCTAATTACCATTATCAAGAGTTTTCTTTCATTCTGCAAGCAGGAGGGAGAGACATATTGGATTTCAAGAACTCTAGGGCCTAATCAACACTCCCAGCATTTTTTGGTGGCAGTCGAAGGGAGATACACAAAGTACATAAAATACCTTGCATATCTCCCTTTGATTTAGTAACACCCATTTACCTAACTGTCCACGCTGAACTAAGTTGAATGGAAACACTGTCCATTCGACTTAGTGTTTCCAAAACACACAGCTACATAAGCAGCTGTGGAAGAGCTCTAGTTTCCCTGAAGTTAGAATGAAAGCCAAATTACAGGCTTGTTTTTCAGCTTGCATATACACTCATCCTAAATTTATTTAAAAACAAACAAGTTACTTAAATTTCATGTTACATCTCTCTCTTCATTTTCCTGGATAATAACCATCCTCAAAGACTCAGAATTTCTGTCATCATTTTTCAAAGACTTTTCTAAGTTTTATTTTTGCACCTTTCATGTCTCCAAAACAGATTGGGGAAAGAACTTCCAACTTTTCTCCTCCAAGACACTTGAATGAGTAGATGGGCCTCTCTTAAGCTTTTCAGGGACTACATGCAGATATTTAAAACTATTGATAACTACCCCCCCCCCACACACACTTAAAAATAGAATGGGTTATAAATGTACACCGAGACACAGATGTGTAAGATATGTTATACATGTATCTTTAAGAATGCTGAATATGCAGCAGAGAAGCCTACTATGTGCAAGTATGTCTCCTCCTAGTATCTGGTCTGAGAAACCATACTGCCTGATTCTTAGAGCTCAGAAAGATTTTTATCTCAACATTTTCAGGCTTGTGTTACTGGTACTTGAAGTGTCAGATTTGACGTCCACTGATAACTTATGATTAAGCTTTATTTAAGTTTAACACCTACAGGAGCGTGTTTACACTTTGCCAAATGCTCATGACCCAGATTTCATCAGCTACGACTGGATGGCTAGTTGGCAGAAACAAAGTGTGCAGATAGGTTCAGTACTGAAGAAGCAGAAGAAAATATCCATGTGGGAAGGAATGTGTTTACTATGGTGAGGCATAGGTTGCAAGTGCAGGCAAATGGCCTTCTGGGGGAGAAAAGATCAGTGGAATCCCTATGTGATTTCAAGGTCTGCAGACGTAGAACTAAAGATAAATTTATACCATGGATTTGCTTCTGACAAGTAGTTCTACCTGTAATAATGCCTATTATTCAAGGATGATACCATGCTCATTCATTCACTTGTTCTTTAACATGATAACCAATGTCTGATATAACTCCATATTGTAACTGAACCTCCATTTTGAATTGTTTACTTCATTCAGTATGTAACTAAACCTCTATTTTAAATTGTTTACTTCATTTTGTATTGCTCAACCTAAGTTTTGCTGCAACTTCAATTGGATGTGTGAATGAAGGGAGAGTGTGTGACAGGATCAGTCTCCAACTCCAGCCTGCCCTGATGCAAACGGCCAGAACCACCATAATGGCTGAAGAACAATGCAGACAGAGCCTGCAAAAGAAAAGAAGGATCTACCCTAGAAAATAAGGTACAGAAAGCCCTGTCAAAAGCAAGATCTAAATCACATCTGCCATTAACTGATGACTCATGGTCATACAGTACCCTGAGGCAATGTGACACAGCAAGATGGATGGACTAAGAGACATAAAAGATGGGTGAGACTGCACAGCTTTGGGGTAGTGTTCTGTACAGCATCCAAAAGCATCAGTACACAGCTGTGCTCCTAACAGAGACCCCACTCTTCCTCACATCTGATTTCCCTGGCAAGGCAGCCACCATATGCTGTGAACAGCAACCATGAACCCAAGCTATGATCAGAAGCAACAATCAGGACCAGTAACTATACATGACCAACAGTGAAACGTGTGTGTGTGTGTGTACACTAGATATTAGCTATTCACATTACTGTATTTTTCTCATAATAAATGTGGCATATTGCCTAGTCCCCTAAATAAGATCCTGCTAATGTTTTCATATTCAAAATACAACACAGGAACTCCCATTTGTGAGAGATTTGTGAAGAAAAAATTAGCAATAAAACCCTATGGAATCAAAATTAAAATAACATATCCCTTATTTCAGGCCTATAGCTTTTTAGAGACACTGTTTTGTCAACATACACTAATGCCAGAAAGTTCCAAGTTAAATTTCCATTAAAAATTCAGACTAAGATACCTTCAAAATCACTAAAACAACCTTACCTCTGCCTATATGACACCATCTGAAATACTCAAAACTGACTAAATCACATATTCATCCACCACTGAAATTCATTAGCATTAAGACATAAACTGTGGTTAAGGACCATGGGGGAAGAAAACCTTCTCCTTGCAAGCCCCACGCCCTATTCAGCCTTGCAAGCACAGCCCAGACCAGAGTGCTAGGAGCTATGGGGAAAACATGGATTGCATTATAAAGGCACACTATGCGCAACAGAGCTGGCTAGACACTTGAGGAGGCATGTGGAAAGGATAATACACCTTTTTAAATGATGTAGCAATGTACTGTCTCTCTCAGTTCAGTGAGTGTCAGATACAATGCCCCTGGGGCTTATCCTGGGTTGCATTAAAGTGGCTGAATTAAGGGTATTGTGTGGCTGGAAAGTGGGCAATTGAGCTAAAATACAGATATAAAACTTTACACACTTACACAAACGAACAGGCTGGTGGTGTTCTCATGTACTTACCAAACTATGTGAAGAACAGCAGAAAAAGGGAGGTTGTATAATTATGAGATTTTATATCTTTTACTGGGATTTTTTGTCACACTGTACTGGGCCCAGCGCCAGTAATGAGTGGGACTAAGGGGACAGAGTAACAAAATGGCTTTGTAGGTTGCCTTACCAATTCTATGGATACCAGAACACAGGGCAGTACAGAATACCAGAAATGGCCAGGATATTGGTACTGCCTTTCAGAACAGTATTTTGTTCTGTGTTGATACACTGCCTAGTGCACTGGGTTCCTGGGTCTGTGCCTGAAGGTCCTAGACACAACAGTAAGTCATTAATATAGGAAAAGCAACAGAAATAAAAACAAAACCCAGGCAGTTCCTGCAAAATTAGGGTATCTTGCCCATCTATAAAGCAAAAGTAAAGAAATGTGAGCATCGAACCAGTACATCTGTTAACATATTCTTTAAGAGACATCATTCTACAAATCAAACATTTCATCCTGAACTATTTCCTATCAACTGCCGTTTATGTTCAGACACAAGAAAGCAATGACATGGGGTTTGCAATCTAATACGAGTCTTCACAGTCAAGTATATATCATTTGTAATAAACTCAATGTGTTTATCAGAGCTCAGATTTAACAGTCTAACAGATTTGCTACTTCTAAATGTACAGCATAACAATAAATATACAAAATAAATAAAATAAATTCAAAACAGACCATCTCTTTAGCTAATGTGTATTTCCATTTTTTCTTTTTCTTTTCCTTTCTATTCCCCCTATATTGCCTCTTATCAGCTTTGACTTCATGTCATTTTTGCCCCTTTCATGAAAGTTTCTCACGTACAACTCCTAGTTTTATTCCCAACATATTAGACGTCTCTTACATTTATTTTTCCCTTAGCTGGTTTCCCTTCTGATTACATACAAATTCTTCCATTGTTCTGAAATGAATAGCATGGCTACAATTCAGCAGGGAGACTGCTGCCAAAACAAACCCTGGGCATTTAGGAAAAACAAAAGCAGTGAAAGACTGAGTTATTATTTCCATTTTTAAATTCAGTGTAGGCTCCTATGTATTGAAAAGAACATTAATTGAGGATTACATCACTAAGAAACACCAGAAGTAGTAAATAAACTATTCAGATACATGGATTAACTGTATCTGAAACGCTGATCATTTGGAGGAAGAAAAGACACAGCAAACATCTACACTGCCAAAACTAAAACTCCCTAAGGCAGCAAGTTTAAGAGTTTGGGTCTTTAGGCTCAGGCTTGTGAGGCTCCATGCTATGGCACTAAGAATTGCTGTGCAGAGTTCCAGCTCAGATCTGAGCTTAGTCTTTGAAGCCCAACCCATGGCCCAGGCTTCACTGCCAGAGATGTAATGTCTATGCAGTTGGTTTTCACACTGTAACACTAGCCCACATCTGTAGCCACAAGGCTCTGAGATTTGCTGTCATGGGTTTTTGTTTTATTTTTGTTTTTGCTGTGTAAACACAAAGGATGAAGTTCTTCATATTTTGCCATATACTGGTAAATGTGATGTATTTTAACCTTTTGTAGCTGTTATATTTTCTCCTTAGTTTCTCTTTCACTTATAATTGGTTTTATTCTATTTTTTCATTGACTTCTTGAGCAAGATCCTCCAGCCCCTTAATACAGCATAGAAGGGCTGGAGCAGTACATAAGTACTGTATCCAGCTGGTGGACGATTCCTCCAATGCATGAATTGTAAAAGACAGCTATAGAGCTGCCTTGTACAGTGCCTCTTACAAGCACTGGTGTGGGCTCACAGCTAGCTAGGTCATGTTGGTGGCCTCTCCAGGCACTGTAACAGCCTAGGATTGGGAGGGCAGCCTTGTTCCTCTGCAAGTTTTACCTAGACGGGATCTGTAATTTCCAGCTCCGGCAGGTCTACCTGCATTAGCTCTTATTGAGCAAGCACAACAACAGTGTAGCCACAGCAGTGCAGGAACCACAACTGGCTACCTGCCTGACTACAATCAGATCCAAAACCTTAGGTACATTCTCTGCTGATTAATCTGCCCCCCCCCCAAACCTCTGCAGCTTTCCTTCCGTTTTCAGTGTCTACCTCAAGGTTACAGTGGATGTGTCGACCTGAGGGGGGAGTGACACCTCTAGTGCAGGCATACCCCTTTAGAGATGCAGCACAAAGCAGCCAGCAGGAGGGTATCTGCTCTTAAAGCACTACAGTGGCATGGCTGCAGCTGCACTACTCTATCCCTTCAGTATAGGCACGAGCTATGTTGACAGGTGAGATTGTCCCTTCAGCACATATAATCCATCTCCCTGAAAGACAGCAGGTAGGTTGACAGAAGAATTTTTCCACTGATCTAATGCTGACTAAACATAAAGGGCTAACCTGGCAGAGTTGTCTCTCCCAGGGGATGTGGATTTTTCATACCCCTGAGAAACCATTTTTCCAATGGATGTTCACAGTGTAGACCAGATTCTACAATACATTAAGGACGATAAACCAAGAAGATCTGAACTACTAGCTTTTAATTCTTTACCATTGTTTGCATTTTAGGGTTATCAACATGAATAGGATGCCTCTGATGCCACAACACAGCACTACCTGTCCAAAAAATTAGACATTGGGATATAGGAACTTCCATCCAGGATCACTGCAGATGCTTCAGAGGAAGATTCAAGAAACACATAATAGGCAGATGTGCAATAATCTGCCTCCATCAAAGAAGTGTTATTCTAGTCCCTAATAGTTAGGGATTCATTTAAGGTTGATTTTTTGCATTAACTAATGTATCTCTGTTTAGTTATATTATGTATACACATTTGCAATTTTTTTCCTCAATAAAATTCTGTAGCAATGACTTTCATGGCCTGATTGTATAATGCATAGAAAAAATATTTCTTCATCAGTTTTCAATCTGGTACCTCTCTCTTTTATTGAATGACCATTTTTCTTGAGTTGTGAAAGAGAGAAGTTCCCAATCTACCTACTTTATTTATACATCTTCTCAAATCCTTTGTTGTTTTGATATATTTTTATCATATGCCCTGCTTGCTATTCTCCTTTCTAAAGAAATCCCAGCCTTTCTATCTTTCTTCATGTGTTTTCCTGTGCTCCTCATGATTCCCACTGCTCATCTCTGAACCTACTCTCTACATTACCCTTTTCTACAAGGGGTGACTAGTACTGCACACTACTGATTTACATAAAGTATGATCAGCTCAGGCCAGAGGGCTACAGAAGGGTATTTGTGAGCAGATATATCAACCTTAGAGTATTTAAGGCTCTCTTTCCTGCAGGCACCTCTGCTAGAGCGGGCAGGAAGAGACACAAGCTGCCAGAAGGCTTGTGGTAGGAGTAGAGACTTTCCACACACTATAGGAGGGAAAAAGCAAAAGTTAAAACCCAGGCACCAGTTTGAGGAAGGCCAACTACAGACTTGCCGAAAGAGCCAGGGGAAAGTTACTCTCTGGGAGGTTTGGGAAGTACAGACTTACAGACTCGCCTTACACCCATGGAAGGGAGGGGCATTCCCTAGGCCCAAACTAAGGCCCACCCTGAAACCAATGCAACAGAGAGGCACTGAGGGAAGAAACAAAAGACTAGTCCAGGGTGGGACAGATTTACCCCAAGTCCATCTCTCCAGAGGAAATAGCTATTATCTGACAAGCCATTGGGGGGGGGCGCTGCACTTTGCCACAAGAGTCATTCGCATTTTCTGTATTTTTCTTCATGTTGTTCCTTATGCATCTTAACCTCTTTTGCTTTTCTAAACCAGAGTTGCACAGTAATCTGAGGTCCCCATTGAGCTATCCAACATTACAACCAGGTCTCTCTTCTGAGTTGGTACAGCTAATGCAGAAAGAACTCTGTAAGATATATGAATAGGTCCCCCCACCCTCCGGGTACATTACATTACATAACATTTATCTTCTCTGGACTAAATAATTCTGTCACCTGCAAATTTTGATACTTCAACTCTCACCCTCTTTTACAAATCATTAACTATATTAAACAACATGGGACCAGACATGAAACCCTGAGGAAACCAGCTGTTAACCTTTCACCATGATGAAAATGGGCACTTCATTCTCACTCTGTTTCACATCTTTTAGCCAGTTAGTAAGTTTTTCTCTATTACCCTTTGACTTGTCTGAACTTCATGACTTGTAAAGGGACATTATTAGAGGACTTTAAGTCTCAGATGTGGGCTTTATTTTTTTTTAAAAAAAGCTTGACAAAACCTAAAAGGCTTATGATACATGAATACATAAATATATCTATTATATTTAAAAATAAATAATTAAACAGCCCTAACTTAAAATGGCAAACAATCTGCAATGCTCCCAGCTCAAACTATGTGCCATTGTTCTAGTACAGAACAAATGTAAGGTGAAACCTTTGAAAGAAAAGTGAAGTTGTATTGTCATCGTCCAAGACTGAATGAACTGTAAAATAGCAAAGAGACATTATAGATAGTGAAAAATAAAGTAGTTTTTAAAAACTACTTGCTTTGGTTTACTAACCTAAATCATTACCGAATTAAAAACTAATTGAGTTTTTAAAAAAAAGGTTTTAACCACTATGATAGGCACTGGATCAGTAATTTAGTAAAACAAACAAAAGCCAAACAAAATATGGAGGAAGCACCTTCTAGATGATGATAATAAAATGTAGAACAGAGCCATAAACATATTGATATTGAAGCCAAAACCCTTTAATACCCCCACTCCCTTTCAGTGGAACTAAAAGGACACAATCTTGCAGAACACTAAACAGAGAGCCTTTGGAGTATGAGAGAAATCACTCACCATTACATGATGGATTATCTCATAGAGAAAAGAATGGAGCTACTCAACATCATTCTCCCAGCCCTGCAACTCTGTCAGCTGTATTTCATGCCAACTGCATGTAAAGTAGCGTATAGATCTTAAAGCAGCTGCATGAGTACGTTTTTCGCCCATCACCAAGAATAGATAATTGATCAGTGAAACCAGGGCTACCTGTACCATGGCCAGAAGGGGCTAGCAACTCTAGATAGTGTGAGAGCTTCTGTCACAATTTTCACAATAACTTCCCCCAAAAAAAGAGGAAGATAGAAGCAGGAGAATAATGGCAAGATTATTTGCATCATGCAACAGCTTCTTGAGCAACAAGAGATAGTTATAAATTACTTTAATTTTTCAAGAAAGCTCCTCCAAAAAGGAAGCCGTGCCAAAGATCAATGAGGCAAAATGTTATATTTACCCTCACTACCCATAACCCAACCAATTTTTATTCAGAACAGAAAGACAACTTAGGCCTGGTCTACACTAGAGAGTTATGTCAACAAAAGTGAGCTTTTGTCAATAGAAAGTCCTGGTATACACACTACAGTGGCCTTCCCATTGACAAAACTGCCCTCGTCTGCCAACAAAATAAAATCAGCTCTGCAAGAGGTGTAGAGCTTTTGTTGGTAGAGCTACAGTGACACAGTGTCAGTGGAAACACTGGATCCCCTTAGCGGGATAGAGGAGCTGACATACTTGTTACTTTCTGGGGTGTGAGCCCAGCAACTCCCAGCTGGAGGGCAGGCAAGAGAGGCTGCAGACCCATATCTCTGCAAGGTGCAAGCAGCTGCTGCCTCATGGGCAGCCCCGGATGCCATCAAGTCGCTGGCTCCAGCTGCCTGCATCGGGGGTCACAGCCCTGCAGGAGCCTCCTATGGCTTGCTGGCGTGCCCGGACTGTCAATGGTGTGGGAGGCTACTGCCAGGCTTGCAGCAGGGCACTGAAGGCTGCAGCTCTGATGCAAGCCCCCAGTTGCTGGCAAGCTGCAGGCCACTCTGGGCTGAGAGCTGGAGTGCAGGCGACTGCTACCCCACTGGCAGCCTGGATACGCCAACAAGCCATGGGTGACTGCTGCGTGGCTGCTGCATGGCTGCAAGTGCAGGTCTGGGCATCTGCAGTTCTTCTGTCAGCTGAAGCACAGGCAGCTGCCTCCCAGTTCCTAGCTGTGAGCTGGTACCAGCAAGCCATGGGGTGGCTGCAGCTAGCTCTCAGCTGGGCTGCTGGAGGCTGCCTCCTGGCTGAGAGCTGGAAGCAGACTGCTGCTCAGAGCTGGAGGATGCAGCTGGCTCCTGGCTGGGGCATGGGGAAGTCCCTGTGCTGCCCCGTAGATCTGTGGAAGTGGTCCTGTGAAGGGTGCACTCCACTGCCTCAAGCATAGCAGTGAGGACATGAGCCATAGCTGTGACTGAATGTCAACATATCTTATGTTGACAGAACTTCCTAGTGTTCAGATTTTGAACATTATTTCCACTCTTTAGCTTCTCTCCTTTATTTTTCAGAAGACTACCACAGAACCATTAAGTATACCCCACACAAGGGTGTGGGGGGGGGTCGTAACTAATGGATAGGTCATAGAGGCCAACAGACTGTTAACAGCCTATTCCACCTGCAATACCGTGTTCCCTCTCAAAAGGTGCTTAAGATTTACTAAGACCATTAGTTTCAAAGAGCGCCATGCCATTCATGGTGCAAAGATACATATGGATTATGAAGTGAATTGGCATGGAAGCCTCTAAGGTAAAGTATTTCACTGCGTTGTTAATAAAATAAAAACAACAGGAATTGTGAGTAAATTCTCTCCCCAGATTTGACCTGCTGTTTTAGCAGCAGGTGTCAGAACATACACATGGTGGGACATTGTGTGGGATCTCAAGTCTAACCCATCTAACCATCAACATCTTGTGAGCAATGATTTGCTGGCTGAAAGATATGCTTGTTTATTCAAGGGGTTCATGAAAGCCAACTTGTATTTCTTCCTGGACACAAATTCACAATATCCATCATGAGATGGTCATGATCATTTTTTCCTACAGCTGCACTGTTTATCATTCATGTTTGTATATTGTTGTGCAGAAACATGTTAGTATCTTATAGTACAATGGGTGGTTATATTCAACAATGCCTCTCTTTTATTCATTTACAAATCAAGTATTGTCTAGGTAAGTGCTTTTCACTAGACTACTTTCCCATGATCACGTAGAATTAAACTAACTCCTGCCAGCAACAAAGAACAACATCCAAAGCATGGGTGGGGGCAGGAAAGCTACTCTAATAATATGGGTGGGGCAGTGGGGAAGAGAAATAAAAAAACATATTAAAAATACTAAGGAATAGAGAAAATGAAGAATGTAGCCAAAACAATAGTAAGTGCAGGGAGCATTCACTTGGGTGGGTTCAATAGGGTACAAACACATCCAAGCAAAGTGATTAGTAACCTCCCATGCCAGTTCTAAAATCTCTTAGAAATGTTCTGTCCGTATGATTTATTAGCTTCTGGATCTCAAGTTTTCCTGTGTTAAAGCATGTTATAATTCTGATTTTAATTTATACTGGCACAATGTGCTACCATTAGAAAATTAATAGAAAACCAGGCAAAGAAAAACCATCTGAAACTTTGATGATAATCATCCAGTTCAAAGGTTAATGCTTCTCCATACAACTGATATTAAAATGAAAAGAGGATACTTATGCATAAACATCAGGATATTGAATTAAACAGAGGAAATCTCAATCTTTCTTTCTTTAACAGAATGACAATTTAGCAGAATTTTAAATGAGTTGGGTAAGGGAAGCGTATTGTTCAAAACATTTCATAAGCAAAAAGGCAAAGCTTGCACAGAACTCGTTTAAAAAAACTATGAAATTATCTTAATCCTGTTAGTGAGTGGTTTGCATGTTATTTGAGAAGTTGTACCCTGCATATGTTAATATTTACTCATGTCAACATGTACAGTGTAAGCAGCGTAAGACCGAGTCTATAGCAGGAAAAGCAGTAAACATTAAAAACTAGATTTAAAGTGTACTCTGGTCCATAGTAAGAAGAATGCCTGGTTACGCAGTCACAGAAGCAAATCTGCAACTGGAGTGTGACCTTGTGACCTCTGCTAACCAATGCATTGGAGCTCATATCGTTTCCCACTTCTGCCTGTCCGTTCCCTCACTTGCTTGGGGGTGGGGGTGGGGGTCGGGGTCAGGGAAGTGGTCCTGAGGAAGCTGTTAGTATTTCCACTCCACATATTGTGACACTTCTGGCATGTAGCTTACACAAGAGGATAAGGACTAAGTAAACACAGTGATTGATAAACCAGAAGTTACAAGAATATTGACAGAGTTATTACATAGCATAAATACAACAAATTCTAACTCTTCGACAGATTGACATTTTAAAATTCTTGAATTATTTAACTGTTTGGGTTCTTGTTAAGATCACTGGATAGAAATTTCCTGATGACATGTACAAAGAGACACTTGAAAGGGTGGTGAGAAAGAATTCATGCTAAAGGTCCTAGGGCCCAATACTGTGTATTGCTAAGCATCCACAAATTATGTCAAATTTAAGGGAGCAATAACTACTCAGTATTCATAGATTCACAGGGCTTATGGCCAAAAGGAACCATTGGATCATCTAGCCCAGTGGTTCTCAACCGCTGCATTGATACACAAAAGTGTGTCACAGAACAGCAGCTAAATGTGTTGTGTGAAATCAGCTTGCTACCGAAAGCTCTAGGAGAGTAGCAGCAACAGGCTGATTTTGAGTCTCTGGCCTTTTAAGAGTCAATTTAGTGTCAACAGTGCAAGAGCCACTGATGAATCCACATGGCTCCAATGTGTTTTGCAGGGGCTGCTGCTTAAACCTCCTGCTGTCAAAACTGCCTTTTGAGGCAGAATTTCTTTGGTGGAGGGAGCCCTGCCAGCTGAACCTGCTTCCACAAGTCCTGGTGGCGAGAGGGAACTTTGGTAGCTCTACAGCCACGGAGAGCTTCAGTGTGTTGCGCATAGCTGCAAGCCTGCTCAGCTCTGCCAGGAGGCTGAAGGGATTGAGAACCCCAATCTCGTCTAAACCTCCTATATAGTACAGACCACTAAATTTATAGTTACCTGTGTACTGAGACCAGTAATTTGTGTTTGGCTAAAACAATTATTCCATAAAGGTATCCAGTCCTGATTTGTTTGAGCAGGGACATAACCATACATTTAAAAAATAAAAAAGACTTTCAGCATTTGAAAAATCTTAAACAAATAGGCTGTTGGGGAGAGAAAAGGTTCATTGTTAGTGTTTCAGTTATTCAGTGCGGGGTGTCCGTTTTCATCTTAAATCCAGACTTGGCTGTGATTTGTCAAAACTGCAGTAAAACTGACAGGCCAGTGTCAAAATTGCAGCCTCAGTAAAACGATGAAGCTGGTGCTTGGAACAGAAATGAACTCTGACTGAATAATGCTACAGGCACCCACACAAATTACATTATCATCTTAAAACCATTTTAAAAATGTATAGGCTATGTCAGACTCACAAATGCATGGAAATTCACCACCAAGGATTAAAGATACAATGCAGAGCATGAGGAACACAGATGACTGGGTCTGTGCACCTATTGTATGTTCCATAAAAATACCTTTAAGAGGTGCTGAACATTGTGGTATATAAACAAGTCTGGGAGTTTTCTAAGACAAAATAATTGTACTTTAGGAATAACCATGTATTTAAACAGAACCCAGCTGGTTTGATGGGAAATAAGTAACATAACATCCCACAAAAGAGATAGAACAGGGGAAATGATCAAGGTAATAAAACAGTACACTTATCTGAACCACACTAGAGGAAAAATAGATTTGTAATATTGGGAAATAAAATTTGCAATTTGAGGCTAGAAGGTCCTGGGCATGGGATAGCACATGAAATTAAAGTTCAGCTGTGACAGTTATGATTGCTACTGCTAGATGAACATGGAATCCTAAAAAACTGGCATATGCTAACAATATGGGTACAATAAAAATTGGACCTATGAGCAGCATTTTCCCTGGAAGACGACAGTAATGCAAAGAGATGGAACAAAAATAGCCTGCTGTAAACAAATTAAGTACAGGTGGTTCTGTGAATGCTCAACCTGAATGAACCTGACTACAAATGAGGGAGGTTGGGCCCAACTAGTCAATAAAGAGAGAATGAAGGAGCCAGTATTGCTTGGTTATACAGTATGTGCTCTGGACTTCCATTGTGTTTGGTGGGAACACCACCATGCCAGGCAAGCCTGGATGAGTTTTGTCTGAGCCTCACCCCTCTGACTCAGATTGGGACTCATGACCTATGGCCAAGTGTGCAGATGAAGGACAACAGGACAGAGGCTGAGAGAGATAACACTGAAAGCGAATAACTGGTGACCAATATCTTTGTACCTGTACCTCCCTTGTCCATTAACACAACTGATTTTTATACATAAAAAACAGATCACTTGGTGCCCGTTGCTCAATTAAGAGCCTAGCAACAAGCAACTGGGAATGATATTGGTCAAGTGGTGGAAACACCAAGGTGGGCTGTACCAGAAGAGGTGAGTTTGCACCCTTTGGTTCACATAGTAAGCGGTTCAAATGAGTACCACCACTATGGTCTTGGGAATGTGCTGCTGAGTAATGCACTTGAAAAAGAAGCACAGAAAGCCAGGAATCTGAAGCAAATCAAACTAATGCTAATATAAAATGAAAGACTGAAGCAGGGGATGTAGCTGAAGCCTGGTTCAACATGAGTAAATAACATATGGAGGGAGGCCTCACATTTTGGAAGCTAGAACTAGGAAAGCAAATGAATCATCAGGTTGAAAACAACAGCAGCAAAGAGTCCTGTGGCACTTGAAGACTAACAGATTCATATATTTAGTCTTTAAGTGCCACAGGACTCCTTGCTTCTTTTGCTGAAATAGACTAACACGGCTGCCGCTTTGGAACTTGGCAGGTTGAAAACAGAATCACAGTTCTAAATAAGGTAAGTAAATAGGTCAGTAGGCTAAGATGACAGAACGCCTGAGAGACTACCTAAAAAACTACTTAATGTGAACTAGGTAACAAGGGACAAAATCAGTTAGGAATGTAGAAGCAAGATAAAGAGAAAGTATGGACTGTCTGTGGACAGCACATATTGTACAGGGATTGGTTTCTGCAGACTAACTAAGCCAATCAAAAACTGTACGATGCCATACATAATAAATGAATCGGATGTGTAATGTAGATAAAGCAAAGAGGTCTTTGTGTAACTCTGGAGCTGTTATGTACCCTGCATCCGCACACATCCCCACCTCCATTTATTTGAGTTTCATCAACTGAGTGTTGCACTGCTGTATGCCAGATCTAGATAAGCTGAATTGATTTTTTGGAAAGCTGAGTGGAAGGTGATCTTGGAGAGTATCTCAACACTAAAGCAGATAAAATCCTAAACAGACAAGTGCTTAACAGTTTACACTGTAAACTAAAATACCCAGCTGGACCAAAAAACTTCAAAATACTATACAACAATCAAAGTGTACCACAGCATGACAGCATTCATGATGATGTATCTGACCTTCTGTACAAAACAGACCATACAACCACTCCCTCACACTCACACTAAACCCTAAACCAAAATTACACCAAAGTACTACAGCTGTCATGACATCAAACTGCAACAGCAATACCAATATTAACAACTTTCACTTAATAGCAATATTTTGCTGCAAACTGATCTCATCCTATTGACTGTAATGGGATTCAGACATTGAGAACAGGCATGACACTGAGTAACAATTTTGCACTGGAGAAAAGGCCTGGCTGCAGGAAGGTTTGCAGGGCTGCCTCTAGGGAAGAAAACTCTGGGTGGTGACTTCCTGGCTGCAGCACCACAAACTCACCTGCAGCCAGGGAACTGTAAATCAGAGGAACACCTGCTAGAGTCGCAGCACTGAGGGTTGAGAAGGAAGGTTGAGAGAGGAGACTGTAGGTAGAACAGTTGCAATGAAGCTTTCTGCATCCCACATACTATGGTCTTCTGTAGGGAACAGGGGCACTGGAGGCCCACAGAGATGCACAGGATGATGTAGGCTAAGAACATCTCAGCACTTCTGTCCCTGGCAGCAGTCCAACAGGCAGGCTTGTGAGGCTACAGCCAGGAAAGGCATGTCTCAGGCCTTCCTTGGCTGGTTACAGGCCTGCAAATCTGCCTTTGGGACCTTTTGGAAAGCACCAACTATTTGCTAGGAAGCAGGACTTTGCTCATAAGTGGAATTCACAATATGATGTACCACAGGAAGTATCAAGGTTCACCAATATCCAAGGTCCTTGCAATGGTGGGGAATTGGTGAAGGCAGTTACACCTGGATGATCTTAGCAAATGACCTACACCTCATGCCACAGAGGCAAAAAAGCCACCCAAATTACTGTCAATCTGACCTGGGCAAAATTCCCTCCTGACCACACATAAAATGATTAATCAGACCTTTAGCACACGAGTTACAACCCCCAGCCAAACATGTGAGAGAGAATTTTCAGTACCACAACTCAGAGGATTGTCCCACTCCATCTAGTGTCCTTCTCCAGCTGTGGCCATTTCTGATGCTTCACAGAATGTGCCAAAGTCTCCCACCTGCCCCCAAAATGTATTAGGGATGGAGGCAGGTAACCCTTCCTAACACCTGTAGGTGATGAGCTGAACCTGGGAAGAATGAAATTTTAGGAATATAAAACATGAACAAGAAGTAAATCCCAGAATGGCTCAGTCCTGCCCTTCACTATCAGAAGAAACCCCTCAGACAATCCCACTTAAATCTATCAAGCAAGCTCTCCCTTAATTTAATCCCCACCTCAACTTCTATAGGGGGCCTCACTCTTCTGATGGCTTGAAACCATCTCCTAATCTTCAGCCTGAAGTTATTAATGGCCAGTTCATACCCATCTTTTCTTGAGCCAGAACTGTCCTTTAAAGTCACCACCCTTGGCGTTCTGTCAGTCCTGGTCTTCTTTTTTCTAGGATAAATAAACTAAGACCATTTAGTCTACTCTCATAAGATCAGTCCTTCATTCCCCTGATCATCTTAAATACCATTCTGAGGAAAGGAGGATTTACACCACTGGCACCAGGAGCTGCTGCTGCTCCTCAGCTCCAAGCATGCGCTGCCATGCCTAGTCAAGGGAGGGGGAAGGACAGTGGTATTTTTATAACTGAGATCAAGTAACAAACAAAATGCAGGCTTAATGCCATACCTGGTTCTAAGCCTAGGGTGACCAGAAGTCCCAATTTTATAGAGACAGTCCTGATATTTGGAGCTTTTCTTTATATGGGCACCTACTACCCATTATCCTGGTCTGATTTTTCACACTTGCAATCTGGTCACTCTAGCCAGGTCTTCCTCTCTCAGGGTTCTCTAGCATTTCAGCTCCTGGAAGCTTCCTTGCCCCCACTAGTTCTGCTCCCTTCTTGGAGCTCTACTCATAGGGTTGCATCTTTGAGCCCCTGGCCTCCTTGTTCCAGGAACCACATGAGTTAGCTTCATACTGCATGGTCTTGCCCCACAGAGCTCAGTTTGTCTCAGAGTCATGACTGCCCTCCTCTGCTGCCTACAAGCAGCCTTTTATAGGTTCAGGTGTAGCCCAGTCCTCTTTAGTTAGCTCGATTAGACTCACCTTAGACTACCTGAGTTCAATCCACCCACAGAAACCAGTCAACTGTGACATAAACCTGTAGCCCAAACCTCTTTAATTAGCTGGATTAGGCTTGCCTGCTCCTGTCCACAGTTGCTGATAGTCACATTTCAGTCCAGAATAAGTTTGATTGGCCAGATCTTCATCCCACTGGAATTATTATAGCTTCACTGGAAGCAGGGGGCATCACTGGTGCCTGGCGTCCCAGTGCCAGTGCCAGTGCCCTGAGCGCCCAGCACAGCTCCTCCCTCTCCCAGCCCCATCTCCAGCCAGGAATCCAGGGCTAGGCTGGCAGCGGCAGGAGTCCGAGCCTGGATCCAGACCCGGCACAGAATCAGGGCCAGAGGGCAGCGCCCGCGCCCATGCCCCGGGTCTTTCCCCAGGACAGCGACATTCCTGATTGGAAGCACATATAAAATCTCCTCAGCTGACAAACTATCCAAAAACCCCACAGATGTTCAAGTGCCAGTACATACATAAAACGACTCTTTTCCTTAGTGCTGATATTCAATTGGAGATACAATGCTGTATTTAACTTTATGAGATGAATATTGTTTTAAAACTCTGTGCATTTGCAAAAAAAATTATGCCCATAAAGGATGAAAAGACCAATTATCTGTCCAGTCTTTCCATAGTGTATTCTTTATTGTTTCGTTGCCACCAATAATCGGGCTTCCTCCACTTCCCTTGCACCACTATTCTGTAGGCCAATGTACATACATATGTCTGTGTAATAACTGCTGCCCTTCATAGAATCTAGAAGATTAGGTTTGAAGGGACCTCAGGAGTCATTTAGTCCAACCTTCTGCTCAAAGCAGCACCAACCCCAATTAAATCATCCCAGATTGGGCTTTTTCAAGCCTTCCTTTAAAAACCACTAACGATGGAAATTCTCTACCTCCCCATAGTAAAAAAAGGTTTTCCTAATTTCCAGCTTAGACCACCCCCACTGCAACTTGACACCATTGCTTCTTGTTCTGTCATCTGCTACCAGTGAGAACAGTCTAGCTCCATTCAACCTGGAAACCCCTTCTCCCCACTTTCAGGTAGTTGAAGGCTGCAGTCACATCCCCCTCATTGTTCTCTTCCATAAATTAAAGTTTAGTTCTCTTAGCCTATCTTCATAAGTCATGTGCCTCAGCCCCTTTATTGTTTTTGTTGCCCTCTTCCGAAAAATGCATTGGTAATTGGCTACAACTCTTTCCATTTTGTCCACATCCTTCCTGTAGCAGTGGGATAGGGGGACAAAACTGGACACAACATTCCAAATATGAGTGCACCAGTGCCCAACACAGGAGAACGATTGTTTCCCACAGTCTGCTGGCAATGCTATTACTAATGCTGCCCACTATGCCGTTAAGGCTTGTCAGCAATAAGTGCACTTATATCCAGCTTTTTATTCACTATAACACCCACGTCCCTTTTTGCTGATCTGCTGCCTTGCCACTTGGCCCTCAGTCTATAATAGTACATGGGATTATTCCATCCTAAGTGCAGGACTCTGCATTTATCCTCGTTGAACTACATTACATCAGATTTCTTTTGGCCCAATGCTCTAATTCATTAGGTCACTCTACATCCGACCCTTACCCTCTGGGGTATCTACCACTGCCACCAGCTTAATGTCACCTGCAAACTTGCTGGGAGGGCAATCTATGATACCCTCCAGATCATTAATGAAGATGTTGAACAAAATTGGCCTCAGCATTAACATTTCCAGAGGCACACTGTTTGTAACTGCCTGCCAACTAGCCATTGAGCCACTGATGCCCACCCATTAAGCCTGATGATCTAGCCAGCATTCTATCCTTCTTATAGTCCATTCATCCAACCCACACTTCTTTAACTTACTGATAAGAATACTGTGGGAGACCATACCAAAAGCTTTGCTAAAACCAACGTATATTATGTCCACCATTTTCCCCACATTCACAGAATCAGTCATTTCACCAAATCAAAAACAAACAAGGAGTCCTGTGGCACTTAAAGACCAACAAACTTATTCATCAGATGCAGTGGGATTTTCTCCCATGAAAGCTCATGCAATAAATAAACTCATTGGTATTTAAGTGCCACAGGACTCCTTGTTTGTTCTGCTGAATTAAACTAACACAGCTACCCCTTTTGAATTCATCAAAGACAACAATCTAATTGGTCAGACATGAAAGAAGTGAACTGGCGAATCCCTGCTGACTGTTCTTGATCACTTTTCTCTCTGACAAGTGCTTGAAAATGGATTCCCTGAGGACTTGCTCCATGACATTTTCAGGGACAGAGGTGAGGCTGACCAGTTTGCAGTCCCCCAGATCCTCCTTCTCCCCATCCCCCCCCCCACCCTGTACAGGTAAGTTTACTATCTCAAGGCTAATGACACAGGTTAATGTTTTATTGTATCACTGCCTCTGAAATATGGGACTGAGGACTAACATTACAAACACGTTCTTCTTCGACTTATTTCAAATCATTAGACCACTTACAAGGGAGATGTCATAGTCCAGTGCATAGGGCACTCACCTGGTAGTCAGCAGACACAGATTCTATCATCAGCCTTACTTTTGACTCACTTTCAGTAAGTCACTTATGACAAAACTTCCAACTGTCCACCAGACTTAGCTACCTCTTTGTTTGGGTACCTAGTTCAAAACAGGTGGGAAACTGTAACTGATGAGTACATTTAAAAATTAGGCCATAGGTGTCTTCTCAAGCAGCTTATCCTATGGGCCTTGACTTCTGTATTTACCCTTCTTCTCTAAACTGGGACAATAAGGCAACCATTTTTGAGTAGCACTGTGGTCCACTGATACTGAGGAGTGGGTCTTTCACAACTAGACATGAGTATAAGATAATAAATAAATAATTTTAAATAAATTTTGAACCTTCATGTTGCATGTCTAAAAACCTCATATAATTGGAAGGGCTGCACTGAATGCTGCCCGGAGGGAATGGTTGAACTAATTACACTTTTTAAAACTGAATGACGAGTTAAATGACAATCTGAAAATTGAAGTGAAATATCCACAGTACAAATTAATCAAATGGCAGTGAGTGACAAGTTCATTCAGCTAATAGGGTCACACATTTAACAGTGGGAGTCAAATTAGTTAATCACTTGCTATACTTGAGGGAAGAAAGTATGGAGCATCGGATGACAGAAGGCAAAAAAAAAAAAGAGAGAGAGAGATCAAGGAGGGAAGAAAGATGAATTAAAATGAAGTAAAACAGGCTGGATTTGGGAAAGGGAAATACCAGTTGGAGAAGGAGGTCCAGAAGGTAAAACAGAATGAAAAGGAATACGTTCACAAGAAAGAACAGTCAAAAGCCACGGGCAAGGGCAGTGGGGTGAGGAAGAATTAGGGTGTAATTCTCTAAGAGACCATGGAGTGTAACATTGTTAGGAGATATAGTCACAGGAAAAAGAAATAGGATAGATTAATATAAGGTCAGAAGGGACTGCTTTCATCTAATCTGGCCTCCTGTACAACACAAGTCACACGACTTTCCTGAATTAATTTCTCTTTGAACTAGACTATAACAGAAAAACATCCAATCTTGATTTAAGAATTGCCAGTGCTGAAGAATCCACCATAACTCTTGATAAAATTGTATGTTAAAAATGTGTACTTTATTTCAAGTCTGAATTTGTCTAGTTTCAACTTCTAGTCATTGGATTTCATTAAACCTTTGTCTGCTAGACTGAAGAGCCCATTTTAGAATGTTTGTTCCCTATGTAAGCACTTACAAAGTGTGGTGAAGTCACTCTTTAACCTTCCTTTCTGTTGAACAAAATAGACTGAGCTCTTTCAATTCATCACTATACGGCACGTTTTTTAAAAATCCTTTCATCATTTCCCCAGAACCCTCTCCAAGCTATCAACATTCTTTTCAAATTGTGTACCCCAGAATAAGAAACAGTAATCTAGTAGCAGTTGTACCAGTGTCAAATGAAGAGAAGCTAATACAACCTCTCAACTCTTACTCAATATTCCCATTTCTTATACATCCAAGGATTTCATCAGTCTTGTTGGTGACAGCACTGAACTGAAAACTCATGTTTAGCTGATTATTCAACAAAACCGCACATCTGTTTCAGGGTCACTGCTTCCCAGCAGGGAGTCCCCTCTCCTTTAAGTATGGTCTTTATTGTTTGTTCTTACATGCATAACTTTATATTTGACCATATTAAAATTCATAGTTTTTGCGCTCAGAAAGATATAAGATGCAAAAGGAGAAATAAGAGAATAAAAAGAAATTAAAAGCAAAATACATATTTTTATGCATCTTTTCAGGAGCTTAGCCTTCAGAAACAAGATCAGTAACATAAACCGATTGTGTGACAAGTATTTACGTATTTATATGTTAAAACTAAAATATTCTGGAATGGATATACATTGCCCTTCTTTATTTTCTGATTACTTTCCTTGCATCTGTTGTCACCTTCCCGCAGCCTTATAATTTTGTTTGCCCAAAGCTTTAAAAAAAATAATGAAGACATCACCTGTTCTCAAGCATGATTCATTTGTTATGGAGCAAAAATGTGCCAAAATGCCACAGAAACAGAACATACAGCTGATGAATAACCTCAGGCTTTCAATAAGTCTTTGGGGATAGATATTTAGACAAACAAAGGATACATGGTGTATAATACTTAGTATGGCATGTTTAAGTGATATTTAGTTCCATCAATGCCACTTGTGCTATGCTTTTTCAAATGTACTTAGAAAAAATCTTAGAGCTGGAAATAGATCATGCTACGCTGAGATAAATGGGCATAAATAGTAACATTATTCAGAGATTATTCATGGCTTCCTGAAAGTTCCAACTACACAGAGTGACAGAGACATACACAGATGTTCAAGTTAATAAACAGTGATTACCTCAAGGCAGCGTTTTTCCCATTTCTGTGAGTACATGTAACCTGCCGGATCTGATACCCAATTTGTATGTCCCAATATTTGTTCTCCTGTCTGTTCTGTCTATTTCGATTCCTCTTTTTCTTAATAAGCTCCCGAGCATCAGGATCCCGTACTCCTTTTTCTCTATCTTTCTCCTTTTCTTTGTTCTTCCCTCGTTTCCTTGCTTGCCTTACATGTCTTGAATGTGGCATTGAGCATGTACTCCAAGGTCCCACATTTAAGCTATACATGCTTTCTTCAGCAGTGCATGGGGTAGAATGACAGACCTGAAATTCTGTCAAGTTAGGGCAGGCTGAGCCACCAAACTGAGCTGGAGCAACAATGTGACGAGTTCGACGTTGAAGCCCATTGCCACATGTCTTGGAGCACTCTGACCAAGGGGAGAATTCTGACACTATACAGTCCTGACGGCAAGGGATGAGGCATGCTTGCTCCAGGCGAGGCTTTGGTTCAAAGTACTCACATATGACATCCTCAGCAGAAACCCCATTTGATTTCTGGATACAAGTTACATCTCTCATCTGGATTCCTTCTTCCCCTTTGATGCATTCCACCGGTTTGTCAAGACTCCTTGAAATAACTGGTTGGCACTGATTCCAATTGCCCAGCTGCCAATCATACAGTTCTTTGTGCCAGTCACAAACCCTGAAACAGTTTTGTTGGTTCTCAGGCCTCTCCGTCTGTTTACAGTTCGTGGGAAGTGTTGTCCATCCTTCCATGTGAGCACACCATACTGCTCGTGTTTGGATACCACCTGGACCACATTCATCTCCCATACATCTGCCCCAGGGACCTAGGAAACAAAATAAAAGTGACTATAATATTTAACATTTAATTACTGCTTCACTGTTGAACTCTAGACACAATGAGAAAGCTCAAGAATCAAGAGTGTATTGTTTTCCAATAGCTTCTTCTTATGCTTTGTGGGGGAAAAATCGTTCTTGATTTTCATCTGTTGTAGAATACAGAGGGCCTATGAAACAGAATAAATAAAGGACTATTCATTTTCTTTTCTGAACTTTTTTATTATAAATGAATTTTACATTATTTTGTCTTTATGTTGCATAATTAAAATATTTATGCTTCTGAAGTTCATGAGAGACTGATAACAGAATTAAGCCATTATACAGATTCATTTGTCAAGACTTGTTCAGCCAGTAAGATGGGAGAAAAGATTCCCCAGTCTGTGCAAATAATCTTGGCTCCCATGTACAGGCAAACTCTTCTGCAGATCAGATTTTGGTTTTCTATATAGCTTTTCCATTGCAAAGTCTCATGTTATATAGCTCTTTTTTTAAAAATTGTAACAAACAAAGAGAACAATATAAAAAATTCTGAAAAAAATGGTAATTTCAGGTGATGAGACACTTATTTCGCCAATTTTTAAATCCTCCCCCTACTCCTTAAAATAAAGGAAGCAAGCTAAATAACCCTTTGTTTTTCATAATTCATAATGGTCCTAGTGAAACACATATTCAGAGTTTAAGTCTTACTAGTTCAAAAGAGTTCAAACAACAATACAAGTAAGTGATGAAAAAGAATTAGTCAGTCTACAATAAGCATGGTTCTTTACATTAATAACCAAACTATTACAATGATTATGGACTGGAAAGTTTACAGCATACACACTTTCTGTGATTTAAGAAAAAGCACAATAATAACCAAGTCAAATTCACAAAAATCCACAAGCTATATAAGTGAAGGAATGTCTCCATGTTTATTACAAAAGCTGACTCTTGACAAATTGATCAAAAGCCATAAGATGCCATTTTCCTGAGCATAAATGGCAAATCTGAACTAAGGGTAAAATATTATAATATTCAGGAAAATAAAATTTCAGCTATGACTTCTGTTGTTTTAGTTATAAAATTAAATGATTTTTGCATAGGTATCTTACCAATACAAAAATATGAATTATACACAAGTTTATATTACAACTAAAATATAAACCTGTGCTGAATTCAGTGTTCTCTATAAAAGCATTCATGCCCAGTTACTTTACATTGGAAAGCAAAAAAAGAAAATATAACCCTACTAACTTTCTGTTGAAAAACACTGCACATAGCACCCCTTTACTCATGTTCTGAAAAGTTCTCCTTCTCATATGTACTTAGTAAAGCACTGTTTTAAATTTTTGTTTCATTCTTTCGTGGAATAGGAGAAAGTCAGGCTGTGTAGCAAAATTACAATGATAATTTCTCCAAAGAACTAAGATCCATTGCTAAATACAAATTTTAGAGCACCAGATGACAATCTAGAAAAATAGTTTTTGACTAAGACATTCCAGAGTCCATGCACAAAACTGGGGCCTGAACATGTAATCCTTAATTATCTGGATGCCCCTGACCATAATGGGCCTAGCCACATGAGTAAAGTTCCAGGATTTGCAAGGTTGAGCCCCCTTGATTTCCAAAGCAGATATTAAGAAAATACTTAGTACTGTATAAGATGATGCTAAAGAGAGATGATAACAGTGATAAAGAATTTTTAAACTTTTTCTCATCTGGTGACTGGCAGGAGTTTGGAGACATCCTATCAAAGACCCCTACAGACTGAAAAAAAAACCCTCCCACTGGAAATATTGGTTGTGAATCTAACATGAATTTTCCTGGGTATGTCTACAATAGAGTCTTAAGTCGACTTAAGAAACACCCTGGCCATATTTGGAGTTCAATAAGTTCACTTGCTTTGGTCTACTTAACTCCTGTTCTTAAAGTCGACTTCATTAAGCCAACTTAGCAAAATGTGGCCATTTTAAAGTTGACTTAATACAGCTAACTTAGTGCAGTGGGGCCATTTAAACTGACCTTCTGAAGCCAACTTAAGCCAGGGGACCCATTGAAAGTTGACTTGATAAAGTCAACTTTCAAAGGGTCCCCTGGTTCCAGTCAACTGTATAAAGTCGACTTAATGCAATGTGGCCCACTAAGTTGACTTAAGGTCTATTTAAAATCGACTTTAAGTAGACCTTATTAAGTCAAGTTAACTGAGCCCTGTAATGTAGACATAGCCAGTGGAAGCTCTGGGAGCAGACTTATGGTAAGATATGGCACTTCGTCTCTGTTGTCTTTGCTAGTGCACTTTTGAACTGACTTGATTACAGTATGCTGCAGAAGATGCACTGTAGTTGAACAGTTTGATTATGGATTTTAAAACCTGCGCATTGCATGCTTGATACAAGTGCCAGCAGGCAGAGAGATTCAGCACATGAAAACTGCACTGTTTTCTGCAGATTATGTTTGAATTAGGGTTTTCAAGGTTTAACTAGATACCCAGAAAAATAAATGTATGTTTTAAGTACAAATACTTTCCTGTTCCCATTTCTGCAAGATTACCCTAGTTTACCTCTAACCAGCCTTCCATAAATGACATAATCTTTGTTGTATTCATTTTATTCCAAGAATATTTACATTGAGTACTAAGAAACTGCATTTACCCAGAAAATTGCATGCAGTTCTCTTTAAGAATACCAACCATATCTAAAGGAAAAGAATAAAAAATTGACCGTATTCACCAGTGAAAGAAAGGACAGTAATATAATCACAACTGAACATAAAGCTAACTCATTCACCTAGCAGACTGCAAACTCCTGTCTTATCACATCACTGCACCTTGTATGTGACATGTGTATCCAATTAAGAGACCCTCTTTTGTAGATCAGATATTTGCCACTAAACTCCAGATGAAGGATCACTATTTTGGCATTCATTTGGGACTTGGAAAAAATCAAGTATTCAAGGAAGAGTGCACCATATCTAAAAATTGTTTTTGACAGCTGAGCATTGCTGGCCCAAACACATCTCATGTTCATTCTCAATGCTAAAAATTGCACAGTTAGGACATTAAATGCAAACTTCAGTAATGTAAACGTAAAGAAGGCTAAAAGTGCCATATTAGAAAATTATAAATGGGCTCTGCATTTATCTCTGGAACAGTGTGAACTAATTCGAGTTTTAGCTGTACCTTCTAGCACTGCTGTGCTGCCATTGGCTTCAACACAGTCAAAATCTACTGTAAGGTAAAAGTTGGCACAAAAGGTCTTAGAATAAAAGCATATTAAAACAAAATAAAAAGCAGTGCAGAATACCTCATCTATTTTTAAGTTCTAAGCACAGAAGACAAATAGAAAATGCATTAATTCTGTGTGATGTCTTTGGGGGGAAAATATAAAAGTGAAAATGCCTTCCTCTTAAAAATGAATGTTAGAAACTTCAACTTCATCAAGTGGGTAAGAACAAAGGAGACTACTAAAAATACTTCAAGTGAAGCACTGCCCCAATGTCTGAAGGAGTGGGATCCTCAAATGTTTCATCTCTTAAACTTTCAACTGCATGGGCCAGTATTTCTGCAAGCTTTCATGAGAATGTATTAATTTGGCTCAGGTTAAATATGGTAATTCATTGTAAATTAATTGTATCTCTGGAAAACTGTCCTTAAAGCTTTCTACCCCCTCCAGGGTGTCTACCAACCTGATCCAGGGACAATTCCTTTCCGATCCCAAATATACTGATTCATTAGACCCCGAGCATGTGCACAAGACCTACCACCCAGACACTTGAGAGTGAATTCTCCATAGTAACTGACCCATCACAAGCCGCTGGAGAAATTTGCTACTAGCAATCTCAGATTGGCTACACTGTAGGCAGTCTCATCATACCATCCCTTCCATAAACTTATCAAGCTTAGTCTTGAAATCAGGTAAGTTTTTTGCCCTCACTGTTTCCCTTGAATGGTGTTCCAGAACTTCACTCCTCCAATTATCACAACCTGCATCTAATTCCAAGCCTAAATTTGTTCATGGCATGTTTATACCCATTTATTCACATGTCCAAAATGGCACTTACATAACTACTCTATCTCTCTGGTATTTCTCTCTCATGTATTTAGAAAGAGCAATCATATGTCCCCTTAGCCTTCTTTTGGTTAGATAAACAAGTCTAACTCTTTGAGTCTCATCTCATAAGGTAGTAAGTTCCAAAGGGATAGCCGTCGTAGTCTGTATGTAGCAAAAACAACCAAAGTCCTGTGGCACCTTAAAGACTAACAAATTTCTTTGGGCATAAGCTTTTGTAGACTGCAACCGACTTCATCAAGCATCTGATGAATGGACTCCAGCACACAAAAGGTTATGCCCAAAGAAATGTATTAGTCTTTAAGGTGCCATAGGACTTCTATTGTTTTTGCTCATAAGACAGCTTTTCCATTCCTCTGATCATCCTAATAGCCATTCTCCATGCCTGTTCCAGTTTTAATTCATCTTTCTTTGAACATGAGACACCAGAATTGCATAACAGCATTCCAGTTGAGGTCTCACTAGTGCCTTGTATTCTAGTACTAATACTTCCTTGTCTCTATTGGAAATACCTCACTGGATGCATCCTAGGGCTGTACTAGCCTTTTTCACAACCAGTGGCTGATCCTGTGATGAAGCACTACACCCAGAGAGATTTTCCAGGGACAAGGACTTAAAGAGAAACATCAGATTTCATAAAACCCAGGCTAAAGTCATTAGAGCTGGCAACACTCCTTGCAATTCTGGAAGTCCCTGAATCTTTCTTACATTAGGAAAATGGCCACTGGTTTAATTATTAAATGAAGCTGAGATGACTCCTGCTTGGTTGCAGTACAACGTTAATATTGGCTGAAAGTACACCAGACCATCCTGAAGATAGAACACCCCGGAGCTGAGGTTATCCTTGATATTTTCTTCAACCTTAAATTCATGAGTCCAATGCTCAGGCCTCCCATCGAGTGTTATCCAGGAAAAAAAAAAATCATCTCATGGTGGTAGGGGCAGTATTTATTTGTCTTCTGTTCATTTTCTATCTGTATTATGGTGACTAATTGTTTAGTTGCTCTTCAGCTTTGAGGATCAAGTGCCAAGTATGCTCTTCTACAAAACAAAGGCTCCTTCCAGACCTACCCCCCCAATAATCACCTTGAAGCACAAGTTTAACACAACACTATTCATATACACTTTGTAAATCTACCTCCTTATTGCCTATGCTTAATACATACAGTTCTGTGGATTTCACAGCCACTTGCTCTGCAGGAAGGCATCCTTCTCCTTCTTCCCTGCATACCTCAAGAATTCAGTGCAACTTAATTGAATTGATCCTGAAAGATTGGAAATTCGCGGAGAACAGATGAAATATTATGGCTCCATACTAGTACTGTGACCCTCCCTAGGTTCCAAAGACATTCTGTTCATTATAGTTCTACCTCTTACTCTATCCACCTCCGCAAAAATTTCAAAGCAGAACTTTTCTTTTTGAAATAGACTGTTGGTTCATTTCTTGTTCCAGTGGATGGTTTCAGTATCACAACGAGCCTTGTAAAAATGAAATACCAAAAAATGCAAACAATAACTATTCAACAGTCATATTCATTGCTACTTCTGAAAATCAGCTAGACTATAAATATGTCTACATCTTCTAAATAAGCTCCTTTGTTTTTCACTATTGGATTAAATGAGCACTGTTTATAGAACTGAAAATCTCTGGTGCAAAAAAAAAACATGAGGTGCACAAACCAATAATTTTGTTAAGTACTATAGCCTATTTGCTGAATTACACTTTTCTGCTTTTGCACTCAAGTAACATAAAATTTTATAAATGGATTGCTAGTGAATATTTACCAATCATATTTATGTGACTTGCTTAGAACTACTTTTGAGTGTGTTTTGGATCATGAAGTCAAAGGATACTTAGAACAGTGGCAAATTTGACTTATTTTTTACTACCATCTCTTGGCAAAGTTTATGCAATTCTTCGTACATAAAGAGATTTGGTGTTTTTATTTTAAAAATGTCCAACAGAAAAAAAGAAATATTAAAACCACAAACTTTTGTGACTTCAGTGATAGACAGAATTTACAAAATAGAAATAAATGTTATGCTATAGATTCCAAATAACTGTCACAAATGAGAGTGAGAAAATAACACATTTAAATGTTAGACAAATTTAGTGTCAGGCATAGCTGTTGGTTTTAATGGAATTATTCCATGGGTGAATTTGGGTCATTTTAGCAACGTTTTTCAGCAATCTGCAAGAGGATGCAGTAACGGCTAGAAAAATAAAGGTTAGATATGTAGCACTAGGCTGGCTGAAAGAAAAACTCCCTTATATTCAGTTCATGAGACATTTCTGACAGAGTTTACTGAAAATACTGGCACTGCAGAGCCACAATAAATGCAAAGTAGTAATGATCCATATTAGGGAACATCTTGTAAAGAACATATGTCCACTGAAACATGATTTTATAATAAATGGATCAATACAGAAGTTAATACTACAGATTACTGGTTTAATACATTTTTACGTTCCTATACCTTTTATGCTTTTTTAACAAATATAAGGTTAAGTGCTATTTTGCACAAAGGTACCAAATTTTAATAGGGCAATAGGGCAGAAAGTGCTTGACTAATGTCAGGGTCTGCAGCCTGCAACTCCAGAGCTGCATGTGGCTCTTGGTCTGCCTGCTTGCAGCTCCAGACTCTGCCTCCCATACCCTGCCACCAGGGCACCCTGAGGGCAGCCCGTGCCTGGCTCCAGCCTCCCCTGTTCTGTTGCCACCAGAGGGACCCTAGGGGTGGCCTGCTTCTGGTTTTTGGCTCTGCCCGGGGCCTGTGGCAGGAGCTCTGATCCAGCTTCCTCCATCCCTGCACCAGGAGGCTACACCTATTATGGTTCTCAAAACACTTGGTTATTGAAGGAATTTTTAAAATTATCTTCTCTTTCAAGTTGCCAACCCATGACATATGGGAATCCCATGCAAGTGGATAGTAAATTTGTGGGGAAGCACCCACAGGTCAGTTCCAGGTTGGGAGGGCCAATCAGCACTTTGCTACTTAAAGCACAATGAATTTCTAATTTGTACAGGGTTGATCATTTCCATCTCTACATTGGCTGGCTTGCTCCCCAGTCCAATTTAATGAGCCAATACATACCATAGTGTCATGTGACAGCTGATATGAAAATCTTTTGCAGCAGGTAAATGACTCATGAGGGAATAAGATAAGTGTTAAATGTATGTTTGTCCCTCCACCATCCTCCTTTTAGTATACTGCAAATGAATAATTCACTAATACAGGATTTTACACCTACAGATCTGAAAACACTTTAGGAGGATCAGTACCACTTTACCTCCCTATCTCAGAGTTCCACCCTCTCTAATATGACTTGAAATTTGTTATTAATCTTTTCAACTCCAGGTGTCTGATTGGTGCATCCATTTAATGTAGCATATCTGGCCAGTGAGGAGTTCCCCTGATTTGGAGAATCCTTTGCTGGCACAAATGCGTACCTGGCATAGGGGAAGTGACAGGGAGAAAAGGATCTTGTGTAAATATGTTGCAATGCGCTGGCAGCCTCCAAATGCTGGAATAATCCCTACGGGTCACTGGTAGGTGATATCACTTAGCTGTTCTAACCCCACAGCTGTTCTGATCTCTCCAAAGGACCATCTCCAGATTTGGGAATAGCGTTTCAGAAGGGCTTCTTTGCACTTCTCCTTCTTTCTTTGTTACAATGCAAAACCTGCCTCAAAGAGCTGGGTTTTCCCAGCATGATGTCCAGGGACAGCAATGAAATGACCAAACATCAAAGAGTCCTAGAAATCTTTATGTACAAGCATTGCACTTGGAATGTTATATACAAGAGCCCAGGATTTCAGTGATCAAAGATTATAGTTAACGCTTGAATTTTTGTGACTTTTTAAGTTTTCATGCTCATTTTCAAAGGAATATGTAAAAGATTAAAGGCATTTCTGTCACAGATTAATGCCTGAAATTTACAGCTTCCTAGCTGAAAATGTAATGGATTAACTGTATGTTAGTAAAGGGATATACTGGAATGTTATTTTATTACTATTACTTTACAACCTGCCTACTATCTGCATACAGAATAGTTTTAAATAAACTGAATTCAGAAATGTTCTAATGTATATTTGCATGATAGAGTATAAACAACCTTTGAGAACCTTTATC
Source organism: Podocnemis expansa (assembly GCA_007922195.1). NCBI lineage: Eukaryota > Metazoa > Chordata > Testudines > Podocnemididae > Podocnemis > Podocnemis expansa. The sequence goes on along the minus strand of ML681964.1, from coordinate 25,841,989 downwards.
ATGTCTCTCATATATGCACTTAGTTTTATTAAACAAAAATTATATCATTTTATTTACCGGCTAGACAAAAATGGGTCCCATATATGGTATTAGATATTTTAATTTTGGAAAAAGAAGTAAAGAGTCCTGTGGCACTTAAAGACTAACAAATTTATTTATCACATGAGATTTTGTAGGAGAAAATCCCACTTCGTCAGACACTTTGAAGATGAGGGAACTCTCAGAATGGGAGGAAAATAAATGCAGGGTAGTGTAAGACATAAGATCAGGTCACACTAACAGCAACTCAGAGCAGTTTTTATGATTCAAACCCTGGGAAACAGCACACAGAGCAGGGGTCTCAAACTCAAATCACCACGAGGGCTGCATGAGGATTAGTGAAGGGCCGCACGAGGACTAGAATGTTAGCCTGAGGGCCACACTACTAAAACCTTTTCATACAACAATATTGAAAATATCAGTAAAAATAGTGTCACTGCAGGCCACAGGAAATAGCTTTAGGAGCCACATGTGGCCCGCAGGCCATATGTTTGAGACCCTGATGTAGAGGAAGGTGATGTCAAATCACTTGTTGTAATGGGAAAAGAATACATAGTCACCATTTAATCCTGCTTTCATGCAATTAAATCTGCATATCAGTCCTAATTCAGCTGGTTTTTAGTTTTGGAATATCTTTAACATAGAATAACCCCCTAATATTATACAGGAAAGCCCAGTAGTGACTTCAGAAGTCCTTTATGCCAGTTTAGGGGGCCTGACAGTGTACAGCTCATTGTAAAACCAGAGCATAAAAGAGCAAACCTGTGCACTATTCCTCTGACTAGAATGTTAGGTGTATAACATATATCCATTTGATAGCTGCAATTGCCACTCCGTAGCATATCCCCTGTAACTAATGGATACAAATATGAAAGCTCCTAATAGCAATACAGTCTTTTTTCCATCTATGAAAAGAAAACATGCTATTTTAAATGCACTAAATTTCCTAATCACTAGTAAATTTAATAGGTCACATTAATCAGGAGTTGGTGAACTTCAATTTAATCACACGACTCATCTCACAGCATTTACTGACCATTCCTCAGTGAGAGTTATCATGAAGTTAGTTCAACAGGGTACCCTGAAAATTAGATCTCATTGGAAGAAATTTTAGTTGTACTACTTTTTAAAATTTTAAACTCAAAATTAATATGGAAAAGAAAATTTCACATATATCTCTTAAGCTTATAAAAATACTATTGAAGAAATTGTCAGAGAAGTAGTAAATGGTACTTTTCTTTTGAAAATAATTTCCAGGTACCTGCCTTACTTCCACACATTGGCTTATTTTCAGTTACATGATATTTAGCATTTTGAATGTTTTCATTGACTCAAAGCATGTACTTGTAATTCTGTAAACAACAAGCCTCATTCTGTGCATGCAAAAGTGAGTTTGAAGGAATGCACATGTGGAGTCTGATTCTAGAAACAGAAAATGAACAAAGAATGAATCAGTTTACTTCATCACATCTATGTTGTTTCTAATTCAAGAGCTCATAGTGACAGTAGTAGAGTGATGAGTTAACTAACATACCGACATTAAAAAAAGATAAAATGTGCATGTTTTGTGATAATTTTATAACATGATACACAAGCTCTGATAAACAGTGTAATGTACATGATTCATAATGTGTCATACCTATTATTGTATTTGGCAAGCATCATACTGAATGACCAGTTGTCCTATATCTGTATTAACCACATTATACTTAAGGCAATCTTGTTATTTTGCCATTTTTCTTGGAAACCAGAGTGCAGATAATAGTCCTGCAACTTGAATGAAGACCACATTGAAGCTGAATTGCCAGAAGTCAATTCACAGCAGTAGGAATAAACTTTAATAATTTATGAAAAAGCCTGATAGAACAGCTCTATAATGATATGCATCACAGTAAGGGGACAAAAGCCAAACAGATGGCGACAGGCAGAAAAAGTGAGCATCTGACAATTTAAAAATCCATATGCATTTAATTTGTTGGTCTGTTAGCTATGGCAACCTATTCCTGGCAAAGCATGTATGTTTTAGGACTACAGGTAAAAACCTAATCTATGTTTATTTATGTAACCACTAATCTAATGGTATTAATGTATGCGAGAGCGCAAGCATACCAAAAAAACAAAAAAACAAAAACCAAATTAAAAAAAACTTTATTAAGGATCAAGCTAGTAAATGCCAGAGTTAAGAGTGAGCAATTGCAATTTTTCCTCACTGCCAAAGAGACTGAAGAGACAGCACCTAAAGCGCATGCTGTAGTTTGTCTCTGCACAATGAGCGAAGCAGCACTGTAAGTACTTTTACATGGGAGGAGGAGGAGGAAAATAAAGATCTGGCACATACTGTGAATTAACCTGAGATGCATTATAGCTCTAGCAAAAATTTTTTACTTAGGAGAAGCCTTTGTAATCACAATCAAAGTCAATACTGCTGCATATCACATGTGACTGATTAAAAGCTGTAAGCTCAAATGCATGAATATGGGGGCTGTGAAATAAAATGAGTAAGTCATGTCCAAATAGCTGCAGGAAATTGACTTAGCTTTAAAACATATTATAGACAGTTGTAGAAGGATGAAATTAGTCAAATGCAGCTTTCTGCTAATTCATCAAGAAGAAGTCAGGCCATGTGGCATTGTTTACAGCAAAAACCAGGAATGAGAGCAACAAACGTAACAATAAATGGGATTCCAGACTCTTGCTCGGAATCAAGCCCAGATGGGATAGTGAGTAAAACATGAGTGGACTACTACCCTATAGCTGCCGCAGTTGTTACCTGGACCAACAACAGTGAGGAATTTGAAGAAAATATGTTGCATGGCCATGTCTTCAGAGAACAATGTCCCACATACCATTGTTGTAGCTGCCTTTTACTCTGCCCTGTTGAGCCAATATGGAGTAGCTGCCCCAAATGCATTGATTATGGTTTGATGATGCAATGTTTGTGAGTGCAAATATTTTCATATTAGCAAAAAAAGTGCCACTTTTGGATGCTTCTCAACCACAGTTGTTTTATGATATTGAGATGAGTATGTCATGAACTGGTCACAAAAGCACAGCTGTACTTGTAGCATTAACGTGTCCTAATTTGTTACATAACCAGTTCATTTCATGTTGTATGCAAAGAACCAGAAAGGAGGTTGGTAGAATTTATTTATGTGAAACTCTCCTTTGTAATTGAAGTGATTTTACAATGTAATTTGTCATTTGTGAGTCTTTGCTTTTTTACAGTAATCTCTGCAGAAGACAACAGTTAAGATTCTCACTAAGCTGCTGGAGGATTAATATTTTTATTTTTGTTTGGGAATAGGGAGTCAGGTGTATTAACTATTAATGGAAGTTATGCTGAACTTATAGAGAACATTGCAATGCAGACAAGGCTCCACAATAAAGACCTCCCAGGCTGACAGGAAAATGATTTGTAGCTACAATAAATAACTGGAAATGGTATGGGTTGCAGCTTGAGTGAGCTGCCTGGGTAGAAATATGCCCAAAGCCCTCAGCAAAGTGTACAAAAAGGGAGCCCAATCCACCACTGTGTTGCCTCTGACTACATTGCTCTTTGTAGCATGCTAGCTTGAGAAAAGCTACTGCATGTGATTTGAGCTGAGACGGGGTACTGGAACCATTGTAAAGTGGGAGTGCTGATGATGGAAGCCATGTATTTGGCGTTTGCTATTACTATTTCAAGTCAGAAGGTACGGTAGCACCACCTACATTCCTAATTCCAGCCCCACTGGTCTAGAAGTACCATTAAGATGATGACAGCATCACAACTACTGAAAACAGAGCAAAACTGCTACCTCCTTAGACTGCTTTAGGTGTTGTTAATGTCAACATTCAAATGAGAAACACAGAGCCACAAACTCAAATCCTGGAAGTGGAGGAGGATAAAAGGCTTTCAGCCATTTTCCTATTTTTAGGGAAAGATTTTTGTTGTTTATATGCCTTAAAGTGTAGGGCCTAATCTTATCCGGATGAATGAAAATGTTGCCACTCACTTCAATGAGAACAGGTTAATGACATGGGATCTCAGTTTATCATCAGAGATTGAGATCCAGATTGAACAAAATAGTGACCAACTTTATTATTATTAAACTTTTAGTATGTGACAGGTTGCACCCCAGTTCTGGTTCTGTGTGCCACTGTGACCCCATAATCCCCCACTCTTGAACCTCAATTTACCCTGCTTTGCCAGGTGACTACTCACTCCTGAGTCACTCTATACCAGCTTTCTGAGTGTAATCAGTCCCAGGCAGTGGGCATGCACCCCTTGGGAACCTATGGGGCAATCCCCAAGTGACAACTCTCACTTCCCAAGTACCACAGTGGGACCCACTCCCAATCACCATAGTCTCATGTCTATTTAACACTGAAATGCACCATGCCCAGTCTCCCTCCCTCACCCCCTCAAAAGTCCACACAGCTTTAGATAAAACAAACTCTAGTTTCTTGATTAAGATATGATAAATTAGAATATGGCAAATCAATGCATAATCATATAATAAAGGATTTAGGAGGTGCTGCAAGTGAAATAAAAGTTTAACACCCATGCTACTCAACTACACTACTACAATTACACTCATCTCACCACTCAGGTTTGGATGTGATAGTTTGCAGCCATTCTCTGCTTATTTCTAGACAAGGCCCAATTCTTCTTGTAGATGTTTCAAAATGGAGTCTCTCTGGCAAAAAGCCAGCAGCTTCTCTCTAGTTCCCAGTGTCTGGTTTTTTTGTTTTTTTTTTTTCAATCTCCTTTCTGCTCCTCCCTGTCTGTACTGCTGTGTGATTTCTTTTGTCCCACCTGAGCTAAGCCACTAAATTTGCATCCCCTTTGTGATGCACCTCTCCCTCCTCCTGCTGTTTATGTGCTGCTGGAAGAGAGTTCTGACTGCCCTCTTCCCCCAGACCAATGTAACCTGTTTCATATGAGCACACATATAAGATGCTGCAGGAATATGATACACTGGTAATCGTGTAGAATACTTTATGAACATTCAAAAAGGAACCTTGCATGGCATATTGGGCATCACATCGCACAATTGCATTGCAAAAGTGAACAAGAAAGTTACACAGATCATAACCTAGAGGCACGCGGATGTGCATCCAATGATGTAGTATTTTAAGGGTATGTGTTTAGTGCGCCTACTGGAACTGATTGGTTTAAAAAACCATAAAACGAATGAGGAGTCTAGTGGCACTTTTAAAGATTAACAAATTCATTTAACACATGAACTTTCATGGTAGAGAATCCCACTTCATCAGATGCTTGAAAATGAAGAAATTACAGAATGGAAGCAAAATAAATTGCAGGGGAGAGTAAGTCACAGGATCTGGTCAGACAAACAGCAAACCAAAGCAGTTGTCAGGATTCAAAAAGCGTACTAGAGCAACTAGCAGGATTTGCCGTTACAGTCTGACCAGATCCTATGACTTACTCTCCTCCTCATTTAGTTTGCTCCCATTCTATAGTGCTTCATTTTCAAGTGTTTGACAAAGTGGGATTCTTTCCCATGAAAGTTCATGTGTTAAATAAATTTGTTACCCTTTAAAAGTGCCACCATGCTCCTTGTTTGTTTTGCTGGACTAGACTAACATGGCTACCCCTTTGGAACTTAAAAAACAATATTGTGGATTTAGACTATTCTTTGCTTTATGGGAAGGCTTCAATGATGAAAAAGAGAATGGAATAGGCTGAGGTGAGGAAGAGGGTGAGCAGGGTGAAGTCAGAGGGACCCAGGACAAAAGTCTGAGGTTATAATTCTGGGCCAAGTAGCAAATTGCCAGAGGAGTGACAAAGCCACAGATCAAAGAGTCACTGGAGAACCCAGGAGAAGCAATTCAGAATATAAACTGCAGCCTCTGATAGCTGAAGCAAGCAAGCAGCAGAATGAACAGCAGGATGAAATAGACAATGTCAGAGCATCAGTCAGATCAGGTATAGGTCTCGTACATAAAGCTGTAGTAAAGTAAATCTGGGTATAACTTTATGCAGTATACTTATACTATCTGTATTTACTTTAAATATTTATCAAGATAATGAGACGAATCAAAGTATTTGGGACGAAGTGCTTTCATGACATTAGCTGAATACAAAAAGTTAAAAGGAAAAGCCACTAGATATCAACAATGTATGTACGTTGTATGCTCCAATACTAGCAAAATTTCTAAATGCTGGATACATTGTTGATAGTTCATTTACACAGAATTTGCTATGTTGCCAAAATGGGCCCAGTAAAGTGATGTTGTGATAAATAAAAGGGAGTTGTTTAACAACGGTGAATGCTGCCTGGGGATCTGTCAGTGCTGGAGTTTCTGTACAGGGTTTTGATGACATGCTTCCCAATAATGGACTGTCTCGATGGTCCAGCCTGGAACATGGAGGTGGCTAAAGATGGTCACTGAGAGTGCTTAATATGTGCCAGGGCTGGGTACCAGCACCTCCAGGCTTGACAGTTCATCATCCCAGCACCTTGGGGCTTGCTGTGTCAGTTATGACAGTAAAATACATTTTGTGAGCCCCAGCACCAATATCATTACAAATTAAGCACTGGTCACCTACCAGCTTCCACTTAAGGGTGGTTAAGGGGTAGTGCCAGAACTATTAGGGTTGATAACTCTGGTTCAGTCACTCAGACAGCCTGCTGCACTGGTTTGACCAGAAAGCCAAAGCCAAAGCCATGAACCCTCAAAGAAGCCTCCTGGAAAGCTAAGAACACTTGCAGGCTTTAAAAGGACACTTCCTTGGTGGTGGTGGAGAGGCACCAGACAGACACACTGAGACAAAGGAGCCCACAGGGTGTCTGAAGAAGTCAAACGTGTCACTATTATGGAACAACAGAACTTAGGGTAAAAACTTAGACCTGTACACAGGCTGGTTGTTTAAAAATCTTTCTTACCCTAATTCTGTGTTTTCTGCTATAGAAAAATACTATGTTCTAAGAAGATTTTTTGGTCAGTATATTGCTGGTCACAGGTTCTTCAAGGGAGGAAACATCAATGCCTGAAACCTAGTGAACTCTTCAGGGTGACAGTGACTGGTATTCATGGGGTGGCATATCTAGAATTTTGAGATCCACTGTCAATACAAGTAAAGGCAAATGGTACTAGAGGTACCAGGCCATAATTGTACTGTATGTGTTTTCATTATGTATGTGGAGTTTTCTGAAATCATTTAGGTACAGTTCTATTGAAATAAACAAGGAGTCCTGTGGCATAGGACTCCTTGGTTGTTTTGCTGAACTACACTAACAGGGATACCCCTTTGGAAATTTAGCTGAAGACTCCATTAGCACATTTTTAACATGCTGTCTAAGAAACCTCAGATAATGAAAGTCCAGGCAATAAGGCCTGATCGATAGATAAATATTTACTTTTTTGCATCTCTCTCATCCCTCTCAGAATTCCTGGGATACTCCACCATTCACTGAACGTACTCTGTTCGTGCGTTGACTCTCCTCTCCCTATATATATATCTCTCTCTCTCAATACAGCGATGTCATAGATCACTTTGAGACTATTTTTTCTTTATAACACTTTTGTCTTTTTTTCTCTGTCTGAATATAACAGACAAGATACTGGCAACATCAAAGAAAATAGATTCAACACTCATAAAAAAAGAAGCCCCAAAAGAATGGGATTTGCAGAATGTTAAAATGGTAGTCAGCAAGTAGTAACTAAGAGCAGAATAATGCAAAACAACAAACACAAGTAACAATGGTTTGGCTTCTGGGATAGTCACTTATTAACTTGTGTAGGGTTGAGGATGCAACCAGTGCTACATTTTAAATTATTCTAAAAATGGAAGAACACAATGAACAAAAAAGTCTGTGTAGATTAATTACTAGCCACTTGTGTATGCCCCTTTCCACATAGATCTTGCACTATCACTTTTAAAGTTTGGGCCAAAGAGGTCATCAGTGTTTTCTGGGTATATTTATTCCCAATCTTATTAATTCTGATTCTACTAAGCCATCTAATTGTCAGATGTTTTTATCTGCTGATCTCTTAAAATCATAAAAAAGTTTCAAAAGAAATAAATAGATAATTGTTAAAGTTTGACATAGAACCATAAAAACAAAGATGTTCTTGGTTGTTTCCTTTGCTAAGATCCTTCCCACCTAACTTCTGGAGTAGCAAAGGGCATAAATTCTGCTCATCTCGCTCACAAGTAGTCCTCATGTTTTTAACTGGATCACTTGTGTGAATAAAGTAAGAAAAATCTGTCTCACGACAGTTAACTTACAGCATTCCCCAGTGGAGAGTCATCACTGCTGTAGTACTAAGCACATGCTGTTCTATTGTTTCAGAGCATAAGAAAGCTTTAGCTACCATTTTATAATAGTTATCTATGTTTAATTGTCTTCACTGATTAAACGATTTAGTAACTTGCAACTGATTTTGCTTTACAGCACCCATTGAGTGATTCTCAACTTTGACAGACTGTGGAGTGTATAATTGTAGAGCATTCAAATAATACAGAAAGTAATCTGCATGCTTAATAATTCTTTTGAAAAGATACCATGCCAATTCCTTGTTCTTCTGCCTGCAAAAACTGAAAACCAACGAGTTCAGAACTTGGGGAGGGGGAAAGCGTCTAAACCAACGGTTCCCAACCTGTGGTCCAGGGGTCAAAAGTGGCCCGTAAGGAATTTTGAGAGTGGCCCATGGCTCCCCTCCTGGGGCGGCAGAAGGGGGGCCACTGCCTAAGGATCCAGGCAGAGTGCATTTCTGTGAGGCTAAAAGACCAGTGCAGGTTTCTTGGTCCAGTCCAGGAGATGGGAGAGCTGCACTCCTGTCCCCCTGTTTGTAGAAGGGAGATGGCATAGCACTCCACCTAGGTTCATAGATGCTGGGATTGTTGCTGGAGCCAGATGGAGGGGAGCACTGATCTTCAGTCCTCATGGCTACAGAAGGGACCCACTGCCTCAGGAGCCATGTGAAGTGCACACAGAATGTATGCATATCCCTGCCGCAGCCAGGGAGATGGGAGATCAACAAGGAAGCAGCCTCCTTTTTGAACTCCTTCTATCTGGCTGGGGGTGGGGAGCAGGGGTGTGGGAGGAGCAGAGTGGAAGCCTACCGGCAGAGACTGATGACCTTTCAGGTTTGTAAAAATTATACCTGTGGTCCTCAAGCCAAAAGGGTTGGAAGCCACTGATCTAACTGCCTTAGAAGTTTATATAATTTGTTTATAATTTTCATGTCAATTTTCTGGTTGAGCTTAATGCAATCTTTAAACTGCATCAGGACTAAATTTGTATATCACATTTCTGCACACTGTAATTTTCATTTACAAAGATAAAACCATCACAATCAGTATTTATAGTGAAAACATGGACAGCTTCCAGTATGGTAGATACAATGCCATAATTTAGTGCATTTGCTACTGTGTGTATGTATTAATGAAAGGCAGACAATTCACTGTGAAAAATTATGAGACTTAACATTTTCCTCACAATCTTTTCCTTTTGGTTTGCTATAAACTGGTTCTCAAAAGTAATATTCAACTGCTAAACACTTCCTTCCTCAAATGCCTTTTTTAGCATGAAATTGTATCCTCTAACTATATACATTTCCTACTATAAAAATGTGGCCTAGGAGAAACACCCAAAATGAATATTGAATGAATACAAGAAAGGAATACTTTATTCAGTGAATAATTTAAAGAGAGACATTGCTTTCTAAATATTGCAAAGCAATTACATGGCTTTGAGTCTCTGGTCACGTTACAATAAATGGCCCTGATTTGTGTGATACTGAAAAAGAATGGTTACTGACCATTTGTAGCTGTTTTCCTTCAAGATGTGTTGTTCACGTCTTTTCCACTTCTGGTACATGAATGCCAAACGGACTGGTCCTAGAGATTTTTCCTTCCATACAGCTGGCTGCAATGCCCTCTGGGGTTAGGCACATCTGCTACAGTACAAGGACACCACCCTCCCTCCCCCATCTCAGTTTCTTTTTGCTAGAACTTTGACAGAGGGGAAGGCGGCTGGGTTGTGGATCAACATGAGTGACACAACTCAAAGTACAATGGTTATGAAAAGTCAGGAAGCATTCTTTCTTCTTCAAGGGCTTGCTCATTTCCATCCCATGTCAGGTGACTCAGAAGCAGGGCCTCTGGAGGCAGGCCAGGAGTTCATTGGCATGCTGATTGTAGTGGTGCTCTGGCAAAGCCCTAATAGCCAAAATATATCTCCTTTATTGAAATTTGAGACAATTGAGAATCACAGGGCACTTTGGTTAACTCAGACACCTCTTCCATAATGCCCATGCTAGCTCAACAGTTTGTAATCCCCATCTCTTGTTTACACAAACCCAAGGTCAAACAATCAAAAACATTCTCAGTGGAGATATCAAGATAATCACTACTGAAGCTCTTCTTATAGTGGTAACGCCAGGCATTCAATTCATGATCATCATCTTTGGGTACTAGAATCAAGGATCAGATTTACTGGTAGTACTAGTAGTACTCAGTATCCTGTCTCCTTTTTCCTGCTGACACATCTTCTCCTCATATGATCATTTCCTTTGGATTTTGAGTAGGTGACCAGAAATTCACTCCAACTCTCCAGTGTTCCAAAATGCAAATTTAACAAGAGAGCAGGAGACTCTGACAATAATGGTCCCTAACTGTCAACACTGGTAAAGCACTGCACGTCTGTAACCTATCTATGCCTAAAACGTCTTCCCAGCCCCCCTAATGTTCTCCTGAAGAGCTAAGACAGACCTCCAAGGATGAGCAGTACAGTCAGAGGTAGAAAGGAGTAAATGCTTTATGGTTGTTTCTCTGAGGACCCTGGCAAAAAAATCTTCAAAGGGAGCCTGGGACCTACAGAATACAGCTTTGATAAAAGTCTGGAACTCCCCTTGTCCTTTCCAGCAGTTTATCTGAACAGAGTGAGTGCTCTCTATCTTACCTGCCAGTTTTGTAAAATTGCTTATTCCAATTATAGAACATTACACAAAGCTGAATTCTTATTTTTTAATCATTTACTGCTAAATATTTCATTACTGGCATTGTTTAAGTGTTACACTGGAATAACATTGCAGTCATAAATCTTTTGAAGTGCACTGAGACTTCATATCTTGCTGAAGAAACATTCTCCCAAGCACATCCCCCATTTATTTATTATTCATGATCATTTTCAGTTTGCCGAATTCCTGTGAAACCCGTTTTCAGTTGACAACTTTCCACCTAAAATTACGCTGTTTTCATCAGATAGATACAGTACTCAAATTAAAGCACTGGAAAGCCCTTTAAGCCATGCTAATATATATAAATAGAGGCACCACAGTGACTCAGACTAAGATAGATTTACATTATTTTTGAGGTCTTTTCAGGACAAGTGTAAAGACAGTTATTGTATCATATGTAACAATTTTGTATGAGTACAGCATAAACACACACCATAATTTCAGCCGTACATGAGATAAGGAACTACCTCAATAAATTCAATTATGTTGCTTTTTTCCTTCTGATTAACATGTAATAATGATATTAGCATAGATGTACAAATATTCTTTTGTCTAAGTTTTAACAACATGCAAAAATAGATCTATTTAATTCACCATTTTGTGTATTTTTTTTTTAAATTTAGTTTTGTAAAAGTTATAAAAAATATTAATGGAGCCGGGTGTCTTGACATCTTAGGGCATCTGGTTGTAGCCATTTTTAAATAGAATTGTCCATTAGCCTCCACTGTGCTTTTGCTTAAAAATGGATAGCCTGATCTGACCATTAGTCTCACTTCCATTACAGGAATCAGAAGAGCTATAAAAAGGAGAATTCTACATCCTCACCACCAAAACTAAAAATACAAAAGATTTTAATATGCATTATTACAGGAGTGTTTGCACCTTAGAAACCTGGAGGTAACTTGAACTCTTTACATCTCAAGGCAAAGAAAAGAGGACCACAGCAATCTGCTTCTGATTTATTCTTTTGTATTAGCCCAAGGAAGGCATACGTTTCCTTTGTTTATACTAACTTTGGCTCCAGTTTTGCAAATTACTCCTATATAGACAAAGTTGTAGGATCACAGCCTTTTAGTGGGCCCAAATGGAAATGGGCACTTTCTAATCTGACAAACATTCCTTAAGGGATAACCAAAGACAACTGTGAAGTTTTTAGGCCTTGTGTACACTAACAAAAGGTTTGTTGGGACAGCTATGCCATAACTATACTGGAAGATCTTTTAGTGGAGACACTTTTACATGGGTAAAAGTCAGTTTACAGTAATTCCCAGAACAAAATTAACTCTACTGGCATAAGTCCAACACTTAACTAGAAGAATACCATGCACTAGTACAGACTGGGGACTGACTGGCTAACCGGCCGATCTGCAGAAAAGGACCTGAGGGTTACAGCGGACAAGCAGCTGAATACAGTGTACCCCTGTTGCCAGGAAGGTTAACATACTGGACAAGCAGATTGAGAAAACTGATCATTCCCTTATATCTGGTGAGGCCTCATCTTAACTGTGTCCAGCTTGGGCCCCCCATTACAGGAAAGATGTGGACAATTAAGAAAGACTAGCAGAGGACAACAAAAATGATTAGGGGGCTGCAGGGCCAGTCATCCCATATAAGCGACTGAGGAGGCCGCCGAGGGTGCCAAACACTAGAGGATGTCTGTCATGCTAGGCCTGAGAAGTCCAAGCCATCTTGTAAAATACATGATCCAAATCTAATCTCTGAAGACATATTATAGGAAAATGTAATGGTAGTGAGTAGGCCAGGGCTTTGATACGCATGTATATCATTAGTGGTTTCTTGATGATGTTTACATATATCCAGTAAATGAACTGCTTCCCTATTTGTTACTATTGTTCTATTGGAAGGGGTCAATAGGGAACATTCACATCTAAATGGACATTTGTTGTACCAATGTAAACTGTCTGTTAATGGTGCTAATGCAGTTAATCACCTGTGGAGCCCAGAAGATGGTTTTACTTCAAAGGACAATATATGTTACTATTCTCCACTTAAGAAAGTACCTGGGAACTGTCATAAAAACCCACATGAAGAAATGACATGCAAATTCCCACCTTGCTACAGCTATAAAAGGAAGTTGGGAACATTATCCCTTTATCTCACATCTGACCAAGCTTCTCACGGAAAGTTTGGGCTGCAGGCTTGAGATCCGAGCCAGCACTGGCCTGGAAACTGCCCTGCTAATTCTCAGGGGAGAATTAGAACAAGTTCTACACTTGGATTATTCTGTCTATTCCTGTAAACTGGATTTTTAACAACTGAAGCTGTGAAACAAAGACATAAACCCATCTAGGCACTGGATGTATGTCTAAGACCTGCAAACTCCAAGTTCTTCAAAGACTTATCTTCTATGAACTCTAAATCATTTGTATGTATGTGATCTACTTTGATCCTGTAACATCTCTCATTTTGTTTCTTTTCTTTTTATATTAAACCTTTAGTTCTAGTTACTAAAGGATTGGTTGGCAGTATGGTATTTTGGTAAGAACCAAGCCTATATTGTTCTGGGTGATACAGCTGACCCTTTGGGGTCAGAAGAACCTATTTCTTTAAAAGACCTAGTGGCTGTCCTGGGGACCAGTGACTGGAATGCAGTAAAAGGGGGCTGACTATGTTTTATGGTGACTTCTTGATATCCAGTGTGAGGGATCAGAAGCAATGTTTGTGACTGGTTGGGGAGTTTATCTCCAGGTAACCCACCAGTGCTGGGAGAATCTGCTGTCCTTTCTGCAGCTTTCCCTGATCTTTGCATATTCAGGTGGTTATCCCAGGAAGTCTGGGTCACAGTGCCACCTTGCAGTGCAAAGGCACATAACCCAGGATGCAGCAAGGCAAGAAGCTTTTTCGGCTGGCTCCACTCCCCACTGAAGAAAAGGTAAGTGCTGGGGGGGGAGGCTAGAGACAGGCTAGAGGGGTCTAGGAGAAGTGGGTGGAAGGAAGGGAGGGCAGGAGCCCCTCTGCTGGCTTGTGGCTCAGCCAACTTTGGGCCGGTCCAGCCTGCCACTCACCCAAAGTGACTCTCCTCACCAGCCGGCCCACCACACCAGCCAGCCCACCATGGGGGATGGGGAGAGCAAAGTCACAGGTGCCTAAGGTGCCAAAAACCTTGTGCCGGGCCTGGGGGGGCTGGAACACATGACTTATGAGAAGAGGCTGAAGGAACTGGATTTACTTAGTCAATAGAAAGAAAGGGGGGAATTTGATAAGAGACAAACTATCTGAAAGAAGTGTCTAAAAAGGATGAAGCTATGATGTTCTCAGTGGTGGCAGATGAGAGAACAAGGAGCAATGGTCTCACATGACAACAGGAGAGGTCTAGGTTAGATTTTAGAAAAAACCTTTTCATTATGAAGATGGTGAGATAGAATAGGTTACCTAGGGAGGTGGTGGAATCTCCATCTTTAGAAGTTTTAAAGGCTTAGCTTGGGAAAGCTCTAGTTGGGATTGATCATTCTTTGAGCAGGGGGCTGAACTAGATAGCCTTCTGATGTTCCTTCCAACCCTCATCCTTCTACCATTTTATGACAACTGCATCTATTCTGGAGTCTTTGTTAGCACAGTTATGTTGGTTGGGGTAACTATAATACAGATCAATATGCCCATTTCTTGAATACTGTGTGCAGCTCTGGTCACCCCATCTCAAGAAAGATATATTAGAATTAGAATAAACAGAAAAGAACAACAAAAATAAATACCATTCTAGAATAGCTTACATACGAGGAAAGATTTAAAAAGACTGTGATTTTTTCACCTTGGAGAAGAGATTACTAATAGGAAATATGACACAGTTCTATAAAATCACAAATGGTGTGGCAAAAGTAAGTGTTACTTAGTTCATCATATACCAGAAGAACCAGGGGTTGGTTCCCCATGAAATAAACAGGCAGCTGGTTTAAACAAACAAAAGGAAATACTACTTTGTACAACAAGGTCAAGCTATGGAACTCATTGCCAGGGAATGTTGTGATGGCCAAAATTATAACTAGGTTAAAAAAAGAATTAGATAGGTTCATGGACAGTAGGCTAGGTTCATTAATCAAGATAAGTAGGGATGCCAACCCATACACAGGGTGTCCCAAGCCTCTAACTGCCAGAAGCGAGGAATGGATTACAGGACGGATCACTCACTTATTGCCTTGTTCTATATGTTTCGTCTGAAGAATCTGACATTGGCTACTGTCAGAAGATGGCAGAGATGAACCATTGTCTGACCTAGTGCAGCCATTTTAAATCACCGGTACTGAAAAAATGTGAGATGTTGATTGTCACAACCAGAAGAGCTCATGGAAGGAGCAGTACTCCCAAGAGCTCAATGCAATCGTTGTGTTCTAGTTGCTGGATGCTGCATGCTCTCCTTCCAGTATCCATTCCCTGAACTGAGTCTGGAAGGCCCCCTTTAGAAAATAATCTGATTCTTTGCATTCTTCAGTTGTGGAAGTTGAGAATTCAAAATTGGACGTTTATCTCCGATAACAGATAAGACCGAGTGAGATGTGGCGAGGATACACAGAATAATTAGACAGGTATATGAGCTGTGGATGTCCATGTAAAATCATAATTGCCATTAGGTGCCAATAAGAATTGGATTTTTATCTCTGACATTCTACTAATTTTCCTTTATGTTTAGCTTCTATTAACATTCTTCTGAAATGAGACCTTGTACCTAAGTGAAACAAATGATAGACCTGTGCTGAGGTTTCCATGCATTGGAACTTGTCCTACATCCAAGATAATCAAGGAACTGTATCTCTGTGCATTTGCTTCAACTTTTGCTGTATTCAGAACATCCTGCCTGCAGATCTGCCTGTACTCCCCAAGACATTCAACAAAGGGACAGGCTTTTCCTCTTCCCTCTGGCTTTGCTTATTCTTCGAAGCCTGCCAGCACACCAGCTGGTGTACATATCTCAGAATAGAAAGCAGAAGTGAGGGGACAATCTCGGCCTAAATTAAATACTGTCCTGGGATACACCTAAGAATTAAATAGAGGATATACTATTAAACCAAATACATTGTTCAGAAATTTTAAATAAAGTTTGGAATTCTCAAAAAACGAACTGTAGCAGAGGTTTGATTTAAGTGGTAGAGAAGCAAGATAAACTGGAGAGAACTTCAGGAAGGAAGCCATTCCCCGATGGCCAGTGACTGAGAGATCTGATTCTGTCGCCAAACTGCACGGAGGCTGAAGCACACGTTGTAACAGGCCTGTGGACTTTAGCACGAAGAAGACACTAAACATGACAAGGGGTAGGAAGGCATGCCTCTATGGTGTTCATTGCTACATGGGGTGCAAGATGGGAACAAGGCACTTATTGACCCCTTCAGTCCCCAGAAAACCATTCAGGATTTGGATGGCAGCAATGGCCCTATCTGCCAACCCGTCAAAGGCCCACACCATACTGCCAGGAAATTGGGTGGCAGTCAACTGTAGTTACGTAAGCTACTCAGAGTAGCTTGTTTAACCCTCATCAACTTCTTACTCCCCTTCAGCATGGCATCTTCACTGCATTGTGCCTCTTGAGGGGATGGTTTTATTAAGTCAATTTCCAGATCGATTTAACATCTTAACTGAGTGCTAATTCGATCTGGAAAGATCGCTTTAATGGCAGCAACTCTGTTGCAATCAGTGTAGATGTGGCCAAAGACAAAAGAGGGGAGATTAGTTTGTCCATCAGAACACATTTGTGCAAGGGGACTGCTGAGGGACAGAGGGGCCTTTGTTATATGCTATATGGGAGTTGACACAAATACAAAAACAATTAGATAACAACATATTACATTACTGTACGGTCTTTCATCTCATTGCATCTCAGAGCACTTTACAAATAATTGACTAACCCTCTAGGCTTTGAGACACAAAATTACCTCTTATGTCAATCACTTAAGAACAACCCATCATGAAATACAACCATATCTTGGACTGAAATGTGTATTTGTACCATGGTAAACCAACAAGAAACAGTACAGAACAGCTCCAAAGAATACGGCATCTAGTTGCAACTGAAAAGGAAATTTAAATACAACAAATTCTACTTGGAGTCAAGCTAGGATGGGGGACGAGGGAGCGTTATTACACATTTTCCAAGTGATAGTTAATTTTCATATCCCCTTCCAAAGTTAGTTCCCCAGATTACACAAAGCATACTAACTGCATTATAACCTAGAAATTAATCATACACAGACTGAAAGATACTATGTACAAGTTAGCAAGTTGGTGAAATCCTTGATGGCAGGCTTTCGGTGAGGGGGGTTGTTTGTTTGTTAAGGATTAGAATTAATGAAATACATTATTCAATACAAAATGTCCATAATTTACCAGGATAATCAAGTTCCAAAGGCTAATCAAGACTTAAGAACACAGAAAAAAAAATAGGGCCCAAATTTTTAAATAAAATGTTTAATTTCAAGTTTAAAATTCTGCACCTGCTAATAACAAGAAACAGTTACTTGCAGAAGTGATTAATAGGATTTACTAATTTATCTACTGGATTGTGCCATAACTCTACAACACATATTTCATACCAAAAACAAATTAGAAACTGGTGTAAGATGCATTAAATGAGTCATAAATATTATAAAGACTATAAATTAAGTCAATGGGTTTATCAACCAAATTTAACTGCAGGACCAAACACAATAGTAGTTATTTTTTTTAAAGGATCAGGAGAATATAGGGCATGATTTGTGTTATTTGAATTTGATAATTAAACTCCCACAATTTTTCTGCCCCTCTTTAAACTCTGTTTTCATAAAGCAATGCAAAGCTCAATGTTTGCTATGTCTTCTCCTCTGAGATACACATTACTAGTTAAACTATAAACTGATTTTCCATACCCAGGATGGATAGATCATTTCTACAGAATTTTAATTTCAAGGAAAGGACTGTCTATGGAAAGATATACACATCTGAGTAGGGGAATTGGTCCTTTACTATCACTGACACAGCAGAAAGTTGAGGACACGGAACACATTAAGATGCTTCAGCAGCTGGAGTCAGAACGGAAACTATTTATTTGAAAAACTGTCTACAGACTAATTAGGATCAATTGGTGAAAACTGCTGAAATGTCAATTGTGATGTCAGGTCAAACCTCAAGCATCTAAATGAGTGTCTCATGAAGTAATGTACAATAAAGTGAATGTTTCCTGTCCATCAATTTCCTTGATTTGACTGGATCTGAATTACTGCACTCTACATTTACAGAGGAATTTAAACAAAGGGAGACAAATTTGACTGCATCACATTGGTTATTGTACAACATTCATTAAGGAAAGAACTCAGAAACCAAGTCAAGCGCCTTCGGTCTTTAATTCATGTTGTAAGGTCAAGAGGAGTATTTTTGTTCTCACCAGACTAAACAGGAATGGTTATCTTTTTTTTAAAACAACAAAAGCCAGCATTGTAGTCTTTCTGGGATACTTTCTTTAGCTACATCATTTAAGATATTAGAAATGTCATTCTCTGTTTCAGTTCCCCTCCAGGCAAGAAGGTTAACTGACTGCCAATGAAATTGTAAGAGGTCAGATCTTTCAAAATCGATAGTGAATTGGGCTTTCAGAAGAGACAAGATATCTTTCAGAAGGGATAAGTTCAATTAAAACAACTCTTACCACTGATAAGTAGAAAGGCAAGGTTAGTGCCAGACAAAGAAACACCCGCCCTTCTTGCCAAATGGGTAATCCAAAGATCCATATCAGCATGAATTATACTGAAAACCTTCAATTTAACAGGAGAGTCTGAAAAACTGAAAGGTCACTTTGTTTCAAGGAGACTCTTTAGTGACAAAGAAAGAAAGAAAGAAAGAAAGAAAGAAAGAAAGAAAGAAAGAGAGGTTTGAAAATCACTTCTAATAATGACTATAACTCACCAGCATGAAAATATTCTCTGTGTTCAGTGAGCAGGAAAAAAAAAAAAAAAAGAGAAAGGATTACTGGGCTTTCAAAGGCACCAAGGACATTCACGGTACTCATTGCATCTAGGAGTGAGCTTCCAGGCCGTGGCCCACAGACCTGTGCTGGGGAAGGCTGGTGCTAAACACTAAAAATAGCTCTGTAGATGTTGCTTTGACATTGCAGCTGGGGCTGGAGCTCAGGCACATCAGCCCACACCTCCCATGCACATCTACCTTCCCCAGCCCTGAGAGTCTGAGTTCTATTCTGAGCAACACTATTTACACAGCTATTTTTGCATACCAGCACCACCGAAACAGATCCATAGCGGTGGACTGGCAGGCTTTCTTATAGATGCAGTGTACAGATACCTTTACAGCTAGTGGATGTTTTCCTGAAGACCTTGGCATATTATTTTACTAAGACTACAATTTAATAGCAACAGCCCCAAACATACTGTTTTTCACCACTGACTGCATAATACTTTGAACCATTTTTTTTGCCCCATTTGGCTTCAAGTTTATAGACAAAAATAAATTTTGGCTCCTATTATTTGACTCCCATCACTTAATTTTATTATAAATCCAGAGACGCTAGTGCTTCATCCTCCTTAAAATGTGCAACTTGCTGATGGATTGAAGTTACCTGCATTAAATTGAAACATAACCAAGAGGAAATCACATTTTGAATCAGATTCAGTGGTTCACACTAGCTTACAGCAATCATTACTACTGAACCATTGTCACCTTTGTTTCTTTCCTCTCCTTATACTACTTAAAAGAAACCTTCTTTCTGGCAGCCCAGGTTATCCACAGTCATGTCAATGACGCTATCAAAATTAAAAAGCCAGCTGTGTGGAATATTAATAAAATTAATTTGCAATTCCAACCACATTGTTCTATGCAAATCCCTTTGCTTTTTGACTAATTAGTAACCTCTGCATTTTTTATTGCTGTCTAATTTTTAAAAGCACTCTGCTAGAGTAGCAAGTTATATCAGGAAGAAAACCAATTTCTTGCTATCTGATCAGAATTTCATAAGAGTTGCACTAGCTGACCTTACTCTTATCAAAGAAGTATGTTTTAAAATAGAAAGAATCCTGGGTGCCAAATATCTGTTGTTAAACAAAAACCACGGACTGGAAGTGAACACCAGACAAATCCAAATAAGAAATTTTTTTTTTCTTTTAATAAACACAGCAACGGTGATCATTGGAATAAACTACCATGGGAAATGATGGATTCTTGATCTGTTGAACTCTTCACATTAAAATTGGCTGCTTTTCTGGATGACGTGTTTTGGCTAAACACCAGGTTTCTGGTTTCAGTTCAATAATTCTTTGGCTATGTTATACAGGAATCCAGATTAGATTAGTGCTGGGCAAACTTTTTGGCCTAAGGCCAGATCTGCATATAGGCAAGTCAGAAAGAAACAGGGCGAGGATGAGAGAGCAACCACTGCACTCTGGCCAGGAGGCCACTGGGCCCATACTGTGGGAAGGAGGGGAGGAAAGAAGCAAATGAGCAGCTGCCATGCTCTGACCACGGCATTACTTTTGGGTCCCCACAGTGGGTGGAGAGGCCCTGCACTCCAGCCAGTGTCCCCCCACTGCGCACAGGAGGAGAGGCATGGGAGGAAAGAGTGGGGATGGAAAGCAACTGACAGATGTGCTCAGGCCCAGCTGGAGGGCCTGATGAAAGGCTCCTAGAGGTCAGCCCTGGACTAGGTGATTTAATAATGATTGACCTTGCCTTACAAAATCTATGACTCTCAGCATATTAAAATGTTGCCCAAGAGAAGTGCTACGTAGTCAATCTACAGTGGAATCTTGGATTTAAAAATCATCAAACTAAGGACCAAGTTTTCAAAGCGTAAACTCTTTTGAGCATGAAGTTCTGCACATACTACAAACAAGGAGCATAGTGGCACATGAGCTTTCATGGGAGACAATCCCACTCAGATGCTGATCAGAATTTCCTAACTGTTTGTTTAAAAGTGCCACTAGACTGGTTTGTTTTGCTGACCTAGGCTAAATCCTTTCGAACTTGCAAATGCTATAAACTCTGAATTCAAATTAAATTTATTTCCTAACAGGCAACATTCACACCTACCAACTCAATTTTAATGATCAAGTTCTATTGAGGTGCATATAGAGTTGTTCATCCAAATGATTGTGCAGAGACTGACTGAAGATTCTTTGACATGTTAGCCCTTAAAGTAAAGATGACGATAACAGGGCTAGATCAAAGCCTGGAGGAACATGGAGCCGTCCACTCTTGTGGGCCCCCCACTGCACAATCTTCCCATGCTGGGGGATCAGGGCTGGGATTCTGAGGCCCTGGCTGGCTCTGTAGAGAGGGCTGGGGGGCATGGCCAGTGCTGCTGCGGGGGCGGGCTATGCTGCTGCAAGTGGCCTACACTGTGGAGAGGGGCTGCTGCAGGGGGCTTGAGGGGGCAGGCCAGAGACCCCAATCCTCCTGTCCTACTACCTGGCCGGCTGGTGATTTCTTCTCATTACAACAGGTGATTTGCCCTCACTTTCCTCTATATTCTGTTCCCCAGTGTTTGAATCTAAACAACTGCTTTCATTTGCTGTAACAGTGTGACCAGATCCTATCACTTACACTTTCCTGCATTTATTTTCCTCCCATTCTTTAAATTCCCTATCTTTAAGAGTCTGACAAACGGGGATTTCCTATCAAAAGCTCCTGTGATAAATAAATTTTTAAAAGTGCCACAGGACTTCTTGCTTGTTTTGCCTTATTTAATCATCACTTGTGTTTGAAAAGAACTTCATGAAGAACTACTTTATTTAGTAAAACAATTGTGTGCATTTCCACTGCCTAGTACATTTGATTATTAATATATTGGACTTCTGGGCTTTGTTATAAAGGCTTATTTTAGTTTAAAAAAATCAGATGAAATACAGAGAAATCATAGTAAGGGACTTCAGCAAACCTATTACAGACTTCGTCCTTTTACAATAATTCAAACAATAGTAGCTAAAACCCTGCAAGAGAAGCTCTGACACAGAGTCTACTATGCCTTTGGTGGCTTTCAGGATCTTGGTTCTAGTCACTAAACCAGATGCTAACAGATTTTCCTCTTTTATTGGGAATGATATCAGAAGGGAAACACTTATTCATAGCAGTTTTCACATTAATTGTATGCTTCATATCAGACAGTCCTTACAGCTACCTGGCTTTTCACTGTCAGCGATCAGACATGTCAGCTGCATCACATAACACTCACAAAATAGAGAAGGAATTTCAAATTAAAAGAAAGGGTAATTCTACTAATGGAAAAAAAAAAGGGTTACTCACATTCTTGTATCTGTTGTATTTTGAGATGCACTACATAAGGGCTTTACATTGTACATGTTTACATGCCTTGTGCTCCAGTGCCAGAAAGTTTTCCCTACTGGTGCCTATACAGATGGCCCCACCCATACGCTGGTGGTATAAAACGATGCAGCCACCACACCCATCCTTCAGTTCCTTTACACCAGAATCCCTATGGGAAGGAGAATGAGTCATGTAATTGACATATGCAACACATCTTCAAGAACAAGTTATGAGAAGGGGTAACTATTTCTTTTCTTTCGATTGCCTGCATGTCTATTACACTACAGGTGACATCCTCCCACAAGCAGTTACCAGTGGCAGTGGAGCTCAGTATCTCATTGCAGGATCACTTTCCTGACATCTGCATCTTCCCTTGATGTAATGTCAATTGCAGTGTCCAGTAAACACGTGGATGGATAACCACATTGGTTCTCTGCAACTGTTGATGACAGGAATATATCTCACAAATGTGCAGAGTCTGACTGCAGCATGGTTGAGCAACTGACAGTTTATCAGAAAGTGCTCATGACAATGTAGCCAATAATCCATTTAGAGAGTTACTCAGCTGTAATAAGACACTCTCTCTTTTGTTCTGCATTGGATGTGAAGAGCTGAGTAGAAAACCAAGAAGGCTTTTTTCTGTCCAGATAAAAGACTAGAGTTCAGTGCACCTCTAAAGTGCAAAGATTTTGTTCATTCTTATGAGCATGCATCTTTGGAAAATACCCAGCAAGTATACAGACTGGTTTGGGAGGAAAGGAGATAATCACCCTGAACAGAAAATTGGGTTGAGACTAATTAGACTATACACAGAATGTCCTTTGTGGGCATTTCCCCCACTCTTCTCACAGAGATGATGGCCACTGAGAAGGCCACTCTCATGGAAGCTAAAGATTCAAAGGGCAAACTCGTAAAAGCTGACAGAACTAAATTCAAGTTTCAAGATTCAGTTGTATCCCAAACATGTGGGAACAGTCTATCTAGTCTTTTTAGGAACCTAGTTGTGATAGAATTAGTGAAAACAGTCCTTTCAGCAATTTGAGAATGAAACAAAGATTGCAGGCAGATGTACCTTAATGGAGCTGACTGCTAGACCTGATTCTTTGTTATATAAAAAGTAGTCCAGAAACATTGAAGATTTCCTGCTATTAAGCAAGGCATTCTGGACTGCCACTGATCAGTGTATCTCCTGGGCATTTAACCACTGATGAACCCCACCATGAGGTGTCTTAGAAAAAGAGGGTGCAACTCTGGTCTATGATCCTGACCTACCAAACCTTTGATTAGTGGCAAAAGCAAGGGTTACAGGTAGATAACTTGCACAGATCCCAACTCCAGAGTCTCATCAGTCAGGCTGGAACCATGAAGGTGATCTTGTGTCAACCTTGATTTAGTTTCACAATGACCCTTGGAAGGAGCGGCCCTTACAGGTACACACACGGAAAGTCTTTGTTCCATGGGAACAAGAAAGTATCTGAGAGTGACTTGGGGGTATAAGCCAGTCTTCAACAAAACTGGGAAAATTTCTTGTTTCGCCAACTTGTGAACAAATCCACCCCATCTGAAATACCAAACAGAGTCCTAGACCATTCATAATCTAGATTGAAGGATCTGCTCAGATTGTCTGCCAAGCAATTCTGACCTCTCATAAAGTAAAATGCCCTGAGAATTAGAGTTCTCACTGCCATCAGATTGATCTCTTTGACTGACTGATGGGTCTGTGAAGACCCACTCAACCAATCAGGAAGCCAGTGCAGGAAGACCACCCCTGCTGAAGGAGTAGTCCTGAGTCGGCAGGAAGAGGTTGCACTCTGACTCAGGCTACTGAGAACAGCACAATAAGTAGGCGGTAGGCTATTGAAGGGAGATACACAAGGTATTTTAAGTACTTTGCATATCTCCCTTCGCTATCGATGAGCCCTAAAGAGTGCCCAAGGCACACATGCATGCAGCTGTTACCACATCCTCTCCCAGCTGGCCCAACTCTGCTAACTGATGGAAATGGGAATCAGATCATGAATTTATCCTGGTCCTAGCAGGGCTTCTAAAACCACTACTGAAGATAGAGTCCCCCTTGCCTTATTATTTTTGTTCCTTCTTCTAGAAAGCCTTAGAAGCTAGATGACATTCACTGCAAGGGGATACTGCCCAGCTTCCTTGTCCGCAAATTTATGCTGTTGCACAATGCTAGCTGGCACCTGGCACAATATGGGTTGTTTTTTTTCCCCCAGTTCTTTATAAAATGAATCCCTCAACTTGCATCCCAGCTGTGAAGTTATAATATAAATGCATAGCTTGACAGTTACTTATTAAACATATGGAATAGTATTAAGTGTTGAGCAAATTAAAAAAATATCAAAGTTTAGGTTAAGTTTAGCTAAACCTCAGAAGGATACTTATTCACACTATCTAGTTTTCTTCTGTCTGAGAAACTTGGTTTATGCCAGAGAAATTTTTTTAACCCACTTAATGTAACTGTGGATGTTCTCATTATCCATATAAATATCCAGTTCTTTGAATCCTACTAAGCTCTTGGTCTCAACTACTAACAAGCCAACCTTTGAGCTGCTTCAAACAGTCACTATTCTTTAGCACAATCTGACAAAAATATTTCTTTTTTGGTTCCCACATGTGGATTTTCTTCTACAAAAATTGCATGGGTCTGAAGGGCCAGCCAGGCTATTGTCAGTACTGGACTAGTAACAGGTTAAAGGTTTAATATCTCTGACCCTGCAGAGCTAGAAATGAAAGCTATATACCACTGGAAATGAGATTCTCAGTTTTCCAATGGTAGATGAACACAGCAGTTGCCTCCATCTCCAAAAGACCTCAGGATAATGGATTTTAAAATTCTGATATTTTTGTCTATAGAAACCTATGTAAGGTTATTTTTTTAAGTTTTTTAATAGCACCTTCTGATCCCTGTACAGGTTGATTCCCTGGATTTACAATCAAAGATAAAAAAGTTCCCTGTCTCCCATAAATGAACACTCTTGGAAAGCATGTACATAAAATATGTGGTGTACACAAAAAAAAAAGGGAAGTGTGATGTTAAGGTGTGACTGGCACTGACTTGAAATAACCTGCATAACTGATTAACAGTTTTGTCACACACAACAAATACAACTATCACATATTCATGCTAATAAAATTTTATTCTACCCCAAATCATAACAAATGCATTTATGTTGTTCAGCAGCTAACTCATTCCCCCTGCTCTGTGTATTCTGAAACTTGCCTATTAAAGAGCAAGCTGACCCTTTAAGATGAGTTCCAGGTCCAATTTTGTGCAATTCCACATTTCTATTCAGAACAGAGATTCTGGGAATGCTGATTCCCAGGGCACAACGAAACTGTATATCTTAGAACCATACAGGTGAGGAGATGGGGAAGAGACATAGATTTTGTCAAAGTGGTGAAAATGTGGAGGGAGAAATGCGGCTTATGAGCTGTTTGAATGAATAGATAGAGGGAGAAAACCTGATGGAAAATCTTAATAGTAAGGAGAAGAGAGACTGGGAAAGGAGCCAGACCACATGTGGGCCTTCACAGACAATTCTGTACATGCTGATAAACCACAGTTAAGGGGAATACTTGGACAGGAAGAGCTCTTTCTGTGGTGGTATGAGACTCTAAACCAGTGGTTCCTAAACTTTTACAGACCCTGCACTCTCTACAGTCATTCATGACAACCCCAGAGCACAACCAAAAAAGTTAACCTGTCATGATGATATCATGTTTGAAGTATATCGGGTGAGCGTTCTATGTTTAAGTCATACTTTACTACTGCACAACTTAGAATCATAGAATCATAGGGTTGGAAGGGACCTCATAGGTCATCTAGTCCAACCCCCTGCCAGAGGCAGGACCACTCCCACTAAACCATCCCAGTCATGGTTTTGTCCAGCCAGGCCTTAAACACCTCCAAAGATGGAGACTCCACCACCTCCCTAGGCAGCTCATTCCAAGGCTTCACCACTCTCCTAGTAAAAAAGTTTTTTCTAATATCCAGCCTCAACCTCCCTAACCGCAACCTGAGACCATTGCTCCTCGTTCTGTCCTCTGTTATTACCGAGAACAGTCGAGCTCCATCTTCCTTAGAGCATCCCTTCAAGTAGTTGAAGGTTGCTATCAAATCCCCCCTCAATCTTCTCTTCTGCAGACTAAATAAGCCTAATGCTTTCAGTCTTTCCTCATACGGCTTGTGCTCCAGCCCTTTGGTCAATTTGGTTGCCCTCCTCTGACCTCTCTCTAGCATGTCCCTGTCCTTTTTTTGTACTGGGGAGCCCAAAACTGAACACAGTATTCTAGATGTGGCCTCACCAGTGCAGAATAGAGGGGAATGATCACATCCCTTGATCTGCTGGTAATACTTCTTTTGATGCAGCCCAGTATGCTATTGGCCTTTTTGGCAGCAAGAGCACACTGCTGACTCATATCTAGCTTCCCATCCACCATGACCCCCAGGTCCTTTTCTACACTGCTGCTACTCAGCTGAATGTTTCCCAGCCTGTAGCGGTGCATGGGGTTTTTTCATCCCACATGCAGGATTTTACACTTGTCCTTATTGAAGCTCATAAGATTTCTATTGGCCCACCGTTCCAATTTATCTAGGTCTCCCTGAACCCTGTCCTTGCCCTCCAACGTGTCTACTGGTCCCCCCAGCTTGGTGTCATCCGCAAACTTACTGAGAATGCAGTCTATTCCGTCATCCAGATCGTTGATGAAAATGTTGAACAGAACCAGCCCCAGGACCGACCCCTGGGGCACCCCACTCGTGACTGGCTGCCAGCTAGACATGGAACCATTGATTCCTACACGCTGAAACCGTTGATCTAGCCAGTTTTCTATCCACCTTATAGTCCACCTATCCAACCCATACTTCCTTAATTTGTCAATGAGAATGCTGTGGGAAACTGTATCAAAAGCCTTGCTAAAATCAAGGTATATGACATCAACGGTTCTTCCTGCATCCAGAAAACCAGTCATCTGATCATAGAAAGAAACGAGATTGGTCAGGCATGATTTACCCTTGATAAATCCATGCTGACTGTTCCTGATCACTTTATTTTCCTCTAAGTGTTTGAGGATGGATTCTTTGAGAATCTGCTCCATAATTTTTCCAGGGATAGAGGTGAGGCTGACTGGTCTATAATTCCCCGGATCCTCCTTTTTCCCTTTCTTGGAAATAGGCACTACATTTGCTTTTTTCCAATCATCTGGCATCTCTCCCGTTCTCTCTGAGTTTTGAAAGATAACGGCCAGCGGTGCTGCTATCTCATCGGCCAATTCCCTTAGCACCCTTGGATGCAGTTCGTCCGGCCCCATGGACTTGTGCACATCCAGCTTCTTTAAGCAGTCCCTAACCTGACCTTCCGTCACCAAGGGCCTGTCTTCTTCTCTCCCATCTGCCACATCCATGGCAGTGGGCTGGGAGCTGACCCCGCCCGTGAAAACTGAAGCAAAAAATCACATTGAGCACCTCAGCTTTTTCCTCATCCTCTGTCACAAGGATGCCTGCCCTATTCAGCAAGGGGCCTACACCATCCCTGATCCTCTTCTTGTTATTAACATACTTGTAGAACCCCTTCTTGTTATCCTTTACATCTCTCGCTAGCCGCAACTCCATTTGTCCTTTGGCCTTTCTGATTTTATCTCTGCAGTCCCTAGCAATATCTTTATATACCTCCTTGGTCATCTGACCAAGCTTCCACTTCCTGTAAGCTTCCTTTTTATGTTTAAGCTCAGAGCAGAATTCTCTGCTAAGCCATTCTGGCTGCCTCACATGTTTGTTCTTTCTCCTAATTGGAATGGCAACTTCCTGTGCCCTTAGCAGGGTTTCTTTAAAATATAACCAACTCTCTTGGACTCCTTTCCCCTTCAGATTAGCTTCCCAAGGGATCCTGCCCATCAGTTCCCTGAGGGAGCCAAAATCTGCTTTTTTGAAGTCCAGGGTTTTTGTTTTGCTTCTTTCCTTCCTTCGTTTAATCAGGATCCTGAACTCAACCATGTCATGGTCACTACTGCCTAGCTTGCCATTTACCTCTACGTCCCTGATCAATTCTTCCCTGTTTGTGAGCAGCAGGTCGAGCGGTGCAAAGTCCCTAGTTGGTTCCTCTAGCATTTGTACTAGAAAGTTGTCCCCAACATTCTCTAAAAACTTCCTGGATTGCCCATGCACTGCTGTATTGGCCTCCCAGCAAATGTCAGGGTAATTGAAGTCCCCCATCAGCACCAGTGCCTGTGATCTAGAAGCTTCCGCTAGTTGTCCATAGAAACACCTCATCCACCTCCTGCTTCTGGTCTGGTGGTCTATAGCAGACGTCCACCACAACATCCCCCTTGTTGCTTTCCCCTCTCAATGTAACCCACAGACTTTCTATTGGCACGCTTCCACTTCCATAATGGAGCTCTGAGCAGTCATAGAGCTCTTTTACATATAGTGCTACTCCTCCCCCTCTTCTTCCCTGCCTGTCTTTCCTGAACAGTTTATACCCAGCCATGCACACTATCCCACCACGTCTCCGTTATTCCTATATCATTATAGTTCCTTGTCTGTGCTAGTATTACCAATTCTTCTTGCTTATTTCCCAGGCTCCGCGCATTAGTGTACAGGCACCTAAGATACCCGGTCGATTGCCCTACTTTGTCATGTTGATTTCCAATTCTATTACATAAACCTCCTTGCATTTTTTCTTGGAGTTCTCCTCCCCCACTCTCCTCACATATTGGGGCTTCGGTAGAGCACTTAAGACAATTATTTTATCCCCCCCCATGTTCCAAATACCTTCTCTTTTATTGCTGTTGATACAGTCCCAGCACCCCCCAAGTTCCATTCCTTCCCCCAGATCACCCACATTGTTACTTACCTGTGGGCTTTGGTCTCCTTCCCCCTGTCGAACCTAGTTTAAAGCCCTCCTCACTAGGTCAGCCAGTCTGTGCCCAAACACGCTCTTCCCCTTCCTGGACAGATGAAGGCCATCTCTGCCTATCAATCCTCTGTCCTGAAACAGGACTCCATGGTCAAGGAAGCCAAATCCGTCCTGACCACACCATCTTCGCAGCCAGGCATTCACCTCTAGGATGCATCTGTCTCTCCTGAGGCCTCTAGCCTTGCACTCATTTCCCACATATCTAGGGAGTGTAGGCACCCCAGGTTAAGAACCCCTGCTCTAAACCATGCCCCTTGACCAGTAAGTGTCTCTTCATAGCACAGCTAGTCTGAATTTCAACCCAGAAGTTATCCCTAACACTATACCCATCTACACACATAAAGGCTCTAGGTTGAGGTAAGCAACTCTTTCAGTTTCAGCTAGCTAGTAATGCAGCTCAAATGAGAGGCCAAGGATATGTCTACATTGATGTATCAAGTCTAAGATCCTAGGCCAATGGACTGAGGACTGTGGGGCTAAAAACAGAGACACTGATGTTACGGCTTTGTCTGGAACCCAGTCTCAGTTTCGGATCCCAGGCTCCACAACCAAACCTGAAAATCTACACTGCCTCACATTCTGAGCTCTATGAGATGAAAATCCACTGACTCAAGCTCTGAGACTTGATACAATGGGTTTTCTTTTGCAGTGTAGACATTTTTGTTGTCACTGAGTCTGACTGCAAGAGGAACAAGAATGGTATGAGTAGACTGGGGAAGTAAACTTACACTGCCAAAGGCTTTAGACTACTAAAGTTTGAGTACATTTGCAATTCTAGATGCACACACATATGAAACATTTTAATACCCATTGCTGGTTTTCTAACAAAACAACTATAAGGGGGAAAAACTGCAGTCAACTTCTGTTCTGCAGCTGATCTATTCAATGACAGAGAGACAATGGATGTTACAAAATCACAGCAAAACATTAATAGGAAACAGACTCAGGTCTATCTGTAGAATAAGATGTTTTATGACTCCATAATATGATAAGCACTCTAATATAAAATTCCAAGGGGTAGCCATTTGGTGTAGTTCAGCAAAACAAACAAGGAGTCCTGTGGCACTTTTAAATATTAACAAATTTATTTATCATATGAGTTTTCATGCAAGAAAATCTCATTTCATCAGACGCTTTGAAGACAGGGAACTTACAGAATGGGAGGAAAATAAATGCAGGGAAGTGTAATTCATAAGATCAGGTCAGACTGTTACAGTATTGATTTGCTGCATATATTTTCCTACCATTCTGTAAATGCCCCATCTTCAAAGTGTCTGACAAAGTGGGAATTTCTCCCACAGAATTTCATGCAATAAATATATTTGTTCATCTTTAAAAGTGCCAGAGGACTCCCTGTTTGTTTTGCTAATATAAAATTGTATCTCCCGAGGAAGTAAAAAAAAAAAAAAAAAAAAAATTCAAGGACCAAAATTTTTTAAACGAATAAAATAAATAGCCTTGCATTTTACGAACAGAAAAACTCACTGCAGAATGTGTTAACTGACTGCACCTTGTGGCTGTTACAAGTGTTTGGCCTTTCACTTCACATGTGATTTTGCACCTTAGTCTGGGGTTATCACATTAGTCAGTCCCTAGTGTCTGTTACTTTGTAATCACAGGGTTGTTACATAACCCGTAACTGCAACCCACTTTGACTGGAATGTCAGTGCAAGGTTCTTTCGACATGCTGTTGTGTG
Source organism: Podocnemis expansa (assembly GCA_007922195.1). Lineage (NCBI taxonomy): Eukaryota > Metazoa > Chordata > Testudines > Podocnemididae > Podocnemis > Podocnemis expansa. Next base: position 25,811,097 of record ML681964.1, on the reverse strand, counting down.
AATGCAATGCCGTAATATAGTTTCGTCCACTGTAGCTGAAGAGATTGACAAAGATGCCAAAAAATCAGAACTTTTGAGTTTGAATGGCAGTGTCATTCTGTGAATGCCTGGTTCTGCTCCTTTCCAGCTAAAGGAAACATTCTCTAAGTTTTCATTAGGGAATATACAATTATTCTTCACTAGCTTTATGATGGCATAGATGGAACTACTTTTCTTTTAGGACTTCCCTTTAATATCATGTAAAAATAAACAAGCAGGAGGTTTAGATTGATAATAAATAGTTAATGAGAGATGCTCAAGTGCTAAAGTGGCTCGTAAATTATCTTTCAACATTCAGAAGATGCAAAAGATGCTAGCTAAAGGGCAGCATGAGGAATGCAGATTTTCAATGTGTCTGGGTATAACAACTAGTTAATGGAAAGTGATCTTAGGAAGGTAATAGAAGGTAATGACTGTTCACTACACCAATGGAAACAGGAAGTACTGCAGATAGCAACAATGATATATATAAAAAGAAGCCAAAACATTTATGTCAGGTAACCATGTGTGAAGTCTGGGCATGAGTTCAAGAGCTTGAGTTGTGCGGACATGGAACCAGCCAGAGTAGTACAGTGAGGCATTAAAATACTCTACTCAACACATTCAATTGTCTCTTGAAAGGTGCAGACATACACTATGTACATATTCCTAAAAACTGACAGGAAGAAATCAGTTTTAGAAAATATCTCTGGAAAGCTTTGTATCTCTATGTATACAGATTTTTAAAAATATAGTCACAGTACCTTCCTAGCCATTTAAAAGTCCCCGTCTAATAAGATATTATAGACAATCTTCCACCCTTTGTTATACCTGGAGACCTATTTGATTAATTGGATTATATAATGTAACAATGCAGAAGTTGATCCAGGACGTCATTTTTGTTGGGTTTTGTTAGTAATTGTTGCTTATACTTAAACAATTAAACTCTTAATTTTCTCAGAGGTAATTCACTATGCTGCTCCTCTGACTTGGTCACTACAATAAAGGAAACTAGAAAAACAAATCTGAAGAATTAAATTTTACCAGCTACTCTAGATGCTAACCCATATTTTTGCCATCAGGTGCTTCTGATACTAAGGCAATATGAAGTGCTTTGTAGAAGACAATCTGAGCCATACAGTAGGGAAATTAAAATTTATAACTTTTCTTTGCTGTAAGGCCTATGAAAAACTTCACAGTGATTAGGTTGATGAGACCACAGCCTATCCTGCTTTCCATCACTGACTCACTGGTTCCTCATACTACTCTGCCTGTTTGTCTTTCATCCGATACTTATATTGTCAGCTTTCGGGGGAAACAACCATTTATTTTCTTCTATGTTTGTACACTGCCTAGTACACAGGAGTCCTCTTCCATGACTGGGGCTCCTAGGAGCTATGGCAATACAAACAACATGTGGATTGTAATATAACAATTCTTCTCCAGAATTATGATACAATTAGTAAATATCTAGTATGATTGAAAAATGTGACATTGAAGGAAAAAAATGTCAGACAGCAATGGAGGAATACTACTCCACTGCAACTTCTGCAAGATTTTGGGCTAGTACTGAAGCTTCAGTGGGACTTCTTATGTGAGCAAAGGAGGGAGAGTGTTACATTGGATTTTGTTTTCCAAATTAGTTTCCAGTTTTGTAAACAAGGAGAAAATGTTTAAACTTCAAACATTTCCAAATATTGCCAATATTTGGATTTGGGCATGACAATATTTAGCAGGTGCCATGCCACGAATCAGAGTTGACTGAATGACTCCAGAAGTGGTTGTTTATTCCCAGAACAATGGGTGTATTAAGCATTAACTTTAGAAAGCTCTTACATCAAAGCATCTATTGTCTGGACCTTAATGCTTCTCTTGACACTGCTGTCAAAATTATTTAATCAATTCTTACTCAGTTCAAAGCTGTTTGGTGGTCTCATTGACAAAGTGGAATCAGATCATAGTAAAAAAAAGTTTCTGTTTCTTCCTGAATAAAGAGGAATCAGACTTCTCTTTAAATTCCAACATCACTTTTTAGTTTCAATAGTTTCTGAAGGATTTTTCACTGAGAGGCCAATTCTTCAGTCAAGCAAGAAGTTCTGCCTGAGTAAAAAGACTATGATTTAGTGATGAATGAAAAGTGCTTTGGGGTATATTTGAATGAAGAAATTGAAATCTGACACTGAATGTCTACTGTACAATACACTTTTTCATTATTGCTGTAATGGGCATGTCCAGTCCTCAATATCCTGCCAATGTCCTGCCAGTGTACCTTGGCTAAGCAGTGAACATGAAGAATCTTCACACTACGGAGTACACAACAACAGTGGTGTCAATCCAAGAAGGCTGCTCCAATCCAATAGTATGCAAATCAAAGAAGATTCACAGTGCATCACCAGTTCTGCCCTTAAATAACCTTTCACTTGGACAGCAAGAAAAAACCCAAAGCCAGGCAATGTAACTGAGTATGAATCTCCAAGTGCTATCCTCCCTTGATCAGCCACAAAAATCAACTGAAAACGTTTGTACAGGTCAATACTTTACTAACAGCATTTTGAGGAAAGAACATACAATATTAGGAAGAAGTACTCAGTCATGTTTTAGCTATAAGAACTGCAACTATTTAGCTATAAGAACTGCAACTAGTCAAGCCTCTTTACTAATACATTGAGATGGTTCCAATTTTCCAAATCCCAATTTTTGATAACTTTATTTTTGGTCAAAAAATGAGGTTATGCACAACTATTGCCTCCCTCAACCTCTCCAAATTTTTGACACATTTTCAGGTTTTTGAAATCATAAACAACAAGATCACCAAAGAGTTCTGGTGGCATCAAAAACAAAATTCCAGGGTGGATTCTTATTCTAATACATTAGTGTACAGATACTAATTTTATTTATATTCTGTGCAAAAAGCTAGAACAAATTATACATCAGAACATAACATCAGAAGAGGATATTTCTGTGATATTAATATTACTGTAAGATGTCACTCTAATGCCACCATAACTGTCACATTGCTTATCTGCAAGTTCTATAGGAATGTCTCCAAGTTACATTTTTTTAATTCCCAAAAATAGTTCGAGTCAGAACAGTAGTACTTGCGCTGCTCTAAAATATTCTATGTACCATAATTCTGTGTTGTAAGTGTTTAACCTAATACCTCTTTCTATTCTTACACAAATACAGAAATGTTATTTGAAGGATTAGAGTTATTTTGAAGAGCATTTTAAGGGATTACATTGATGCTTGTTGCTGTCTGCATAATAATGATTTAGCAGACTTGGAAGCTTCTAACAGCATCTGATCTTCTATGATCTCATCAAATGTTACACTGACATTTGCATACAGCTTTCTATTTAAAAACACAACTAGTATCACCCACCCACTTTGTCTCAGTAAATCCTAGATCAGCCAAATCACCCTTCCTTTGCTGGGCCTACAGAGATGGGTTTTTCACTCACTGAGCTGACACTTACCTTTGCCAATAAATATTTTGCATTTAGATACATATTTTAAATAGCAAGAAAAATGATTACATTTATAGCAATTTACTAAGCAGCCAATAGGTGTTTCATTTTGGAATAAAAACATCTACTTTTGGCCCTTAAGTTTGTATTTATGCAACCATTATTTTGCAATGTCAGCTTTCTTATTAGAGAACTGTGGAAAGCTGTATGAGTCAACTGTACATCACTAAAGTACAAAGGGTAAATTGTTAGCATACTTTATTTTGGTTATTGGAAGAAAAGGAAGACAGACTATCAGAAATTTACACTGGTCTCGTTTCTTCACACTACTGAAAGAAAAAAGAAAAAGGACTCCATGTAATGTCTTTGACACTGAAAAGGAACTAATTGGGCTATAATTGGCAATAGTCACAGAGTAGAAGAGCAAACAAAACAGATTTCAGAATGCATTAGCTTATCACTTAATTAGCAGTAGCTTTGAACCATAAAACAATCTTGATATTTAATCTGTGAACTCTAGCTGAAACTCCTTTTTATTTATAAAGCTGCTTAAGCTGGTTCACATAAAACTTTCTGTTCACAAAACTTTTTATATGCAAAACCCTCTTGGGACTATGATTTAAAAACCAGAAAGGTGTATACAAACAACAGATGGGATATTTTTCTTGTGACATTTTGTTCCTGGTAGGCTACCTGAAGGCAGAAACATAAATCCAAGAACCTTTAAATGTAATAACTAGAAAAAAAATGTTGCTAAGGAGGAGTTGTGAGAAAAGGCATCCTAACTGGCATATCACATGATGAAATATCGTGGACCACAAACATTCTTTATATATAGAATGCCAAATGAACATAGTCATTATTATTGTCTATTATTTATATTACAATAATCCTCAGAGGCCATTCACCAAAATACTGTGCTAATCACTGTAGAAACAAAGAATAAAAAGGTAATCCTATCCCCCAAGAGATTATAACCAAATTAAGGCAAAATTCAACAAGCAGGTGATACAACAGTGGATAAATTGGGAAGGACTAATTGTGACAGGCCACTCCCCAGATCCTGCCAATTCCCACTCCTGAACCCCTATTCACTTTGCTCTGCCAGGTGACTACTCACTCCAGAGTCAGTTCACTTCAACCTCTCTCATGCAATCGGCCCCAAGCAGAGGGTGTATGCCCTCTGGCTACCCAGGAAACAGTCCCCAAGCAAGCATTCCCAACCCCAGTTACCTCACCAAGAGGCACTGTTTTACAGGGTTTCGGACCCACTCCCAATCACCATACACACAAGTCCATCCATTTAACAAAGAAATGCATTGTGTCCAGCCTTCTTCACTTGCACCCTCTAAAGACTACACTGATTTAGATAAAACTACTACTAGTTTATTGATTCTAAGTAAGAAAATGTCCAAGAAAAGCAGAATCATAATACAAATGAGTCAGGAGTGACCACAAGGAAATAAAAGGTAAAACACGTATAATATCCTAATAACTCTACCTAAACTGACATCATTGTCCAAGCTGATGCTGAAGATGTTCGGCTGTTAGATGCTTCTACAGGCAGTCTCTTTCTGAGACAAGACAGGGCCCATATCTTGCTTGAAGTTATTTCAAGATGGAGATTCCCAGGCAAAAAGTCCCAAATGCTCCCAAATATGTCTCTCTATTTCCAAACACCCCTTGACCCCTCCATTTCTGGGCAGAGGTGATCTCTTTGTCTGGTCTGAGCCAGGGACCTCAATTTGCATCTCTTTGTTGCCTTCTCCAGGTACTTGCTTGCTTACAGCTATGGCTGTTTACATGCTGCTGGAAGAGAGTTCCCATCTGTCTCTCCCACCCTCCTGAGCCATGGAAAACATGTTACACATCTGTGCACATGCATGAGGCTGCAGGAAAAATGATTTCATAGTAATCATGTAGAAAAGGTTTGAGCATCCATAAAGAAATCTTGGATGGTGTAACTGGCATAAAAACATACAAACAGTGCATAAGTGAACAGAAAAATCATATAGATCTTAACCTAGGGTGCACAGATGTGCATCCCATGACACTAATATGAAGTGTCAAAAGATTAGAAATCTGTATTTGACACCATGGGGAAAGGTCCATCGATGAGGAACTCAAACAAGAGGGAGGTAAGTTTAAATTGATATAACAATGGCACGTCACCCATGAGGAGATGTCAGGGAGTCGTACTGAAATGTGGGATCAGCTGGATGGAGACAGGTCAGGAGTGGAGAGAGCCGTACGAGTCATATGTTTAGATGACAGTCGAATTTGTGAGAGTGGCTAAAGTTACCTAGAGAAAAGGGAAAAGAAGAGAGTGGGCCAAAGACAGAGTTCTGGCTTGAACCAAGCTAATCGCAGACACTGCCTATGTCCTTTCAGTGTACTATGTAACTCCTGTCCAAGGCCTCATAGCAGAAAAGACTGGCACATTTGCTAAACTGGGCAGCGATTTTTTGATATTTACAAGAAAACACTTGTTACATACATTTCTCTGTGCCACAATAATATAAGTGAGTGGTGTGTTTGGGCTCAGAGAGCAGGCATAAAACAAAGTGCAATAAATTAAACTACATTTGATGTACTCTTCTATCTGCCAGATGTCTGCCTGCACTGAGGTGGGAGCATGTTCAAACTGAGATGCTGGGAAAAAGTGCCAGTGAATGGCACATTGAGATTCTGGTCATGTGGAAGTGGTCTGGTGGCAGTTAGCAGGATGGGGACAAGGGTCATACCAAGTGAAAACAGTTCTGGCAGTCATGGGTTTACCACCAAAATGTTCCATAAATAATTAAAATAAACAATAAGTTATACATAAATATAGCAATTACATCTTATTTTACAACACCATAAAAACTAGAATTAGCGTAGATTACTGTAATTTGAGCCAAGATGGGTGTGGCTAGCCCCGGAAGCTTTTATTATTCATTTGATAACTAAAGAAACACACTTCTGTGCTCTGTGTTTTTGTCGGTTTCACCATTTTGACCATCTCTCTTGCCTTTTTCCTCTTGCAGTGCATACATTTTAAAAATGTATGCACTCCACAAGGGTCTATATTGGCCACATAAGTACACATTGTACAGACAGTAAGATTGTCAGCCACCAGCATACAGTACTTGTAGTGCAAAGAATGAAATGTATGGTGTCCTGCTCTAAAAACCAAAACAAATACAAAATTATCAAGTCTCTATTTGGATCAGAGAAGGAGCTACTGATCTAGACTGGCCAAAAGACAGAATTTTTCCATCTCATGGCAATGCAGATTCACGTTCATGAGCTGTTCATTCAACACAGGGACAAGATACACAGACCTAAGCAGTGACATTACGCGTTCCAGGTAGTCAAAGTGGGATTGTAACCATTTACTAATTTCTACCCTCAGAGTAAACATAAGTTGCTGTGGAGACTAAATAAACAGTATTTCTTCTTCATTTCTGTACAAAGCCCTGTTGAATTTAGTGAATCCCCAGAAAGAATTACAGCCTGCCACCATTTCTGCTACTGATGCTGCCACATGAAAACATTCTCTTTACAGAACTACACAAACCAGAACACATTCAGTCCCCCATTTGTGAATTCTTCACCAACAAGGCATGGCAGACAATAAATTTCCACCTGTTAGAGCAAACCAGAAAGTAATCACTGAAATACAATTTCAATAAAAAACAAGGAAAAATTTCCACTCTTTTTCTGAGCATTTTCACTTGAACTAAAATGATGGAGCCTGACACTACTGGCCTTACCACAGTGAATTCTGTCTGGCTGTCACGGAATTCTTGTCTGAGTAGAGAGCCTGGGTTTGGTTCCACTATGCGAACCAAGATCCTCCCACTGTTAGGTTTGGTACCTGATTAAATTAGTAAAATCAAATAGCACATTAGCCATGGGACAGCAATTTTTCTTTATTATTGAGTTGCTACAGAGAATGCACACCACAAATTGCTGCTACCATCCCATAATTTTAAAGGTAGCCTATTACAGTGGAATCCTCATTCAGTGCAACCACAAAGAATATTAATACGTAACACCCAAAGGCAAAATAAAAGAGGAGCCGCCTAGAAATTTCTTTTCTCATTATACATTGTTACTTGCATCTACTGCTAGCTATCCATAATCCTAAATTAAATCTTTGACAGAAATATATTCTGTACCTTGTGTGGCAATCAAAATGCAAATCTGCAACACATTACAATCAAAACTACAACGGTAAAGACAAGTGCTTGTTATATAGTTAAAAATAGTGAGTTTGGGAAGTGAAGGGTGAACTAGAGAAAATGATGTGTCCACTGGATAACAATGCTTACGCAAACAAGGACTCCTGGGGCACTGAAAGACTAACATTTATTTATTGCATGAGGTTTCATGGGAGAAAATCCCACTTACACCTGAGCTATGCATGACATCTTACTCTCAGTAATCATATACAAATTTTCTCTAATAAACTCTCTCAGATTGGGATCGGCTTTCTCTTGTCTATTTTACTTATACATATTTCAGAGCTTTAAGACTACTGAATCTGCGCAAGGGGCTGATTGCGTGAGTGGAGGTAATCTAGAGAGACTTCTGTTACCAAAAATAAGACATGTCAGAAGGTGGCTTTTACATTTTGATTTGACCAAGTTGTATGTGTTTATCAAAAGGACAGAGAACCAGCGGCTTGTGTATAAGCCATCCTTTCAATTGTATTTAGGCAAGTGATTAATCTTCTCCTTATCACTATCATCTTCCAATTTGACTTCATTTGGCCCACACTGTGACCCAAATACAGAAGATATCAGCCACCAGACCAAACCTGATTCCAGCTGCAGGCTTTTTAAGACTACTGATATATTAGCAGTGAGTGATGACTTGGTTTTGCTTACAAATACTTGTCTTCAGTGTGAAAGGAATCTAAGAGGAAAAATAACCCATTCCACAAAACATTTTGTTGTGGTAGCTTTAATATTCAAAATAAGAGAAATTGGATATATAAATATCTAGAGTAAACATTAAAAATTGCATACAGTAGTTAATACTTTGTCAAATGCTACAGTATTTTTAAATTATGCATGTACATTTTGGAAGTTTGGTTAGAAATGCAGAGCTGGCTGTTTGGCTTCTAACCATGAAGGGCCCAATTATGCAATCCTAACTTGAGCAAGGCTCCCAACCTAGGATAATCCAAGAGAAAAAGGGCAAGATATTGGGATTGCCCAGATGAAGAAGACAGTAGTTCAGTATGTAAACCCTATTGATCTTGGGAAGCACAGGGCCAGCTGCATGGATGCTGAGTTTCTGCCTTGTCTCTAGCAACTCGCCATGCTAGAGGGCTTCCCTCATCACAGAAACCTCCCTTCTCGCAACTCCACTCCCCAATGAAAAACAGTAGAAAACAGACAGTACGGGGAAGGTAGAAATGTAAAATCCCACAGCACCAAATGGATTTAGTTGATTAATGAGTCATGAGCAGAATTAACTTGTTTTAACAAATTTACCACATGCTCCTATGGGTGAGAGTGGGGAGGGGGAAAATGCAAGAGCATGGATGCTACAAAATTAACTGAACCATGACTTTTGTTCATATTCAGTGTTGCCAGTTCTTATTACTATCACAAATACAGCAATATTTGGTGGTGATTCATTCCAAGAAGGCTGGCTGAATCAAGAGATTGCATGAGATGCAAGCAGGGGCTAAAGTAAGCTGGAATGCAGCCCACTATTTTTAGGGGCTTAGCATTCTGGGGCCCCTAAAAATAGAATGTGGAGCCAGAACACTGTGTTCTGGGGCCCACCATTTCAAAACAGCAGGCCCCGGAATGCAGCATTCTGCTTCTATGTTCTATTTTTAGGGGCCTGAATGCTGGGCCCCTAAAAATAACAGGCTCCAGAGCATCATTTCACTGCATTCTGGCAGGCAGGGGAGAGGGCGGGAGCCAGGGGCATTGCTGGGGGCCTCAAGCCCAATCCCAAACCCCTCCCCTTCCAGGCCCCACCCCAGCCTGGGGCCCGCTGCCTCCAGCCCAGACGCAACACCTCCCAGACCCAGGGCCCCCTTGCCACGCCACCACCAGTGAGTGTGGAGGTGGCCTAGCTCATGCTGGGGGAAGCACTGGGAGTAGGGGATGGGAGCTGGGGTCCAGGGGGGCTTATCTGCCCAGGATGGGGGCCCACCAGCACGGGAGCATTCCAGGGCCCCCCAAATTATACTTTAACTCCTGGATGCAAGTTTCTGTAAGAAGTTTCTAGTTTTCATGATTGCACAGCACAATCTGAGACCTTGACCTCAGTGTAATTTGAAGATCCAGGAAGCAGAAGGAAAAAATAAAGGGCCCCCAAATATTTATTATTTTAAATTATTTTGGGGAGTAGACTGAAGATTTTTGTGTGCCTATACTCATCAATATGGGAGCAACAACACATTACCACTTAAGATAATATAGCCACAAGGCAGAGGAAGGTTTGTACTCCAGCAAGTCAAACATACTGGGTCTGTCTTGGTGTATGCATGGTGAAAGAGCTTTTTTTTTTTGTAAAAAGGAACTCCATCTTCTGGTTGGATCCACAGCATTTGGCCAGAGAGCTGTTTATTCTTTCAATGTTATTGGATTTCCAAGCAGCCAAGCCTTTCTGCTCAATGTGCCAGCCCCTCTGCAGAGTCAGAATCTGTGATCTTCTGGGAATTGCTGAGCAGAAAAGGATTTAGTCATTTGTTAATATACAGAGCCCCAAGTGAGTTATGTTATACATTAGCCAACTGGTCTCCCTCCAAACCTTTGCATCTGCGCATGTATCAGCACCTTCAATCATTTGCAGAACTAAGCACTTCCTTTAGGCATGAGATCATTATTTTTACTTATTTCAAATATATACCCCAGTATCATAGGCCTTAACACCCTAAGGCTCCCAAAATTAAACTTTTAGCAGGTAGCAAAACAGCAGCACTTTCACTTCAGCATAGTTGTCTCTGATCTTTCTTTGCACATGACTCAGTTATGCCAAAGCTGTTCTTGAAAGAGAAATGAGCATTTGAAAAAAATGTTCAGCATTTAATTTGGTTTCAGTACTTTCCCCCAAATAAAAATTCAGTGTTTTGTTTCATTATTTTTGAATGCATGATTATACAATAGCATGAAGCATGTTCATTGTGGACAACACAGATTTTTAGAATGAAAAGTCACTGGGGCAGGACACCCTGGCTTTCTAAAAGGTCAACAAATAAACATAATAGGAGACAATGTCTCTTGCCACTTTTATGCTTTTAAGGTTCTGTTAATATACACATGGGTAGACATATAGTGTAAGTGGCATGAAGATAAACTCCAAAGGGGCCACCGTGTTAGTTTAGTTCAGCAAAACAAACAAGGAGTCCTGCAGTACTTTTAAAGACTAACAAATCAAGTGTCTGATGAAGTGTGATTTTCTCTCATGAAAATTCATATGATAAATACATTTTTTAGACTTTTAACAGTGCCACACGACTCCTTGTCTGCATACCCTTAACTCTTACTCTCATTCCAAGCACGTAGCTTGTTTATAGAAGAAAACATGATACATTCAACGTTATTGCAAGCATATTAGTTTTCACTAGATGTATTTCATGTACAAACTAAGATTCTTAAGGACTCACAAATTTGATTTTGGTCAAAAATACCCACTAATAAGCAGGGCCGTAACTATGGTGGGGCTGACAGGACACAGTCCCAGGCAGCCAAAAGCAGCTCAATAGAGCCATGCTATTAAAGGGGCGGCTTTGACGCACCAGCGATGAGCACCACTAATGGGAAGGGGTGTGTTCTGATCAGAACACATCCTGGGCAGCAAAACGCCATGTTATGGCTCTGCTAATAAGCAAGCAAAGTTCTCCCATAGTTACCAAAATGGTGAACTTTGAATCCTCTGTAAGTTTTGCTCTTTACTGGTAGAAAGTTTTGTAGAAGTGGTAGTCACCATGTTAGGTTGACACATACACTTGATTGATGTATACGACTTGATGTCATAGGCTCTTAAGGCAAGACTTCCATGTGCAGAGTAGCAGTCCACCTCATTGGTGGACATTTTGCACATGGAGGACATATGTAGAACCCACATAACACACACTCAGGTGGCAGCATGCATGGAACAAATGAATATTAGAACAATTTGTTGGTTTTCAGTAACTCCCGGAATACCATGGCGTTGAGAAAGCCAATACTTAAAAAGGATAAAGACAACATTGTTTAGAGTTGCTTAGAGTTAATGTTGCTTGCAGTTGAATAAGGCTAGAGGTGATTTAGAACTCTTGCGTAATTTGTGGAGGACTGGAACCAGGCTTGTGGGTGTACCTATCATGCACTCACTCTATTACTATACACTTATTTCTCTCTGTGTTTATTTGTTTACTGAGACAAATATAGAGATTAATATATACAGAGACTACATTACACAAACACCCCCCCACACACACACACGCAAAAATAAACAGGACTTTCAGTATAGGCCATCAATATTTTTATGTATGTCATTAACTAGAAGAATATTTGGAATAAATGAGCCTGTAATTCATTATTTACTTCATCTTAAGATGTCCTTTTTAATGAGTTTCATACATTCAGCTCCTTTGAAGTTAAAACTATTTCTGTAATACTAAGGAGTTCTTTATAGCTTCAGATCTCATGTTAAAATTACAATAGAAAGAAGAAAGTTTTAGAATACTGAATTCAGGAATGGATTATCCAATGAAGTACTGAACAAAACTGTGCCTCCAAAGTGATTTGCTCGGTTACGTTTTTTCATGATTTTTGATGCTATGCATCTACGGAGCTCACAAATGAAGAGGAGACATATGCATCTAGGACTGTGGAATTAATGCAACACACTTCAAGGTTCTTTCATACACTGAGGCAAGCTACCAAACTCAAGTTATTTTTGGCACCAAGGAGCAACAGATTTGTAACATATTAATATACTATTAAATCATTTATTTCTCCTTAATGTCTCTGCTCACAGAATGTCACACAAACAGCCCCACTGAAGTTGGGTTTTCAACTATTCCTTAATGCCAGAGAAGCAGGTCTGAACTCTGCTCCAGAAACAGACTGAAGAAACATCTTCCAGTAATGTGGCATTTTAGACTGTCTTTAATACTTGCTCCCTGAGTTAACACGCTGGGGTGTGGAAAAATGATATGGCTGTTATTTCCAGTGATGCTATAACTGGCATTTTATTCACTACCTAGAGACAGACAGCCCCTCAGAACATAAAGATACTTAACACAGCTGAAAAGCCAGGGGCCTGGGCGCTCATGGAAATTCCCTGGCTCACCAGCCTGAAGCTACTTTTGCTAGTATAGGGCCACTGAACTTCAGTGCTGAAGGAAAAGTAGTAAACAGAGTGAATGAAGGCAAACCATGTTGCTGCTGAGTTCCAAGAAGTGTAGACGCACTCATTGACATCACTGGATGATATCATGTTCTTATTATCCAAGTTTACACACGAGCACACACAAAGAAGGAAACAAGAGACAGAGGTTTCCTCTGAATCCCTCTTTTCTTGTCAATGGGGACAGCCTTAAATGCGTCAACACCTTTATATATCCAGGAAGCACCACTGCTAGTACTAAACACCCCCAAGCAGTTACATATTGTACTCAGTCAGCATGGAAAATGTTTGGAAGACTATTGAAATGTCTCTGGTACTAGCACCACATCATTACAGAATCTGAGATGAAGACAGTTGGCAGTTTTTCAAAGAGACATTATAAAGGGCACAAGAGGAAACTATTCTACTGCATCAGAAAGATAGGAAGTATGGCAAGAGACTATCCCGGCTCAACCAGGAGATTTTTAATTTTTAGATTACTGAAAACACCCTACAAAAATTGGAAACTAGGTCAAATTACAAAGGATGACTACAAGCAAACAACACACTTGTGTACGGTAAAAATTAGAAAGGCCAACGTACAAATTGAGATCAAACTAGCTAAGCACATAAAGAGCAACAAGAAAACATTCTTCAAATACATTAGAATAAGAGGAAGACCGCATAGGACCATTATTCAATAAATAAGGAAATAACAGTAACAGAAAATGTGGAAATAGCAGAGGTACTAAATGATTTCTTTGTTTAGTTATTCACCGAGAAGGTGAGTGGCGAGTGGATGCGTAATGTAGTGGAGGGCAGTAAAAATGGGTTAGGACCAGAAGCTAAAATAGGGAAAGAACAAGTTTGAAATTATTCAGACAAGTTACCAAGTTCTGAAGGGGTAGCCATGTTATCCTAGTTCAACAAAACAAGCAAGGAGTCCTGTGGCACTTAAGGACTAACAAATTTATTTATTGCATGAGCTTTCGTGGGAGAAAATCCCACAAAGGCTCATGCAATAAATAAATTTGTTAGTCCTTAAGTGCCACAGGACTCCTTGCTTGTTCAGACAAGTCAGATATCTTCAAGCCACCCTACAATATTCAAGAAGTTGACTCAAAAAGATATGAGCCATTACCTAACATCTTTGAAAAGTCATGGAAGATGGGAAAGATCCCAGAGCACTGGAAAAGGGCAAATATAGTGTCCTTCTATAAAAAGGAAAATATGGAAAGCCCAGATAATTATGAATCAGTCAGCCTAACTTCCGTATCGGGGAAGATAATGGAGCAATTATTAAAGGAATCCACTACCAACTTCTAGAAGAGAATAATAACGTGTTAAGTGATAGACAGAATGGATTTGTCAATGACAAATCATATCAAACCAGCCTGATAGCTTTCTATGACAATGTAACAAGCCTTATGGATAAAGGGAAGAAGCAGATGTGATATATCTAGTCTTCAGTAAGTCTTTTAATACAGTCTTCCATCACCATCTTGTTAAGAAATTAGGGAAATGCAACCTAGATGGAGCTACTGTAAGATGGGTGTATAACTGGTTGAATAATCACTCCCAGAGTAATTCATGCTGGAAGCGGGATACTCCGGGGATTGGTTCTGGGTCTGGTTCTCTTCAATATTTTCATTGATTTAGATAATGGTATAGAGAGTAGACTTATGAAGTCTGTGTATGATATCAAGCTGGGAGGGTTGCACATCCTTTGGAAGATAGGTTCACAATTCAAAATGATTTGGACAAACTGGTGAAATGGTCTGAGGTAAACAGGATGAAATTCAATAAAGACAAATACAAAGAACTCCACTTAAGAAAGAGCAATCAGTTGCACACATACAAAAAGGGCAATGACTGCCTAGGAAGGAATACTGCAGAATGGGATCTGGGTGTCATAGTGGACAACAAGCTAAATATGCATCAACAGCATAAAATTGTTGTGAAAAAGCCAATACCATTCTGGGATGTATTAACAGAAGTATTGTCATTAAGCCATGAGAAGTAATTCGTTCACTCTGTGCTACACTGATTAGGCCTCAGTTGAAGCATTGCATCCTGCTCTGAGTGCCACATTTCAGGAAAGATGTTGGCATATTGGAGAAAGTCCAGAAAAGAGCAACAAAAATTATTTAAGGTCTACAATACTTGACTTATGAGAGAAGATTGAAAGAACTGGGTTAGTTTAGTCTAGAAAAGAGTAGATTGAGAGGGGACATGAGAGTTTTCAAGTACCTAACTTCTTGTTAGGGTAGTTACAAGGAGGAGGGGAGAAAAATTATTCTCTAACTCCTGATGATGGGACAAGAAGCGATGGGCTAAAATTACAGCAAGGAAGGTTTAGGTTGCCTATCAGAAAAAGAATTCCTACCTGTCAAGGTGATTAACCACTGAAATAAGTTTCCTAGGGAGGTTGTGGAATCTCCAGCCGTGGAAAACTTGAAGAGCAGATTAGACAAACAACTGTCTAGGTACTTGGTCCTTCCATGAGTGCAGGGACTGGATTCAATGAACTTTCATGGTGCCTTCCAGTTCTACAATTTTATGAAGGTCCATTGTGCTGTGGTGCTGACAGCACTTCTGTATTTTGTAGAAACAGTAACCTCCTACAGGCAACACATGAAAAAGCTGACAAGCCTGCAACTGAAACATCTGTGGCAGCTTTTAGAAATTAAATGGCAAGACTGAATTCCACCCAATGAGGTATTGAGAATAGATGGCACGCCCAGTGTTGAGACACTTATAGCACGTTGTCTATAGACCAGATCACTGGCTTCCAAGACTCTCATCTATGGTAAACTTAAAGAAAGGAAACACAATAGAGGATGACAAAATCTGCGCTATAAGGAGGTTTTGAAAAGGAATTTGAAGAAAGCAAACATTAGAGAACTGGGAAGAAGTTGCCAGAGATAGATGTAAATGGAGATCTGTAGTGACATGACGCACACAGAGAGTCAGCATAGCAACAGCACCATCTACAATGGCATGATATCATGCAGCTCTCCAGTTTCTCCTGCCCAAACTGTCACAGAGACTTTATTTCAAGTGCTAGATTTGCTTCTCACTGCAGGCTATTAAGAGCTAAGTTTCCCTCCTCCAGTCATCATGATCAAGTATGACGGACAGCTGAAGACACGTGCCTACACAAAGAAGAAAACAAGAGATAGAGGTTTCTTCTGAATTAAAGAAAACATATTTTTGAACAAAAGTCCTGGAAGATTCTTCTTCTATTATTATTATTTTGTGTTTTTATTTTGTTTCTAGTTTTCATGTTTCTGTCACAGTTTTGGAAAGAATGAAAATCAAATAATAAAATTAAAAGGAAAGGACACTGTTACCTTAGGGTGAACTGAAAGTAGTGATGATTAAACAGCTGTATTATTTCTTCCTGAACTTTCTTGTCATTGATGCATTTTAGACTAATGGTTTTGATGCACGCACAGCTAACCACCTGCAGCTCCTGCTGAAATCAGTGAGAGCTGCAGGTGTGGGGCCCTTCTGAGAAAATCATGCCATAAATATCTGCCAATTTAAAACCTGATGCACTTTTGGAAGTGGGCTAAAATCTATAAACACGGTAATTTTAAAATAAATACACCATTGTTTAGAATGTTCTGGCAACAAATGGAATGCGCATTTTGGGATGATTCTGTAACTGATACATGGTAGTAAGAACCACGTATTTCCCAAATGTGAATGACAACTGTATTATGCATGGTGATAGTTACATCTATTACCATCAGAATGAAACTTTATGTAAAGCAGGCTTAGAGGAGCAACTAATCTGCATAGGTCCTGTATTAGCATGGATACAAAGAGCACAATTAGCTAACTATCATACTGTGTGCAGGGCATAGTGGGTAATAGTATTTGGGGTTAGTCTGCTCACAAATCTATTAATATCAGTAATTCTACTAAGGAGAAATATGAAATACTGTCTTTTTGTGAATTGCTACTCTTTGTTTGTTGCAAATCTGTCTGAATTAAAGGGTAAAAACAACCCTTAGTTAAGAGGAGGCTTGTAGGAAGGGCGACTGCATGTTTCAGCCTGAAATATTTTGAAAGAGACAGGGATGGGGTTTGAGGCTATTTTAGCCTCTCCTCCTATTGCTTCCCTTGTCTTTTGATAGCTATGGCTAAGCCTTCTGTGAGGCTTTTGTCATTTAGATAGAGATAGCTGTTTGCACCTACTTAAGAGCTGGAATCACCATGGAGAAAAGCAATCTCTCTCTCTGACTACAGAGAAATTTCTCTCTCTGAGCTGAGATGGGTGGAGCCGGCAGACAGCGAGAGCGGCCAGTGGCAAGCTGGGAAGGCATGAGTGACTGAAGGGCAGAGCCCACGGACAGTGGGTGGAGCCAGCAGATGGTGAGAGCGGCCAGCGGCAAGCTGGGCAGCACAAGTGACCAGAGGGCGGAGCTGGCAGACAGCAGGCAGAGCCAAGGAACAGTTCTAGAGGATGGAGTGAGTGACCAGTAGATGGCATTGGTGGACAGCTGGAGTGAAAGACGCTCCCTACGTACCCTAGGGTCATTTGGGAGCCTAGTTAGCACTGATTTTCCAGATCAATGCCAGTTTTGTCATTAAGTTTGTATGTTCCGTTATATGGTGTGGATTATTGGGAACTTCGCTCTATACTAATTTTTCTAGATTAGTGCTGATCTCTGTTGTTTGGCCTTTTGCGTTTTTGTTTTACTACTATTAAAATTTCTGTTTACTACATTCAGACTCATGCTTGCGAGTGGCAAGCCTTACCCCTTTGGGGTGCCAAGGGAACAGTGCAGGATTCCCCAGAAATCTGGGTGGGGGCTTGAGCTGGCTGGTGGTGTTACACTACTGGGAAACCCCTAGATATAGAACCCGGCCCTTGTCCTGCCAGCCTGCCCTGGCGGAAGCGTTATACTTAGCTTTAACATTCTTAGTCATTTAGGCAACTTCAATCTATGTGTAAAAGTTTAGACATTCTCTGTGCATTACCAAATGAAATTATTCTTGGTTTTTAACAAAGGTATAATACTTCACCATACATATAAACAAATTCTTCTTTGTCTCTTTTTTTATACTACGTTGCAGAGTACCATTTTGTTTTAGAGCATGTACAGTGTAAGGTCATATGGAGGCCACTCAATTCCTCAGGGTCAGCTACCACTAATAACATCAACCTCTAGAGAACACAGGCATTGTCACAGGTCTGTGAAGTTCAACAAGCTGCTGGAATCATTCAGCAAAGAAATAATAAGACATTCACAAGTTCTTTTCTCTGAAGGTTAAGGTCATATAGCTATGTTGATCAAACAACTTCTTTTATTTTCATCTGTAAACAAATCTACACTTATAAAAGGGGTTTTTTTAAAAAAAAAGAAAAGAAAAATGAATAAATAAGGACTTGAACTCAAATCATGTATGAAAATCGATGTATGCAAACTATTTCTGATCATTTCTCAATAGTCCCAGGAGCCATTTGGCTGAACTGATCATTGCTGAGGAATGGCTTAAAGATCAAATTCGGCAGTTGAGAGTTTATTTAAGTTGAACATAGAAGCTACCACAGCTACAGGAGTTATTCCAAGATATAATCAAAGAAAAAAATGTGAATTCAAGAACTCTGAAGGCAGACCCCAGTATAATGAAGCCAACAAAAAGAAGACAGCAGAATACCATAACGGTTGACAGCTTTTTGCCTTTTCTCACTAGACTATCCATGTAACTTCAGGAAGTTACTGTGGCTCTCTTCTTGAAATGACTAACGCAGAGATGTTTGTAGGACTGCTACTATGCAGCTATAGCTGATGGCTCCATTTCCACTGGCAGATATTAGACGTACACATCACAACTTCCAATTCTGGTACTGTAGAAAAGGGCTGCATGGCTTCCTCTCCACAGGACAACATTCAAAATGCCTGCTGCTCTGCATGGAACATCAGGTGCAAGCTCAGTTTTGGCCAGCAGCTGGATGCTTCAAACCCCCTGTCAATGGAAAGTTACTTCCTGGAATGACTTTTAACAACCTCCAACTATCAAGACTGCTGAAGCAGTTCAACACATTCTCTGCATTGAAACGACAGTTTCTATACATATTTTACTGCACAACAATATGCATTGACCGTTTGGCAGGCCACTGGGTCAGCTCTCACCGCCCTTAGGGCAGTCCAAGAAGGGAATCCACTGGACCCAACTTTCTTTACAGATTGGAAAACTTCAATGTTATGCAGCTACAGAACAGATGTGCAACAGTCAAGCCAGTGACAAGAGTTTATCTAGTATTACTATATCTGTACAGGCAAGATGAGTGACTGTATTACTACAGGCAGGATGAAACTATTTTAATTATTAATGTCCTAGTATCTCTCTCTCTCTCTCTCTCTCACTCACTCAGACGCACCCAGCCGACCTTGTACAGCACCCAAAATAATGAGGCTCCACTCCTGGCTTGGGCCTTTGGACATACCAGCACTGCCACCACCATACCCTAACATGTAGAGTTTTTCTTCAGTATACCACAAAGAGCTTTATACGGTGCTAGGCCCATGTTTCATTATCTCCATTTTAAAGATGGTGACACTGAGGTGCAGAGGGGTGAAATGACTCACCCATGGTTATAGAGCCTACCAGCAGCAGAGCTGAGAACAGATGCTAGTTTCCTGAGTCCCAGTCTAGTGCTTTACCCATGAAGACACAGAATTTCACCTCTTTCAAAACACTAATTGTAAAATCAGTTCTCTAATGTGAAAAATTGTGTGCATATGGTCCCTAATATCTTTAAGCTCCAACTGCCAGAAAATTAAAAGTACATCAAATTATCTGAACTACCTAATGCACCAAGTTGCGTTTATTTTGATACAGATGCATAACTATAACTGATGATAGAAGACCAAATAAATGGAAAAGAAATTTCCTCAAATGCAAAGAATATTTTATGGAATACCTGCAACTTATACTTTAAAAATATCAGAACACACTGCAGGGACAAGAGACTGAAGTGCTGGTTCCAGGCAGCTGTACCAATAACTTCAAGTGCTTTTAAATATTTTTACAAGACATTCACTTAAAAATTCAGTGCACATTTTAAAAAAAACTTCACTGCACATTCACTGAACAACTGTAAAGTTCTTCTCCCAGTTTCTGCAAGGCACAAATAGTAAAGGCATAACCCTTCACCTGATCTCTCGAATTCTTAAGAGGGACAGCGTATTCCTTATAACAAATTCTTTCCATAGCTATACAGAAATATATGGTCATATGCTATGTGCATAACATGTCAATATGGACTTCACAGTTGTCATAACAATCCAGAATCTAATGCTCCAGTAAACAATTAACTTTTATCTGAAGTATTAGTTCTTATAGCCTCTTGAGGGTAGCCATTAGAGTACAACATGACTGAAAGCTCTTGAGAAAATCTAGAGCAAATATTAAGTTCAGCTCTTAGACAGGACATCATAGCTTATAAAAATCTCAGATCCAATAGCTGAATTGCTGTTAGAGATAGAAGTTTTCTCTAGTTGCCTGAGAGCAGAGAAAGTGCCAGAAACTCCTCGGTCCGAATCTCAGCTCTCCAATGACTCCTTCTGCTGCTCTGGACACATCATTAGCCAGTCTGCCTCAGTTTCCAGATCTTTCAAGAGGAGATGGTAAGATTTAATGAAACTGAATTCTCAATAATGGTACCTGCATATTTGACTCAATAGTGGAGTTCAAGAGAGGAGTGAGGAAATATTAACTGACACAAGACGAATTTCCAAACTACTGCTGCTCAAATAATAAAAGCCTTTATTTGTAAATTTATTAGACAATTAACAGCAAATAACACAAAATCTGTTGAATTTTAACAATCAATATATCAAGAAAATAGCAGAAATATCATTTATGAACAATTTATTTGGCAAAATTGATTAAAGTATTTATCTTCAATTATTCCATGAGTTTTACTCCCAACCATTCAATTCCTGGAAGAAACATGAAGGTTACCGGAATATACAGACAGATACTTTTAAAAATTACTTAAACGAAAAAAGAACCCTTTGAGAACCAATTGCTCCAAAAAGAAAATAAACAAGACTCTATTGTGGACATCTTAAAGCAAGCAGATGTTAGCTCAAATTTATTCAAAACTACTCCTCAGTGATCAACACTGTGGAAACAGCATTATGGAGCAGAAACTGTTTGCTATTAGAAACAAGGAGTCCTGTACCACTTTTAACTAACAAATTTCATCAGATGAAAGTTCATGTGATGAATAAATCTGTTAAGTCTTTAAAGGGGCCATAACACTCCTTGTTTTGCCGAACTACCCCTCTGGAACTTGTCACTAGTGCAGCACTGTTTATCTGTGAAAGCGCTGTTCTGTTAAAAAAAGTGTTTAATTATAAAACTAATTTAAAAAACTAAATTAAGAATATACGTTTGTGTTTATACATACATTTGAGCCAAACAAAGATGCAAAAATATTTCACTGAATGCAGCACTGAACATCCTGTATTAGATATGGAAATTCTCCAGAGCTCTCTAAAACAAAGCATCATCAGTTTCGCATTACAGATAAATAGTATAATGGAGATGCCAAATGGCAGAAAAAGCAGGAAAATTAAGAAGTGAGATGAGTGTGACAACACAAGAATAGAAGATGTTCCTGAAATCTCTCAGTATATTAGACTTAAAGATTTCATTTTCCTTAATGAGCTAAAGAAGAGTGGTTAAACCAATTAGCAAAGTTAATGTTGTAATGAGCAAGATCCCAAACTGAATTCAGACAGCACCTTGCTGAGAGATTTTATCTGGCCAAAGCAGAGCACACTGTAATGTAACCTTTAGTTTAACTATAACACTTCTACTTTTATGGTAACATAGGTGCCAGGGTTAAAAGGAGCAATTCTGTGCAAATCAGGTTTCTAATTACATATCTTTCAAACACCTTTTTAGTGTAAGCTTAAAAAGAAAATATTTGTAAATAAACAACAGATGTCTGGATCGGTGTTTTTAGTTTCAAAGTTCATATTCTGAGAAATCTATTCATTAGAACCAAGACTGCAATACTGTGCAATACACAGAAACATACCTTAAAGTTTTATATAACTCATTATTTAGAATTTTTCATTATTGTTTTTCAGCAATAAATTATGCTACTTTTCAGGATCCAAGGGTTTCCTCAATTATGCACTATACTGTTTGTGAAACAAAAAGGAGGTGGAATCTAATTATTATAAGAGAATGTGTCGCTTGCATATTTTATTGCCAATAAAAGACATGCCTAAAAGTTAGGCACCTCTATCCATGTTTTGATACCTAGATTAGACATCTATTTATCTTACGTACAGGTCACCTGCATCACCAAACTAAAGACAATGGGAGCTTGTCATCTCTGAAACTCAAGTCAATTAGTGCTTGAAATCAGGCATTTAACTACCTTGCTGACTTGGGTAGGCCCCCAGATATGGAATCAATAATAAAATTTTCTAAAGCACTTAAGTGTCTTAGGAGCTTAAGTCCCATTATGAGACTATGTCTCCTAAACCATTTAAACTCTTGAAAATCCACCCCCTCTCACCGCCCCGTGATTAACTGTAAGTATCAGAGTAAGAGAACTCTGGCCTTATTTTAAAGCTATTAAGTTCCTTTTCAAATGCAATATATTAACTATTGTTAATATAGTCTTAGGAAGGATATAACTTTGAGGTTATTCTGATGCAGTTGTTTTCCATTATTCTCTTAATTCAGGTACTATATAAACTACAGATATGTTGAAAGCTGATTACATGAGCCCTATTCCTTGGATGAGTGGTTTAATAAAATTTTGAACTACTTTAGAACATACCGATGTATCAAAAAAGAAAACAGACTTTAAAGGTCAACACAAAAGCTAAGAACACAAATGAATGGGAATATAAAAATATTTCAAGTTATGTACACTGAGTACTGTACAGCTCTCACAATGTAAGGAAGTGGTGACATCATAATCTATAACAAAATCCTTCACACACAAAGAGTAAGCTGCTGTTTGCTTCCACATATGGTACTTGTGTCTCTGATGAACAAAATCACTAGTTGTAAATGTTTCACTCAAACACAAACTTTGAAAAGAACAAACATGTTATCTTGACCATTTTCACTTTTCTTCAGAAATAAATACAGAACATAGAAACCTTAAAATCACCTCCTAGGCCACAGTACTTTTGCGCAGACTAGCAATGTTTATAACTGCCTGCACCCCAGGCACAACAGATAAAAGATTTCAGATTAATGAGAATAATTCTCTTCACCTTCCACTTTCTCCAACATTACAAGCAAAAGACGTATGCTTGGTTTCATGTGAATAAGCTACTCATTTTTATCTTACTTTAATCTATCTGGGGATTCCTTTCACATTCCTCTTGCTAGAAAAATTTCCTCTTTTTGCCGCTAGCGCTTCCTTGCTATGGCTTTTTTAGTTATGTCATTTACTCCTTTTTGAGAATGAGAACACTGTATCATCAGCCTACATTCCAAATGCACAATTCAGGTCATGGAACAACCATAACAAGAATGCAAGCACCATTTGATTTACGTTATATAAAAAGTCGTTTGGCATAGCAACTGTGTTTGTGCACAACAGTTTCATCCATTTCACCCTGTTCAAGCCTTTTTTCTAACATATTCATTAGATTTATACATCCAACAAAAGATCGATGCACAAAGCAAGCATTCTGGATGCTCTTGGAAGACTTTAAAGTACAACCTCATAGATACATCTGCAAACCCAATAGCCTATCCTCAACCCACAGAGCCAAAATTTAGGCAAAAAATTCACAAAGACCAAAATTACTCAGCCCATCCTAATAATACAATCTTCTTCATGTTCAATCACCCCGCAAAAAGTTGAGAAACAAATAGCCCTACAAGATATCTAAATGTCAGTGGATTTGGATTATTTCACACCAAGTAATTTAGAATTAAATAAACCCACTTGACTCTATTCAGAAGCATCTATCATTTTGTTAATATGATATACAGATTTTCCTTTGGTTTTATGCTACTGTATCTTTTTTTTTTTTTTTTTAAATCTGTTAATGCAAAAGTTGGGACAGTTATGAAAAATATCGCCAATCCCAACATTAAATTGGTTGCATTTGGTAGAGTTTATGAAATAGCCACATAAAAATCAATATATTGAACTACACTTTTAATCAGAAATAAAAGGAAAATGAATATATGAATAACACAGCTCAGTTAATGTTCTTGCATTTTGAAGTTCACATTTCCTTAATTTGTTTGTGATTAACTGTACAACTTTAGAAATAAATTATTCAGACTATGAATCTGACCCACACGGGAAAAAA
Organism: Podocnemis expansa; assembly: GCA_007922195.1. Classification (NCBI taxonomy): domain Eukaryota; kingdom Metazoa; phylum Chordata; order Testudines; family Podocnemididae; genus Podocnemis; species Podocnemis expansa. The sequence goes on along the minus strand of ML681964.1, from coordinate 25,786,958 downwards.
AGTGATCATGTTGTCTGACTAGCAGTATCTGGAGGCACGTCTATTTATGGTCTCTTGGGAGTTGTGACCGTATGGTGAAAAATACCATTGCTACATGTTTTAAAAAGGTATATTCTACTCCCTACTCATTGTAACCAACCTGGAGCAGGGGGAGATGCTGCTGGCAGTACAGGCCTGAACACACTTCTCTGCTACAGATCAAAACTAGCAGAATTAACCAATCCCCAATGTAATAGATAGGTTTGAGCCTAATTATGGTTCATTTTAAGTATTCTGTCAGTGGGAGACAATCTATTTACGCTCTCCTTCCTCTTGAGCTTTCCTTCATAGGAGCTAGCATAATATAGTCAATAATGTTTCTTACAAATGGTTTAACAAGACAAGAAATTGCAGGAGGTTACTAAAGTTAAGTGTACCTAATTTGGCTCAGAAGGTCACTCCTAACTGAGATGAATGGTGGGTGATGAATGGTGCTGTTGCTGTTTGCCTCATTATACAATTTTCTGCAAGTCTAGATCCAGCAGGGCAAATTATGTGCTTAGGTTGTAACAGGTGTGTCTTCACAATGAATGAAAATGTCACATTTTAAAAGAACATTTGAAAATGGCAAAAAACTAAAGAAAGCAGAAAATATTATGAAGGGATCCCCTAAAACTTTTTGTTCTATTCTTTTTTTTGAAAGGGCAGGGGTGTATATCAATGGTGTTACAATGAAATATTTGCGTTTTTCTTAATTCCATACTGCCTCAGCAGTAGCTAAGGAGGAGAACTCCCCAGTGAGAAAAACCAAGAGAAAATCCAAGGGCGTTTGTCACAAAATGTGTAAGGCTCCATTAGGCCCCACTAAATTTCATAGCAGGAACTCACTGAAGATGCCTCAAAATGATCTGTTGATGTTATTTAAATCCATTAAAATTATATAATTCCCACTTTAAACAACTCTTGCATCAGAGAAGACAATGGGTCAGATATTCCACTGGTCAAAACTGGCATAGTGTTGCTGCCTGCAATGGAGTAAGGAATATTTATACCAACAGAGAATCTGTCTCTGCCAGTTTTGTAACTTCTGATCCTTTATCTGTAGCCTTGATTGAAAATTAGTAGATTAAAATATTTTACAGTGACAAATATGCATGGGTTTATTTTCTACAAGGCCACAGATTAAAAAGCCTGACTGATTTTACTTGAACTTTCCAGTGAAGTTCACCAAGGCATGGAAAATCTCAACTCAAACGATGAATTTTTCTATAGCCAGTGACCATGCAAAAATAAGGTGTTCTGATGCACACTGTTTTGTAATTTAGGGAAGGTACAGAGAAGCATGTTATAACAGGCATGCTTCATCTTAATAAATACTCAGAACTGACTGATTTTTTAAAATGACTGAATCAGCATCACCCTCTCCAGTCTTTGCATTGGCTAAAAACCAACTTTTCATCTTAGTCTATATCACTGTAGGTGCCTTACTGTAGGTCAAAAAAAGGCTGCCAAGTGCAATGAACAAACACAGAGACAGGAATAGAAAACTACAAAAGATGACATTTTCACCACCAGACAAAGCTACGTAAAAACAAATGTTAGTGACTAGCACAACATAAATTCACTGTATTAAGTATTCTGAAGAACAACTGTTGACTAAGATGTTGTAGCAATCAAAAATCATTTATTTTAAATGTTTGATTAAAATACTTTACAGATCAGTTAACAGCATAGTGGCGAACATATTGTATTTATCCATATAATTAAAGTGATGCTGGCATCTCCTAAAAAAAGGCAAGTCAACTAGATGAAATGAAAGAACACAATGAACCAATACGCTGTAGAAAATAAGCCGTTAACACTTCTTGTGTATAAACACACTATTTTGTGGCTGGTTTTTGACAGAGTTCAAGCACTCATTGTTGACAAATATATCTACACAACACAGAATGAAGATTTGTATTCGCATATCATTTGATTGTTACATATCTGCCTAAACCATTTCTGTTCATTCTAAAAACATAATGCGTGGAATAGTGAATGACCTGCAGTTGTAAATCACCTCAATTCAACATGAAAGGTTCTTTAGTCATACAATTGACACTGTGCTAAAGTATTTTATAATGAAAAACAGGATTTCTATTCTGACTACTTTTGATCCTCATCTATTTTTGCCTGAGGTCTGCTGGCAGACAGATGCCTAAAATTGATTTGGGGGGTGGAAGCGGGGCGCTGATTTCCCTCTCTATTCTCTTGCTTCACATTGCTCTACGTGGACAGTGACTGTGATAATATTCAAAACGCTTGCTACATAACATGCCTACATTCTGTAAAGAGAATACTTCAGAGAACAATCCCATCATTAATTATTATTAGGCTAATGAACTACTGATAACTCTGTAAAAGCATACAACTATAATGAAGCGTGCACCTTCTTGATGCCATAATGGACTCCTGAAATTAACTGTGACACTATTCTTCTCTGTATTGCCTAACTGTGTACATTACACTTCCATTCATACAACACATATCTAATGATAATTCATAGGTGTACCTCAATACTATTTGACACTAACTAGTTTAGTTCAGTTCAGGTGCTTCTTATCCACAAATGCATTCAGTCCAATCTTCCATTCAAACATTGGTGACAATCCTGTTCTTTGACATATCTGACATCAACGTGAGAAATAGCTGCCTTAACAGAAGTACTTCTGCTACGACATTATTTCTCTAAACAATAACAGCACCAGGGCAAAATAAAAATTATGTATAATACAGCATGGTATCTTTTTGAGGTACCAGATGTGCTAGTAAGTAGTAGTAGAGCACAATACCACTTGGCTGGCTTAAATTCTACTTCCTCTGCAATGTCATGGAGCAATTTCTCTAACAACAAGGAAAGACATAACAGGGTCTGGTCCACATACATTAGCAAAGCATACATGTTCATCTAAACTTACATAAATTGTATTTATGCAGCATCCTCCCCTAAGCAAGTCACTACTATGCTTAGCACAATTTATGAGTGGAATGAGCATTAGAAGAATCCTGAGGTGTATTTTACTACTGCTTTTATACATTTGATATATGATGTCAACATACAGACATATGCAGACATGTATGTGGGCCCCTTTCAGTGCTGGCAAAGAAGAGGGTAAAGTTGTGCCAGTTCCTCCATATTAAACAAAATTTGACCCATGGGTTGGATATTTGTGGGCTGAACACAGGCAGACTTCAAAGCGAATTTCCCATCTAAACCTAATTACATCCTCCTTTAATTAAATAGCCTTAAGCTGCAATTTGTTCCAAAGGCCAAATTAATCTCTGGGGTAGTTTCAGTGGTGTTACATTAAGGATTTATTTGGCCCTTCTTGTTTGCAACTGAAGGTAAATATTTCCTTTTGAATTATTGGTTTACCCTTATTCAGACTTAACTGCTGCTTCTCAGACATCCACACACACAAGTAATTTTCAGTGGTTCTTTGTATCAAGCCACATTTATGTCTCCTTGCCACATCCAAGCAACTGTTTTATTAATTAGCTTTTTCTCTTAGTAAATACTGTAAACATTGAGAATCATTCTGGTTGGCTTCTATTCATGCATCTGTCTCTTGGGCAATGACAATAGCATGAGTACAACAGAAATGTAGTAGAGATAAAAGGCAAATCAGACTAACCATAAGTCATCGATAATCAGTAAAGATCATCACTGCAAACTTTTATGGCATATAACATCGATATTATCATTTGCTCCTCAAGTGTGAAAGAACATGCTCCTCCCTTACGTATGCTCCACCACAGCAGATGTGTGTGTAATTTACAAGAGAGCCCCATTATGCAACTGCCATTAAAATTAAATGTAATTGGTATTCTCCAGTCTACAAAATTGTGTGCAACTAACAAATATTTCCATTAATTCAGAGTAGAACAGCAACATAGGCTATCCTTCAAAAGGAACTAGTATCATATGAGAAAGGATGGGGGTAAAAAATAATTAAATTGTGCATTCATCACTTAAATGTGTGCACTGAAACAAACAAAAAAAAACCCCAACCAACCAAACACATGAAATCAAAACAAAACAGAAAACCCCAAATCAGATGAATCTCAGTTAAATATTATCCCCAGACCTATGCAGCTTTAATTAAAATGGTGAGCCTATGACCCACTCACTTCATGATCATTCACTTACCCATTACCCAACAGTGCTGGCAAATAAGGCACAGTGAGTGACTATACAATTAGCAGAATCATAAGTATTTGGTGACTATATAATTAGCAGAACCATATAGGGATTTCCTTTAAAATGTATTGAATACATTTATTGTTGCACAGGGTTTACCTTCCCGCCTTTGTTTTAAATACACCCAGTATTATCTGACAAAGTCTACAAGTAAAATGGGGTGGGCATATCGTCAAATTTTACAACTAAAATAATAGACAAAAGCAAATCAATAAAACAAAGTGTTTATAGAACTTTTTGTCTGAAGATCCTAAAGCATTTTAATACAAAACAGAAAATATAACAAACAAATAAAAGCTTTTTCAAAATGCTTTAAGATAAGAACACTATCACATACTATCAAAGAATTTTTGTAATCCATTTTAACACAGGCAGTATCACATCATTTTGACAGTGTGTGGCCTATACATAACAAAAATAAACACTAGATAAAACTGCACCATACCATCAATAGCAAAGGCAATAGAAAAGAGCTTGTGGCAGGGGCATCACTGGCGCCTGGCACATGGGACACGTGCCCCAAGTCCCAGTGCCAGAACCCCAAGTTCCTGGTGCAGCCCCTGCCTTTCCCGGCACTGTCTCTGGCCAGAGATCTGGGGCCAGGCTGGCAACGGCACGTGCCCATGGCCTGAGCACAGAATCGGGGCTAGGAAGCATGGCCTGCCGAAGGGGGCGGGGCATGGGCCTGTGCCCCGGGTCTTTCCTCGGGCTAGCGACGCTCCTGGCTTGTGGGCCCAATTTTTATCTGTTACAATGTCGTCAACCAGGAAAAATTCTACTGAAGGCAGTGGAGTCACACGGGTATAAAAGCTGGACAATCAAAATCAAACTGTCATGAATGACTCACACCTGGGTTTCCAACAATATATAAAGGGATGATCAGAACAAGATGATCTATAGACTTCAGTGTAATGAATCTGAAATGACAAATGAGCAGCACAAGCCAAGACTAACATATGGTTAAGACTAGAGATCCATCTCAGACCTATTCAATAAGTTAGTATCTGTTGTTTCAGCAGGATTTTAGGTCAGGGCAAAGTCATTCATATTCTGTGATAGAAAAACAAAAGCTTCAGTGCCTTCTATGCACAACACATGGTCTTCTCCAGAAATATGAATGAATGTCTTGTCTGTCAGCTCTCTTTCATTTCTATGTTACTCATTTCATTTTCTTCATTTGCTGCTTCAACATATTTAGACACTGAGTTTTCTAGCATGCGAAAACAGAAGTGTGCTACAGAAGGTTTTAATGTCAAACCCAGTTTCCCCAAAGTACTGCAATGACAGATTACACTCACGCTGCACTTCATCTCAAGTTGCAAGACTAATCAGAAGATAAATGTAGAAACCAAGACTGATCTCTCAAACGCTGAGTTAGGTCATTTAAATGTCTGTCATCTGTTCTCTGAAAAGGCTGTTTTGGAAGCTTCTCCCTTTCCCACTGCGTTTGGGAGCTCTTTCCAAGGAAACTGTCAAAGGATGATGCCTTCAACACTTCAGTTTAGAATATCCTCCGACTTTCTAAAAAGCAGAAAGATCCCTAAAAGAGTAAGAGAAAGCAGTCTTCTCTCTAAGACCATGATCTGACACCTTTCTCCTCCTAATAAATTACAAATGATGGAACATTATAGTTTCTTCTTTCAAATGTCGGTTACCAACTTGCTCCTGCTTCCACTTCAGTTCTCTCTCCCCCCAGCTTTTTGTCTGCCTGTGTACATTCACAGTTGTTTTATTTTCAACCAGTATATGCAAATACCTTATAATGAGAATCAATCACTGCTGACCTCATTTCAGACAATCGGTGCTAGAAAGGTTTATGAGAAGAGTAAGTTTTATCTTCTATTTCCTGATTATTAGTGATTACCAATAATGGTAACAATTACTATCCTTCCTTTTGATTTGGCTTTTTACATCTCCATTTCAGATTTATTTTCACAGACACTGAAGAATATCTTCAGGATCTGTAGCAAACTGCCGGTTCTCCTACGTTGGGTCCTGCACTTTTCTTTAGTGAAAGTGGGTTAGAGCAGACCCCAAATGCCTGAGTCCTGCCCCTATGAGTACCCGCACTGGTGAAACTCCAGGGAGAGGAGAGAGGGTTTGGGACCTGGGCCCACCTCTACTCCAGGTCCCAACCCAGGGGCCCTATGAAGTGCAGCTATGTGCTGCTGACAATGTCCCAGACTACATTTCCTTCCCCTGGGCTCTCTTCCTCCTCTGCCCTTACCATTCCTTGTACTTGGTCTCCCCTTAGGCCAGGTTTCTTTTCTCAGGTCTCAGTCTCCACCTCTCTTTCTCTTCTCAAGTCCTGTTACCATTCACAAACTCCTCTGTTCCTTTGCCTCTGCACAGCACCACCGTCCTGCTCCTCTTCCAGCTCATGCAGCTTCTGTTTGAAGCAGGGAGGCTTTTATCAGGCACCTGGTTACTACTTAATTGATTTCAGGTGCTGCTAATCGACCTGCAGTAACCCTGTCTAGCCACTGGGAACAAAGCCTTCAGCATCCTGAGGCTCACATATCTCCCTTCTTTTACTCTCAGGATGTCTGCTGGCTTTGATCTCTTACACATCTAACATTTACTTAGAGTCTAAAACAGGAGTAGACAACGATGACAAACATGGCCCATCAACTGCATCAACAACAAAAGTAATGTATGAACAAAAGAAACATGATCCAAATAGGACCATATGCAGTGGGGACTCATTAATGCACGGGCAATGGGGGACAAGCCCCGGCACCCGCACGTTAAGCGAGCTGTGTGAAAACGGGACCAATGCTCCCCCAAGTTCTGCGCATGTGCACGTAGCAGAAACCACTCACCCCTGCCCAAATCTGTGCTGGCAGTACAGAGCTGACACCAAGGGACCCTAGCCAGCCTGAAGACACAGTCTTTGGGCTGGAGGGAGCAGCAGGGGTCTATTGGACTTGATGAACCAAAGCCTACACTATACTAAAATACCATACCTATTGCACTTAATGAACTAAACCCCATACTGTACTGCACTTTACTAAAATATCTATTGGACTGGATGCACTAAAGCCTATACTAAAGTATCTATTACACGTAATGAATTAAAGCCTACACTAAAATATTGTATCTACAATATTGCATGTAATGAACTAAAGCCTAAACTAAAGTGTCTTTTACACTTAATCACACTGATCAAAAATACCGTAAATATTGAACGTTCTGTGACAAGGAGATCAAGTGTGGCATATTTTTCCACAATGCCCATGAAAAGAAAAAGGCAGCACTACTAAAGCTCGCTCCACGTGCTTCCTGCCCCAGCCAACTTCCGGTTGTAGGCAGTGCACGTTACTGAGTCCCGTGCGTTAACTTGCTGGCTTTGGGGGACATGACCAGAGCATGCATTAAGCGGATTTGCGTGCTAACTGGTCACGTGTTAAGGGGTCCCCACTGTACTTTATGATACAAGGCAACTGGTTTCTTTCATTAACATTTTTATCAGAAGAGAAATAAAAACCAACTAGAATAAAAAGGCTGATGAAAAGAGAGAGAATCAAGAGTGACCATGTTGTGCTTGAAGCCACATCCCAAAACAGTGTTTGTTCTATCCAATTCCTGTTTCTATTATGTAGATTAAAGACATATTAAACTATACCTTGAAAATATTAGTTGAATATTAGGAGACATTACACAGTAGAACACTGCTGCTCTTGCCTATTGAAGAGAACATTAAAAAGAGGAATGTAACTAACTTAATAGACAAGGTGCTGATTATATTGTATGCTGCACAGGCTGAATGCACAGATCAGGTTCTTGGTGTGAGACCAAAGCAGTATATGCTAGAGAAAACCATCTGCAGAGTTATGGCTCACAAGATGCATCATGGAGACATATGCAGCATAATCCAGTACATTAAACAAAACAAATGCTCAGATTTGCTGTTCATTCAACATGAGTGTTAGGAGATAAGTATTCCAGGATATGGACTGTCTACATATGTTTAAACATATACATCAAAAGATCAAAACAGGGCACGAAATATGTGCTACATGTCCCAAAATTGAGTTTTAACTTAGGTGTTTCTTAGCGTACATCAGTAAATCATCGTTTAACTAACAACATCTTTTAATTCGAGACTATAATGCACTTCAAGGTTATAAGCAAAACAAACAGGGAGTCTGGTGGCACTTCTAAAAACTAACACATTTATCTATCACATGAGCTTTCACGGGAGATGATCCCACTTTGTCAGATGCTTTGAAGCATCTTCAAAGCATCTGATGAAGTAGGATTTTCTCCCATGAAAGCCCATGTGATAAATAAATGTATTAGTCTTTAAAAGTGTCACCAGACTCCCTGTTTGTTTTGCTGGACTAAACTAACATGGCTGTCCCTTTGAAAGTTATAAGCAGTTACATTAACCGGGCCAGCTCAATACGGACAAGCACTACTTAGGTTAAGGCATAGTCCATAAGAGTTAATGCAAGATAGATGAGGCTTTACTATTTATGGCTGTGTAATTCTAGTTCAATAATTGCCAAGAAAATTTACTTTTTAGCTAACGTAAAAAAGGAAAAAAACAGCCACAGCAAACTTTTGCACATTGTCATTGGTACTTGGAGTGACTGCTGGTAGAGTTGAAGGTTGTTATTAATAAGGGTTCCTGGTGTTGCTGTAGTTAGTGATTTATCACCTTCACATCTAAATGGGAGGAGGTCAGGCTGAAAAGAAGAAACCATTCATTCATGTTGGCATTTCTTCTTCTATTGTCAGCTGCTTAAAAAAATAGCAATTCATATTTAATTAATGGCTGACGGTAACAGTATTATGAGTTCACTCAGGTTTACAATAAAAACTGCTGCTTTCAAACAAAATTCTTCAGAGACATGACTATTGAATTTAGAAATAGACCACGGCAATCTGAAAACATTCTTTTTCTCCCCCCTCTTTCCCTTCAGCACCCAGCACAACCTAGAAATCATATTTCATGCCTTCTCCCTGATACCATATAAAGTATTATGGAATTTCATTATTTACAATACTATACTAGAGATTATCACATTCCATACTGCGATTTAAAATACTGGGAAAAAAAGCATTGTTTCCCTGTTCTGCTCAGTTAATGATTATGAAGGCTTAGCAAAAGTTTTATAGCTTTGATGGATGATACACCTAGTAATGTGTTATCAATTTATGTGATCTGTACAAAGCAACTCAAAGATGAATAATTGAGGTGTTCAAAAACTGACACCAAAACTCACTTATACAAGAATTGTGTTGCCTACTCTTTCTGATTTGAAAATGATGGTGATTCAGAAAAAAGTCGTGAAGCACAAAGATACCTCTTTTTATCAGAGGTTGTATTTATCTAGAATATTTTTCATAACTACCACTCTTTCAGTTTTACAAAATACCCACTGAAATATTTCCTGCAAACATTAACCACTTAAGAGGGAATGCTCTATGGTCTCCTATGTATTTCACTCTAATTTGTTCTTCATTTCAGTAAACAAGTCATTGTTACCAGGCTTCCTTTCTTACATCTGTGATCAGTTTCCTAGTTGATGTTCACCTGGCAAAGCACCCTAATGATGTTTTTACAAAGAGACAAAAACCCACTAATTATTTGACCGAAGTCCAGCTTGCAAGAACTGCTTCTTAGTCCTCACTGATTTTCAACTGGGAACTGAACAGAATTAAATCAGCCTTTTTCACAATTAGCATGTCCACATATTTTGTCTTTAAAAAATTAAATAAATACAAATACAAAGCATTGCATCTAAGACACTGGAAAGAGAATAAGCTATCAGCATGACTAATTCTAAAGATCAAATCTTAGTGTACCATTTAACTTTATTACATAGAATCCTTCTCTTTGACATGACATAGAAGGCTTCAAAATTGGAGGAACTTAATTTTAGTTAGTTTCCTATGTAGCAAGATGAGCTGTTCTTACACAACTTCCATGAACTTGGTACAAAATAGCTTCTTATAATATTTTGGTTATATCCAAACTAGAAATTAAAACTTTCTGATTGTGATTCCAACCAAATCATGGATGATCTGAGATGCAAGAATCTGAATGCGTCATTCAACCACCAAATGACAGGAAGACAGATTTAAACTTCTAGCTTTGGCTGCTCTACAGTATTATTAGATGGTGGACTTTAGAGGTGTTGGGTTATACCATAATCCCACTATGGCCTACAAAAAGCCATGAAACAGATGTTTCAGGGCAAGCAGATGTCAAACTAGCAAGTATGCTTCAGAAGTATGGGGAAATGCATAGTTTAGCTTTGGCATGCCCCCATATACATCCCACTTTGCAGTGTGGACAGGGTGAAAGGGTGGGTATCAGGTCTCAAGTTTCAATAATAATCCATCCCATTCTCATAGTGGCCTGTACCCATTCACAATGTAAAATGTCCCTTTCTCCCTGTATGTAGTGGTGGCAGTGAGCTGCACTCACCATCTCTCACCAAAATTCTTCTGCAGTGTGGAAAGTTCACTGTAGGTGAAAATGGACATGACTTTGAGACTACCTGTCTGGCCTATCAAGCATAATAGAGTTCTCAGAATATGAAATTTTGGATGAAGTAGCAGGAACATAAACCTATACTGGGAAATGTCCCCCAGGTTGGTATAGGTGGACATTTAGTGGATGCCATATTAATGCAGGAAACAGATAAAGGACACAAGGTGCATTTAAAAGACAACAAAGACTCCAACAGTAATTTGGGAGGGTTTGTGCAATATGCCCCTACTGCAAAGAAGTTGACTGTCTGCTGTCAAGGTTCCTCAGGCCTGAGCCTGCTGTCGGTTATGATGTCCTTCCCAATGCAGGCAGGCTCATCATTCGTCATAATTAGTGAGGGAAAGGAGGCATGAGGGCACCTCAGAAGATGAGGAAGAGGTAATTCTGCACTTGTACCTGGAGGTTCAGGTTTCAGAATCTCCTGAAGATGATCTTCAGTTGGGACTGGTGCCTGTACAGGAACTAGAACAGGCTAGTCAGTTAGAAATACATCCCACAGATCACTGCCACCTGAATACCCACTTGTTGCACTGATGAATTTCCAATTTTTAGATCAAGGGCATTAGAAGTAAAGTGTTCATTTTTTTCTTCCTAACTAATGTGACACAGGTCACTCTGGGATATGCAGGTACAGTGCTGAAAGGGAGTACACGTACCTTACCAAATCCCTGCATTCAGTAAGTGTAATGGAATGGCCAGTCTAGTAAACATCTCCCTGGCATAGACTGAGGGATCCCTACTACAGTACTCAAAAGCCACTTATTTTTTCCATTAACGTACTTGAAAACCCACTATATCCTCCAATGGACATTTAGGTTAACAAGAAGAAAATTAAAACTAGCAGCATAGACCTAGGAAGGAATTTGCCACTGCCCCATCCCACCATGATAAACTTTTTAAATTGTTAAAAAGACTAGTTGTCACAGGATACACAGATGTACACCTCGGTTTATGATCCATGTGATTTTTCTGATCACTTATGCACTGTGATTGTATGTTTTTAATGCCAATTAAGCCATGCAAGGTTTCTTTATGGATGCTCATAACCTATTCTACATGATTACTATGAAATCATTTTTCCTATAGCCTCATGCATGTGCACAGACTTGCAACATTTTTCTCATGGCTCAGTGTGGTGGGAGACAGATGGGAACTCTCTTCCAGCAACATCTAAACAGCTACAGCTATGAGCAAGCAAGTACCTTGAGGAGGCTACAAAGATATGCTAACTGATGTCCCTTGCTCAGACCAGACAAAAAGATCACCTCTGCCCAGAAAGGGAGGGTTCAAGGGGGTTTAGAAACAAAGGGAGACACTTGGGATGTTTTGGGGCTTTATGCCTGGGAATCTCCATCTTGAAACATCAAGCAAGATCTGGGCCCTGCCCAGTCTCAGGCAGAGACTGGCTGTACAAACATCTGACAGCTGAACATCTTGAGCATAAACTCGGACAATGACATCAGTTTAAGTAGAGCTATTAGGACAGTATGCATGTTTTACCTTTTATTTCCTTGTGCTCACTCATGGCTCATTTATATTATGATTCTGCTTTTCTTGGTCATTTGTTCACTTAGAACTGTAATCTGATCAACAAACTAGTTATTGTTTTACCTAAAGCTGTGTCATCTTTAGAAGGTGTCAGTGGAGAAGGCTGGGCACAATCCATTTCTTTGTTAAATGAACAGACTTGAGTGTATGGTGATTGGGAGTGGGTCCCAATCTCTGTAGACAGTGGCTCCTGATGAGGTAACTGGGGCTGGGGGTTCTCACTTCAGGACTGTCCCTCAAATAGCCAGAAGGCATACACCCACTGCTTGGGACCAATTGTACACAAGAAGCTGGAGTGGACTGACTCAGGCATGAGTGGTCATGGGACAAATCAGGGTTCAGGAGTGGGAATCGGGGGTCACACTGGCACACTGGACTGAATGTGGGGAGCAGCCTATCACACTAGTAAATTTCTCTATTATGTATTTCTTTTCCTTTCTCATGGGCACTAATGGCTTTTTGAGACCCAAGGCAGGCTTATATTGGGGAAATGTTACTTCCTTGAATGTTTAAAAGTATCAGAATTGTGACCTTCTAATGCAGCTCTCTTATGTGAGGGCATTTCTTAAGTTTCTCCCACAACCTTAAATATAATGTTCTCTCTCATTGACTTGGCAGGAACATTGGCTCCTGAGAATGAAACCATCCCTGCAAGTGGCCAGGACCAGAACCCCAGATATGGCAGAAGGAGACATAATAGGGTCATGGAGAACCTTCTTGCAGGAATGGAGTAATTTGAGTTCCCAAGAGAAAGGGAAGAGTGCTCTCTCCAGCAAAAGGAGCTGCTCTTGGAGGAGGGAACATGGCATCAAAAGAAGAGACATACCCTCACAGAAAGAGTAATTAGACAAGCGTCTGACAGACTACAGCATTTAGCTGCTACAGAGGCACCTGGCCCAGCTTATTGGGTGCCTCCTCTTTTTCTGTCTGCATGCCCAGGGTACAGCTATATAGGCCACTTCATGACCAAGTACCCCAACTCCACCCTGGCTGGCTACAAGAACTTGGTCTGCAGGAATGCAGTGTAATAAGTAGCTACCTGCTCCTGATATCCATTCTCAGAAATTCCTGCACTGCTCTGCAAGCCATCCTGCCTCACTATTCCAGTTTAAGGAGGAGGAAGGGGAAAGTTCCAAAGGAATAAGTTTTGGATGTAATTCTTGGTCCATTCTTCCATTAACAGGACACTTTTTTCTTTTTTGGCTTTGTTTCAGAACTTTTGCCTTCATAGTCATTGTACTCCAAATTTTAGGTAGGAAATTGTGTTTTGCAACCCTCCTACCCCTCACGTTATCTTGCTCTGAGAACCAACCAGTGGGATGAGTGTACTGTGTGTTTGTATAGTCTTCCAATGCTCTATATTACTTTTGTTTGACACTTCTTGATGTGCAGTTGGAAAAAAAAAAAAAGCAACCTCAGTTTCAGTTAATACTGCTATTTATTCCTCAGTCTCTTTTTCTTTCTTCTGCATGGTGAGTTGAATGTCTCCCTTGGTTCTGGAATATTCCCTAAGCTGTTTTATCTCATTTCATGGAATGTTGTAGAAAATGTTGCTGAAATCTTCCTCAAAGTTTATAAACGTCTGTAGTTTTCAGAATATACAACACAGGGGCAGTGAAAATTGTGGCTGTGTTTTCTATGTTAGAAAACTATTACTATTAATTTTCAAAAAGATGATGTCCTACACACATCTATTTATCAAATGCTGTGGAATAAAAAAAAACAAACAAAACAAAAATAAAACCACACCTCTTCATGGAGCAACAAACTAGGATTCCCACACCGACTCAGACACAGCAGCCATGCCTTTTCACCTTATATACTGTACGACTGCCTGTACTAGGGTTGTAGACCCACTGCAGTATACAAAGGATTAAACAGGGCCTGGGAGCAGTAGCCAATAGACTGAGAGCAGCAGATCCATGCCCAGGTGCCCCAGATCCAGAGGCGTCGCTGGCACTGGGCACCCAGGGCACGTGCCCCAAATCCCAGCACCGGTGCCCCAGATCTGGTGGCCCCAGTCTCCGGCCCGATCGGGCTGGAGATCCAGGGCCCAGCCACCGGCAGCCATGGTGGCCCTGTCCCCGGCCGGGGAGGTGGGACCCAGCCACCTGCAGGCGCTTCTGGTCCCGTCCCCAGCCGGGGATGCGGGTCCTGGCCTCCCGCGGCCACTTCTGGCCCTGGCGCCAGCCAGGGATGCAGGGGCTAGCTGCCCATGGCGGCTTCTGGCTCTGTCCCCAGCCCCTCCCCGGGCCAGCGATGCCTCTGCCCAGATCCTTGAGAGCCATCAGCAACTGAAGAAGGTGAATGGGCATCTTCCACATACTGTGCTTGAGCTAGTGGACGAGTGGTGCTGCTGACACTGGAGCTGGAGCTGGCAAGGATATGGGAGGAGTTGCACCCAGGCCTGGAGGTGGAATATTTGGGACCTGCTTTGTTTCCTCTGTTTCTAGGCACACCATTGGAAGAAGAACTGCCTCTATCGAGGGGGATGGAAGGACCTGGGGAGAAGACCGGAGAGACCAGAGAACCCTATGGCTGAGAAGGTAACAGGGTGGGGATGAACTTGTTGGACTTGTGGGATGGAGTCATTTTAAGAGTGAATGCCTGGCCCAGAAAGTCAGGGCTTGCTGGTTGTTGGAACTGAGCTAGGGAAGCCTGAGACACCAAACAAACTTAGTAGATGTTTCAGGTGCCAGAAGGAAGACCATATAAAGAGTCATTGCCTCCTGAAGTCAAAGGAGGGCAAGGTGACAGATGCCAGGGAACGTGACCAGCTGGCCTGTTCAGAGGGATGATTCAGTTCAGTCAGAGGGCTCGGTAGATCCCTCAAAAGAGAAGAGGGACATTGTAGAAAGGGTATCTGGGACAGAGAGGGCCTAAATCAAGAAGGAAGTCCAAGTAAGCATGGAGAGAACAGACAGACTCAGCTGAGGCACAGACCCAGAGAAATTCAGAAAGGAGAACAAGCCAGGGGACCCCATGGGCAAGGTGGTGGAGGAACTCCAGAAGACCACAGAAGTGCAGCAAGAAAGTGAGAGGGGTGGTAGAACTGCTGTAGGAACTTTTTGAAAAGGAGGAGAGAAATAAAAAATTGGAGGGCCAGGTACAGGCATCACAGGCCCAATGGAGGGTCAATCCCCCTGGGGTAAAAGATTTTGAGTGGGGGGGGGAATGCAGAGGGATTGTTGCCCTCCTATGGTATACAAAGAGTTAAACAGGGCCTGGGGCCAGCAGCCAATAGATAGAGCCAATAGACAGGGTCTGGCTGCTCAGTAGAAAAGGGTGCTCCAGGGGCTAAGGATTTAGTCTGGTTTAGGGAGCACAGGGGGAAGGTTCTTCCTCTGGCTGGATGAGGAAGCCAGCACCCCCGAGAGCTCGCAGTGTGCCAGCAGGAGCTGCCAAGGAATAGAGGACCTGACAGCAGTATCTGGAGCAGCAGTCTGGACACGAGAGGTTGGGAGTGGGTGGCAGCTACAACTCCAGAGCAACAGGCTGGGAACAGAAAGCAGAGTGATGTGAGGTGAGGGACTGGGGGCTCTGGGGAAAGCAGCCCAGGGAAAAGACAGACACTGGCGGGAGGTGCGGCATTGGTGCTGAAGTCATGGCACACAAGGTCCCTGAGTCAGGTCCTCTGGGTCCCTCCCTGATTCCCCCAGAGCAGCAGGAGGGGTGCAGCACTCACAGCCATTGAGGAATGTGATAGTGGCCAGAACTGGCAAGTGGAACTGTACCCCAGAAAGGATGGACTTACAGGGTGCCAGCTGGAGGACTGAGGTCCTAAGGGCAGTGCCCAGCCAGAGGGCCAAGCAGCCAGGATATGGAGAGAGGGAGCACAGACCAGCCAATGGTGGACCTCTTGAGCCAGTTCCCCATAACATCACTAAGAGGTGCCTGTCAGGTGGGTCAGGTGCTGCTACTCCATTACACAGCTGTGTGGAGAAGGGTGTGAAGCAACTGTGAATTATAGTTAGCATTGGAAGAAAGATATACCAAAGGTATGTCATATTAGCTGAATTCTTTTCCCCATAGCTATCCCATCCCATAACTTAAAAAAAAACATTCAAGTATACTTTATAATAGGTTTCAAAACAAAGGTGAATTGTGACGGGCACTTAACATGAATTAGGGCACACGGTGTAGCACTTGTCTCAATCATCAAATAAACAGTACACCAGAAACAGCTTCTAGAAGAGCTGAGAAGCAGCAGCAGTTACTCATATAGTTCAGTCAAGTGCTTTGAAACCTGGTAGTTCATGAGAAAAATTCAAGGGTTCCTAGCAACTGGTAAGTGGAAATTGCAACTATTATATATATTATGCTAAATTTGTCTCCCTGTGTATACAGCTTTACAGTGGGATAAGGACATGCAATGCAAACAGCAATGTGATGGCTTTGTCTGTCACCTTCAGCAGACCCATCCCATAACTTACAAACTCACAGAGCATCATCCTCTCATTCCGTAAATTCTCCATCTTCAAACGGATGATGAAGTGGGATTTGCTCCAATGAAAGCTCATGCTATAAATAAATTCGTTAGACTTAATTGCCACAAGACTTCTTGTTTGTTTTGCTGAACTAGACTCACACAGCTACCTCTTTAGAACTTGCCAACACACAGCATCACAGCTGACAAAATGGTTTACATATAGGTGTCAATGGAAAGGACAAACATATTTAACTATGAAAGCATCACCCCACAGCAGTGAGAGACTATGACAAAAATGCCATTCTAAACTGTGAACACAGTCTGAGTACTTTGTAATGGTTTTAAACAAGTGTGCAATGGGACACACAATCTGATAAACTTTTGCAAGTACATACTGAATAAAAACAGAAGCTTTCAAATGAATTTTGGACTAGGCAGATGTCATCTTCCATTGTCCTGTATACAGACGGCCTTCTTAATTTCCCTTGCCTGTCTGGACCCAGGATCAGCATGTATGTATGTAGGATCTAGTTGCCCATACAGAGACTGCAATCCAGAAGCATCCTGAGTCCACTTAGGATGGAAATATTTGCCTTTATCCTCACAAATGTTGTGTATGGAACAGCAGGATATGATCATGAAAACTGAATTCTCCACACTACTACCTAGATGGGTCTATAGACTTCACCAAACTTGTGTCTATCAAATATGCATTCCACCACCATCTAGCAACTATAGAACTTGAAACTGGCCTTTCTTCTGGCTCATGGACATCAGGATACAGATTCTTGACCTATGGCAAAAGCAGAAAAGTGGGATCTCCCAAAATGACAGCTGGCACAGATACACTGTAGTTACAATAACAGTACTGAGAAATGAAATTTTCATATTTACCACTTCAAGGGGAAAATTCAGTTCTTCATGATCCTGAAGTAAAGGAGTTTTCCCACGATTCCCAAGTTAGTATTCATAAACCTGTCTGTGTGGTCCATTAAGCCTTCCAGGATAAGACAATCATGTTCTTTGTGGTTTACCTACTCATTTGCTTCCTGTGGCACACAGATTATTCAGACATTGATTCTGTTAATGGCCTCAGCAAAGTTTGAAAATGAGATTATTTCTGAAATGCTTCTTATGCCAACCACCCATGGATAAACCAGAGTGTTAACTGGTTCACAAAACTCAACCATGACCCCAGTAGCGGACCTCCCAACCCAAAAGTGGTTTTCAGTGAACCTACACCTTTTTGAGAAAGCCAGTATCAACTGAGCAGTAGTAACCCATGTCTGACAAAATGGAATTTTCTCAATGAAAGCTCATGCAATAAATAAATTTGTTAGTTTTAAGTGCCACCAGACTCCTTGTTTGTTTCTCCAGTATTGATTCCCTGAACTCAGTATTCTGTTGTTTGAGGTTTGGTGCCAGCTCCTCACATAACTCCACCATGGTCTGTTTCCTCATGCAGAAGTATTGCTGGTCATCCTAGGTTTTCAGGATGATGTGATCCCGTCTCAATATGTTAGCTCTCCTGCACTAGGCATGATGGTGCTCAACAGTGGATTTTGTGACAGTAGCAGCATTCACCATATCTGGTCAGTATGACATAAATGAATCTTCACTGTGTTGCAAGGGCTTCTGTAGCTGTCTTCAATGTGTGAGACAATGATATAAAAGTGCCAATCAATTTCTTGCCAAGCAACTAGTCCGTTGCATAAACATCTGTCCCACAATTAGCAGCAGCACTACATCAACCAGTTGATCCATGACTTCATGGATCAAGCGGAAGTACCCAATGATCTTTTTGTCTCTGTCTTCACAGAAAGGTCAGTTCCCAGGCTACTGTACTGGGCAGTAGAGGTGGCCTTAGGCAAGCGGGGGACCTAGGCAAAGGCCCATTGCAGGGCCCCCATAGGCCCCAACAACCAACCCCACAGCCCCAGCTCCATATCACCAGCCCCCCCTGCAAATCCCAGCTCCCCGCCACTGGCCCCAACGTCTCCTCTTCACACCTCCCCCATGGCCCTGGCTCCCCATCACTGTCCCCAGCTCACCCTCTGTCCCCCCTGCAGCCAGGACAACTCACCTCCCATGGCTCTGGCTCCTCAGAGTCAGCCTCCTCTGCTTGCCAGGGGCCCCAACCCCCCGTGGCCCTGGCATACCAGTTAACCCTGCATCCCAGCACCCCACCAAAGGCCCCGAGCCCACCATGGCTCCTTCTCCCTGGTGCTGGCTCCCTCCAAAGCCCCAGAGCCCTGCCAAGAGCCCCCAAAATGGCCCCTACTTCCCCCCCCATTGCCAAAGGCAAGGGGCAGGGCAGAAGCACAGATCTGGGTCTCTGGGCTGGCCCACCCTGCCCCTGGGAAGAAGAGAAGCTGACCCAGGGGTGGGGTGGGAGCCCTGCCTCAGGGACAGCACACTCTGCCCCACGCCCTCCCCCCCAACACCAGGACTCCCGCAGCCCATCTGGCCCTGGGCCTTGCCTCTTCACAGTGCCCCGACCTCCTGCCAGGTATTTTGCAGGGTGGGAGGCAGACACTGCTTTTGAGGGTACATAAAGGGTCCCCTTGCTGCTCAGGGGCCCTATACAGGCACCTGCTTTGCCTACTCCAAAAGCCACTGCTGCCAGGCAGCACAGTTTGGGGAGAAGTTGAACAGCCCTGAATAATAAAAGAACATGCTTGGGACTATTTAGAAAAGTTGGATGTGCACAAGCCGACAGGGCAAAGTGAAAATGCATGAGGCTGCTGAGGAGTTGGATGATGTGATTGCAAAGTCACTGAAAACACATAGTGATCCAGGGAGGTCCCAGACAACTTCAAAAAGGCAAATACAGTACCCATCTTTTAAAGATGTAAGAAGTAGCCGGGGAACTACAGACGAGTCAAACTCACCTCACCCTGGAAAAATTATGGACTTGGTCCCCAAGGAATCCATTTTGAAACTCAAAGAGGAGGAAAGTGATCAAGAACATTCAGCATGGATTCACCAAAGGCAAGCAAAGTTTGGCCAACCTGTTTACCTTCTGTAATGAGATAACAGCTCTGTGAATGTGAGTGAAGTGGTGGATGTGATATACCTTGACTTTACCAAAGTTTTTGATAGGGATTCCCCCAGTTCTTTTGCCAGCAAGATGGAGTAGCATGAGTTGGATACACTGACAATACAGTAGATAGAAAGCTGGCTGGATCATAAGACTTAATGAGTAGTGATCAATGACTTGCTGTCTAGTTGGCAGCCACTGCCAAATGGAGTGCCCTTCGGGTTGTTTCCTGGGCCAGTTTTGTTTAACATCTTCATTCATGATCTGGATGATGAGCTGAATTGCACAATTAGCAAGTTTGGAGATGACACTAACATGTGGGGAGTAGTAGATAAACTGGATAGTGATAGGATTCAGAGTGACCTAAACAAATTGGAGGATTAGGACAAAAGAAATATGATGCAGTTCAATAAGGATAAGTTCAGATTCCTGAACTTAGCATGGATGAATCCCATGTAGTGCTTCAGACTAGGGGCTGCCTGGCTAAGCAGCACTTGTACAGAAAAGAACCTGGGGTACAGTGGACGAGAGGCTGTTTATGAATCAGTGGTGTTCCCTTGTTGCCAAAAAGGCTAATGATATATTGGACTGCACTAGCAGAAGCACTGCCAACAGAGCCAGAGAAGTAATTATTCCACTCTATTCAACCCTAGTGAGGCCACATCTGGAGTACTGCGTTCCACTTTAGACCTTCCACTACCAAAAGGATGTGGATAAATTTGGGAGAATCTCCAGTGGAAGATGACAAAATCATTAGGGAGATGGGGCATATGATTTATCGGGAGAGGCTGAGAGAACTAGACTTGTTTAGCAGTCTGCAGAAGAGAAAAGAGGGAGAGGAGGGGGTTTTGACAGAAGTCTTCAACTAGCTGAAGGAGTGTGTTCAATTGAGGATGAAGCTAGACTGTTCTCAGTAGTGGCAGATGACAGGATATGGAACAATGGTTTCAAGATGCTATAGGGGAAGTCTAGGAAAACTTTTTTACTAGGAGACTGAAGTAGTACTGGAATGCATTACTTAGGAAGCTAATAGAATCACCATCCTTATAGATCTTTAAGGATCAGCTTGACATGGCCCTTGCTCAGATGATGTAGTTAGGGTTGGTCTGCTTTTAGCAGCGGGTTAGACTAGATGACTTCCTGAAGTCCATTCCAACCCTGATCTTCTATGATTCAAAGCGAGGAACGACATGATCGGGAGATGCCATTGGCAAATGCATGAAGGTTGGAAACAGTATCAACAAAACAGACTAAGTTCTTTTGCCTACCACAAAAGGATCCCGAGCTCAGTTGAAACCTTTAAGTGCGTATATAGTACAATTAAGAAACTACATTTATTGCTAAATATAGATGTTGGTAATTCTTGGGGATTTTTGTAAAATCATTTATCTTACTAAACTTGGAACCTGTACGTGAAATGGAGTTCCTCTTGACTGGACACAGATGATGGAAAAACTAACAGAAACGAGTGAGCAATTAGGAATCACTAAAAGTGAATTACTGTTGTAAATTTAATTGAGTTTATTAGGAAAAATACTACAATGTGCATTTGCTCTCTGCATCATCTGCCCTATGCTGTGGACATGTGTATATCATTTTCAAGGCCAGTTTCAGATAATTATAATCATGTTAAGTAGTAAGGGAATATTTGCAGTTGAATGTAACTTCATTTTACCCAACCCAAACCTGCTCCCCACTAACGGCAGAATGCTCATAAAACATGAAACACAAATATATAATACAGCAATATCATATAAAGGAGTAGAGGACATATTATGCCAAACCACCTGAATTTTATCAAATTTCACAAACCTATTATAGCTCTTATGCTAATGAGTTAGTATGACAATGATGAAATCTATTCTGGCTGACAATTTACCTTCACTTAGGGATTATTTTTTATTATTGTTTTAAGTTCTGGTGGCAAAAGAATACAGATATTTTTGATGGAAGTTTCCTTTATCACATCACACAAAAACCAAGTTCTCTCCAATTTTGTAATATTTATGAAACTGCATTAACACTTTAACTTGTGAAGAATACTGAGGCTTACTATGATTTCACTCTCTAAAATGAATTGTATTATTTTTCACATTGCAATAGTAAAAGATGAAACACTGTCAACTGGCACCCATTTCACCTTCCCCAGTGTGTAATATAAAAAGTAGAGCTAATTTTAGAGTTGCCCAAGGGCAAGCTTGCAACTCTCCCATTTCCTTGTTACAAAAATATTCAAGCTGATGTTTTGATGTATGAGGGAGGACAAAATGAACATTAGTAAAGAAACACTTATTTCCTCACAGATGTATCTCTGCATAGGAAACATTACAGCATGTTGTGCATTAAGATGTGGGTTATCTAGAAAATAATGTCATTTAGGTTTGACCTAATTTATATGTAGAAAATATTTTGGAGGGCATGATGATATATAGCCAAAGATGGCCTGTTTCTGCAGGCCCAACAAACTGATAACATTTTGTCATTACTTGTATTATTCAGAAATTAGTAGAAACTATTCACAGCTGACGAAAAGCCACAGCAGTTCATGTTATGTTTAGGCTGATTAAAAATGCATGTTTTAGCTCATGGCCAACTAACCCATCTGCCAGAAGAGGTTGATGTCGACTGGTCTGTAACTTCATTGTGTAATATTTTATGGCAACTGCTGCAGTGAAAAAAAACAGCTGTAAATATTTAATTCTAAACTTTAATTTCTACCTTAGGCAAAATGAAAAGTTCATGACCTTCAAGTTATGAATGTCTACTGACTGGGAAAAGACCAATCTTCAACACCTATGCTCTGTCACTAACATTAATGCTGATCTTTCTGCATCAGTGACAACTACAGTACTGGGTGGGTATGATGTACAAATATCTTTGCGTTTCACAGTAATGAAGGAGCAACTGAAATATGCTACAGTTTATTCTTACCTAGACCAGTCTATTACAATACAATACAAACAGAGGTAACTAAAAATTAACTAACAATTAACAGGCCAGCAGTTATTTTTTCGTTAACAATAAAGCAACTTTTATTGTTTGATTCTTCATCAAAAAAATTATATACACTGCAAAATTAATGATATTTACATACTAGGACATGTATAAATTAAAGGAAAAAGCTGTAATTCAGATTTTGTCCCATGAATATTTTAATGATGTTGCCACACCTCCCATGGTGCCCCTCTCCTAAATCGAACTAGCAATCCTGTCCATGGACATGCTAATTTGATTTGGGTTTCTATTGGAGCCATGTTTGATTTAACTTAATTTGATTTAATGAGTATAGTTCAATTTAATTACTTCCATTTAAGTTAATTTAGTTTAACAATCTAAGTAGAGAGACATAGCCTAACTGACCTTCTATTCTAAGATGTTTTCACTATAGTTTCCCTAATTCATTGCTACCAATGGCGACTGCAACAACAGGAGTGTTAGCCCATGTACACGCTACTAATTTTTGCTGACAATAGGTGACAAGACAATCCTGGCATACACACTACAATGATCCATTTGTCAACAAAACTATCCTGTTTGAGTGGCAAAATAAAATCACCTAGACAAAAGACACAGAGCAAAGTTTTTTGTGAAAAAGCATATGTGTAGACACACTCCTTTTGCTTTCCCACTAAAAGTAGCTGCCATATCACCCCAGCATTACACTAAGAGCTGCTCTGGTCACCTCTTTGATCTTGGCTGCCTGCAGACATCTATCTCCCCCCCCCTTCGAAAGTCTCAGAAAGTTTTCAAAACAAGGCATTTTCAAGTAACTCAGATGGCGGTGGAGAACTCACTTCAAAGTACAGCAACAGCTATCCTGCCTGCTAGCCCTAAACTACAGAGGAGTGAGAAACTTGTTATGTGAATTTTTCCTTCCTCCATCCTGCCCAAGCAGGTGCACCAAATCCATCTGTACTCAAGGTGTGGGGAAACCAAGGATAGCTCTTAGCTGAGCGTGTAGCAGCTTCAACTTTGGGACCGGCTGTCTTAAGTTACAGAAGGAGTGCATACGTACTGTCCCCAACACAGCCAGTGTGTGCACCCATTCACATAGTCAGTCATAACCTGGAGTAAGTGCAGGAAAGGGCTGCTAGGATGATCAGAGGAACAGCAAATCTATGTTGTGAGAGGAGACAAACAGGTTGTCCTGTTTAGTCTAACAAAATGAAGGCTAAGGGGAGATACTGTATGATTGCTCTCTGTACATACAGAGGGCTCAATTACAAGGAGAGTAGGGAGTTATTTAAATTAAGCACCAATATTGGCAGAACAATAAATGGATACAAAGTGTACATTAAGTATAAGCTTGAAATTTGACCATGTTTTGAGTGATGTACTCCAACAGCTTTCCAAAGGGAGTAGTAAGAGGGAAAACTTTTAAGTGATTTCAAGCTGAGCTTGATAAGTTTAAGGAGGAGATAGTATGGTGAGATTGCCTACAGTTTTATGTGGTTCATCTGCAATTGTTGCTAGTCAATGTCCCCAATGGCCAGATGGGGAGGGCTTTGATTTCATATAATGAATTCTTTTCAAGGGGTCTGGTTGATGGATCTTCCCAACATGCTAAGGGACCAACTGATCAGCATATCTGGGGTAAGAAGGAATTTCCCCCCAGCTCAGAGTGGCAGAGACTGTGATGGTTTTCCCCTTTCCTCTGCAGCATGGACCACAAGTCATTTACTGGCTTCAAATAGACAAATGGTATGGTTTCTGTAACTTGAAATCTTTAAATCATGATTTGAGGACTTCAGTAAATCAGCCAGAGGTTACGAGTCTATTACAGGAGTGAGTGGATGAGGTTATGTGGCCCGTAAAGTGGAGGTGGTCAGACTAGAAGATCATGGGAATCTTTTGTGTCCATGAAGACAGAGTCTAATAAGGACCCTGTTACCCTAAAAATTAAAAGTCAGTCCCTGCCCTTAAACAGCTTGAAATACTAAAAACAATATGGGATACTGTCTGGATCTGGTGGACTATTTATGACTATCTTTCATATTAATATTTCATATTTGCAATAATCCATATGTGATATGCCATGTTTGGCACCAATAGAAAGGTTGTAATCTGCTAGGAATGATTATATGGTTTATATGTAGGTATCATGTCTGTATCAGAAATTAGAAATATGTTCTGTTTATGTTTCAAGTTGTTTAGTTGTGAGGCAATCCCAGACTGGGGGTCTGCAAAACCACTGTCCTCTCAATGACCCATTAACGGAACTCCCAATTATGGTGGGCCTTGGAAGAAACCTGTTCAACCAGTCACCCAGACTGACCATGTGACTCAACTCCATTTTGATTTGGCAAGGACTCTGAGATCACAGGAAAAGCCAAAAAGTGATAAAAAGCAGGGACCCCATCTCCAAACAGTCTTCAGTCTGTCTGCAACCCTCCTCTGGAACTAAACAAAGGACTGAGACCCATTCAGGTGCTGCATGCATACCAGAGGAATTGGACTAATCTGCAAACTACATATGTTCTTCAAGGACTTGCTTTCTATGGACTATAAATCATTTGTATGTATGTGATTCACTTTGACCCTTTAACACCTCTCATATTTTGTTTTTCTTTTCTTTTCATATTAAACCTTTAGTTGTAGTTACTAAAGGACTGGCTGGCAGTGTAGTATTTTGGGTATGATCTAAGCCTATATTGTTCTGGGTGATGTGGCTGGCCCTTTGGGATCAGAAGAACCTATTTCTTTAAAAGACCCCATGCCTAGGTGGGAACCAGTGGTGCTGATGTGCAATAAAAGGGGCTGTTTCTATATTGTTATGCTTAGTGATGACCAGAATGGGCAATCAGAAGCGTGTTTGCTTGCTGACTGAGAGACTTGTTTAAGTACCACCTGTCAGTGTTTTGGGGGTTTGGCCCCTGGTTTTACAGCCTGCCCTGATTTTGGCACAGTCAGAAGGTTATCCAAGGAAGCCTGAGTCCAGCAATACTCACAAGTAGATGAGAGAAAAATGCTATCTGGAAAGAAATGGGAGGAAAAGGGCTAGATAAAGTGGTGATATCAAAAGTAATTGCATGTTTTGGCACAGATTAGCTGCATACACTATTCTTAGGTAGTCAGTAAGAGTAACCACAGTATGCCACTTGCTTAATTGTCATCGGTATGCAGTTTTCTGTATGCATCAAGCTGTTTCTTTTATGGACTTAAAATTAATGGGTTTATTTCCTATATTTATAAGCCACATAGGAAAAAGCACAAAGATGCTTATGCAAAAAGTAGGAAGAATGCAATCAACATTGGCATTGTTGGTGTAATGAAGGTCAAATTTGATGTTTTGAAGGTGAGGGGAATTTACAGAACAGGAGCAAAATAAATGCAGGGAGGTGTAAGTCATGGGATCAGGTCATACTGTAACAGCAAATCAAAGCTTTTGTTAAAATTCAAACATTGGGAAATGGCATATAGTTGAAGGTGAGGTTAAATCACCTGTTGTAAGGTTACACTTACATACCCCTATATAACCCTAGGAAAGCAACAAACAATGATTGCCATAGAATATGTCTTCTGCTAGGGAATCAACATAAAAAATAATTATGGGGGAAGAAAGACCCACTAAAATCTTTGAAAATTTTTAGTCCTCTCAGTTGTAAATAATCATGCCTTCACACATAAATCAGGTAAACTGAGAATTATAGAAATAACAGCAGAACACATATTTCTCAATGATAGAGGTGTTCTGTGTTTGGAAATCCAAAACAATGATACTGGTATGGGAACTCTGTTGAGAAATTAATTTGTCTCATCCCTCCAGATGTAAAGGAGGAGAGACACATAGCTTGTTCTTTATCAACACATCAAAGGGTGGTAAATGCACCTATTCTTTCTGTATAATCCTGTACTAATCTTGTATCGATACTTTTGAGTAAATGATTTCCATTAAGCCTGTTCTTTGACCATTTTGAGTCATCATTAACTCTGAGAGCCAACAAGTTGCAGTAGGGCTTTGTAATTTGGCAAATGGTGGCCTTTGTGTCAGGAGTATGCTATTGTCCATCCCCAGACTAAAACAATTCCAGGGATCGGAATTATCATTTGTGTATGGAGGGCGGAGGTAAGGTGGAGAACAGAGATTGGTTGAGAAAACCAAAGGGAACAAGGATTAGAATAGGTTCCTCCAAGGGGCTAGGTGGAAAAAATACGAGGATGCAGAAAGAAGAGAGCTAGCTCAGACTATGAGCCAGGAGAACTCTGACAGGCTGCTCAAGGATACTGAGAACAAGAAAGCAGGGTGGGGACATGAGGGAAACAACTGGAAAGACTGGGACTTGGAGTGAGATGGAGGATCCAAAACTGGGACTCAGTTGAGAAGAAAGAGGAGTTGAAGGTGGGTTGGATGGTCTAGAGTAGTGACTTTCAACCACTGTGACTGGACACATTACTGTGTCACCACACAGTGGTAAGTGTGTCATGGAGAGCCAGGGAGATGGATGGATTTGGCCTGAAGGGGGAGGGCTGGTGTGCCCTGTGGGGGTTGCAATATGCCACCAAGTGTGTTGCAACCTGCAAAAGGTTGAGACCCAGTGGTCTAGAGGAGAAGAATGGACTTGAACAGAAAAACTTGAGAAGGCAAAAGACAGGAATGGGACAGAAACAGGTTGGAAGGATAAAGCAAAAAAGGTCAAGCTTGGGGGAACTGAATAGAAGATTCTATGCACATTCGCCCCAAAACACCTATTACTTTAAATATTGGGAAAAGCTCTGCCTTCATTTTCATTTGTATGGCTGAATCTGAAGGCAAAATTCATATTGTACATTTGAAGATGCACTACCTGTATCACCCTGCTCTTCCTTGTTGGTATTTTTTGATTGCCCTTGAAAACACTCACAGTCAGTGAAGTTGTATGAATGTATCCCAGTCCGTAATTTGTCTTCCAGAGTGCATTTTCTATTGTAGGGTCAGGGCTTATTCTTTACCAGACAACTGTATCACAAGAGCTATCCATATGTTTATCAGCAAAGATTGGTTTAACAGCCATAAATATAATCAGAACTATTTGGAATTCTCTTCTGCAATGCAATTCATTTCCAGGCTCCAGTACAAGAACTTGTTGCAGATCTCTGGTATGACCTCTTGTGAGGATATATGCTGCCACCATAGAGTAGTGAGAGACAGCAGCTAATGCAATCACACAGCCACAGCAACCTCTGTCCAAAGAACACCCGACTTCACCACAAAGCCATGGATCCATACACTTACAGATGTAGTGGCCTCCATACCATTCATCTGCTCCTAGTCTTCCACATAAGGAGAAATGGCTGCTCTTCTATTTGACCTACAATCAATACTGATTATAACAGCTTTCTTCAGCAATAGTAATTCCGGCCTACTGTGCTAATAATTTTGCTGATGAGACATAACAACCAGACAAACTACATTATCTCTTTAATGTGACAATGTTAACAAGTTGACAATGAAATGTCTATCAAAATGCACTACACTGAAAAATGATATTGAAATTATGGTTATAATCTTATTTCTCTTAGATGAGCATAGATTTGTTATGGACAGTAAAACCTGCTAACTACATTAAAATGTTTATATTACATATGGAAGAGGTGTCAAAACATAAGGAAGGAAAATTAAGGTGGACATGTCTACATCCTCAGTGTACATGATTTAAGTAAATGTTTAAACAAAGCAATCCCGATAAAACTCAAATCTCAGAAGGTAGATGTGTGTATATGTGCATGCCTGTTTCCAGAGTTTAGCAATGCAGTGATACTATTAGAGAGTAACACAAATTGAACTTTTCTTGGGAACACGAATTAAAAAACACACAAAACAAGAAATTACTTGATAATTGATGTACTAACACAAAACGTTTAAAAAACTTAATTACAGAGTCAAAAGGCAATTCCAACTAATCTGTTTAGAAAAAAGTCACTTACGTAGTATGAATACATAAAATCCTGTCATAGTGTAAAAATCCTACACAACTCCACCTCCCTCAATTATTATAATTGGTAAATTTCAGTGTCCTAACAACTCAGGAGACTAGATCATGAATGCAGGGCACAGATCTGATAGGGTTTGGTTAAGTAAAGAGATATAGGTATTGTCTTTGGGAGAGAAAACAATCAGAATACAGCAATGTCATTGGTCAGGGTCAGCTCAAAGTGTATTTTACAATAAAGCAGTGCATCAGGGTGGGAACTAATTTTCTTGTTTAGCAACACATTATTGAGAGCACATCACTCATGTGGGTCGATGAGGTTTTGTGGCCTGCATTGTGCAGGAGGTCAGACTAGATGATCATATTGGTCCATTCTGACCTTAGAGTCTATGAGTCTATGTTTCATTCTTTTCTTTAACTCCCTGTTGAATCAGGAGAGTAAGGTCCAAATGAGTGAAGAGAGGATAAAAAGCATATAACCAAACAAACACAGCCGGGGAGACACAGGACAAAGACAATTCATCAAAGAGAACACTGAAGGGTCAGTCCAAAGGATGGGACAACTAAAGAATGATGAAATCAAAACAACAAAAGTAAATCTCCAGAACCATGGCTGATAGCAGAAATAGCAGACATTAAAGAGAATGAGTACAAGATTAAGAACCCTTAGAATTAGGAAGGAAAAAATGCTAGTGACTTTTCAGAGAGATGTTTCTTTCAGTGACCTATAAAGAAAGCAAATCCAGTTGGAATGGAATAAAGGAGGGGAAACAAACACACAGTAGCGGACCACTCACTTAAGGACCTTAGAATGACATTGTTCCCACTCCTTTACATATAGAACAGGTGTGGAGGGTGGACAGACAATATACAAATGAATGGATTTGTACATAAAAAGAGAAAATAACATCCTTTAATAAAGGGAAGGAGCTGGGGAGGAGTAGGGGAAGAGATCAATAATAGGTCACAGAAGTAATGAGGGAAACTGCAAAGGAGTTTAGGGGATTAAATTAAGATGCCAAAAGATTCGAAATGGATAGGAAATTGCAGACCCCAGTATGAGAGGATTAAGACAAGATACAAATCCAAAGGATTAAGGAATGGGAAGTGAAACTGCCGTAATTGTGAGTTGTGGAAAAACTGGAAGCAGAGGAGGAAGAATACTCAGAGGAGAGTTCAGCAGTATTTTAGAGCTATCATCGATT
Organism: Podocnemis expansa; assembly: GCA_007922195.1. Lineage (NCBI taxonomy): Eukaryota > Metazoa > Chordata > Testudines > Podocnemididae > Podocnemis > Podocnemis expansa. Next base: position 25,757,100 of record ML681964.1, on the reverse strand, counting down.
AGGAACATAAGAATGAGTAAAAGATGACACAGCACGGATGTTCAAACAAGAACGTAGGGCAAACTTACTGAGAAAGTCAGAAAGATCTTGAAATATCCTGCAAAAGTGATGGGACTGGACACCCAAGGGACAAACAGAGGCAAGGATTTGGGAACCAAAGTGATCAAAGGTAGAAGACACCTAGATAGAGTAACAAATTTTTTGGAAACTAGGGAGGGAGGGGGCCTCTTCCATTGTCACAAGATGATACAACACTACACCACCACACAACACTGGCGCTCGAACACCAGATATTATGGGTATGTCTACATAGGAATGTAAGCCCAGCATTCAAATTCGGGCTCAAGCCTAACCCTCTCTTTTACCTACACACTAATCAGGCTAACCCAGGCCATGGACCAAGGGATCCAGGACTCCACTGGGATAGAAAGTTTGAGCTGAAGTCAGCCTGGGACCCACAGTTCAAGCCCTATTGCTTTAGAGCATAAAAGCAAGTCCCACTGAACCTGTGCTCTGGGAACTCACCAAAAGCAACCCACAACTCCGCAGCTAATTTTATTTGTCCTCTAGACAATCACCTTGGTGTACAGTTTTACCACACTGAACCATGAATAAAGATTAGACTGGCCACACTTTTGGAGAGCAATAGGAAGTCTGGGATATGGGTGGCTGGACTTTGGCTGGCATAATTCATTGCAGAACTTGGAGCCAAGGGTTCAACAGCTCCTAACCTTGTATTAAAAATATATAGCTGCTCAAACTCTAGATTGACAAACTGGGGGTGGCAAACTTGAATTTTACCAACCCTGGGCTTACATTGCATTGTAACGCAGTGTATGCTACACATTTGATGAGGTCTCCATTCACTTTCAATGCATCTTAAGGCTCCCAAGAAAATCTTGATCACAAACCAACTCAGCAATTGTAATGTGGGTCACTATCACAGGAGGATTGGATCCAAAGGGTCAGCCGTATTAATCCAGTTCAGTAAAATAAACAAACAAGGAGTCCTGTGACACAAAGACGAACAAATATATTTATTCCATGAGCTTTCATGAGAGAAAAAAGTTCGACTAAGTGGGATTTTCTCCCAAAAAAGCTCATGCAATAAATATATTTGTTCATCTTTAAGTGCCATAGGACTCCTTGATGTTTGGTTCATCCAGGAAAGGGAGAAGGGCCCAGTGCACATAGACTGACTTTCTGTAGCTCCACTGGTTTAAGGGAAGGCAACTGAGGAGACAGCTGCAGATGCCTGCAGACATTTCAGGGAGTAAGAAGGGTTCTCCAAGGTCCCAAATCAACAGAAGGCCTGTGGTGAAGGCCAAACTCCAGAAAAGAGGGGCTGGGCAAGCTCAGATGACAAACCTCAGGCTGTGCCAATCTTGGCACTGGAGCAAAAGAAATGAACCTTCGCAGAGGACAGCTTTTAGAGTGAGAGCAGAACCCAGATGAAATGAGGATAAAGACTGTAAATTTGAGTTTACCTCAGAAAGGCTTTTGCAGAATTTAATGAATTGAACCCCAAAAGGGGAATGTTTTGAATTTCTGACTAGCGTGGACTTAAGTATTATGAGGAAATTGAAGCAGGCTTTAGCAGAAGTGGGCACTTCTTGACAGGTGTATTGATAGTCACCCAATCAAGTGGTCATTTTAGAAATGCTGCAGCTCTCCCATTAGAAATGGGATGGAATTTTCAGAATGTGGAGGATTTTTTCATATTAATTTTAAGGCAGATTGTATTTTGGAGCTCTAGATGTTTCTGCCTCTTTGTGCAAGACCACCACCAAAAGCACTCTTTTACTCTGGAAAATTACTACAATATGTAAAAATCACATCTTATTACTCAACAGATCAGCTGTCTGTGTATATTCATTCTCAGCTGATTACTGACTAATACAAGCTGTATTCTTGTTAACCCTCCAGAAGCAACATAAGTAAGAGCAAGGGACCTGAGCCTTATCTACACTCAAAAATTAAGTTGACCTAACACAGGTCCATACTACCCTCCTTAGGTCAGTAGAGTGTGTTCTCACCCAAAACACTTCCACAAAACTAAGAGGGGCAGTGTGGGGAGCTGAGAGGTCCTGCCTAGGAATCCCACAGGTTCCCAAGCTCCCAGCAGGCTGCTCTCCCCATCCACCCCCCACTATCCCCCCCCCCAAGGAACCAATTCTAGATTTTCCACCTCCTTGTTCCCAGGGAGAAGCAGCCTGGGGCCTCTCTGTCTCACCTCAGGTGAGTGAGGTCCCGGTGTGGTTCCTTGTTTCCCATTCTACCCCGTCTCCCACTTACTCACTACTGGCCGCAGTCACCCACTCCAGCCCAGACAGGCTCCAGCTGCCCAGGGGTTTTTAACCCACTCCCAGCAGGTTTTCTTGTTTTGTTACTGGAGCCCTGAAACTGACAAGACTGATAGCCACAGACATAAGGAAACAGCATTTATAGGGACATTGGGTCACCCTATCTACAACATCACAAGCCCTGCCTACACCTCTAGATGGGGTGGCTTTATTTGGTTGGTATAGCAAGGGAGTTACATCATCGGGAAGAGTATTTGAATATGTTCACCTTCACTATTTGGGTGACAAAAGCTAACTTTTGTCAACAAAATTTCTCCAGGGCAGATCAGCCCTTGGAGTCTAGTCCATTCTTATTGTTTATATTTTCATCTGTTACACTATTGCAGACCTAAAGAGAAAATGGTAGGGTTCCACGGGTGTCACTGACGGCACAGTTTAATCTGCACAAACTTTATTTTTGACCTTGACGCCTGTGAAGGAAAAGAATCAAGACAGACTTGCATATGCAGCTGCCGTTTGCAAGGCTGACACTTTTTTGGATGGGAGGGTGGGGGGAGAGAACAAGAAATCAACTTTTTTTTTACTTTAATCCAAGTACTTTTGGTATGGAAACCATGAGGGACCATAAACATTGAATCCACATAATACTATTTTGTAGTACAATTTCAGAGATATATTACGCTTCAGGAAAAGAGTGTTCTAGTATGTCTTTAATACACTGGTTTCAAGGGGGTAGCTGTGCTAGTCTAGTTCAGCAAAACAAACAAGGAGTCTGGTGGCACTTTTAAAAGCTAACAAATTTATCCCATGATCTTTCATGGGAGAAAATTGCACCTCGTCACACTTGAAGTGGGATTTTCTTCCACGAAAGATCATGGGATAAATAAATTTGTCAGTCTTTAAAAGTCCCACCAGACTCCTTTGTTGATTTAATATATTAGTTATGCATTGCAAAGACCAAGCTACTTGTAAAAAGGGAAGAACAGGAGTTCACCCCTGAGCACATCCTACCAAAGCCTCACTTTACTACAGGATTCACAGTGCTCAGACTGAAGATATATTACAACATATAAATTAAACCCACAGAAAAAAGGTGTATCAGTAGCTTTTTTTCAGTACTTTTTCTTCATGCTATTTCTCCTAAGTGTTACAGCAACTGTACTTTTGATCACTCATATCTGAATATATTTCCGCTTTCAGATAGGTTCTATGATAGTAGAAGTGTAGGAAAAAATGTGTGGAAATCCATTTAAACAAGACTTCATCTATTTTTTTCCCCATTGACCAGTATATCACCAGTTCACCAACAAAGAAACATTCCCTTCTTGTTTGATGGTAGATTTATAAGATAGTCTTATAGATGGTCTAATATAGATGGTCACAATTTTATTACAGGACTTAATAGGATTATGCACATAAAAAGTAAAACCTACTAGAAGAAAACATTTTAATAAATATAAAACATACTTCAGACAGCTTACTGCTTTATAAATATTTTCTATACTATTGTTTGTCAAAAATGACTGCCAACATTTAAATGTGTGACTATATTGTCCATTTTTACATCTGAAAAAGAGCACTGGAATTAAACAAAATCTAAATCATGCTCTTTGACCTTCTCTTATTACTACTGCCCACTGAACCTTTTCAAGATAAATGATGGCTATTTCTGTCCAAGACAATTCATTCAGCAATCACAATACTTCCTATAAGTTGGATAAATTGAGTGGTCACTTAACAGGGAGAAAGGCCAACATCAATTGCAGCAAAGGTCGCTCAGTCCAGATATCATGTTCTGTATTAAATTGTCATCAGCTCTGACCAGCAATTCCATCAATAACCATCCAACTAAAATAACTGCAAATTTTAAAAAACAACTAACTGCAACATTGAACACACAGAACAACAGCTTCAAAAGAGCCATGGAAGCCACATGGCTCTATAGCACCAGAGGCAATGGCACAGATAATTATAGAAGGCCATGCTCTATATATCTCAAATGAATTAAAGCCATCATAAGAGAGGGGGGAAATCATCCTAACAGTCTTCTCTGTCTGTTACCACAACATAATTGTAAATCAGTGAGTCTGTATTTATTCACACTTATTGCACTTACTGTAATCTTAAAATCTGTGATTAGGGTATGTTGTCCACCCAGGTCTTGAGAGGTACAAGAACTGTCTTAGTACAGTGAGGTCCACAGAGTCATTCTCCTTCTTTGTTTACAGGAGTACCGAACCATACTAATCTATGTTCAAGTGATGGGGTGTAGATAGAGTTGGTAAGAAAGAGGGAACAAGATGCTGAAGGTATGGGGAAAAGGTCAGACTCAGCCTGTGCAAATTGTTACTATGTTTATGTACTGGAAAAGAGAAGAGAAGCTGGTATTATTTGTAGTCTATCATAAGTGCAGTAAAAGTCCTCCCTCCCTCCTGCCCTGTTGCCAGGTTGGTTGGGCTGGAATAGACCAGCCAGCCTGGGGCAGGGTGGGAAGGCTAATGACAGGCGGCAGCAGCACACCCAGGGCAGTCCTTGTGGGCGAGGGGGAATCGCCCCAGGCCCCACAGTTCCTTGGGCCCTGAGCAATCCTTCCATGAGCAGGGTATTGCAGGGCCCGAACTGCTGCCCTCTCCCTTCTGCTTTGAGCACAGAGCCAAAGGCAGGGGAGAGGGAGCTGGGAGCACAAAACTGTCCTTCACTCTGGGCTGACTCGCCCTGCCCCAGGGAGGAACAGCTGGCCAAGCGACTGAGCAGACGGGCCAAGAGGCTGGGCTCTACTCTCCCGCCTCTTCTCTGGGCCGGCTGATCTGCCCTGGGGGCCAGGAGAGCAGAGCCCAGGCCCCGGACTGGCCCACCCCATCCCTGGGGACGGAGTAGTTCGCTCAGGGGAGAAGTGGAAGTGCAGTACCAGCCTCTAGGCAGGCCAGCCCCACCCCTGCCCCCAGCATGGGGGTAGGGGGCTCCACACCGGCCAATTGGCCTTGGGCCTGCACCCCTTTGGGACGGCCCTGAGCACAACAATTGGCTGGGGCCAGATTTTGGCGACGCCACCAGGCCACCCTCTATGCCAGCGGTCTCAAACTCAAATCACCACGAGGGCCACATGAGGACTAGTAAGTTAGTGAGGGCCGCAGCACTGAAACCTTTTCATACAATGATATTGCAAGCATCGGTAACAAGAGTGTTGTTGCAAGCCACCAGAAATAGCTTTAGGGGCCGCATGCGGCCCACAGGCCATGTGTTTTAGACCCTTGCTCGAGGCTGCGGCCTGGGCCTGCAGCCCCTAAAGCCCTTACCGTGATCCAGCCCTGTCAGCAGGAATAGAGAAGCAGCAGCAATAGGAGCCGCAGCTCAGCCAGCAACATCTAGTTGCCCTGCTGCTTTCTCCCTCCCCGGGCTGCAGGGACATGAAGAGTGCCGCTGCCAGGGGCAGCCACTGCCTCCTTGCTGCTATAAGCCCCCTTCTCCATAGGCATCCTAAGAAAAAACAGGGGATGGAAGGAGAGATGGGGTATCACACAAACGTTTAATTTTATGTTTAATGTGTCCCTCCAAAAGCAATCACATTAAGATTCTTGTGTGTGCCCGGGCTGACAGATCGTATGCAGATCATAATTGTAAAAGTATTTTGATTTGCTTTACAAGTATTTTCAAAAAGTTACTACCAGAACTTCCTGGAAAACTAAAGTTAAGGTAAAGATGGACTTTCTGCCACTTCCTCCTTTTATCAGTGAAGAATTCTGAACACATCACAAGTTTCATACAACTAGCTTAATGCTTGGCAAAAACATCCATACTTTAATAGGTTTTTCTCCCTCAGAGACTATTACAGTGAATCAACATCTCTTGAGATAATGATGATTTTCCTGGCCATGCTGGAAGAGTCATTATTCTGAATCATGTCTACCTCTTTATATTTTGGGGGAAAAAAAAAAACACACACACACACACACACACACACACACACACACACACACACACCCCGCACTGGAATTACATAAAGAAAAAAAGTAGATGATTTTTTCTCCAAGACTATTTGTTGTGCTAATGCAACATTTTTAAGTAACACACAAACAGTTTTTCTTTAGATTATGGGACAAATAATATCTATCCTTTGTCGAGGTACCCAACCGAACAACAGAAGCAGCAGGACTATGCAATATAAGTTCCAAGGGGACAGCCATGTTAGTCTAATTCGTTAAAAAAAAAAAAAAAAAAAAAAAAAAAAAAGAGGAGTTCTGTGGCACCTGAAGACTAAATTTGTTAGTCTTAAGTGCCCCAGAACTCCTTGTTTGGTTTTATGCAATGTAAGTCTATGCAATTCAGGGGATAACTTTTTCTTGCCTAATGACTAGAGCTCAGAAAGAAAGATTTTTCCACAGATGGATGATTAATTTTTAAAGACATTAACTTCAGCAACACTTACACCAATTTTTTATTTTCACATTCAAATTTTAGGCATATATAAATTTTACAAAAAGTGAATTACAAACTCATATAGCTGAGCATTTATAGAAACCAAAATATATATCCACTAATACTTGTGATGTAGCATCTGCTGTTCTCATCCAAATCATAGAAACAGCATCACAGAGTTATGTGGCCAGTGGAGCTCACACAATGAAAATCCAAAATAAAATACTTGCAGAGAAATGTTTGAAATATTTCTGTAGCATTAACAATATGCTGAACAAATCATTTAAAACAGAAAATATACACTCCACCTGTACATAAACCTAATATCGTTACTTTTTTATTTTCCTTTATCTTTTCTGTGCACCACATCTATTTAAATATTAATGTATATACTACTGACATGTGTAATTTTTACTGAAATTGAAATAGATAAATAAACCAAACACAGGAATACCTGCTTAAAGCCTATTTCTTTGCAGCCAGTTTGAACAGACTATTAGTATGGAATGTTTAGGTACATTTAAAATATAACCAGTGTGACTAAAAATGACTTGTAGAAAATGAATAGCATCTTTATAAACAACTACTTTATTTATAACGCAACTCACCTTCTAGTTTCCATTGATTCCATGTACATTAATGTAAGGAAATCTTAAGAGAAATTTTAAGAGGATGTATTTCAGTTCAGTATTGGGGGGGGGGAGGGATCAGTCTCCTCAAGTTGTAAACCAGTTGTCTTGATTTGATTCTCTGGATTGATATGGTCTTCCTCTAATGTAGGTGATTTTAGATTAGCTTCATCCAACCCAAGATTTGCAATTAGAGAAACTTAAATTAGTTCTCTGTGGTACTTTCTTTAAGTAAACCTGCTTTCTAGTTAATAAAAAAGAACCCCCAGACATATGAAACCTGAAGGGTCAGTTTCAATTTCTCCCCTAGGCCATTTGACGAATTCCTAGCAGAAAATGGTATAGATGTCCCAGATGAAACATGGACCATGAGAATGAATCTGTATATGCACATACACGCTAATTACAAGTTTTGTGCTACTATGACTGAAATGTCTGTAAGAAAAATTCTGAAGTCTTTAGAATCTTTTCTGTGTACCTTTGAGGAAAAGTACCACTCGCTGTTTGGTTACTATCCACATCCCACACTTACTTATCAGCCAGGGAGCTTTCAAACTGTTCTTTCTTAGATTTACTATAAATTTGAAATGACTATGCAGACTAACCACCATCCTGTAGTTATGCCATGTGACTACCAACAATTTTAATGTGAGTGGAAAAGAGGAAAGAATTCACACTGGACTGAGCTGTTACATTTAAAATTTTTCAACATCAGGTATTATGGCACTGAAGCTATACAAGAACATAGATGAATTAGACAAAGAATAAAAATTTTCTCAAAGCAGTATACATTTGATTCCATCAATATATACTAAATGATCTGGGTTAGTACTTACACAGAGGATTTCCAACCTAAATTTGTGAAAGAAAGTGGTATGGATGATTCAGTGGGTGCACTACCATTAAATCTATGGCTCAGATTAATAATAGGAGATACTGTACTAACAGAAGTCCTTCTTGTAGATGCTATGTTTCACCAAGGTCTTGAGCACTTGTTACTGAATCTTCATAATACTTCATGACATCTAAGGCTAAAACTCCTATATTCACTTGGTAAATTCGAACCCTGATAGATCTATTCTGTGTTCCCAAACCACTCACACAGTTTCACTTTTTTCAGCCAATAGTAAAATCAGAAGGAAAAAAAAATATAGAAATTTGAGGGCAATTGAAAACATTTTTGAATCACTATTAAAGGTAGCACATAGTTTCAGCCAGATGAAGAAATGAAGACAAAAAGGCTGAAGTTAAAACAGTGTTTTGAAAATGTTGATTCAGAAGCATGTCTCATTTTCAAAAGTCATTTTGTTCAGTCTGAACAACACAGTTTCCATTTTTCATTTCAGTGAGGAAAAAGATCAGCTAGAAACTAACTTTTTTAACATCAGACTTTTTTGTTTCACTACCAATTCTCCACTGTTCTGAGACCAAAGCTGGCTAGATTAAAACTCGCACAGGTACATCTAGTCAATTTGTAATCACAGGGTGACAATGACTAATGGAATTTCTACATTCAAATCAGGATGAAATTCACCCTTATTCAGAAGGCCAGAACACAGCCGTTGGATCATATCTGTGGGACCTGAGCCCTAAAACTAACCCTTGGAACTGAAGTGGAACTTAAGTAGTTAGAGGCTTGTGTTGGTCCTGTGAAATGGTTAATTTCCCTATAAGCCACATTTTCAAGCATAAACACCACATCTTTCTGCTGGCCAAAAAAAAGCTCCATTTGGTTCAGAGTAGCTAAGAATTAATGACTCTATGAATGCACTACACTCAAGTTCAGTTATTGTTATACTGAGCCTTTCAATGGATTGAAACTTCTGACAGCATTGCAAGTCATGGTGGCCAATAAGATAAATATATCAAAGAAACAGTGTTGTAACTCTGCCATACTGTCCCTTTATATCTTTGTTTTCAGCATGCATGGCTCTCTCAGCCAAAGTTGAAATTGCCATGACATTAGAGAAGAGCAAAATGAGCAGTGTAAGGAATAGTCAGAAAGGATGTTTGAAAGTCTATTAACAATTTTAGACATCCAAGAAAGACAAAGCACTTTAGGTGCAGGACTGCAAAGTAAGCAAACACATTCTATTCAAGGGAGAAGGGAGGAGGGAACGGAATGATATGGGCATAGATTACCGTTAATAGGTAAAAAACAGACACTGGCAATGATGGGAAAAGCTATCTATTTACAGTCATAGATCACAGTTTTAGCATTACACCTTGAGTTACAATTGAAAGACTGGATCATCAGATAATATGCTAATAGGAGAAGTGAACAGGACAGATCACACGAAAATAATATGCTGATAAAGAGATACTAAGAATGATATACACTGCATTTACATAAAATCCAGATGAGATAATGGGGTTTTTGGGGGTGTATGAATGAGACCTCTGACACAACAAATGTTCTCGCACTAACAACTGTACTTACCATACTTGTTAAATATGTCCCATTTTACGAATCATTAAACATTGGAACAAAATGTGAAGCATAGAAACAAAGTTAATGTCTTTTCAAGAGCTTATATATTGCCACCATTAGTTTCAGCTACTACCATGAACATTTATCAACAAGTGATCAGAATAGTCCTCACATATTGTAACTAATGTATTAAAAACAGAAAGCAAAGACCCTGCATTTATTCTTCACATGCTATCCACAGACTAAATAAAACAGTGCTCTACCTTGATTCTGCAACCAAAGCACCCAATGTTCAACAAGAATTAAGTACAACCATGAAAGTAGATTATTGTCCAAAGTTAAAGTAGAAACATCATATGGACCATTGACCCAATTTTTCAACACATTTAAACACACAGTCTCTCCACCTCCTTATCTGTCTCTTGGTGCAAAGCCTTCTAGCTCTCACACATTTGTTCCCTGAAAAATAATGGAGCATACCTTAAAAGTCCATTGATAATGACAACTCTAAGCACCACCCTACAAAAGGAATAAAAATGCATTTTTGTGTGATGTTCTGTTACATTAAGATATCTACAATCCAAATTTATAGCAAGAGTTGGTATAATTTATAATGTCATTTTAGATACCAGAGAAAGTATACAGTCACTTGCTAGTACAAGTGAATCCATCTGTCCCACTGCTATGCAATACCAAAGAATGAAACAGACAGCAAACCCAAAGACTTTGGTTTGAATCTACTCATTGAAGACTGAGTCTAAGGCCATCTGCTAAATTACAATAATCTGTCAGGCTGTCACAAATCGTTACCTTGATGGCAAGAGAAATGGACATCCGGACATCTTTTAGTCTTGAAAACTATAGTAAACAGTTCTACAGTATCATTATAGCTGAATAAGTATTTCCAAGACAATGCTTGGTATTTAATTAGCAAAATGCATATGACTATGGTAAAATATGGAGGCACTAAGCCTGCCTATAAAAGTATAAATATTAGTAAGAAAACAAAGTAGATCTAAGCCGCTTATAGTTTAGCTAGTCAAGAAATTAGCAATCTGCTTAGCCTGCAAAGAAATACTATATGTAAGTCAGCTCTTCCCAGCCTCATTCTATTCTTTGCTTGTAAACAAAATTCAAAACAATTAAATGAGTGACACTCCCTTAGCTACCTTGAATAGCTTCCCAGCCATGTAACACAAGCAGTTCATAAAGCTGAAAGGTCATGCATTTGTCTAGAGTTTTGCTCAACCCCCTATTCCAACAGCAATTCAGAGTAATTGTGTGGCTTCTTATGCTATAATGAAGATCTACATGGAGATGTAAAATTGAAACATAGCATCATCAACTTAAGGCTGAAAAAAAAAATCAAGCAAGTCTGACTAAAATTATCAGAAATCAATCACTTAATTGCCAGTATATTGGAAAATACTGTACAGGCATGACATTTTAAAATAAATTGGATAGTGTTTTTATAGGGGCACAAATAATTTCCACATCTCTATTAGCACAAAAAAAATGAGATGCTAAGTAACTAGAACAGGTAAGAATGCTAGCTTTGAATTTTTTTTTATTTTTTATTTTTTTTGCTCTTCCTCTTTCCCTAGTGGCTACCATTATGTTTTATATTTAAGTCTTCACTAAAGGTGTGTAAAACAAGTTAACCTTGCTTTGGATTGGAGCCATTGTCAAAGACTAAGTGCTGCAAACAAATTTTCCCTTTTCAAATAGATCAATATCATAGGAAAGTAAAATACTAACTGAGTCGTTCATAAATAAGGAAAGCCATATTCAGACAGAACTGGCTTCTCCAAGCATTCAAAAAGCAAGGGTCAGACCACAAAGTAACTTTTAAAAAGCATATTTAAAATAAAAATGAAATGGGGTACTCTATTTTCCTCTGTTTTGGAGCTTTAAAGTTTGAGCCCATCCCCCACGCCCGGAAGCTTTTCTCTATAATAAGGAGTAGAAACATTTTTTCCAGTGAAACTTAAAATCAATTTTAAAATACAAAGTGAAATTTTTATATAATTACATGACTCCCATCACTTGGGGCTTTCTGAGAAACACCAGATATTGCAAGAGATGCTAATGTTAAAATATGTTCTAAGAAACCAAATCAGTGTCATGTTTTGCCAGGGCTGCTGGAACAATTTTTATAGTAGGGATGCTGAGAGCTATTGATGAAGTGAGATTTTCTCCCATGAAAGCTCACACGATAAATAAATTCATTAGTCTTTAAAAGAGCCACAGGATTCCTTGTTTGTTTTATTGAACCAAACAGTAAATCCTCTATGTAACAGAAATCACTTCCAGCTAGGGGTCCAGGAGCACTTCTAGTTTTAGTACTTAAGTATTTTGCTGCATCTTATACAGGCACACACAGTTTTGCAAGTCCTTTCCTGTCCTTTTCTTAAATCAGATACATTTGTCAATAAATAGTTGAGCTAATTTTAAAAGCCAATATAGCACATTGGTATGGTCAATGTTACTGACTATTTCAACTGGTAAGTTTACAAGCTTTTTAGCTCACAAGGCTTTTGCAAAATACAGGTGCTGGGAGAATGCTACTCGGTAATTTATTTAAAGAACTACAAATAACCCCTCCCTAGCTGTTTACTTAGCAATATCAACTCTACTACTTGTACTGTATCTCAATATTTTATGTTTTTCTAAATGTGTCAGTTCAGATGGAAGTCTGTATGTGAGAATAGCAGCTTTGCTTTTCTAAAAGTAACTTCAAACCTCTCCAGTTACAGAGAAAAACGTGAAAACAAAAGGAGCTTAACCTTAAGAGTCAGAAAACAGAAAGCAATTAACAAGAACCCCAATTTTATTTTTAAAAAAAGCCCATGATCTTTTAAACACCTGGCTATAGTGTATATTAACCATTCATTAAAAAGTTGCAGCTTTTTCAATTTTAAATTCATTGTCCTCAGCAGAGTTATGTCTACACTACAAGGCTCAGTTAAGTTGACTTAAGATCTACTTAAAGTCGACTTATATTAAGTTGACTTAGTGAGGCCCCATTTGTTTAAGTCACCTTTGTACAGTCGACTTAAAAGGCTCTGTTTCACTAAGTCAACTTTATTAAGTCAAATTTAATGCGCACATTGCATTAAGTTGACTTCACCCTTAAAGTCAACTTTAAGGGCAAGAGTTATTAAGATGACTTAAGCAAGTGCTTAAGTCAACTTAATGAATTCCAAATGTGCCTAGGGAGTTGCTTAAGTCAACTTACGCCCACAGTGTAGACATAGCCTTGGACTGCACAGATGTAACCAGGGTAGAAATAGGCCCTGCAATAGCACTTTACTTAACAGCTTTCATTGAATTAAAAGCCTGGCCTCGGTTACAAAACTAACTGATTTTATGGTTTAACTTCATTGATCAGGGATGCGAAAAATCCACAGACATGAGTCATGTTAAGCTGACCTTAAGTAGACAACACCAGGTTCACGGAAAAATTCTTCTGTTGACCTACCTACGAGAAGTGGTAGATTCAGATTACCTATGCTAATAGAAGAACCTCTCCCAACAACGTAGATAGCATCAACAATGAAGCACTATAGCACAAGCTGTGCTACACCACCATTTAAAGAGCAGATATACTTAGAGTGTAAAAGGCCAGAAGGGACTAGCAGATTTTTCAGTCTGACCACTAGTAAGAGTTGCCCATGCATTGCGCCCAATAACCTAGACTGGACTAAAATATTCCAGCCCTAAGAAAGTTAAACTATTATGTTCCACAAAGAGAGAAAATTAGGGAACGAGATGTGTGAGGCCCCTGCATTGGTAGGAAACTGATCTCGTGAGAAATATCCAGATAATCCTAGCAACTCAGATGATACACAAAAAAATAGGGTGAAATCCTCACTCCCCTAAAGTCACTGGCAAAACTCTCATTGATTTCAATGGGGACAAAATTTCACTCAAAGAATGCAACTCTGAGTGCATGTTAAAAAGAAAAAATGCCTGATAAATTACACCATTACAGGTAGAAAGTGTGATTTACCTCAAGTGTATATGTATGTAGTCTGTCAAAAATTCCCATTGCTTATACACGTGGCTAATAGCCTCCCCTGCTAAAACCATAATGTCATTAGGATAAAGAATAAATCTGTACTCAGCTGACCTAAGAAATGTATGCCAAACTGGAGAATGACACCAGATAACTTATTCACGGGTTCTTCTAAAGCCAGAGGTAGATTTAGTTTAGTTTGCCTACCTTCTCTCTCTCTCTCTCAGTCTCTGGGTTCAAGAAGTTAGATGCACCTCTTTAAGCTTAGGCTAATCTTTACCAGATCTATTAGCTAAGAAGTGACATTACTGAGAAGGATCTTGTGCCAAGTTTTAGATTTGTATAATTTTTCAATGTAAGCATTAAGAGGATGGTTTAAGGCCAGAAAATTAATAATGGGTCTTTGACTGGTATCCAAGAGAAAAGGTAATGCTACAAGTCACTGCCAATATAAGCCAGCCTGGCTGCCAATCAGACATCTCATTATTTCCCCTCCTACACAGTACCAATGTTCCCCCCTAAGCTGCACGGCCATGCAGCCCCCAGTGCTGCCTCACACAAGGAACACTGCTGGCCGCACACGGCCAGCAGCTGCAGTCCCTGCCTGGCCGGAAGACAAAGTCTTCTGGCCAACTGAGAGCTCCTCTGAATGGGAGTTTTTAAAACAGACTCTCTGCACCTCCTCAGTGAATGCTTCTCCAGCCAGAGGAGCGGACAGGAGCCTGGCCATACCGCTCCAGCGGCCAGGTAAAGGGTCCCTAACTGCCCTCACTTCCAACTCTGGGGGGGGTGCGTCGGGGCCAGAGGTTGCTCCGCCCACCTGCCCTCACAACAGTGGCATGGAGCAGCCAACCCAGCCTACCCCCAGCCAGCTGCAACTCTCGAGGGGGCAGAGGGGGCCAGTGCTGAGCTCCAGCCTGCAGGGTCAGGCCCTGAAGTGGTCCTCCCAAAGAGTTTGGGCCGCTTTGCCCCCGGCCCTCCCCAGCCTGAATAGGCCTGATCCATGGCCTGGGGGGCCCAGGTGCAAAGCAGCCCAAACTCTTGGGAGCAGGTTGCTCCAAGGCCCCAACCCTGCAGGCTGGAGCTCAGCACTGGCCCCCTTCACACCCCAGGGAGGCACAGCCGGCTGGGCGTAGGGTGTGCTGGCTGGTCCGCCCCGCTGCTAGGAGGCCAGGCAGGCAGCCACCGCTCCCCCATAGCGGGGAGAGCAGGGAGCAGGATCAGGCCCACATAGTCCAAAGAAAAAAATATGGAAGAGGAAAAAAAGTAAAATTATACCATGAAAAGAAACCCTTAAGGCCACAGAAATGATCTTTTGCAGGGTATTGTGAGAACAATGTCTCTTGCTTTTCCCCCAGTAAGAATTTGCAGTTATATAGTGCATGTTATCTAAGAACAAATTTATTCTGCATTTTAAAAAGGGATACTAGACAAATATTTTCTCTACAAAATCCTGAAACTGATCTGGGACAAATTCTCCTGTAATCGCTCTACTTAGGCCCCAGTTCAACCAAGAACTTCAGCAAATGTTTAATGCTAAGCATATTCTGAGACCAAATGGATTCAGGCAAGGTATTTAAGCACATGTTTAAGTGAAAGCTCAACTTTAAGTGCTAGGTTGAATCAGGGACTTAAAGTCAATGAGACTGTTTGCATATAACAGACAGCAGACTTTACCCCCCATGTTATCACATTACTATTATAATGTGATTTTTCTATTGAATGACAACCATTAAAATAACTGGTAGCAGCAACAAAATATAGGAATTATTATATTAAAAAATGTATTAAAGAAAGACATTGTTACCAAACTGCGCAGGTTTGTTCTTAATGGGAGTTTTATTTCCAAACATAACTTCGTGGTAAAGATAACATTGTCACGAGAAAATGAACCACAAAAAGAGTGGTTAGTGTAATCAGAAAGAGAGAAAACCTCAGCATAAAGACCCAATTTCCCAGCTGCAGAAGGGTCTGGCTCATCTCTGTTTTCAAATTCTTCTTGACTCTAGAGCAAGACACAGAGAGAGGAAAAGTTCTCTAGTAGAAAGAAAAATGGAAAGAATGTGGCAATGAAAAAACAAGGAATAGCTGCAAACAAACAGGCAGCAAACCATACCCCTCCCCTTCAAATTGCTATGGAAGAAATTCCTGTTTGGATGCAGATGAACTGATTTTAAGAGGTCAGAGTGTGACTTCATGGGTGTATTTTTCTGGTGCACAACTGAAGATAAAAATAAAAGTAAACTTAATAGCAGTAACAACTGACTCTATTGGGCATTTTGATGCAAGTGTGCAGCATTGATGCTTCTATGCTCAATGTTTTGAATACTTTTAGCTTCAAGTGTCCCTTTTGTTAGACTTGATTTTCTCCAGTCTCCTGAGCAAAACAAATGAATAGAATAGAATCATAGGGTTAGAAGGGACCTTGTGAGATCATCAAGTCCAACCCCCTAGGGCTTGAACCCAGGACCTTCTGCATATTAAGCAGAGGTGCTAGCCACTACACTGTAAAAACTCATCCAGTTAAGTAGTCTGATTCAACCAGAAAGACCAAGAAAAAAAAATGCTAAACTTAGATTATGCATAGATTTCAGTCACATTTTGCTCAAGTATATATTCAGAGATTCCAGTTTGATAAAAACAACAAAAAAGTGTGACATAATTTAACAACTTGTGGCAGACAAATTGACTTAATACTGTACATTTAGTTTTCTTATAATTGGCACCATTTGTGATGACATGAATTGTGACCTGAGCAGCGAGGCACTACAGAAACATCTACTGTTCTTCCTACTGTCTTTTTGAGATATTTTTGGAGGCCAGGGAGATCAGATTCTATGAAAATTATTGCAAAGGCACAGAATCATAGAAACTGGAAGGGACCATGAGAAGTCATTGAGTCCAGTCCCCTGCATTCATACAAGGAGCAAGTACCCTCAAACTATTCTTGACAGGTTCTTCTCTAACCTGCTCTGGAAAACTTCCAGTGATAGAGATTCCGCAACTTATTCCAGTGGTTAATCACCCCAACAGGAATTTTTTCCCTAATCTCCAAACTAAACCTCCCTTGCTGTAATATAAGCCCATTCCTTCTTTTCTTATCATCAGCAGTTAAGGAGAACAGGTATTCTACCTCCTCCTTGTGATGACCTTTTAGTTACTTGGAAACTGTTATGTCTCCTCTCCATCTCCTCTTCTCCAGACTGAAAAACCCAACTCTTTTAATCCTCCCTCATAAATCAAGTATTCCAGACCTCTAATCATTCATGCTTTTTTCTTCTGGACTTTCTCCAATTTATCCACATCCTTTCCGAAACAAGGTGCCCAGAGTGGACACAATACTCCAGTTGAGGTTGTGATGCTTTCTGGGTCTAGGGGACTATTTAGGATTATCTTTTATATTAATATTTCTTATTTGCAATAATCCATATGTGATATACCACATTTGGTATCAATAGAAATGTTGTAATCTGCTAGGAACGATTATATGGTTTATATATAGGTATCAGATCTGTAAAAGATATTAAGAATGTATTTGTTTCATTTGTACTCAAAATTATTTGACTCCAAGCAATTCCAGACTGGACGTCTGCAAACCTATTGTCATCCTAATGGCCTATTGATTAAAGGGACCCCCCCCCCAGCTGCAGTGGGTCTAGAAAGAAACCTCGGCCACTCACCCAGACTGACCATGTGACTCAACTTCATTTTGATTCGGCAAGGACTCAGAGCGTGGGAGAGCAGAACATGATAAAAGCAAATAGCCCCATTTCCATTTTGTCTTTAGTCTGTCTGCAACCAACACCCTCCTCTGGAACTATTCTTCTGCAACTGAACAAAGGACTGGGATCCACCCAGGTGCTGCATGCATACCAGAGGAATTGGACTAACCTGTAAACTACATATTCTTCAAGGACTTGCTTTCTATGAACTCTAAATCATTTGTATGTATGTGTTTCACTTGGACCCTTTAACATTTCTCATGTTTTGTTTCTTTTCTTTTTATATTAAACCTTTAGTTGTAGTTACTAAAAGACTGGCTTGCAGCATGGCATTTTGGGCAAGATCCAAGCCAATATTGTTCTGGGTGATGTGGCTGGTCCTTTGGGGTCAGGAGAACCTATTTCTTTAAAAGACCCAGTGCCTATGTGAGAATCAGTGGTGCTGATGTGCAATAAAGGGGGCTGTTTCTATATTGTTATGCTTGGTGATGACCAGAGTGGAGAATCAGAAGCATGTTTGCTTGATGACTGAGAGACTGGTTTTAGTACCACCTGTCAGTGGTTTGGCCCCTGATTTTGGCATATTCAGAGAGTTATCCCAGGAGGCCAGGGTCACAGAGGTCTAATCAGGGCCAACTAGAGTGAAAGAATTACTTCTTGTGTCTTACTTACAGCTCCCCCATTGATACATCCCAGAACGGTGTTTGCCTCCCCCCGCCCTCAACAGTGTTGAGTCATATTTAGCTTGTGGTCCACTATGACACCCAGATCCCTTTCCAGAGTGCTGCTTCCTAGGCAATCATTGTTCATTTCGAACATGTGCAATGGATTGTTCTTTCCTAAGTGGAGTAATTTGTACTTGTCTTTATTGAATTTCATTCTGTTTACCTCAGCCCATTTCACCGGTTTGTCCAAGTTACTTTAAATTGTGATCCTATCCTCCAAAGCACTTGCAGTCCCACCCAGCTTGGTATTACTGGCAGACTATAAGTGTACTCTCTATTCCATCATTCAGCATTGAAGTAATATACAGGAATACAGTAGAATTTTCAAGCCAAACATTAGCTATTGAGACTGTTACCACTGTATCACAAGCTATTCAAAATCCATGTGCTGATCAAAAGATCTAGAACAAAATTTTCAAAATCCCAAAGTGATTTATTCTCTTCTTAAGTCAATTATGACCATTTGAAAATGTAAACCATATTTTGCTGGCAGCACGATAAAAACTGAACATCAAGACAAAATAAAAATGATTGCACATAACATGGTACTTGTTAGCAAAGAATAAACCATTACAAGAAAATGAATTGATATACCCTAAACAGGTAGAGGAAGACCACAGTAAGGATATGCAACTTCATTTGGTCTTCTGAATTATTCTCTCCGTCAGTGGTTCCCAACCTGTGGTATGCGGACCCCTGCTGGGCTGGAGAGCTACTCCAAGGGTTTCGCAGACAGGCTGGAAGCTGGGGCCCGAGGATGCCAGAAGGGAGTTGCTCTGCCACAGGCTGGGAGTTAAACTCCCAACCTGCCCTGAGCTTTCTCAGGGAGCAACCAAGCCTGTGGCATGACTGTTCCCGGCTCTGGCGGCAAGGTAAGGGGGCAGGGCTGACTCAGGGCCCAGCCCCGCCATGGGTACCACCACTCCACAGCTGTAGCATGAGTCTGCTGGTGCCCTCCCCCACTGCAGCTCTGTGCTGTGGGGGGCAGGATTCTGCCGAGGCACCACAGCTCCTCCAATCTGCGGCAGGGGCATGATCCTGCTGGCACCTCCTGCTATGGCAGGATTTCACCCCCACACACACACATACCCCTCCCTGCTGTGGCTCTTCCATTCCATGGTGGGGGTAGAATTGTGTCAGTGCCCCCCTCCTTGCAGCTCTGCAGCAGGGCAGGATTTTTCTGGGGGACCACCCCAGCCATAATGGTGTTCCTGCTGTACAGCAGCGTCACTTCCTAACACCCTGTGGCGGGGGGGGGGGCGGCGCTGCAAAATTTTTGGAGAGTGGGAAGGGGTCCCTGTCTTGAAAAGGTCAGGAACCCTTGCTCTATTGTCACAGTCTTTTACTCAAAGAGCTACCTCAACATTTTTAGTGAAAGCAAGAATTAAAAAGTCACCAACAATCTACATGTAGCTTTAGAGAGGTTAGAAGATTATGTTTAGAGTCTGCAATGACAAATGCATTTTATAACAGTACATCAACTATGTATGATTTGTCAGTAGTCTTCTCAAAGCACAGCTAAAGGCAACATCGGATAATTCTGTTTTGGAAAACCTGCTAATCTATGAACCACAGAACTCCTTCACTGTTTTTCATTACTAACAGTGATTCTCACTTCTCTAAATGTAACCACTTTTTGATATAATGTATTAGAATCTATTCAACTTGTTTGATTTGCTGAAGTAACCTGACCCGATGCAGTGAAATATAATGACAGAATTTATCTTTCACTCCCATACTATAAGGTGTTTTTCAATGTAAACTGTCTCCACTCTGGCAGCTGATGAAGTGGGGCTTTGCCCACAAAAGTTCATGGGAAAAATAAATTTGTTAATCTTTAGAGTTCCACAGGACTCCTCTTCTGTTTTACTAGTAAATGACGCTCTTTTTCTGAAGCTACTGAACTACTATGGATGCTTAATTTCTCAGCTGGCTACAGAACTGAATTTTAGTAATTTCCTAGATCATTATAGACTTGGAATTGGCCAGATGAATCTAACAAGGATTTTTAAAAATCTCAGAGTGTGGAAGAATTCCATAGCTGAGGCCTGACAGTGTTAAGACACAGATAGCTCAGTAGGCCTGAGGGGGAAAATTGTAAAAGAATGCACCCAAAATGCCATTAGAGATAATGTGAAAAAACTGCCGGCCTTCAGGACTTTAGTTAGTGTCTCTGTGCCTGCCTGCTCCAGACATTGTTATTCTTCAACAGTTTCGCTGACATCCTCTTATCATTCTCTTATCAAACCTACTTAGATTGCATTAACTCTGACACACTGTTAAGTTGTTATGTGAGATTCTTTTCCCTTTGACCTTGGTTCCTTTTAAGGAAATAATATTAGTTTGCACCAATTAGAGAATGTTAGATTTTATTACTGTTTCCTATGTATATGCATGTATGTTAATGTTTCTGTTAAGCTATAAAAGTTTCTGTAATGCATCTCAGGGGCGGAGACCAGCATCTTATCTGCTCTCCCCTCTGCAGTGTGAATAAACAATTAGCGGTTGGATTGCACTCAAGTTGGGTTCAGCTGTTTTTCTTTGACAAGAGGAATTAATAAACTTTGATATTACTTTGACAATACAGTTTACGACTGATGAATTTTTGTATAAACTGGAAACAGTCAACTCCAATTGAAAAGAACCACCTACTTGTCTATGCTTCAGACTCAGACTCAGCCTCATTCACCCATTCCAGTAATAAGCTTCTAACCTATTACTGAGTTATTAAATTCTTCAAATCATGATTTAAGGACTTTAAGATACAGAAAATTCATCAGCAGGTGAGTCATGCCCCACATTACAGAGGTAAGTGAAAACCCCCCAGAACTATCTGCCCTGGGGGAAAATTCCTTCCTGGCCCCAAATATGGTGATCAGTCAAAACTGTAAGTACGTGCACAAATCTCACCAGTCACCCACCCAAGAAAGAATTCTCCATAATAAATCATAATCCACTCCACCTATCCTCCCTTTGTGGGCCACTGGCATATTCTCCACCAGTAGTCAAAAATCAAGACACTAAACAAAACAGGAAGCACAACTGGAGCAACCAAAATTGAACTGAAACCATTAGCAATTATTTTCATAGACCAGTTTTCATCATCACTTACCTCAACAAAATTCATTCATCAGGTAAATCATTGCCTTCTCGATAATGCCTCTACATTTTGCAAGAATACTCAGTTGCTGGGTGTCAGAAGAACATAAAAGGCTAGTTCTGTCCATAAACACCCACAGAAAAACCACACCAGATGGCAACACAAGTGACATGTTTAGATTACCTTCCCTATGTGTTTATCGGAGGCCTTCACCAACTACTCTTTCAAAATAGTAAATATGCCAAAACACACACATTGTGGTAACTTCGTGTTTCATATTGGCTACTGAAGTGGATTATATTAAGAAAATTTCCCAAAGTGACATTTGAAGCCCATATCATTAAAAAGGCAGCAAACACAAAATCTTGATCCTTACATTGAAGTATAATATATTACAAGATTCCCTTTTGACTATTTTATGTCATATTGATCCACAGCAGGACTCCTACAAGGTTTTTGCTGATCCTTTTGAAGAACATGTTCTTAACAGTTTACTGGTAGCAGCCGCAGATCTGGGGGATTGTCTCTTCACCCCATTGAATGTACTCTGCAAAAGTTGCAAGAAAACATTCAGTGTTCTGCCAGACAAGACGATAAGGGATAATGAACCTCAGTTTAACAGGCAAACAGGGAGTCCTGTGGCACTTAAAGACTAGCAAACATATTTATTGCATGAGCTTTCGTGGGAGAAAATCCCACTTTGTCAGATGCTTTGAACATGGGGGAAGTGTCTGATGAAGTGGGATTTTTCTCCCATGAAAGCTCATGCAATAAATATATTTGTTAGTCTTTAAGTGCCACAGGACTCCTTGTTTGTTTGTTTTACTGAATTAGATTAACACAGATGCCCCTCATTTTGTATCTCAAGTTCAAAACATATATGCAGAGGTATGGCACGCAACATATTAAATTAGCATTGTACCATTCAACTAGCACTGGTTTAGCAAAACATTCAGAAAAGGCAGTATTAATTCTGCCGCAACTCCAGCTTTTTACATATTGTGGCCATGAAGAAAATTCTGTCTCCAACACTTTGCAAGCCAAACTTCATTAATCGATAGTTTGAGGATTATTTAATAGTTTGAAAGCCATATATTAATGGTAACAGTCACAATTCAGGATGAGAGTGATTTTGCTTGCCCTGCAAATAGTGTAGTGGCTAACACCTCTGCTTAACATGCAGACGGTCCTGGGTTCAATTCCCAGGGGGTTGGACTCGATGATCTCACAAGGTCCCTTCCAGCCCTATGATTTGATTTGATTCAAAGCTCAGTTGGAAGTTGAGTAGTTTAATCTTATTTCTAGGTAATCATTATGTGGACAGAAGATACTGTGCTGCTTGCCACAGCATGAATAGGTTATTTATCAAGAAAGATTTTACAGCAGTTAAATAGCTATAGTTTGGCTAAGTGATAGCTGAGGGGCATAACAACAGTCTGCAAATGCATGGAGTGTCTAACCATCTAGAAGGAAGGTGAATTATTTAGCGTGGTGCAGAGAGATATAAACAGAAGCAATGAAATAACATATTTTAGGCCAAATTTTAGGAAAAAATTCTCAATAATGAGATCTGTAGGCTGTTAAATAGTTTCTCAAGGGAAATGATGGCGATCTTGTTGCTTGGAACTTTTTAAGTTAGAGAATGAAAGCAGAGCATGGGAGAGTCAATGCATAATGAGAAGAATAATTATTCATCCTCATTAAACTGTGCATCAGGAATACTGAAGTATCATGGTTTGAGCACTTCCTTTCTCATTAGAGTGTGTTTTGATACCAACATCCAACCAATTATGTTCAAACTTATTCCCAGAATAGTGAGGGAATGTAGATACTTTCAGAAATTCTTTCAGACTAACGAACTGCATTATTATTTCATTAAAAGCTGCAGTATGCTCTTTGTGAGATATATAAAATGAAGGAAAAAAATGAACAGAATGCACTTTTTAAAAAGCCCCCAGCTTCCTTAATGAGTTTCTCTTTCTTATTTGCATGGAACCTATCTTTATTTTTTTTAAAAAATCAAACTAGAAAGCAGTAATGCATTCATACCTCATAACCAATTATAAATGAAGTGAATAGCACTAATAGGGGCAGGGACTGAGCAGTGTGTGTATACATATGCACCTTAAACATAGATAATTAAAGTGTCAGGTATAGGTGAGGCAACCCATATGACAAAAGAAATTCTTATTGTTTTCTAGTAGTTATACTGAATGTCTCAGGAAAATAACAGTGAATTCATTAGTCTATCTAGGTCAAAGTACTTCAACAGATACGTGGAGATTAGAAAATCTTAGCCAGTGGTAATTAGTTCTCTTTCTTAACACTTACATCCAGTCCAAAAGAGTTGTGAATTAGCAATGAAACTCATGATAAAGTGCCAAAAATCAGCTTTTTGTTTACTCTATATAAAATAAGTGATTTGCTTTAGCTGCATTTTTCAAGCATTTCAAGATCCTACCTCATCCAAAAGAAATGCATCTCAAATGACAACTCTTGGTTAAAATGTCCAGAACTGAGTTCTTAAATTGAAAATGTACAACGTTGAACCATAATAGTCAGTGTATTCCATACAGGACAGAGGCATTAAATTGTCTCTATCCTTTGAATAAATTGATTTAAAATAATGATAATTTGAGGCAAAGTCACTTGATTTTTCTGTTCCTTTTAACATTTTGTTTTTAATTTGTCTGAAACATTTTTTTTCTTAGTTAAACTCACCTCATGGCTTGAAGGCTACTCAATAGATTACTTACGTCTGGTGCTGCTATTAATAATCCTCTGTGGAGCATAGCAGAATATCATTCCCTCTGTGGTATAAAAATACTCCACTTTTGAGATACTGTCAAAGGTGGGGGCTCGTCCGGGATGCTTCCACCCTTCGGACGTCTCGCTGGGGAACAGGAGTCGATGGCGCGCCTCGCCCACTTGGGCGATCGACCCCCCTTCAACAGCGGGGAGATCCGAATGGAGACTGGACACCCGAGACTAAGACAGAGGCAGACGAGTAGGAGGTGGCAAGGGGCCACCTGAAGGCAGGGAATAAGACGGTACCGCAACACCTGGTCACGGGGGAAGACCTTGGGATAAAGAGGTAAGGAACATGGGAAATATATGTGGAAAGGGAAAATCGTCCAGAGGGGACAATAAAAAAAACAGGGACTGCAGCCCTGATATTCCCCCAGATAGTCCATTGGGTAGGACGTTAAGGTTTTGGAATTCATTGAGAATTCCCAAGGAAATTACTAAGGCTACCATGACTAATTTGTGTTATTGTATCTGGCCAAGGTATAAACTGGATAAGGGATTTTGGTGGCCCCCTACAGGGTCAGATAATGTCTACATATGTCAGGTTTTAAATTTTTATGTAAATGATTTCAAGAAGGGAAAACAGGGAATTGGATTCCCAGGTAAAAGGGAGTTGGACTCCCAAGGGAAAAGGGAATTGGATTTCCAGGTAAAAGGGAGTTGGACTCCCAAGGGAAAAGGGAATTGGATTGCCAGGTAACAGGGAGTTGGACTCCCAAGTAAGAGGAAATTTCCCTAAGTAAAGAGGAAGTTGGACTTCCAGATATAGGGAAAATGGGAAATTTGGTGCCTAGGAAAAAGGAGAAGGATGTCAAGGACGTCCCGAGTATACCCCCTGACAGTCCTTTGGGGTTGATACTTAAATAGTGGAGAAATATGAGTAGAACTAAGAAAAAAAAAAAGGAAGAAAAAGAAAATGATTCAATATTGTGTCATTGAATGGACTAAGGAACCGTTGATTCCACGGAGTTCCATTTGGTGGCCAAAATATGGGGCTTTTAAGGACTGACTTTGGCAACATTTACACTCATATGTAAACAACAAGAGACCTTTTAACCCAGAGGAAACTGAGTGTGTTGCCTGGTGGGTGGGAAAAAAATGTAAGTCTGTGTCTTAGTAAAAGTCAGGGACAGGAATGGGATCCTTTAAATTATCTCCTCCTCCTTATTCTCGGAACCAGGGGAACGAGAAAGAGGATGAAGGAAACAACCAGAGGTCTGTGGGAGAGAGAGTACAGGAGGATTCCAATACGGGAGGGAGGATAGGCGGAATAGACGGAACTATAGCAGTGCCGACTGCCCCAGTGAGAAAACAGGAAGTGCAGTCTGACTCAGAAATGATTCTTAAAAAAAACAAGTGACAGACAGAACTAGAGAGTTTACAAATAGATGTAAAAAATTTTACTTGTCAAAATCCAAGTCTTCTGGGACAAAGATGGATCCTCCCGGTGTATAAATGGAAAGAAATATAGTGGGTATGCTGTAATAGATGAACAAACTTATAGTGTAATGAACAAAAGAAGGCTGCCTAGTACTTGGTCTGCCCAAAGTTGTGAACTATATGCTCTTAAACAAGCACTACAGTTATTATAAGACCAGGAGGGGACAATTTACACCGATTCAAGATATGCCTTTGGAGTTGTGTATATATTTGGAAAAATCAGGCAGGAAAGGGGATTAATTTACTCTAGGGAAAAGGAGTTGGTACATGAGTATCTAATTACTCAGGTATTGGAAACTTTACAAAAGCCCAAACATATAGCAGTAGTCCATGTCTTGAAACATACAAGAAAATAAACCCAAGAAGCCAGGGGCAACCGTGTGGCAGATAAAGAAGCAAAGCAGGCTGCCATGAAAACCGAAACAAAGATACTAGCTCTCATACCTAAACCCATAGTGGTTAATAAAATTCTAATTTTCACACCTAAAGAACAAGCAGAAATACAAAAGTTAGGGGACGTAAAAACAGAAAAAGGGGATTGGAAGTTACCTAATAAAAGGCCAATGTTAAATAAACAAATAGCTAAGGAAGTGTTAGGAATATTACATGGGCAAACACATTGGGGTTCACAAGCATTGTCTGACCAGTTTTAAGGCATTACGGGTGTATTGGAATATATACAGTGGCAAAACAAACCTGTAACCGTTGTATTATATGTCAAAAGGTAAATAAAAAGGTAATGAAAAAAGCGCCACCTGGGGAAAAGCCCCTGGGCCACTAGGCCTTTCCAGCGGTGCCAGATAGACTTTAGTGAAATGCCCTGGGTTGGACGCCTCCGCTATATCCTGGTCCTAATCAGTTAATCCCCAGATATGGTATGATTGGGGCTATTGACTCTGACTGAGGCACACATTTCACTGGGAAAGTTTTACAGGGGGTGGTGTCCGCACTGGGGATCCAGTGGGACCTACACACCCCATGGCACCCACAAAGTTCAGGGAAAGTGGAAAGAATGAATCGGGAAATTAAAAATCATCTGCTAAAATTGGTAATAAAAACTAAAATGCCCTGGACACAACTTCTGCCTTTAGCCTTAGCCAGAATAAGGGCTAAACCCCGAGAAGGTTTGGGTTTATCCCCATTTAAAATCCTGTTCGGAATCTCCTACCCAGGGCAGACTGGACCTCAGGTTAATGTGGAAATAACTGACCACTATATACACAAATATGTGGCCAGAGTACTGTCCCATGTCACTTCTCTTCGACAGGAAGCTCAATTGACTCAACGTCTACCACTCGACTTTCCGGTCCACCGGATACAGCCTGGAGACTGGGTCTTAATAAAGGAATGGAAGGACTCTCCTCTGACTGCTAAGTGGTGCAGCCCCTTCCAAGTCCTGTTGACTACTGAGACCTCAGTCAAGACTGCAGAACACGGTTGGACTCACCACACTCGAGCTAAAGCTGTGCTGAAGCCTCAGCACTGGACCTCTGAGCTCAAGGAGAAGGAAACAGAAACAAAGATAATT
The DNA here is from genome assembly GCA_007922195.1 of Podocnemis expansa. Taxonomy (NCBI): domain Eukaryota; kingdom Metazoa; phylum Chordata; order Testudines; family Podocnemididae; genus Podocnemis; species Podocnemis expansa. Next base: position 25,729,980 of record ML681964.1, on the reverse strand, counting down.
CTCAGAAGACATTAATGTTGGGACTGAAAAATTATTTCCCTACCCTTTTTATTGTGGGAACAATAATCCTGGCATTTATTTGGGGTTGTTTCTGTTGTAAGAATAGTCATAATAACAGGGTCCCAGGAGCATCTCTGGTTTGTGGAAGAAGAACTGTGGTAAAAACTCCAACATCCTGAAGAGATTCCCGATGGGTAAGAATTTTCAAACAATGTTAGTGGCTCTGATTTTAGCAAATATAGCAGTAACATTATCCCCCGGGCTCCACCCCTATCCTGTAAGACCCCGGAGGTAATAGCTACTTCACCTGGGCCGAAGCAATAGCTAAGGCCTTCAACTTAACTGAGTGCTGGGTGTGTGGGGGACCAGGAGGAAGGGATGCATGGCCATGGGTGGCTTATCCTCTGGAGCCCCGTTGGCTGATAAGTAGTAGGTCTGAGGTAACAGTCCAGTCCCCAGCCTGGGATTCTCCAGGTTCTCCATGGCACGTGCAGTATCCCGGGATGGGTCACTTTTGTCTTAATCGAACGGTGGCAACAGGTGTCAGTGTTGGCAAAAGCAAATGCACTTACACATTATCTCCCTACAAAGTGAGTGGGAGCTTAAGCAATAGGGTAAGGGAATACAAAGGACCATACAATCAAGAGCTATGGGGATGGTTTTATGCAAATGGAACTAAGGCAGCACTTTGGTATTTTTGGTCCAGCGATGGAAAGGATCCCTTGTGCTCCAATAGCACCAAAACAAATGGGGCCTTCAAATGCTTTGTCCAGGGAGCGGTAAATGTAAGCCCACTTGGCAAAAATACCACTCTCTATTTTGATTTCCGTGTCAGTTCAGGACAAAACCCCTGGCGGGGGTTTGGTCCTTTCCCAAATGGCACTAAGGCAGCCAAGGGTCATTATTGGATTTGTGGGCACAAGGCATACAGGTGGCTACTGGCTAACTGGGACGGTATTTGTTATATAGGGTATATTAGACCCCTGTTTTTCTTACTTGGGAACTCTCAAGGAGACCAGTTGGGGGTAAGGGTTTATGATAACCTTGGGAAGAGCAAAAGATCAGTTGAAACCTCCCTAGCTGGGGGGAGTGGCCAGGCTTGGGGAAAGGATGAGTGGCCCCCGGAAATAATCATCCAGCACTATGGCCCTGCAACTTGGAATCCCAATGAACCAATACATGGGGCACGAGAATCAATTTATAACTTAAACCGAATCTCCGGTTGCAAGCAGTTGTTGAAATCATTACCAGCCAGACTGCTCGGGCTCTAGATTTATTGGCTGACCAAATAACCCAAATGAGAACTGCAATCTATCAACATCGAGTGGTCTTGGACTACCTCCTAGCGGAGGAGGGAGGAGTATGTGGGAAATTAAATGACTCCAGTTGCTGCCTGCACATTGATGATAATGGAAAAGTGGTAAAGCAAATCACTCAGGAAATTAGGAAACTGGCACATGTGCCAGTGCAAACGTGGAAGGGGTGGGAATTTGATTTCTTTTCTTGGTTACCCAGGGGCCCCTGGCTCAAGCGCATGTTGTTTATGGGCCTCTGTGTAGTGGCTGGCCTTGTTTGTATCCCCTGCTTTATTCCTTGCCTCCATAAGCTTATCACTCGTGTGGTAAAAAGTATGCAGGTAATGGCTATTACTGAGGATTCAAAGCCTCATCAGATCATGCGGCTTCAGCTTGTCCCCCGAGATAACACCCCTCACGTAGACCAAGTCAGCCTTATGGTATCTAGGGTTTGCCAAAAAGAAACTTTGTAAAAGGAAAAGGGGGGAATTGAAGGAAATTCTGCTCTTGAATACCTGTTTTTGTCAAACCACAAACAATACCCCCCCTTCTCAGTCTAAGCAACTTGTTAAGTCAGTCTGTCAGTTAAACCACAAGTTTCCGTAAACAAACTAGGTATAAAAGACCCCACAGGAGGAGTACGCAGGCTTAATAAGCTTATGAATATTTACTTGCACACCCAGGGGAGGCATAATTATTGCTTTGTGCAACATGCGATGTATGTAACAGGGGGGGGCACATGTTAAGAAGAACATGAAGTAGGCGAAACGAAAAGTCTGTACCTCCTGACTACCCTAGCCAATGGGGAAAGGGAGAGGGAACCCTGCGGCTGGTATTAGGGAATAAAAGAGCTGCTAGGCTAAACACTGGCTGAGTTCACTGAGTGGCTCCCCCACTCTGTGTGCTCCCTTTATTCGAATAAAGTTGCTTATAAACAGGCCTCCTCTGCCTCTGTGGATTTTATCACCTCAAGGAACCTCAGGTCCCATTCGCTACAAAGGTAATACTGGGGACAAAAACATCTAGAAGAGCTATGCACAAGTACTGTAAACTGCCTTTGATTTTCTTTTCTCCTTCACCCCCCACCCTTCCGGATCATGTTGGTAAAATTATTCCTTTCAGTCTCCAGAAACTAAAAACAGAACCACAAACTCAGGCCTCCTTGCACCCATCCATCTCTGGGCCTTACTTATATCCCATCTTTTTAAAATTTACATAGATTACATTACAATAGATTGACTCCAACCTGGGCAACAGATAAACAGTTTACTGCAACAGAAATTATAGATCATGGTTGCCCCTTGCAATACATGCACACTTGCACACATAGTAGACTCTTCATTGTTTCATTTCTGTTTTCAAAGAGTCTTTATATTAAGCCGTCTCTCACCCATATGAACAAAATGCTTTCTACCCGTTAAAAGGTGATAATCATGACACAGTCACAGGCAATTTAAAAAAAAAAAAGGGGGCTGATCTTTAAAATCTCAGACATAAAGGAACTTGTGCAATTGGGTTAATATTTACTGTGTCTATGTAGACAACCTTAGCATTTGTACACACAAATAAATGTCTAATTCACCCCTTGTACATATGAATACCAAAATTAATATGAGGCCTGATATGACAATTTAGGCAGTCTATCTGTACAACTTATGAATTTTGCTTCATGTTATGGAGCTGATAATATGAAAAATTGGTATTGAAATCTCTGTAGATTTTTATATCCACCTTTGCTGAAAGTCCTTTAAAATTTATCCCTCCCAGATCAGGGAGCATACTAAGGACAGTGCTTACATATCTCTTACTTGTTGAGAACAAAAAAGCATAACTGCCTCCTACAAGAATCTAGTTCCCTCTAACTTCTCTCAAAAGGAAGCTGGATGTTGGAAAATGGAAAAATTTCCCAAAAAGAACAAAGCCAAAGTGATGAGTCTTTAGAAACCACAGAGAAGTAGAAGACATACAATCACATACAAAGTTTTATGTAGAAAAGAGGAAGAGGAAAAACCAGCCAAAGTTACACCAGAAGGATTCTGGATGCCCCAGACAACTTTGACCCTAGCCCAAAGAATTCTCTAAAGCAGGCGTGGCCAAACTGCAGCTCGCGAGCCCCATGCAGCTCTTCAAAGAAAAAATGTGGCTCCCAGGCAGGGAGCTGCTTCAGGCTGGGGGAGTTAAAATCTCCAGCCTGTCAGGCAGCTCCGCAGCCGGCAGCTCAGAGGAGGGTGGGGAGGAGAAGCAGAGCCCGCAGGGGAGAGCTCAGAGGAGGGAGCAGACAGCTCAGAGAAGCAGTGGCGGGGAGCAGCAGCTGGCAGTTCAGGGAAGCAATGGGTGCCGGGGGGGGGGTCTCAGAAGAGAAAGTCACTTCAGGCAATGGAGGCGGTGAGGGGATCAGGGAGGAGACAAGCTGTAAAGGACTTAAAGACTAAAATTATTATTTTCTGTTTCATGGATTTCAGTGTGGATTTTATTTTGCATTACTTTATTTTTGTGTACTTTGTATGTTTTTTATTTTCTTTTGGTCTGGTTGTTTTGGGTGGATTTGTTTACTTGTTTGTTTTGTATTTACCTTATACCACATGCCATGGCAGCCTCAGTCCTGTCCACAGCACTTTACATATTTAGTGGCACCTCGTGCACTCCCTTTACAAGTATGGTAGTCAGGAAAACAGGTTAAAAAGTCTTCCATTGTAGCAGAGGGAGAAGGAAAAAGCCAATGAAGAATCCTATTCCTTCTTGCCAACTCTACAGAAAGCTGTAGATCGAGCTCTGGACAGTTAACCAAGTTTTGTGGAACTTTTAAAGACTAACCCATTGATTTATCACATTTCTCTCATGAAAGCTCATGCGATAAATCAATGGGTTAGTCTTTAAAAGTCCCACAGGACTCCTTGTTTGTTTTGCTGAACTAGACTAACATGGCTACCTCTTTGAAGCTCTGGACAGTTGAGGCTTTTCAGAGACCCTGAAGAACTGGAACTAGGGATGAGCTGTTTTCCACAGCATCCTTCCCGTTCAGAATCCTATCCCACAAAACCAAGCCTGTTTTGAAAGACAAGTGTTGGGCCATGTACAGAGTAGGAAAGTGTTTCCCAGGACAGTTGAGTTATCATGGGAGACAGAAGCAATTTTCCTTCTAAGGTGACAAAACATACAGAGAAATGTCTGTACTGGGGTTTTAAAAGATCTGTCTTCTCTTCATAAAAGCAAGTAAAGAGTAATGCAAAGTGCACTTTCTCAGTTGTCTGTGCATGTAAATACACTACACCTACCATTCACCGAGTGGGGAGAGAAACTATGACGCAGAACATCCACATGGCTGCAGTTCTGGGAGAGGGTATGGTTAAGCTGTTGTGGAGCTGTTGCAAAGAGTCTGAGGGCTCAGCATTCATTGCATTCAGTGGGCATGGACTGCATGCTCCCAGCTCTCTGGAGAGGATGCTAGACAAAGAATACAGCTAGGGACTTCAAGACACGGGCAGTGTCTAACATTCAGGATCCAGAGGCTTGAAATACCCAGGGATTCAGTGGCTGGAATCATCCTACCTATCTGCTGAGTGGCCAAGACAACATCTTGGTTATCTGATTTTTGAAAATCAGGCCTTAAAATCCTGCAGCTCTATGTTGATAAACACCACAGCTTAAAACCCAGGAGCAACTGCAGAGTGTTTTGGAAATCAATCAGCAAATCTCAGCATTTTCAGGGAAAGATGACACTACTGAGACATCTTCATGTCAAAGAAAAAAAAACCATCAAATGTTAATCTTGCTAATCTTTCACAGTATGGATGAGCAAAAAGGGAAAACTGATTTTATCAGTGCTCAACTTGATAATTGTAACAAACCAACCAACCAACCAAAGTGGCCTCATTTCAACAACAAAATTGCTGACTTCCTGGAGTACAAACATTTAGAGCTATCACAAACGGATACATCACCTGATAAATTGAAAAACTAGCTGAAAACTAAGAAAGGGAGAAAAAAAGAACCTTGCCTTCTTAGTAATACAAGGAAATACCCTTAGTAAATTGTCTTCTACCCTTAGGTAATTTAATTAAGACCACAATCTGCAGAACAAAAGAAATGAATAGGTGACTAGAATTTTTCCTCTTGCAAAGGAAAAGTAAGAATGATGGAAACATGAATTAACCAAAAATAGTTCCCTTTAAACATATTTAGGCTATGAAAGGGGATTTTTCAAACTAATGAATGGACCAATCAACCGTATTATTTTGGTATACTAGCTGCTAGGAAACATTACTCTGCTGGAGCACGGTACTTCACAATTCTTCCACTCTGTGTCTTATTGCAAAGTTTCAGATTGCAATAGGAGGTGACCATTACCCACTCCCTTTTCCTTCATTCCCCCATTATCAACTGAGCTACTTCTGTCCACTTGCCCAATGCAGGGTTGAGTATTACAAAACAACCTTATGTTCAACTTCTTTATGACTCTATCCCCAGGGATTAAAGTATAATTTGGCGGGCCCTTGAAGGCACGGGTGGAATACCCATCCCCAGAACCCACCCCCTACCCCAATACACACCCCCAGATACACACACACACACACACACACACACACACCAGCAGCCCCCCAAAAGCCCTTACCTGGGCTGCTTGTAGGTTGGCTGAAGGGCCGGAAACTGTTTCCAGCCACAAGCCGCTCCACCCTGCAGAAGGAGATTCACAAACTACCCCCATGTGGCAGCTCTCTGCTGACTGGGTTAAGGTGGAGCAGGGCTTCAGGTACGTGGCATTCCAGCTGCTTGTGCTATTTTTAGCCGGGCCCTGGAACACAGCATTCCTGTGCCTTCCTCTACTTTTAGGGGGCCTGGAATGCTGTCAGCCTAAAAATAGGGGGCCCCAGAACTGCATTCCAGTGCGCCCTCCCTTACTTTAACCCCTGTCCACCTCCATCCCCTATTTAATCTCTTCCCCCTTGGCATTCCTTTAGTAAACTTCCCCAGGCCCCAAGACACCCAAAACATGATGGGAGACTGGGCTGTGCCCCTGCTTTCTAGGGCTGCTGTCTATGAAGTGATGGCAAGCACATATTTCTTTCCTTTCCATTTGGATGTGTTTGTCAAAGGAGCCAGAGTCTGCTGCAGTGCCTTTTTCCAGCTAGACTACTCGCTCACGCACTGATAGCTCAACTCTGGATGGGACAGCTGTAGCCAAGATGCCAAACGGCTCACCAGCAGGTTCCCTCAGCTCCTTCACGCTGAGACCTAGATTCACTGCCACACACTTGAGCAGATCCTGGTGGGCCCGAAAGTCATGAAGAGGGGCCATTAGAGGGTCCAAACAGCCCCATATCAGGTTAGGAAAAGGAGGAATCTGGCAACTGGAAATCCGTGGCTGGGAAAGTTTCTTCTGGTTTCTCAGTGGATGCCCTCCTTCACGGTCAGACCCGTGTCCAGAGCTAGAGATCACGGCACTGAGACCCCCGTGAATGAGCGTGCTTGCAGAGCCACAGCCTGCAGGAACCCCCACAGGTTCCGGAACTTCCACAGTTCCAGCCACCGATTTTGAGGTCAAGCCTCACTGCTAGCATCAGTAACTGGGTCTGAGAGTCTGCTGACACCAACTGCCCCTCTGTGCTGTGTCATGTGCGCTGGTCTCAGAAACAATTCCAGGAGTCCAGGTGCCTGTTTCCTGCGGCTGACTTTTGTCCCTTGTTTTCCTAGAAGAACTTGATAAGTGGAGCCAGAGTTCTGTAGACCTGCAACAGGAGCCTTCAGAATGGTGTCGGGGCTCCAGGGATCGGTGGTGTTCTGGAGACTTGTAGATCTTGCACTTTTCCCACATGTAAGTTTCTCTAAGCACTTCACAGAACTCTGGTGTGGCTCACTCAATAGCACAGGCTTCTTGCATGAAACAGAGTAAAAAAACTTGGAGACTAGGGCATGCCCCATCTCTCAGTCACATTAGTCTCTCTCTAAATCCAACACTTATACTAATAAGAAGAAAACCACTAGGTGTGAAAAATCTTACAGCAGCAAGAGTGTGTTGCAGCACCTTCAAAGGCAGTGAGAATGCACCTGTATATAGGTTCTTTCACATGCCACTGCAGAGAGTACTCAGTCCTATGGGCACAACTAGGGGAATAATTTCTGGCACCGGTGCACATACACCTAAATGGGAATGAACATCAGCAAGCACTCAAAAGGGGAAAATCCTCCTGTTGAAAGTTTAGACTAAATAGATATTTCCCATGAAAAATGTTAAGTTTTACACTACAGCATTTTTAAGCAAAAAATGTTTCACTGAAAAATTCTCAACCAGCTCTAGTGATTTGTTCTTTACTTCTATGGCAGTTCAGAGCTAAATAAAACTATTTTGTAAATCCTTTAGGAAAAATTATATTAATCTTAAGTTAATAAAGTCATTTACTTTGCGTAACATAGTAAAACTCACAAGGTATCTCAAAGGAAAAAAAAATCTTATTGGACTAATAATCTTCATCAATCCTTTTAATGTGTAAGCATGTCTCTAGCTATATATGATACATAAACTTACATAAACATCCTCCAAATTACTTTGCACAGTGTAACCAACCTGCAGCGAAGCAGCTATATTACTCATATTCTTTAATTTCTCTCAAAATGTATCTCCTTCACACAGAGAAAACTTAAAAATTTTGTATGGATTTGAAGGTTTATGGTGATTTTAGCAGTATTCCCCATTATGAAGCACACAGGGCAAGCAAGGATCTACAACCCAGGCCCAATTGTACAAGAAGATCTCTCACACTCTCATGCCTTGGGAGGCAGACCTATCCTCACTTAAAGACAGCCCCCGACCTTAAACATATACTCACCAACAACTACAGACCTAACAACAGAAACATTACTGCAGGCTCATATCCCACACAGCCAAATTTGCCCTCATATCTGCACAAAAGACACCATCATAGGACCTAATCAATCCAGCTACTCCATCAATGACTCATTCACCTGCTCATCCACTAATGTGATTTATGCCATCATGTGCCAGAAATGCCTCTCTGCCTTATATATTAGAGAAGCAGGACAGTCTCTGCTCAATACAACAAATGGACACAAATCTGACATAAAAAATAATGACTCCCACAACTTCAAACATTCAAAAACCAATAGGGGAACACTTCAATCTTTCTGATCACTCCATTACTATCCGTTAATCACCATACTCAGGCAATGAATAACAAATAACTTTAAAGAGAAACTGCAGAATTGGAATTTGTATGCAGATTTGACACCATGAACTCAGGGATGAAGAGAGACTATAGATTCTTTTCCCATTACAACAGGTAATTTTACTTTCCTCCACCCCCCCAACCTCTTCTCCCTCCACTAATTGCTGTATTCCAGTGTTTGAATCCAGTCAATGGCTTTGATTTGCTGTAACAGTCTGACCTGTTCCTATGACTTACACTTCCTGAATTTATTTTCTTCCCATTCTGTAAATTCCCCATCCTTAAAACATCTGATGAAGGATCTTCTCCCATGAGATCTCATGTGATAAATAAATTTGTTAGTCATTAAAAGTGCCACAGGACTCCTTGTTTGTTTTGCTCCACTAAACTAACACGACTACCCTTTTGGAACTTAAATAAAAGGTGCTTTGCCTTTATCTTTTTGTTGTGCTTCTACCCTCTATGAATCTCAGTGTTTTTCTAGCCCCTTAACGCTAGGCTAGGGACTCTAGTGCTTTTCTCCAGTTTCAGTGACTAGACTAAGACAGTCATGGCGTAAGGAGGACACCGAATGAATTGGAAGTAGACCAAGAGAAAGATTTTTCTCTCATGCTTGGAGGCAGAGAATAGATCACAAAGACAGACAATGAGTTACAAGAGAGAGATAAATACAAGAAATTGTGGTCTACCTATGGCTTCTGAGATATACAGTATAGAGAGATACATAGAAATATGTAAATCACATGACAGCTGGGCCTAATTATCTCAGGAGTCATGGTTTCCCTTAGTTTCAGGATTATTTTATTAAAAGACACATATGGACATTTGTGATTTGCAGATGCTAGTGACTGTGTGTGTGGACACAATGGTAAAACAATGAACCAACTACCTACACTGAAAGCCTTTGTTACTGCAAAGTTAAACCCTTAAATGTGTTAGAAGCTAAAGGACAGCACAGTGTCACTGACACTGCAGCAGCTAGATCAAAATACAAAAATGGTGAATGATTTTTGATGGATTCTCTTCTGACCATTCTCCTCTCAGCTGAGCCATCCTATGGCACCAGCTAAAAACAGTCTGAGAAACATCTCAGCCACTAATATAATGATGGATTGTCATTTTACAGTGCTTAACAGTATAATCAAAATAGTATTCTGAAAATGAAGTGAATTGCCATCACAAAGCAGGATACTTGATTATGCCAAGTAGAGGCTCATAACATCAACCATTCCTATTTTTGTAGTGCTAAGAGTTCTTTCTTCTCATATAAAACAACTTTAACATACAGGATTAGAAGTTTATAATGGAAAATAACCTGGGGAATGGCAACAGTTATCAGCAGGAGTAAGATCATTTATCTTAAAATAAAGAAGTAGTTTTCAATACTAATTGATTGTTTTAAATCAGGATTGGTTACTAGTTAAAACATACAAACAGCTTCTTAAAAATGACTTTGCCCCTACACCCAATTAAATATTTTATTGTAAACCTGTAGCAATGAACTTCTTCCACATCAATCAAAAACAAAGTACTTATCCTGGCTAATCTCTAAACAAATATTTGTATATTCATCATACTAACAAATTTCACTGCTTAAAATTGACTTCAAGATTATAATTACAAATACTTGAAGTAGGCTTGACTTCTGCTGCAATGAAATATCCTTTTTGAGTGCTTTACTTAAATGGAGGATAAACATGTAAACCTATATGGAATGATGTACAAGATAAACTGAAGGAATGTACAAGTTCTAGTCAAACCATACCTCTTTCCACTGGTACCCAAAACCCAAATTTGACTAAGTAAAATAAGTGGTTATTCTTGAAGTGCAAAAACGTTAAATTCCAATTAATATGGTTTAGATATGTCACGTCATCAGTTTGTACAGACAGGACCAAAGTCAGATGTTATATAAATGGCCACAAATACATTTAAGCTGATGAAGCTGCACCAGGACTGAACTTGTCTCATTAACATGCTCACTTAAATCCTTTTCTCTAGGCACACAATGATATTGTCACCGTTAACACTATTTTCCCATCAGAAGTATCAGTACATTCTGTCTACTAGATTATATTTGTCCTAATGCCTGGGGACTCCTCAAAGAAGTCTAATAGACTGGTGAGGCATGACTTCCCTTTATAAAAGCCCTCTTCCTCAAAATGTCATGTTCATCTATGTAATATATAATAGAAATATTAGACACAGTTTCAACCAATTTGCCTACTACTCAGGTTAGGTTTACCAGCCTGCAATTGCCTGCCAGGATCAGCTTTGGAGCCTTAAAAAATAAAAAATAAAAAAATAAAAAAGAAAAGGCATTACATTTGCTAACTCGGTATCTCTGCTAGAGGATAAGTGATAGGTTATTTACCAGTTAGTAGTACTTCAATTTCATATTTTATTACCTTTAGAACTCTTTGATAAATAGCATCTGATCATGATGACTTATTCTATTTACCAATTTGTTCCAAAACCTCCTTTACTAAAACCTCAATCTGGAACAATTCCTCAGATTTGTCTGTTCAATAGAGGCTTAGGTGTGGGAATTAACCTCACATGCTTTGCAGTGAAGATCAATGGAAAGAATTCATTTAGCCTTTCTGCAGTACACTTGTCTTTCTCGAGTACTCTTTTTGCAACTTATTCCTCCAGTGATCTCACTTAGTGTTTGGCAAACTTCCTCATTTTTTGTGCAGTTCCTCTTTTTGAAGTTAAATGCTATGCTGGTCAACTGCTATTATCTCTTGGTTCAGCTTCTGTGTACTCCTTAGGACAAAATTAGGAACTGGTCCCCCCCACAGGGGTTCCAGGATTAGATAGTCCAAGAAGCAGTCATTAATGGTGTCTAAATTCCTTTCTGAGATGTAGTCAGTCAATATGGGGATAGCTGAAACCCCCCTTAACACTTGGTTTTCTGTTTTCATAGTCTCTTAAATCTCCTGAGCATTTCACAATCGCCAGTCTGGTCAGATCAGTAATATGTTCCTACTTATATACTCCCTATTATTCAACCACTGAACTTCTTCCCATAGAGATTCTATGGCATAGGTAAAATCTTAAATGAATCAAACTGTATTTGATTCTTCACTTTTTTTCCCCATGCTGACTGAATTCTAGTCACATTTGCTACAAGTGGAGTTATCAGATCTCAAAGTAGCAAGGGAGCAAACAGAAAAGGCTGCTGCAATTTCTCAGATCACAGTACCCCAGTCGGACAATACAAACAGCTTCTGCTCTATTCCAGTAGGCACACTTCTCAGGCTCCTGGAAATTTTTCACTATGCTCTCAATGGATAAGTACAAAGAGCATGTTACATATATATACTCACAAAGAGAAAGAGCACAGTTAAAGAATGTCAGTAGTTGAACTGAACTGAAAATGAGAACTATGCAGGCAGCAGGAAAGACTATAGCCTTGGTAAATGCTGTTCTTGAGAGCAGAAAATTGCTATTTGAGTCCTCAGCTTTTTTTACTACTTGCCCTTAGCATATGAAATGTTGCCTTTAAATGAGTGATGTGTTTATTGGTTTCTTTGTTTTGCTGTTCTCCCCTCCCCCCCCCTTTTTTTTTTAAAGATCACAGTGAAAAAGAAGCTAAACATCTTCCTGATGAAACCTGATTTGATGTCTTGTAAAGTGTTTGCCTTAGAATACTTTTCCTGTAGTCTTTCCACTTACAAATGACAACTAACTCAAACCACTGCTGTAACCCATACAGTAGCCTCACTAAGTATATCATAGCTCAGATGTCTGTAGACAAATATGATACTGGAAGATTTCATTTTGCTTCTTTCTGCATTAAAAAGTGGGAGAGGGGAATGAAGAAAAACTACAACAGGTGTTAGAACCACATCTCTTTGCAGGATGAGGCCAAGGTCCACTCTCTATTGTCATTATTGTTATCCTTCAAGCAAATGTTATGTCAGATCTCATACTTGAAAAATACATCCCAGAATTAAATAACCACGGGTCAGCAGAACGGAAACGGATGTATGAGGACAATTTTAATTCACAAATCCTTAAGCTAAACTATAACTTTCATCCAAATGAGGAGACACTTCATTTAGTTAGAATTATATGAGAACAGGGCACCGATGATGTGTGTTAAAGAGTAGAGATTAATTTAAAAAATCCTTTTCTCCAAAAAAACAGCTGGAAGGGACTGTTAGACAGTCCTCTTTTTTAATACAAGTTCCTGCCAAATACCTACCCAGCTCCTCCTTCACACAGCTGGTGGTTGGCAAAACACAGACATACATACAAGACCAATAAATATTTTCTCCCATTTGTCCACCAATGCATTTTGAAACTATGGAAGCTAAACCACTTTAAATTATCAAAACTTATTTCCAGCATATGTGATGCAGCCAATCATAGTCCTGAAGCTAATCCAAGCACCAGAGCCTCTTAGGTATGTACTATAGTTGTGGACTGACACTTGCACCATTTCCTCCTCCTTAACAACCTTTTTCAGGCACTTTTACTAAAGTTTTCTTTTCCTTGTTTTGATTTGATTGAGATTGAGAGAGAGAGAGAGAGAGAGAATGATCAAAATCATACACAATATATATGATTTTGTGATCTTTGTGTATGTGTATGTATATTACACACACACAGACTGATAGATAGCAATTGATAGAGAGATTTTTTTTTTCTCCTTGGCTTGATTTTGGGATTTTTATACATCTCTCCCGCCCCCCCCCACCCAAAAATGAAACCAAGGGAAAGCAAATTTAGTAAAAGTATAAGAACACTGATTTGCAGTTATTAGATGGCTCATTCGTAATATTAATTGAGCCTACGACGGTTGCTGTTGATATTAGTTTATGGACAGCCATCCCATAGACAAGATATCCTGCAAATATACTGAAGCGTATATTTGAAAGACAAAGTAAAGTTTGCAGAAGGCAAATTTCGTTACTCATGGTTTCAGCTGAAGAAGGAGCTACAGCATCATCTCCACAAATGGCAATTTGGCCATCCCCAAATGTACTCTTATAGTACATTTGAAACTTATTAACTTAGAGAATAGTACTTTTAGCTTCAGAATGCTGACAGTAAATTCTGCATTAATTCCTTCGCTGCTGTATGCCAAGTCTGCATGGCCAGTCACGTCTTTTAAATTAAGGTATAGACATACATGAAACTGAAAGGCCTCATCCTCAGGTGATGTAAAGAGGTATAGCTTGATTACATTCAGTGCAGCTGGCTGGTCTGTACCAACTAAGATACTGATCCATTGTCTTTAAACAGAGACAACAATAGCCCCAGCTCTGTCTGTACTTTCTTTATGACTTGTCTCTCCTGCATTCAGTGCATATTCACTGCTTCAAATTGTCAGAGGGAGCTATTTTACAATGTGATCTAACCTTACTGATCTTCACGCTTCTGTTCAGTAATTGTACCAGCAACTTGCTGGCAGGCATCTGACCCAATACTGACAGCTTTCCAGTGTCAGCTGACCAACAAAAACTAATGAAGCTCAAAGTGAAGAAGACTGAAGGAGAAGCCTGATCTTGGCACGAAATGCCTATCCTCACTCAATTGTATGAAATTATGCTATGTATGAATGTATTCTTATAAGATGACAGTTTCAGGGACTGAATTGACTATTATCTAGCAATCTTTACTTGGGAATCAGCAGTTTTAATTTTTGGTTCACTACACAGCCACAATGGTATCTTAGACTATAATGTGTCATTCTGGCTATATAACTTAACAGACACATTAATTTAGAAGTATTCTGCAAAGTGCCTTAAAGACTATCAGATAAGTACTGCTTTCTGTTACACCTGTGCAACCCACATTGGGCTTCGATGAGGACAGAGTTCAGCCCAGTACTGAAGGATTACTTACAGCACAACAGAATATAACCTTCCCTACAGTGTAATGAAATAGGTATTTATATACATCAGTAACACTGTAAAGTTAAATATTCCAAACACCCTTAATTTATTAAATTGGAGTTGGCCAAGGCACAGCAATGATCTTTTAAAAAAATGATCTAGGATCTTGAAATACAAATCAACAGGGTCTTAATTTTCTGACTTCTCCCGAGCCCCCAAGCTGTTAGTATGTTGTTAGGGTGTCAGTTGAGAAAGCGGATACAGTAATGGTTGCAATGCCATTTCCTGATGCAAACCTTCCCAACAACCAGCCTTCCATTCCACCACTGACTAAGTCAGTTCTGACTCCAATTAACATCTAGGATCTGAAAGGGTCACTATAAGTGCTATAGTTTCCAAGGGACAGGAGACTGGATACTATATTGCCATGGCAACCACTTCCAGGATGAAACTTCAACGGTACCTAAAGCACATTAGAGGAGGGCACAGAGAACATATCCTGAGGCGCTTAGAAGCTGGCTTCGGAACATAAGTAAAGGAGAATATATTTAAAATGCAAAAGTCATCCAGCCAGCCACCCACAAACCACATCACATAAAACCTGTCCAAGGAAGATACCAATTTAATAGAGTTTAGCCCTCCACAAGCATTTTTCAATGGCTTTAATACAACAACTAATTATGAATCTTTGAAAAAGAATGGGATAAAGACTGTTGTAGCTGGAACAGGAGTATGATACGCATGTTAATACTTCAGAGGACTCAGGAATATCTTCACAAACATGGTTGGTACCATTAGATTTAGCACAATGGATGAGACCAATTGCAACTATAAAGTCCACTGTGTTTCAGTAGCTAGTAATATATGTTTCAGAGGAGAATGAATATCCTCCATAATGCATCTGATCAGTTGTCCAATTAATCCAATTTTTTCCCCGCTCACCCTCTAGATCAGCCATGGCCAAACTGCAGCTCGGGAGGCACATGCAGCTCTTGAATGAAAAAGTGAGGTTCACAGAAGAATTGGCTTATACATGGGTCAGAAGGAAGAAAGCAGCCCCAGCCCAGGAGTTTAAAATCTTTAAAAATGCCCCATTCTGCAAGAACTGTACCTTCTGAGGTCTTCATGTGCATCCCAACATTCAGTATATTCCAATTAATCCATCTAGCAGCCACAAAAGTTTGGATCAGAGAGAGATAAAAGTCTCAAGTGTCCAAACAAAAAAGTGCTTTTAGCCATTGATGCCAAATGAGTTTTCAAGCATGCATGATGTAACAAAACTTTCAAAAACAGCAAACTTGTTGGATGCAGAGTGGACAAACCTCCTGAATAATAAATGTCAAAATCACTAACAACACATTCTTGGTCTGGCTGCCTATCTACCAGTATCATCATCGTCTTATCCAATTAAGATCCAGGAAGAGTGCTTTCATGCATATCTGAGTCATACACTTAGAAAGCTAAGAATTAGACCATCTGGACCTAATGAAAGCAAACTCTCCGAAGTCACCACTGTCCATATTAGTTTTATTTCCTCAAATGGTAATATTACTTTATATAGGAAGGGTATCCAAATGGAACTTTGTAGTACCTCATACTACAGATCCCTCAGAACAGAAGAACAGCTGCTGTATCAAACCATCTGGGACCACTCAAAACAAGAAAGAATAGACTCACACCAGCAGACTATAATCTGCCTCACTGTGTCCAAAAAGCATCCTGGCCAATCTTACAGAATCAGCATAGGAAATCTGATCTTTGCTCTTTACTAGGAGAAGACAGGCAGTCTGTCCTTGCCAAATTCCAGTTAAAAACCCAACTGAAAAGCATGCAGGATGTGAGGATTCCAGTCTATTCCATATCTGAATTGATATATTGCTTCTCCGTAATCTCCACAAATGCAAAAAGATTAGAAATAGGGCAATAATTAGCAAGTTTGCCAGCACCAGGAAATATTCTCTTGAGCAGGGGTTTTAAGACAGATAATGACAGCAAAGTTTCCATCTTCGAAGCATCTGAGGAAGTGGGATCTTCTCCCACGAAAGCTCACGCAAAAAATAAATCTGTTAGTCTTAAAGTGCCACACAACTCCTTGTTGTTTTTTTACTGGACTAGACTAACACGGCTATCCTTTTGAAATTAGCAAAGTTTCCCACAGCAGCTGTGGCAACCTTAACCAACAATGAAACCAATGCCTCCTTCACTCGATTATACTTGTCATGTGGAGCAAAGATGCCACTCAGATGTCACAAGGAAGTTTCCCCTAGCACCTTCAATGATTTACAAAATAAAACTGGCTAAACTCAGCCAAAGAAGGCTCTATTTTCATCTCTCAAGCGATATAACTACACTTATGAAAGTAGTTGATTCACCAGGGTGACATGTCCACAACTTCTAACAGTTCCCTTGGGTTAAAAAAAATAAATAAAATAAAATAAAAATGCAATCTCTTTCATATACAGATCTCAAAGCACTTCACAGAGTGTACCACTAGCTGCATTGTTTTATTTCAAGAAGAAACTAAGACAAAGACCAAAGTCAGCAACATCAGACAGCAAACCAACAGGGAATAGAACCCATGTCTCCTACCTCTCAATGCTACAAGCCTTCTCCACTGAATCCTGCCACATATTGCTTGGAATTGGCAAGGTCCTGATTTTTTCTATTTTATTTGTAAGAGTCACATTATTAATAATGTATCTACCACCTTTTATTCTGCTCATCAACATGTGCAAAGTAAATTTATTGGAAGGAGAGACCACAGTGGGGTAAAACAAAGGGGAAGACAAACTTTTCATAAAATTTTATGATCACAATTTGTCACACTTTTACTTGGAGCAAAAAGTTCTTGTGGTTTTAATGCTGCTTTTGAATATCTTTTTAAAGAATAGTCTGTCAGAAAATATTATTTCCGCTCTGTTCCCTAAGCCAAACAATAGTAAACCATACATACTGTATGCAAAAATAAATGGAATTATTCCTTATCTAACAACAATTAACTGTCCTTTGTGATTACAAACTCATATCACCAATTTGTCAAATACAGTTATTACTATCCTCAGCCTACCTGCTATTTTTTTAAACTGCTTTAAATACCAGTGATTAAATTAAAGAACTGGCTTACTAAATGAAGGGATAATAAAATGCTAGACAGTATATTCTACTGATTGCTTTCAATTAGTTTAATCAAATGTGAAATACTTTGTTTAAAACCTCTGAAATTAGCAATGTGGTTCTGAGGGGAAAAAAAGCATTCGTTTTATGCCCTTGGAATGGTGTTCTATGCACTTAAAAAAAACAGGAAAAACAAAACCTCTGATTGTAATTAGATAATAGACAATCTTCTGACTCTGTCAATGGGTCACTTAAAAAAATAATGCATGGTAAGTTTGATCGCCTAATAACAACAGTATGAGCCTATCATTCAGCATCAAAGGATTTTTCCCCCTTCAAATTTCTCTTTCTAGTATTACTGGAAAGCTTGTCTTCTAGTACAAATGAAGTTCCCTTTAATCTCCTCCTTGAGCTGCTGGATAGATGCACCCTCTTAAAAAATTCAGGATATCAGTGTAATTGTAAATTGATCTGTCTCTGTGGCAGAAGGCCAGGGGCACTCTTCATCCAGGAAAAAGACCCAGTCTCATCAAATTTGTTTTTCAGTCAAATGATTAATATTTGTTTTCTCTAGTCACTGTATTTTCCTGTTAATGAGAAAGGATTTCTGAAAGAATCATGGTCTTTTATGGGAGGTTTGTTCTTGGCACCATACAGAAAAGACCCATCTCCTGATCACTTCAAGACAAATATTTTAAGTTTTATGTTTACTAAAATAGGAAGTAGGTTACGTTTAAGTGCTAAATTATCCTGATCACTAACTTTTCATTGTTAGAGTTGCAGATTCATGAAGTGCATTAAACAAAAAAAAAATATTTTAGTAAAAAGTTGATTGTGAACATAGTTATGACTACGCAATCTTTAAAACAGACACGTAACTCATTAGTGCCAGAATAGAGGAAATAATCTGTCTGGTGTGAATGTGAATCCACATAGCCTATTTGCCTTTGGCTCTTTGGTTATGAGATCTGGCATCACTTGGATTATTTCACCTAATCCATCATTAGCTTTCATGTGTCCTATATAAACCTAAATGTAACAAACCCAACTCCTCATCAATTACCACATTGAATACATTACATCTCAGTATAAACCATACATGAATATACATGCTGAGCTACATCTTTTTCTGTGCAACATCAATATTTGTAGAGTTCTGTTAATAATAATTCTGCTGAATCTTCCTCTAACAATTTTTATTTTCCATTATGAAAGTGCAATTTTGTACTGATCTACCTGATTGATATACAATACAAAGCTATTTAAGAAATCTACCAGAGCAAATCTACTTTTTCATTGTCACATTCCCTTTAACAGAACCCTGCAAGACAATCTAATTGGATTCCCCAGAATCTGTCCAAAGATATATTGTCAAATTGATTATTTTACTGTAAGAAAATATAGGGACCATCAACAAAATAGCAACATTCATAACTGGCAATAAATGTGATAAAAATATATAGACATGACATGCTTCCTTACTTACCAGTCTTCCACAAATAAACAGATGAAGTTTCAAATTCACTTTGTGCCTCAGCTTCCCAGATTCCAAACAGAAGAACCACAAGAACTCCAGTACACCAGATTGAAAGAGCAGAAGCCCCTGGACCACGGAATAAAATTGTGCCTCCCTCTCTTGCCCCCATTCCTTCAGCAGGCTGCTCCAGTATCAAAATCTGCAGCACAAAGGGTAACCCTTGTTTGAGTAATTTTCTCCCCTTCAGAAATTCTTCACAGAGAGAGTAGAATGGAAACCTCTTCCCAGCTATTATGCATGTCAGCTGAAAAGGAAAAACTGTTTAACATCAGGGAACAATAGAGACCTCGGATGCTGCCGCTGCTAGAGCTGCAGCTACTAGGGTGGTTGTTGCTCCACTCTCTTCCATTCAGTGGTTAGTAGCAGTTTTCCATCAGCTGAGAGAGACAGCTGTCCACAGGGGGCTCCAGCTGACTGAGCAGGTTATCTTGGTCTGGGAGGCAGCAGCAGTCATTTACACCAGCTGGAGAGAGTGAGAGAGAGATGAAGTGAAACACAAACAACCCAGTGCCACAAAAGCAACTGAAAAATGCTGCCTTCTGCACACCTCTATCTAGAATATCACAAGGACATATACTAATAAAAAAATCATTATCAGGCATGCTCGACAAACACAAGTAACAGATCTTTAAAAAAATCAATGATTTTCTAAGGTTTAAAAAAGAAAGCCAGAATAGATTTGTATTTAACAGCATTCATACAGATGCAGTTTAGAATAAAGAGCTGGTTACCAAAATGCAATATGGCTCAATGTATATGCTGTGTTCATCATTTTGTGAACAATCAAAACATTCATAAGCATGCACTGAACTGAAACGTCACAAAGAGACTTCAGGAAGCAAAGAAACTTTTTACCACACATTATTCAAATGAACCTATTTCAGGCAATTGCAGAAATTAGCCTATTGAAAAAATGTGTGAGGAGTACATCTAGGGGATTAAAACATGTCTATCCCCGAGGCATGTGTATACTGTGTGAAAGAAGAAACCACAACAACTGATAATTAAAAATTATTAGCTGTTTGATAAACTACATATCTGCACATCTAAAACAATTAGCAGTGAAGTTCTTGTAAATCTATCATCTGAAAACACTAAATGGAAAACTTATATTTTAATTAGAGCTGGCCATCTGTTTTTCTTTTTGTTAATATACACATATGGGGAGAGTGGGAGAAACATCTTACACACCAACATGATGTATACTTATATTTATGCATGCACACATACCCCTTTTCTATCTAGTCAGCATGCAGATACATATAGACACTCACAGGTGTACATGCACAAAATGTAAACTAAGTCAAGTACTTTGAAGACCCAATTACCCCTGAGTTTGTAAACATGACATTAAGTTATACTGAAGACTTTTGATCTAAAATTTACAGGCTACACCAGACTGTCAGGGATACAAGAAAGTGTGGAAAGTGACAAAGCTTTTATTTTTTTTTTCAAACAGAATTCATCCCCCAATAAACTGAAACAATAACAAGCCTGTTGGCCTAGTTTTCAGCTACAAACTGAAAGGCAAGAGAGAAATGTTTGCAGAAGAGCTATGGTCATACACAAAAAAGTCCAATAAAAAAGCCTATATGAATGCCTTCTAACACCACAGCAACCAGAGAGTTTTAAATGATGAAGCTACTGCTGTTGAAAGGAAACCTTCAGAAAGCCTCTCTTGGGATGCCTGTCATTTTGCAGACCCTTTCCAGACTCAGCCTTTTCACATGCATTAGATTAAAAGCAGCCTTGATCAAATAATTCCCAAATCCTTGCCTGTTTAAATATTCTGACATAAGAGCAAATTAGCAATGTTGAAGGTTGCAAATTTGTCTTTGTTTACTTTCCATTCTGTTATGCCTGTAAGAGGAATTAAAGGCTCAGGGAGCCCTAGCACTGTGAGGCTGTGATTAAGAGAGATAAGCAAGTGTGGATTATTGTTCCTCAGCTGTTGAAAAACAGGCAACAATCAGAAGATTATAGGTTGATAAAGGATACATAGAAAGCCATGATCCTTATAAATATATAGCATCCTGATGCAGAACTTGCAGCACCAGCTAATGTGTTTTAAACATTTCTCTTACTCAAAGTACTGTGCATTCATTTGCAAACCATAGACCCACTTTACTTGTTTTATGCAGTGTGACAAAATGTAATGTTGCTTTAAACCAGGCAAGTCCTTTGAATTTATGGCTCAGGACTATTTCACAGGGAAATATGATGATTTACATTAAGGGGTAAAAACATACTCATCATAAGAAAATTGATGTGCAACTTATTTAGAAATAAAATAATGAATAGATTATCTGTTTGAGAAAATACCTTTTATAGTCAGCAAGTAACCTATAGCAGTAGCTTATGTTCCATTTTAATTGCACAAGAAGATAAATAGTTTACTAAAATAAAAATAAAAGTAAAAATGTTTGCTAACAACAAAAGCTTGTGCCATGGGAAAAGTCAAGCTTACAGGGCTACAAGACCAAAAGGGGACCCTTTTCAAAGACACTAAATCTAATGGAGCATGGAAGATTTTACCCTGAGTTTATATGAAGCTTGTAAGAATACCACTATAAATATTTTGTACATGACCTTAGGGATACAGAGTAGCCATGCAGTTAGCAAGGGACAAGAGGGTCTGAAATTCTTTCCAACATAAAGAGAGAGAGAGAGAGAGAGAGAGAGAGTATAAACACAACACACAAAGTCAAATTTCCATCTCTAGTATCTAACTACACATTCCCTCATTTACGAACATTTACTACAAAAAGCAGACTATTAATAGCCACTTTAGCCCCAATGCAGCATACTCATTTCATTTTTTTAATACAACTGCAACTTTTCCAAAATTATCAAATAAAATAAAAACATGTAAATAAATATAAATAACCAATCAAAATATACAAAGTATAATAAATATGCAAGATAATTGTATCTTTGGTTTGTTATGTCTAGTTGAGATGGATTAGGAGCTGTTTGGTAATAATTTATGAATACCATATAATGACATGTTTTCGGGATGTATATTGTCTGAATTTACTAGATTAATTTAAGAGGAGGCAACCTGTGGGGGAGGGGGGACACAAACAGGCAGAGAAAGGAGGGCTCCAAATATGTCATCCTCTCAGTAAACACTTTAGAGTCATTAAGAGACAATGCCCAAACTATTAGATTTTAATATTTTTATCTCCTCTCCAGCCAGTTTATAAAACTGGACAGGAAAAGGCCTGTAAGCAGAAAATACAATGGAGGACTTAAAAGAAATAACTTTAGTTGTTTTAGTTGTACTTTTTTTGAGGGAAACCAGAATTAGAAATAGGTATCTGCTGAGGATCCCTGAAGTAAAATGGCATGAATTACTTATTTTTGGGCCACTGGCAATTTCAAAAATTTTGAAACAGAATCACTGAATTTGATATTTGTACTGAAATGATACTCAGCTGAAAAAAAATCACCCATTACTACCATGAATGAGATAAGCCTCTAATCAGGGGACGGCAATCCTTTTGATAAAATAGACATATCTTGTGATAGTTAAAAAAAATATTATGGAGGTACATTATTGCATATGTCAATTTGTAAAGCTATGGTTATCTCCAGACTTCTCTTATAATGCATTGTATTCCCATTATTTTGAGGGAGCTGGGCTGAAGTTTTCCATGTTTAGTGTTCATATGTTTGTGTTATGGATCATTTTTTTCATTTCAGAAAAATATTTAAAATATTTTTGCACAAAGACTCAGAACTATAGTTCATAAGAGCCCTAGAAAAAGAAACTTCATAAGTTTATATCCTACACTGTGTTAAAATCTCTGCATACTTCCCTCGTCTCACTCAAAAATACTCAGTTTCAGATTGTTTTTATAAACAAACACCATCAGATTTCCATTAAGATTTGAGGTCTGCCTCTAACAACCAAAGAGCCAGAATTTCCCTCTGCATGATGCATGTTTATGACACTTCATTTGGAATTGAACCTTTATTCTTACCTATATGTGCAGTGTGGAAGAATCTTCATATTGTAAGAATTGTGACTTTTGGATTGCTGACTTCTATTTATTTCCCACTTGTTACCTGAATTTAACTTTTTTATTTGTAAAACTATACTGGGCATTTAATTTGCCAATCAATTTGAGATAACCAAATGACCAAATCAATGCTATAGGTCAAAAAGAGCATTTTAGAAAATCCATTTTATCAGATTAAGTCTTCATTAAACTCTGAAATGCACATTCTTCTCATATCCTAAAGCACAGGCCCTCCACAGTGCAAAGCTGACCTAAGAAGTATTAAAGTGACAAAAAGTGCTGGCAACCTCTGGCTCGCTGGGGAACCTGCAGCCAATATACATACTAATCAAGGAAGCCTCAATTATAGTTTATCATATCCTTGGGCAGTCTCAGTCGCAGGTGCAATTTGAAGATATCCTCTCTCTGGCAGAAGTCTGAGTTAAGACCACAGTACATGAAGAGCACATTTTGCACTCTTCTTCCCAGAAGAAAGAAATCAACTCTTTAATACTTTATTGTTAACTAATCTAATAAAAAGGATCACTTACATCTTTTTTCCTCTTTGGTATAATATGAATACTACTTTCATATCTTATCATTTATTCACAGATTGGTCAACGATCACTCTCTTGGTCAACAGTCTGAAGATTACAAGAGTCTTGTGGCACCTTGCTGGGATCTCCATCCCATTTAGCAATACGGGAAAGTAAGAGTAGACATGATCCTGAGGTCAAGAACTCATGGTTTAAAACATATGAGGAATAATTTGGCATAGTGTTCCAAAATTAATGTTTAATTGTACTCAGAAAAGACATGGTTATACAAATGAATTCACATAAACATTAGTCTTTCTCAGCCTCCACACTGGGAGAACAACAACAACATTACTGTACTTTGGGGTACTAATTTAGGAGTTCCAGTGAAGAAAAAATGGAGATATAGTCAGAGAGAGATTCATTTGTGCAAGACACAATAACCATTTGGGCAAACTCTATAAACTAGGGGTGGACAAAACTGGGTCACAGCTAGGCACCAGTACTTTTAATTTTGGTCACCAGAGGGTGCTCCTCCATTACATTTCTGCAGTGGAGCTAGGTGACAGGCCAATAAAATTGGCTGTCATGGTGATCAAAAACATACATTTGTCAAGCTGTGCTATAAACTTCCAAGATAAATGATTAATGGGGTATACAAAAAGCAGTAACCTTTTGTTTCATAGAAAGCTATGGTGGTTAAAGTCAAAAACCTTCTATGACAATACATCAGAATTTAACAACAAAACTTCATAATAAGGCATATAAAGTTAGCTAATCTCATTATATCACTGTTTCTTTTTTTATTGCTTTTTTTAAAGAGTCAATTGATGTATTAAAATATTAATTGTTGCATGATAAAGATTTCATAGATTTCAAGGCCAGAAGGAACAATTAAATCAACATATCTCACTTCCTGTAATCACGGACTATTATATTTCACCCAAGCGCCCCAATACTGAGCCCAATGACTTTAATTAGATTAAAACAGTGGTTTTCAAACTTTTTTCTTAACATCCAGTTGAAAAAAATTATTTATGCCCATGACCCAACAATTACATCTTAGAATACATTCCAGTCTTTTAATGGTGTCAGCAGGGGGGTGCCACGATCCAATGCCTGAGGGTCTGTGACCCAGTACTGGGTCCTGACCAAAAGTTTTAAAACCACTGTACTAAAACATTTTAGACTTCAGGAGAGGTTGTGTGCCACTGGTGGATAACAGGAGAGACTAAATGTCACCCACACCCAAGCACCCCCCCCCAAGGTGAGACAATCCTAAGCAGGTGAGCTGTGCAAGTAAGAGAAAAAAAATAATCCTGCTACTTTGACTTTGGAGAAATTCCCTATGGAACCCTCATCTACAAATCACTGTGATGTTGTCTGGAATAGGGGTAACCATTTATAATATATTGATATCACATTGCAAAACTACAATCATTTGCACAAGATATGCCATGTCAGATACCATTGGAAAGAATATAATTTGCTAAATATGATAACTTTGTTTATGTGTATGTATCTTTGTATTGTAAATTATTGATGTGTGATATGTCTGTTTCCAAACACTTGTACTTTGCTACTAGACTACTACTCCAAGCTGATTAGTGCCAGTACTGATGTCTCATCTTGGACCATTAGTTTTGCAGTGAGCCTGAAGCCTGGAGAGAAGTCAGGATGTCACCTGAGAGTTGTCAGGACATGAAGGGTCTTGTGTCTTCAGAGGGTCTGGAAGTGGCTTTTCTTGTCCACCTACTGTGGGTTTGGGTTTGAAACAAGTCACATGGCAGAGCAGAGACTATAAAACAGGTTGCTTCACCATCCCCATCCTGTATTTATTCCTGTTTCCTACCTCTGCTGGATTACCTATTCTGCATCTGAAGCTGTGAAACAAAAAGGACTAAGACCTATCCTTGTACTATGTACACCAGAAGGTCTGTATAAGCCTGCAAATGCCGTAATCCTGCTGAGACCCTCATACCTATGAATTTTAAAGTTATTTGTACCTATCTGATTCTTTGGGCCATTTAACATTGATCTTAGTTGTTTCCTTCATTTTATAACAAAACTTTCATTTGAGTTACTAAAAGGATTGGCTGGCAGCATGGTATTTTGGGTAAGATACAAACTTACAATGCCCGGGCAATGTAGCTGACCCCCTGAGGATCAGGAGAACATTTTGGTAAAGGGAATAGAGTTTAAATAACTTCTTTCTTTCCTGGGTCTAGCTGCTGATTGGGAGTCAAAGACTGAAATTCAATATGGAGTCTGTTGCATTTCTTCTTGTAGTTTCTTGATAACTAGCGGGGGAAATCTGGAGTACTATTTATGACTGGTTGGGAAATCTAACTTCAGTGTTACCAGGGCTGGTTCAACCCATAAGCAAATAAGGCAGTAGCTGAGGGTGCCACTGCCTTAAGGGTGCCATGCCATCGCACCAGGGGCAGGGCAGGACTGCTCAGAAGACAGACCCGCATACCCACCCTTCCCCAAAGCCAGTCACACTGCCCCAAAGAGCAGAGTGAGCCAGCCCATGAGGAGGGCTCCACTTTCTTGCCCCACTTCTGGGGCTGGCCCTCCTCACCCCCAGGGAGGAACAGCAGGCCCAGGGGAGGGGCAGGAGAGTGGAGCCCAGCCTCTGGGCTGGCCCACTCTATCCCTGGGCCAGCTATTCCCCGCCCTGGGGGTGATGTGAGCTGGCCAGAGTGGTGGCCAGGTTCTAGCCAGTTCAGGGCACCACAGCCCCTTAAGCCAGCCCTGAGTGTTACCCACAAGTTCTAGGAAAATCTGTTCTCAGTTGGCAGCCTGTCCTGACACTGGCATTTTCAGGTGTCCCACCCTAGGCATGGACAGGTCATAATCACTTGATCTAGCAAGTGACCTAGACGTACCCAGCCAAGCATCCAAGAAAGCACCATTGCCACAGAGCACTGGTCCACCCCACTGTAGCCAGAGATTTTTGTCACCTAATAATTAGACCTAAGAGAGAACATCAAAAGGTAAACTGAAAGGGAAAAACCCCTTTGAAAAATCCTTAAAATAATTCTTAGGTAGTGGCAGCACAAATGTTAACCTATCTTAGAATAGCCACTATAGGTAGGATATGGTAAGTAATTAAGTAATAAATGTAGCATTCAGCAGAGGTTAGTAATTAGTGGCCAGGATCATGCCTATACCTCATTTTACTCCTGTAGCTAAATACAGACATTCTTATGACTCATCCTGCTCACCCCCTTCCTTTTTATGAGTCACTTTCTAAAATAAGTAACATGACCTTACCCCATGAGTCATTTTCTGATGTTGGGCACAGTTGACCTTTATGAGTATAAAAAGGGAACCCTGGGCAGGGGCAAACTTGTGAAGCATTGGCACTCTGTAAGGCTGCACCATGCTGCATGAAGGTTACATTCCAAAGAAGATGCTGGTCTTGCTGAAGGATCTGAACCACTTGGCTAACTAAGTCCCAGCTCAAGGCTCAGATTTCTGAGGTGAACCTTTGTCTTAGTGCTAAAAGGAACTGGCCATTCAGCTAACTGAGTCCCAACTTAAGGCCCAGACTCCTGAAGCACTTCAAGCTGAAGGAACTGAATCACTTGGCTAACTGAGTTCTGACTTAAGATCCAGGGTCCTGAAGATCTGACACCCAGTCAGGCTGCACAGCTCCACGCTCTAAAGAAGCGGGACCCCTCTGAGACACCATAGCAGGGAACTCTGCTGGACCAAAGGAACCACCA
This sequence comes from Podocnemis expansa, assembly GCA_007922195.1. Lineage (NCBI taxonomy): Eukaryota > Metazoa > Chordata > Testudines > Podocnemididae > Podocnemis > Podocnemis expansa. Next base: position 25,702,730 of record ML681964.1, on the reverse strand, counting down.
CAGCTTTGTTGCTGAGGGAGCTTTGGAGGCTAGGCAGCAACAGCAAGAGCAGAGCAAGAGCCAAGAAAGATCTAGCACCCTTTAAAGACCATCGCATTCCATCTTTCATAAGAAAACTAGTGGGTGCTGCAAGAATAGTTAATTTACTCCAAAGAACAGGTTTTTAGGAGCAACACACTGCATGAAGCAGCAGCTAAGTGGATCCAGCAACACAGAGACCAGAAGCCCAGCAGAAGCTGCCTGACCAGAGAAGTTTCTAGAAAGACTTGATCCTGACCAGATCAGCTTACTGCACCCAGAGAGAGGTGAACTTGTGTCCCTGACAGAACCAAATAAGGATCCAAAAGATGATTCAGAGGGATCTGTAAGGTGCTGCAAGTAAAAGCATGTCTGTGGTGTGCCTGTAAATAAGGCTGGGTGAGTGCAGCAGGACTGAGACGAGCCTATCTTCACCCATTCCACAAGTGACCGGCCCCCACTTGTTGAATGGTATATAGGTTAAGTATTTAGGTACTTCTTAGGATTTGTGTAATTGTTAATGTATTTGTTCAAAGTCATAAGTTTATTGTTAAGTTTATAATTATGCTCATGTAACTATAAGCATTGTAATACAGTTGAGCTGCATTCTGTTTAACTCTCACTGTTGATGCATGATTGATTGTTAAAATCCATATTTTCAGTGTTTGAATCTCATTGTCATTTTGTATTATTTAAATAAATGTTAACATCTGTTTTCAAAGAATTAATTGCTCCAAATCTGTTCTTGATCAGCAGGCGGTAGCCATATTTTCCACTGGGGTGTTTGACCCACTTAGGCGAGCAGACTCTACTTTATCTTGTCTAGTCTAGGGTTAATCTGAAAAATTTAACTTCTGGGATACCACCACCTGCTATCTTCTCTCCAACTGTGGCCCTGCTCTGATGCTTTAGAGTGAGACAAAAAACAAACAACAAAAAATCATAACTTTGAAAACATCTAGGAAGTTGTGCATTGGCAGAAGAGAAGCATTCTTCCTGACCCATGCAACTGACCATTTAGAGCCCTGAAACAGGAGATTTGACAGTGGCATTGTTTTAAACACAGAGCTGCAAGTATTATGAGTATGTACTGGGCAATGCAAACAATCCTGTTTTCCAATAGGCCATGAACGATTACGACTCACTCAGTAGTTAATAGATTCCAAGATCAGAAGGGTCCACCTCCCTGCATACATAGACTGTAGAATTTCTCCTAGAAACTGGATTAAATCTTTTACAAAGCTATTTAATCTCATTTTAAAGATGTCAGGTGATGGTGAATCCATCTCTTTCCCTGATTAACTGTTCCAGTGTTTAACTGCCCTTACTTCTAGGAAATGACATCTTATCTCAAGGTGGAAGTTTTCCAACTTCAACTTCTAGCCACTCGTTCTTATGCCTTTCTCAGTAAGATTAAAGAACCCTACTCACAGATATCTTTACCAAGTCTAAGTACCTATTCACAATGATTAAAGCATTTCTCCAGGTTTCTCTACAGAGCAATGAAAGACTTGCAGCTGCCCCATGTCAGTTTACTCTGGCCTATGTTGTCAAACTGTGTTGTCAATGTTTGGCTCAAACTGTAACCTCATGATGGAAAAGAACCTAAGAGCCCAGGCTCCAGTCTCAGCCTCAGTGTCTGCACTGTAATTTGGCAGTCTCACCAGACTAAGCCTGACAAGCCTAAGTCAGCTGACACTGATAGTGTTTAACTGCAGCACAGACATACCCTCAATTTCTCTTTAATAAGCTACATTGAGCTCTTTAGGCCTCAAATTGTAAAATGTGTTTTCTGGCCTGTGGGTCACTTTTGTGCCCCTTCTTTGAACTCTCTCCAGTACTTCTAGGTCCTTTTTGAAGTGCAGATACCAGCACTGGACAAATTATTTTAGGAGAAATCTTACCAATGTTGTGTACAAAAGTAAAATCATTTTACTACCTCTATGTGATAGTCAACTTCGTATACATACAAGTATTGCATAAGCCCTTTTTTCTACCACATTGCATTGAGACTTCATGTAGAGGTGATTATATACGATGATCGATACTACTTTTCTGGATCACTTCTTTCCAAGACAGTTTCTCCCATCCTGTAAGCACAGCTTGGGTTATTGGTTCCCAGATGTGTTACTTAGCACTTGACTGCACTGAAGATAAATTTTGTTGGATACTAACTATGTAACAAGGTGATTCAGATCACTCGGTAACAATAACCTATCTTCCTCATTATTTCCTACCCTCTTAATCTTTGTCTAACCTGCAAAGTTTACCAGCAAAGATTTTATACCAAAACCTACACGGTTGATAAAAATATTAACTTGCATTAAACCAAGAATTTACTCCTGGGGGACTCCACTAGTACTGGGCATGCTCATTGATATCTCCCCATTAACAGATGATTTGAGATCTGTTATTTAGCCAGATTTTAACTAATCTGGACCTTGTTAATTCTATATAAACACATTTCTTTTAAAATCCAAGTTTCATCTGTTACTAAATCAAAAGGTACGGAGAACTCCAAGTATGACATAATTCATTTAACTACACCACACACACCTGTAATCCTGTCAAAAAGGGACAAGAGGTTTGTTTGACAAGAGCTACCTTCTTGAAGCCATGCTGACTGGTATTAATTTAGTTTTAGCCTGAATATTTTTGTTGATAGAATCACAAGCTAATCATAATACCCTGGCTCATTCTTTTTACCATTTTAAAAATAATGAAATGGCATTCCTAGTCTTCCAATTCTTCAAAATTTCCCCAGTTTTTCAAAATAAAATTAACATCAGTGGCTCAGAGAATGCCTCTACTGGTTAACTTAAAGCTGTGGTTGCCAGCCCACCAGGATTGCCCTCAAGTCTCAAGTAATTAAAGACTGCTCTTTAATGAAAGATTATGTCATGTGATATAATCTCCATGAATACATCGAACTACAACCGGCAGCGCTACTTAACTCTTAGGTGCAAGCTCTCCAGGACTGATTTAAAAGTGGATAAACTTCTGTTCCATCTATATCATCATAGGCAATATATATATATAATATATATTCCTACTTAGTTCCAAATATAGAACAGAAATACCCAAATATAGGAAAAAAAAATCTATTGAACATTTTTCCTTTTCCTATATTACTATTTACAATTTTACCATCTACATTTAGCAATAGACATACACCTGTCTTAGTGCATTTCCTGTTCCTAACATGTTTTGAAAAGGCCTTTTAAATCATCTTTAACTTATTGGCCATTGGTATTTCATTGATTGCTTTAGCATACCTTATCAGTCACCTACATTTTTAAATTTTGCAATGAATATAAGCCATCTATCTGTTTTATCATTGCTTCCACATCTCCTTTTAAATAGACTCAATAGCTTTTCTGACATCTTTGGAATCTTGGCTGTTTATGTAGCCAATACAACCTCCTTGAATAGTTCCCAGTTTTTGTTAACACTTCTTAAATTTATGTTATCAGTCAGTCACACTAATAATTGCTTTAAGTTTTAGAGAGTTGACCTTCTGAAGTTCCATTACAGGTTGAGTCATAATCCATTTGCCCAAAGTAAATGTAGCCAGATCACCACAACCACTGATACCAAGTCAACCACCACTATTTAGGCCAGCCATTAACTTTTCTTTTTTCTATGTGATTTAAGTTCAGTATTGAATTACTTAGTGTTGGGTGAAGCACTTTCTATGTTAAGAAATCATCTATTATTTTAGAAATTTAAGGAAGTTTTGTTTCTGGCCACGTGAGATGTCAAACAAATGTCCCTAAATTTGAAGGCACATACAATAAAATATTTTTTCTTTCTACACATTGTGGACAGATCTAAAAACCAGTCAGTTCTTCCTTTTCTCTCATGAGAACTGGTAGTCTATAAGATGCCCTACCCTCATCTTTAAATATACTAGTTTGAACTTAAATATGTAACTATTTGAGGCACTGTGTATCTATTATTTAGGATTCTTTAACAAGTAATGGTCTATTTGTTGGTGTTTAATGTAATATGCCACTTCCCTCCCCTTTTGCCCAATCTATCATTATGGAACAATATGTAACAACTGATTTTAACAGTCATCAACAATTTCAATAATACCAACCATATTATGTTACCTCTCAAACAGGAGAATCACCAACTCCATTTGTTTATTACCTAGACTCCTAGCATTAGTATACAGACCATGTGTTCCTGTCTTTCTCCTTAGTACTTAGATTTGTCATATGCATGATACCTTAAGGCTAGTGTGCATATTTGGATGTTTGTACCATGATTGCCCCACTCTCACTTTGCCCCTTCGTGGTTAGTTTAAAGCCCATACAACTGCCCCAGCTAGTCTATCACCCAGAAGATTAGTAACCCTATTACTTAGATGGAGGTCATCAGAAACATAAAATACTCGCTCTCCAAAGAAAGCATGGCCGCCGCCCCCCCTGCCCCCCCATTTTTCTCTATAGTGCTTAACCAACTATTTCCTTCCAGTATCTTCACCTTCTTCTTTCTCAAGAGACAGGAAGGATTTCAGATATTACATTCCTCTCCTTCAGCTCCCATCTCAGATCCTCAAAGACTTCCTGCATCTGTGGAATGGTGCCTGGTGTAGTATCATTGAGGACCACTACCAAAGGAATCACTCCTTCTAATGTCAGACTCTTATTTAATCTTTCAGTGAAGGTCTTCATCTTCACTTCTGGAAGACAGGATATTGTCCTTCTGTCCCCTGCAGAATGTTCTGTCCACTCTTCTTGGCATGAAGTCCCTAAATCAGGACCGTCCAGTTGTGAATATTTTCTTGGGCTTGTCGGAGATCCATCTTGTATGAGTGGCATGGGAGTTCTTAGGGCAGGAAAAAACTAGCTATAGCTCCTTTTCCTTGGTTGATTCTTGCAGGATGTTCCTTTCAGATGTTCTAGTATCTAGATGTGGCTCAATACTATGAATCCAGCTGTGAACATGTCCTCCATATTTTCTTATTTTTGGTAGTGACAATTTTCCAGTGTTTATTTCCCTGTCTTCCCTCAACGTTTCATTCCACTGCGGGATCTGCTATGGTACTGACTAGATCTTTATAGTCAAGAAATCCTTTACATTCCTTACACATACCAAAGCAATCAACTGTTCCTAAAGACCACAAACCTTCTCCATCAGGGCTACCAGCTTCTACTTCATGCAAAGTCTCTTCTGTCTTCAGGCAGAGAGCAAACACAGAATGTCTGATTCAAGTCACTAATAGCTGACTAGTCTCTCTCTGCATCTTTATTGCTGGGCTGAAGCTGTATGTAATAAAGTAAAGCCTCTGAACTTCCTCTTAACATCCCATGGAAAAGTCACCTTCAGCTACTCCCCAGCTGCTATTCTAATGTTGATTGCTAGGCTACGTCTACTCCTGAAGTTAGGAGAGTGAGTCCCAGGTTATATAGACATACGCATACTACCTCTCATTGAGCTAGCGCACACAGAACAGAAGTGTAGTTACCATGGCATGGGCAGCAGCCCAGGCTAGCTGTACTCTGTACATACCAACAGAGTACAGGTGGGTTTTGTAATCTGCACAGATAGCCTCTGCCGCCATTCACCACTGCCTGTGCTGCAATGGTTATATTACTATTTTTACACATGCAAGCTCCCTGAGAGTTAGCACAATTATGTCTACCTAAGCTGGGAATCACATCTCTAACTTCAACGTAAGCTTTGATACTCCCTGCAGCTCTTAAATTCCATAGATGATCTGCCTAGGAATCAACAGTGCCAGATTTCCAGTTAGGCACTGTAGGCAGAGTGCCTAGAGCCTACAAAATTTTTAGGGCCTACGAAGGAGGAAAAAAATTAAAAAGGCAGAAAAAATAAAGAAAAATAAGGAAAATCATGTGTTTTAGCATTACAATAGTTTAAAGTGCATCATGTCAATCGACATAATTCAATTGGCGCGTACCCCTCCTTTTGTACATTTTGGAGTGAAAGTGCCTAGGGCCTATGAGCACCAAAATCAGGCCCTGGGAATCAAAGCAAGTCTCTTTGCTCCTTAGCCTACTCACTGCAGGATTATATTCTACAGGCCATCTGTCAGGGAATCACATATGAACTGGGTTCTTTCAGTTGCCCCCTTCTTGAATCATACAAGAAATACAGTCTAGAGCATAACTCTTGCCTCCAAGAGCTACATATGCTTCAGTTTGATTTCTCTTCAAAGCACAATTTTCACTTCAATTACATGAATTATAGCAGCATGAAAGTGACAGGTGCTGCCAATGAAATATTTCTCCATAAGAGAGCTCCACAGTAGTAGTGTGTTTCTATATTCTATGACCACTTGGAAATTTTGTTAATTTGTAAATTGGCAGCATGTTGCCACTTACCAATAAGGCTATTTTTTTTGTGTCTCCCCCAGAATTATATATTTTTCTTCAGGTTTCAAAGCGCAATCACTTATTTCACCACACAGTTAAGGGATATACTTTCTCTTTCCTGTATTCACAATATCCTGAACAATAGAGTAGAAAACTTACAATTTTAGCCTCTCTATCACACTGATTACATAATCATTCTTCTGTATCTCTTTCTGACTGAAGCAGTGGACTAGTTTGTTTATTTAACTTAAGCCACAGCTATGAACAAGGAGTGGTACATAAATTGCACAACCCCAGAGAGGCACTGTGCCTCAGACAACCCCCTCCAAGATGCAACTGTCCCCTCCTCCCTGCTTCCCACTTGTTTTGGGGGAAGAGGTAGTCTTTTCCTGATAACCTATACCAACAGCAAATTATGATGTCTTCCCCACCTGTCCCTGCCTCCCCACTCATGCCAGTCAGCAAGTAGGGATAAGGAAGTTCCTTCTCCAGCGTCTAGTCCACCTGCTTTTAGGGTGAGTAAAAGAGCTAGCAGTATATAACATTTGCTTACTTTAAGGTGCTCAGATGCAACATCCAAATAAATAACATAAGGGTTTAAATAAGGTTTTGCTTTCCCATCTTCCTTTGTTTGGTTGCACAGACCTAGCACCATTCTATCCCTGCATTTGGTGAGGATATGCCTTTATTGTACATATATTCATATAGAAGGGAATCTCAGAGTAGGATCTTCAAAAACTTGCTTGGTTTTGACATCTTCAACCAAGATTGCTGAACACAATGCTCTCTTCAGGGTTTGTTTTAGGGTTTTGACCATTTCTAAATGGGAATGTATGTACTTTGTGTCAATGTTACTAAGCCCAATGAGTTAAACAACGGAGGAAATGGAATGTATGGACAACAAGTAACAAAACGGTACAATAGTTATCTTCTAAAATCTATCAGGGCCATTTCTGATGTTTAAAATCAAGTCTATTCATGCTGTACAAATTTCATGGCCAAAGAAAAAAAGTCACCCAAATGGACAAAAATTAGTATTTGGAGAGAGACGGCATATGTGGCCTCTAGGTGTCACACTTGACCATGTTTAGTTCAGAATACTTTGGTCATGGGTTTTCCCATCATTTCATGATAAGTAAGAACAACACCCATTATTTTTGTCTCTGAATGCACCATTCAGGATGCTGCCTCTCTCACACTGTCATCATCCAGTTTTTATTTTGTTCTAAGATATTTGTTTGTTACCAACAAAGACAGCTCAGTGTATGTTAAAGTTTATGATCCTGATTTTTAGCTGCCTTAAACTTGATGAATATCTGAGGAAACTTGCATGGGCAAGTAGTAAGACAATAACGAAGTATGACCCCAACTAAGAAGTATTAGGAAAAGGTTGTCAGTTAATACTTAACCTCCTCATGGTTTCTTCAAAATATTTTGTAACCTGTGGAATTATACTAAATGACCTTGTTTACATAGCTCACAAACAGATTCATTCATAGGACTAAAGTATACAACGGGCAGCAGCTACACCAACATCCGACTAACATTACAAGCTGAATTATTCTAAAGAAATTTCTCTGACCCTTTTTTATTAAAATCTACACTCTTTGTGGTTAAAAACAACTAGCTCCTCCAACCAGAGTTACGTTATGTCTCCTCTTCATGCACTTGGTTTTTTTGGGGGTGTAGTTCTCTAAGCCACTATATTAAATGGATCAGATTAAGTCCCAGAGGTCACAGAAACTATGATTTCCTGTGACTTCTCATGACTTTCCTGACTTCCAGTAATATTCATGCTGGACCACCCAGTATACATAGACTTAGAATTCTTCTAGCATTAGGACCCAGGAGGCAGCATGCAACTGCAAGGCCAACAGACAAGAGAGTCTCCCAAGTGAGTGTCACCACTGTCTGCAGAATGGGGTGAAGTGTAAATATTACCTTTTTATCTAATTTATTGTTAAAAATTATACATTTTTTATTGTTACCATACCATGATTTTATTCATTTTTTTACCTTAACTGTTCCATGACTTTAGTGTAATTTTCCATGAGTTTGTCTGATCCCTAGCAGTTAGAGTTTAGGTAGGCAAGTAACAATCAACAATCTTAGCAATTAATGACCATGAGAGAAAATACCAAATATTAAAGGGCTCTTTAGGTAGCAGTAAAAGATATAACGATGATCAATGTCTAGAAGCTAAAGCTAGACCAACTTAAAATATAATTTAGGCACTTTTTTTAAACAGTAAATGTGATTAACCAGTGGAACAAATTACCAAAAAAGCAATGGATTTTCCAACTCTTGATATTTTCAGATATAAAATGGATGTCTTTCCAGAAGACACACTTTATCCAAACAAAAGTTATTGGGGTTAAAACCAGGGTAACTGGGTAAAATTTAATGGCCTATGACAGTGGTTTTCAAATTTAGGGTCAGGACCTGGTACTGGGTCACAGACTTTCAGGTACTGGGTTGCAGTGCCCCCTGCTGTCACCACCAAAAGACTGGAAAGCATTGCTCAAAGATGTAAGTGTTGGGTTGTGGGCATAAATGATTTTTTTTCAGCTGGGTCCCAGGAAAACAGAAGTTTGAAGACCACTGGCCTATGACATACAGTAGATCCAATTAGATGACATAATGGTTCCTTCTAGTTTAAAAACTATGAACTTATGAATGAACATTATACATTAAGTGTTTCACTATGGCACCAGCAACACAAAGTATAAAAAGAGCTGCTTTTCAACTGGCAGTCAGCAGCGGAAGGCTAACCTATCAACAAGCATGTTCTCCTGAGAAATCAAACTATCCATCATCAATTCAAACAGCTCTTGTGCACTAGTCCTTGTCATATGCTTAAGAATGGTTAGACACTCTTTGAAGTACGCATTTTTCATTTCATAGTACTGTTTCCTAGAGTCTGAATCTTTACAAATGCTCTGATTTGCTGTTGCAGTATGACCTGATCTCATGTCTTACACTCCGCTACATTTATTCTCACCCCATTCTGTAAATTCCCCGTCTTCAAAGCAGCTGACGAAGTGGGATTTTCTCCCATGAAAGCTCATGAGATAAATAAATCTGTTAGTCTTTAAGCGCCACAAGACTCCTTGCTTTTTTTTTGCTTTACTAGAGTAACACAGCTGCCCCTTTGGAACTTGTCATTTTTCATTACAACTCCAAATATGTTGGATTCTTGATATTCTGAACAAAGAATTTCAAATTCTTAGACTACTGTCTATGGTAATAAATTAAGAATAAGCTGAGAAAAGCCCATGTATCTTAGAATTTCTCTGAGGAAACCCACTACATCCAATACACAGTTTTCCTATCTCACACACACAAGATTCACAAGCCAAGTTAATTTACAAACTGAACTAGTGACACTGATGGTTAAGGTTGCCTGACACTTCCCTTTGTAAGATCCAGCTTTCCCTTGGTTAAACAAAATTCTGCATGCCTAAACTTTCCACGCCAGCTGCCTCCCTCACATTCAGCTATTTTGGAAAATTTTGACAAAAATGATTCAGACATTTCAACTAAAAATGAAATGTTGGAAAAAATATTTTATTTTACCCAAGTTAAAAAATTCTTACTATATGATCACAGAGAAGCTCTAGAGGCCTCAGGCTTTGTTTGGAGCAGGGATTTTCAATTTGGCAGGTGGTGCCCTTATGAAGGCTGTGCTGTGAGCTGTCTGTCAAGCCACTTCAGCATGGCCAAGGCACAAGTTTTTGAAAAAACTCAGTTTGTCCATGCTCAGTGCATGGAACATGCTCTAGCCCAAGACTGTAGTGCCCAAGCAAGACCTTCCCTGGTGAACATGAGGGACAGTGGTTTAGGACACAGTCACTGAGAGCAGGGATGGTTGCCTTTCATGATATCAATCCTCCTGCTGGTGGTGCCAAGGCAGCAAGGAGGAGGAACACCATCGCTGAAATGGAGAAAGTTAAGGATCCAGGGGGCGGGATGGGGAGATGAAGGAGTAGAAAAGTAGGTAAGAGAAAAGGAGCCTGAGAGTGAGGTAGAAAGATCATAATTTGTTGAGAAAGGAAACAGGACTGAGATGGGGAATCTGTACAGGGGAAGAATGGGACTGAAAGCTGGTAGGGAAGGAGGAAAGACTGGGGCATAAAAGTTAGAAGGAGACTAGAATAAAGAACCCACGGAAGGAGGCAAAAATTGGGAGCTGGGATATGAGGAGGAATGGGACTCAGATGAAGAACCCATAATGGGAGAGGACCTAGCTGGGCAAAGAAACCGGGATTGGTATGAGTAGCCTTGTGGAGAGAAGACTGGAACTGGGAAGAGATGGGGAGGGATAAGGCTGACAGAAGGCAGGGCAGAGCAGAAAGAGTAGGGCCTTGGAAGAATAGAAATAAACAAGTCAGTGATCAGTCCTCAGGCCTGTAACCTTGGTTTCATGAGTCTCATCAATACCATGCTGTCACTAAAGATCTGTGAAAATGAATGGAAAAGCATCCCATCCCCTTTCAATGGCTGGTCCACATAGAGGATAACAACCCACTACTGCTATCAGTTACTCCATTAGCTCAAGTGATAGTCTATATTATGGTCCTAAAGGCTTCTACCCTATTAATAACCCATATCAAAAGTTCAAAATCAGCTAAATAACATAAATGAACAAAATAAGGATCCTTTATTTTGCAGATGGACAGATCAAAAATCTAAAAACCTGCTCCTTTGTTATTCATAAAAGTATCAACCATTAGTACTTTTAAGAGGAGTGTGTGATCAGAAGTAATAAATATAATTCAGCAAAAGTATAATGATTCATTTAGAGCTTTACCTCAGTTGGCTAAAGGGCCTGGTATACATTTTCAACTGATAACCAATAAAAGGAAAATAACTTTGGGAAACAAATTAAAATGTATGAATATCTTTATAACAATGATTGAGTAAATGTGAAATTGTTTAAAATCATACTATCATGGCTACATTATGTTAATGGGCAAATTTTTACTGGAATTTACAAAACAGCCATAAGTTTGAGATTGCATTATAGAATTAGTAATTAAATTTTGTGAAATCCTATTATTGTTTAGGATGTATGAGCTGCCTGAAGAGAGAGGGGAGATCACGTCAGAGAATTAACCAGTTTTCTCTATACATTCTCCATTTGAATCTTTAAGGAGCTCTTGCATCATATATACTGCATTCAGGCCCTCCGATACTGAAGTTGTGCCTTTCACCAAAAGCCAGAAAAAACAAATCCCCAGATTTGTTGGGGAAGATTTTCCTGCTGCAGAACACAAGTAGCTCTAACTGAAGTCATCAGAGCCTATAGGTAAACAATGACTAGGAGGTGGAATTCCACTGCAATGGATTTCACTAGGTAGGCATTTACACCGAATAAAACTAGAAGACGAGAAAAGATACATATGTATGCCTACTCTGTTATGGAAATACAACCTTAAAGCCATCTATAAAAGCAAAGTGAGAGCATAAACCAAGAGTCCGAAATCACAAAACAGAATTGTGACATGATAAACTATTTGGGTTTTGTTTTTTTTTTTATTGTAGCCAAAATATGGAGTCAAGATCCTTTGAAATTCGTATTTCCCTTAGTGCAGACTTCTTCCTTCTCTCCCAGAGCTGTGTCCCTTTCCCCTGGGATGGTGCCAGATGCCACTTACTCTACCTCCACTCTGACTTTCTCATCAGGGGTCTTCTGTAACACTCTCACCTTGCAATCTGGTCTTGTTCCAATGTGCTTCCCTGATTGCCCACTCCTGGACCCCAACTTACTCTGCTTTGCTAGGCAGACACCCCTCCTGGGTCTGCCCACAGCAGTCTCCTGCACGTTATTGGTCCCAGAAAGTGGAAGTGCATTCACTAGCCATTCAGGGGATGGTCCCCCAGCAAGCACCCCAGCCTCCAGAAGCCACACCAGGAAAGTCTGTCCTGCAAGGATTGGGATCCTTATATACTTCCTCCGTCAGTTAAACAAAGAAATTCATATGCAATTAGCCTTTGCTCTAAAATAAGCATCCACACATTCATTCACTCTCTAAAACCCATGTAACTTTACAAAAAACAAATACTAGGGGGAGAAATGGGTAGCGTCTGTAGCCACATCAGTAAAATTGATGGTGATGTTACAGGCATAAACAATATTTTCTGCTTTTAGATTGCAATATATTTATTGACACATCCAATGCGTTAGAGAAAGAAGTCTTTAATAAATTACCAGAATCAACATTAAATTACTGCTTCACTAGGGGAATCAAATTAAGCTTAACAAGATGCAACAATTTTAGGACAGAAGTGGAAATCGTTAATTTAACCCTCTTGTGTTTCCCTAGATTGACAGACATTACATATTTTCTTAAACCACTATTGTATTTCCTTAACTGCAAACACTAAGAAAATCTTTCTAATTAACTGCTTGTGGCAGCTCCAGTGCTTCTGAAAGTTTCTCTGAGATACAGAAAGCTAACCTTGGTCTCAAAATATGATGGTTGCATCTGTATGGTTTTTACTGAGAATATGATTATATTCTTTGGTGTGTTAGTAAAATTTAAAAATATTTTCAGCAGTACAGAGGAGATTTAAAGGATACAAAAACTGTCAATTTTCACACCACTTCTAGAATAAATGCTCATACTTTCTAAGCAGTAACTGGACAAATGTCTGAATTTCAACCCATCATTCTCAACTAGCCAGCTGAATGAAGAAGGCGGGAGGCATGTTCAGAACCAAGCAAAGGGGTACCTGTTTATTAAATTGCAAAACAGTACAGTGAAATTTGGAATTTCATGCTTAGGGAAGAATTTCAGAGAGAACAAAGCACCATCTTCCACCAAACTCATTGTGCACAGACATTAAAATTCATGGGAAATGCACAGCTGGATTTCCTATGAGCTGTATCAACATCTACCCCTTGAAAATTCTAAAGGAACCAATATAACCCTATAGTTAAATATTTAAACATTTTTTTAAAAACCTAGTACCCTTACAGTTAATTAAATGCCATCTATTAGGTAAACAGTATATTTTAAAATATGTACCCATAAGTTCTAAAATGTATGTGTGACCCTGAAAATGCAGAGTTTGAGCAACCATCCTTTTCTACTGTACATATCAAGTACAATTGAAGAGAATCACTTTGCTCCACAGTATAAATAATGCATGCCAGTCACCAACCACAACATTTTACACACAAACCTGCCTCAAAGAGGCAGGCTCTACCAGTGGAAAATAAAAGAGGACCTTCATGCTTTGGATACTGTCATTTCCAGCATCCTTTTTGTTTATTTGGGTTAAGGTTTTTATTAACTTTTTATTTTTCAATACAAACATCACAAAACAAAAAAGGACAAAACCAAAAATATTAAAAACTTAAAAATGACCATCTGTAACATACAGAAGAACTATTTGTGTGTGTGCATGGGCTTACCATTTTAACAACATTATTAATTGAACTATAAAGCAAAATAAAAATTTTCCAGCTAGAGGACCACACAGACAAAGCAGAGTGGGTAAATGTCAAAGCAGGAAGGAAAAGATGGTGAGGAGGGCAGTCAATGGGAAGGAGGAGGAGGTCTGGACAAGCTACAGCCCCCCACCCCCGGAGTGGGGGCAGATTTAGTCAAATGTTTCTAAGCATGTATCCCCATATAGAGTTGTTTCTGAATAATGCTATATTTTCACACTCCTATTTTCAGAACAGTGCTCTTGGAAACCATGAATGTTGTGCTGATCAAAGGCTCAAATATCTTATAATGTAACACTCAGAGTCTAACTCCTAATCCTAGAATCATCCTAATTCTAGAGTCAGTTCTTTCCACACATGCTTAATTAAAAGGTAGTTCTAAAACATGTACAAAAGAGTTGCCTTATCTTTTATCACACTGCCAACACATGTCCACAGAAAGAGCTTTTACTTTTATGTAGCCTTTGCAGTGTCCAATACATTCTAAACTGTGGTGGTGTTCCTGAATTAAACATGAACCTAAATTGACAGGTGCATGTTTTGCACTGTGTATTACAATTGATCACTATGGAGCTTTTAAAGCTTACTCCAGATTTTTATCCCAAGTTTCAGTAACATCTTCAAGACTCAAAAAATGTCCTTTTTTGATCAAAAAAATATCCTTGGATGCCAGGGTCTGGGGAACTGGTGGAGCATCTCTACTGCAATCTATACTTCAAATGTACCACTCGGTCCCAAGGAATACAAGTTGAAAGGACAATAAATGTTTCAGCTATATATTGCTCTAGCAAGGAGGTTATACTAATGCTATAACCTAGAGTGAAATTACTCTCATTCCTCAATAAATCATTCTTTCCAGTAGATTAGTTGGTTGCCAAACCATAAGTAATGATTATCCAGAACAGTGGGTTCTAAATTAATTTTTACTTCTCAGAAGATTTCTTTATATTTTAAAGATATGCTTTTAAAAAAAAAAGATTTCTTTATATTGTACCACCAGGATTTAATTACTTCTCACTGTCTACAATAATTCCAATTGAAGAAAGCCCCACTGTAAGGCAGAAAGGAGATCTCAAATAGTTCTGAATTTTCATAGTTAATTGTATACCTTGAACATAAGCCAAAATCCTAAATTAATGCTTGAAGGGCAGGGATTGTGGTTTGTTATACACAAAAGGACATCACTGTTGTATATTATCAAACAATCCTCCAATGGGCCAATTGTGATACCCCAAATATTTGGGCAAGTTATGGCAATCCTTATGGATTCTCAGAACAGATGGAATAGTGGAAAACTTGTCTGGTGCTTTGGAGAAGGTTTAATTAATCTGAAATCATGTTGTTAATTAAGATATGACATGGGACCCTAACAAAAAAGCTCGAAAAATAGGCTCCAAATCAAACGCTGGAGAGCATTAGCATTGTATTGTCAGTTCACTTACTTGTTCAAGTATTTGGCATCGCAATACTTGGAGGCTAATATCATTATACTACTTTAACATATCTACTGAAAGAAACAACCATGAACAAGATCACTCATCAGGAAAACAATGAAAGAGAAGGCAGAAAAAGTTTTAAAAATGGCAAAAATGTCATTTCCACTGCACTGTCCCAATATTGTAACTATTTAAAAATATGTATTGCACTAAGAAACATAATTCCTCTCCTCTTTTTGTCTAAATATAATGTGGCTAATAGCCCTCCTCCTTCCATCTTCCTTACTTATGGCACCCCTCAATCTTACCACCAACACCAGATCATGAAGTTCAAGAAACAATTTCCAAAAGATATCACAATGAAGCTTCCCAAATGTGTTTCTTTGTCATTGACACAATTTGAGTTCTTTCCTTGGTTTTACATAAAATGATGACCATCCATTGCACTACACTGCTTTAGAATGGACCATTAGCCATTGTACTTTTAATTCATTAAAAAAGACAACTTTCAGACCAAACAATAAATAAACCTAATGTATAGCTCCAAGCAGTAAGCAATTAAAATAAATAGTAAACATTTGCTTTATTGTTTGTTTTTCCCCTACTAAATCATTATTTTTGTAACATTTCTTTAAATGGCTCTCATTTTTATTGCACTGCAAAAAAAATGAGATCATATTCATTGCATGCAGTTCATTATCTCAGCTGATTGTGTTTTAATTCCAGAAACATATAGCAGTGTTGGATGTACGTTTTAAATTTTGACACACACAATGCACACTGAGAATAATTAGCTTCACTTTGCATAACAAATGATTTCTTCACAAAACACACATACTACTTTTTAACCAAAATAATCATAGGACATGCAAGGTATTTCATGTCTTACAGTAAAGCGGCTATTTAATTTTTAATTAATTATTTTGTACACTGATTTCCTTAATGACCATGATGACCCATCTTCTATCTGGTATCAAGTGCTTTTCAGCAGATCTAAGGAGGAAAAAATGATATTTTCTATGCAGAAATCTGCTAGCCTGGATCAATTTAAAATGCTATTAACAATAAGCCCAATTTAATAAGAGTCTTCAATTTATTAGCTGATGATGTAACAAAACAGAATTTTGTTTCTAATTATAACTTAGATCAAATCAGAGACTCATTCTTAACTGCAGTTCCCAACTATAACCTGTTAAGTGGACTTTGCTGCCTAAGGTAAAAACCATCATTCAGAATTTTACAAAGATATTAATCTACCACATCCAGATAGTCAGTAAATGATGATTAAACATTATGTTGGTCTCCCTGCAAAGTAAGCAGTTTTACTTGTTTACTTAGAGATTTACAAGAACGTAGTCATACCATGCTCTCTAGAATCATATACATACAAACAAAATAATTAGTTGACTAATACAATTTAACTAGCATCTCTTCTAAAAATTCCATTATGTTATACTCTTCATAATCAAATGTATCACCTCATGCAAACACCTGAGTTGAAAGACAGGCCTTACCCTATTCTCTGAAGATCAACGGATTCTGACTCTCCTAAATCAGTAAGCAAACTATAAAGTGAAGAGACAGCCATCCACCAGTCTAGTCCATCTGTCATCTAGTCTGCAGCCCTCATAGACTGACATCTTTGCAGAAGCAGCACTGGATCTCTTATTATATTAACAGATAAGAAAACAGCTCCCTCAGCCAGCAAATTCACTACATGTTATAGATTCATTCAGAAGCAAACAGGACACTAATACAGTCTTCACAGAACTGATGCAATATTCTCCTACTGTGCAACAATGCAAAAGCAGCTGCATTTTGTGGAAGTTTCTACATTTCTGAGAAGGTCTCTATAGTTAGCTTCATTCAGAGGCCAGGCAGTCATTTGATTTGTGGTTAGAGGGATACAAATAAATTTGATAAGAGCTTCATTGATGATAAGTGAATACAATCTCCTTTGATCTACATGGAAAACAGTGCTTCTGACACCAAGTTCAGCCAAGGATCATAAGCACCTTCCAAGTATCAGCTTTCCCAACAAAATTCCAGAACAGAGAATGACACACGTGCACTTTTTAAACCACCATTTCCTTAAACAATCTTTTCCAGAACCATTTCCATCATGTTTCTGCAGTCTCACACTATCTGTTCTCATCTGTACTATCTACTAAGATACAAAGAGACAGCACCATACAAGACTAAAAAAAATGAGATATACTACTTCATCCTATCAACATACTACTGTCCAGCACAGCCCAAATTACCTGCTACCCCTCAACATCCTCATATCAGTCTGGTAAATCAGGAGAGTGTCAGACTAGAACTTTGTGCCTACTATTTTACCTGGAGGCCTCTGAACACTGTGAGGAAACAAACACCAACAGATGACTCTGTCTGTGCCAGTCAGGGTCTTCAGGAAAGTTAGCAAAATCTCATGACCAGTTGTATCGAAAGGCAGCTAGGAAAGAATCTCTCCATTAAGCGCTGCTGTAAGAACAAGTACCAGCAAACTAGTGTAACCGATTTGCCATACCACCCCAATGGCCACATTAAAGGTGGTTGAGCAACTGAGAATTCTAGATGACACAAAAGTTTTTTCACTATTTTCTCAATAAGTATAAGAGCCTGTGCTGAAGTTAAGTAGTGCAGAGGCCTTGTGCTAACCTTTTGTATAAACAATTACCATCCTATCAGAATTCCATAGCAGCACCATGGACAGTGTCCCACAAAGGTTTTGCATGTTTAACCCATACAGCTTTGGAAATGTTATTAAGTAGTTTCAGCATTCTGTTCATTACATAAAGTGACAATTTTGAAACAAGAAACTTTGCAGTAAACATTGCACTGTATGCATTTTAAGTAAATGAATCCTTTTTTTAAAAATTGCATAAATGGGTGTGCATCTGCAACTACCCCAACACCTCATTTTCTACACTTCTGGAAATAAATGGGTTTTGAGATTTCACTAGTCTTTCTTAAATTAGTAATAAATACCTTGGCAAGAAGGGCCAGACTTATAAAGATATTTAGCCATCAAATTTCCATTGGCACCTAATCTGGCCCAAAGACTTGAAAACTGTCCTCCTCTACCACCACTTAACTCTGTCTAAATTACAGAAAATTAAAGGATGCTCTCTTTAAAGTATTGTAGTAGTGCCCTCAGAAGAAGTAGTAAATCTTGAGTTTCTAATACGCACGATACACTTCAAATGTTTCAGATTTCTAAACTATACTCAGTTTGAATATTCCAGATGGTAGCCATCATACAATTAACAATTATTATTGAAAATGGAGATGATAATAAAATGATGCTTCACTGAACAGTGCAATTTAGAACTAAAAATGTAGCTATTATACTTTATTCTATAATTTGAACATAACAATAGTTTTGGATATCTCAATTTAAAAGGCAGTCAAATCTATAATAGGTCTTGGTCTTCTCCAGTTTATTATGTTTAAAGGAATCAAGTGGGACCATAAAGTTGAATTACAGGATGAGCAACTGAAATCATATTTAAGCCAAATTCACCCAACATTCTCAACCTTTTCCAGTGTCAACTTACTTTTACCACACACTCTTTATTAAAAGGGTGTTTTTAAAAAAATGTGTATCAAAGCCAGTATGAAACTAAAAAGTACTTTAAGAGGAAAAAAATCTGGATAATTATTAGAATCCTCCTCTTATGTTGAAGTAAAATTGGTCAATTTATTGTAACTCAAACTCTCTTTCCATAGAAACTCCTTTGCAAAGTACAACTACATCAAGTTATCTTAATGAAAACGTAGCAGGAAATGCTCTGCAATTCATCCTCAATTTTATGATGTTGAGATGTTTTATTGGCCATCACTGATAGATGCTCTTGGCGCTCTTCAGATAGAGTTTAGCTCTTTAGAGAGGACGTGCTGGTTAACCAACAGAAAAACAGTCACTTTCAATAAGAGACAATTGCTGTTTTTCAGCATTAAGGACCTGAAGACAAAAAGACGCAATTACTGTGTAGTATGCAGAATTCTTTTAGTACTTCTTCAAGAAAAGAGTATTGGAGTTTGGAGTTCTTTAAAGCACTTTAATATACTATTAATTATGGCATATGTTCAAGATTCTATGTTTCCAAGATGCATTAACTTGCAAAACTCTTGCGGCGACCCACACAGACTGCTGTTAACAACCAGCAGGTAAAGAAGGCTCGGAAAGGCTACCACTATACACCATTTGTATTTCTCAGTTTATTTTGTTTCTAGTGGAAAAAAAAGTATATTTTCCTCTTTATCAAAAATATTTTCATTAATCCAAGAATATGTCAGAACACTACGAACAAAGGGCCCATATATGAGAGTAAGGTATTAGATTCAGAATACAGAAAAGTTGCAATTCTATTTTAAAACTAAAAAGCAATATTTTCCCAAATGGCATTCATGCATGAAACAGAATTAGTGCATTTGAGTTTTAACACTGTACAAATATTTTATTGTGCTATCCTACTATCTACCTTCCACTTCATTAACTGCAAATCTCCCAAAATAAAACCTAACTCCAAATCTGCATGGGGGAAAAAAGTTTTCATTCCAGAAATTAAAATATGATCATGCTTTATAACTATAAAACTACTGCAGTGCCTCAAAAAACCTGTAAGCTTTTATTTCACTAGCTGAATGTGTTATCCTGAAAAAAAAAAAATCAGTGAAAAGTGAATAAAATGTAAACTTCCAATTATCATGTAAAATCAACCCTGCTGTGCTATACAAGGAGAAATTTTGCTGACATTCACTCCAAGAAATCAATATAAAGCTAAAATAATTATTTATTAGAAAGAGGTTCTTAAAAATGGACTTAAAAATCACTATTGGGATCCACCTGCAGGCCTTTGCAGAATGATTGCAGCTGGGGGGATGAGACAGCAGGGAAACTCATTCAGGCTGATCCAATTTAGATATGCAAATTTTATCTTGTGTGCTTGAAAGAAACATTATGGCACAGCATAATTTGCACCTTGAGTTCTAAGGAATAATATTTCTAATCTAATGAAAACATGCCTCCATTGTTCTTTTTCACATTCACTAGGTTTCATGCAACCTATTGTTCCCCTGCACATTTAAAAACTATTTTCACATTTTAAAACTATTAATTACTTTAGAAAGTGAAAAAAGACATTCATTATTAAAATAGACTACAGAAAAGGTAAGCAAATAATTGACCAATTAATATTCAATTCTAAAATTACAGTGATAAGCCTTGCACAGGCATATTAAGAAAACAAAATTTAAGATGTACAATACACTCGATTCTGCACTATCAACTTATTTTTGTTTGTCTTGGATGGTCTAGACACCAAGACTTTATTCTCCAACTAAACATATAGAGTCAAATTCATCTCTGGTCTATCTCTGTAGAAATTGGTGCAGTAATGTAATTGCAGAGTAATACAACTGTACTGACTCTGACAGATATTTTTGACAGAGATCAAGAGAGGATACTGTGTGTCCTATGATGTTTTTATTTCATGAACATATATCTCATCCTAAGTAGGATTAGCATAAGAGAAGCCCACATTAATGCTTACTTGCAATATACTACGTAATAGACCTAGTGCTCAAGGTGAAAAATTCCCTTCTCATTCTACAAAGATTCTGAACAATATTCTGTTCTTTTCACATTTCTGGAACTCCTATTAACAGAGCTACAGCAGTAACAATTGTAAGTGTATAGGGAAGGTAAAATATTGAAGCTGAGCTCCTCCAGGCACATGAAAAGAATATTTTGCCCATATAAGAAGTTACCTAGACTTTACAAAAGAAGCAAGGAGTTCTTTGGCACGTAAAGGCTAACAAATGTATTAATCACATAAGCTTTCATGAGACAAAAATCCCACTTCATCACCAAAGCACCCTTTATCTCCTATACCTTTCAAGGGATTCATAGGTTATGAAGACCATGATCCTATAGGATATATTCATGGATGGAGGAAACCAGTCAACTATTCTGCTTTTTCTTGAAGTACCATAGTCTGTACATGCATATACAATATGATATTTGAATTCATCGTTTATTGTTGCTGACTCAAAGGAGCAATAAAATGTAAAGAATGACATTAATGTTAAAAAGTCATACTGACCTGAACTAAAAATATGCCACGTAAACTTTGAGCATAATACATTTGCCCGACCTTTATGTAGTTCATAATTCCATAACACATAAGAAAATCATATCAAATAACGTAACTCATGGGAAGTAAAGTCTAAGGCTATATTTACACTGATGGCAGCAAATTCACATTGGTCAGATCAATTTATGCAGTTCAACTGAGCAGGTCTTCATTACCACTCAATCAGTCCAGAAGTAGATCTATTAAAACCACCTTCAGAAATAGTGTAGCACTGTGTCAATGTATATGCATTTCCCAATGGCACAGTGAAGTAGAGATGGTGTGTACAACAGAAGTTAGGAAGTTGACTCATATTACATAAGCTATTCTACACAACTTGTACAACTCCCATCAACTACTGCTGAATTTGACCGTCAATGTAGACCAAGCCTAAGTTAAAATCCTTCAGGCACTGAAAATAACTTTTTGGTTACCAGTCTAATAATGTAACCAATTTCCCCCCCTACAAAATTCAGATTAAGATTATCTGACTGACCAGAGTTACATGAAATATTTTATAGTCATATTCAAAGTGTTTACATTTTACAAGAATAGCTCCTCCCCTCTGATATAACAACATAGGAGCAATTTATATATTTTGTTGAAGATGCCAATATCCAGTTTACAGACAGGTGAATTAAACTTCAAAACTGGCCTCAGCTTCACCTGTATGGCAAGAAATGGCAGAATCAGGAATGGAATTCCAGATTCCTGACTCTTTATCCTGTGTTCTAACACTGCACCTCAGTGGTCTGCAGCTTTTCTCAAGGTAGTGAAGGCACATGTGACACCTCATTCTTAAAATTAACTTATTAAAACAATAGTAGCATGATTTTAGGTACAATCTAGCAATTAGGTTTCATTCTTCCCATAAAAATGATTTAATATACAATTCCATTTTTACAGGTTTTTGGTAGAACAATCTCAGAAGAATAAAAATAACTAAATATCAGTTGGTATTCAAGACTTGTATATAAGACATGTAAAATTTAGGGGATCAGAAATGCTATGATAAGCAGCTAAGCAGACATTCAAATGAGTAAATTTGCACCTAACAACACAGCAACTGAGTGCATGAATGAAAATTGCACAGATCCAACAAGAAGAAAATAGACAATGACCGAATTGACGACTATATAAAATACAAGCGATTATTCAGTAGTATTAGAAAAAATCCATAATCTTCCTATGAATATGACAAATTTAAGGAAGTGTAAAAGAATCAAGTTTTGCACAAAATTTGGTAATACATCAACAAGAGAAAATGTAAAATTAGGATAAGAATATGAAATCTGGGGAAAATTTTTCTGACCTACTGTAAACACTTCATGTGGCATTCAGAATTAAGAAATACAATGACTTTTACAGTTGATGATAACTTCAAAGGAAATAATTTTTACCTTCCTGGATTTGTAATTATAGGCAGAAAAATCCAGGTTTAGGGTGGCAGCACAGAAAAGAAAGTAGCACTATTATATTGGGATGTCACACCATATCAATAACTGTAATACTCCTGTTCCTTTTGCTAGAAAACGCCAAACTGTTTGTACACAATATAAGTTTAACATTTCCATCATAACTGCAGTATAAATTTAGAACATTAAGTGGTAGCAGAGTGAGAACTAGCAACAAAGTGGTTAATCCGTTGACAGATAAACTGACTTTACCATTTTTGAACAGTCATTCCAAAACAATTACTGGAACAGCTTTCATGCTGATTTCAGCACAAGCTGCCTATGAAGGCTATGGAGTGAGAGGGAAAGCTGACACAATGGTGCTTGTCAGCAGCACAGAGTGAGCCACGGAACAAATCAACATATTGCAGTAAGACTGAAAAGGCCCACCCTCCGTAGCAGAAAGCTACTCAGCATTCAAACAGTAAGGTCCAGTATGTTAATTATTGCAGACGTAAAATATGGTAATAATCTTTGGGCCCAATGTGGGGAGGTGCTGACCATGCTCCACTCCCACTAGCAAGAATGGCATTCGAGGGTGTGCAGCATCAGGAAAGAGTGCACAGCACCTTGCAGGAACCAGAGAATCAATCCACTCCCCCCCTCCCTTAAAAGGAGATTTAGATTTGGGACAGGTTTCAATTGCTTCAAACCCTCTGTTGCAACTCAATATATAAAGTCTGGCCACCTAGCATGTTACAACGAGACTGGTGTGCCCAAATGCACTCCTGTATTCACACCCTACACACTAACGTAATAGTCTTTGTACAAAACTTGCTTTATGAATTCTCATCATCATAGCCACATGAGGCATTAACATACCATTGTGAGGCACTCTGGGTCACAGGGAAGGGGTGACAGCCCCTACTGGTCTGGATTCCACTCCACAATATTGTGACTGGATTTTATCTTCAATACTGGGGGGTCCTGGATGTTCTACACAAGAATACCTTTCACTGAGAACACTTATGGAAAATGTATTTTCTTCTGCTCCTATATAAATTTACTTTTATCATCACAATCTTAGTGGCAATCCATTTAATATGTGAGGAGGGTGTGACCCAGGCCTCCTGAGAAAACCTTCTGAATGTGCCAAAGTCAGGCCAAGCTGCAAAACCAGGGGGTCAAACCCCCAAAACCATTGACGGTTGGTATTTAAACCAGTCTCCAAGTCAGTAATAAAATGTGCTTCCAATTCCCTACTCTGGTCACCATCAAGCATAACAAAATAGAAACAGCTCCCTTTGTTGCACATCAGCTTCTCTGGTTCCCCATTAGCCACTGGGTCTCTTTAAAAAAAAAAAAAAGGTTCTCCTGATCCCTAAGGGCCAGCCACATCACCCAGAACAACATAGGCTTGGATCTTACCCAAAATACCATGCTGCCAGCCAATCCTTTAGTAACTACAACTAAAGGTTTAATATAAAAAGAAAACAAACAAAACATGAGAGAGATTAAAGGGTCCAAGTGAAACACATACATACAAATGATTTAGAGTCCATAGAAAGCAAGTCCTTGAAGAATATGTAGTTTACAGGTTAATCCAATTCCTCTGGTATGCACCCAGCACAACAATGAGGAGGAAATGCAAGCTAAAATCAGGTAAAAAACAGTTTAAAGAATATTTACATAAATTATATTTATTCAAGGTCAGCCTGGGCTGTTGAAATTCACCCACGGGGTGCTTAAGAAATTAGCTGAAGCAGTCATCTTTGGGATCTCATGGAGGACAGGTAAGGTCCCAGGGAACTGGAAAAAGTCAAACATAGTACCTATTTTTAAAAGGGAAAACAAAGCGGACCTGGGGAATTATAAAACAATCAGCCTAATTTCAATACCTGGAACAAATGACTAAATCAATATGTGAGAACCTAGCAAATATGGTTATGAAATAGCCAACATGGATTTGTCAAGTACAAGACAAGCCAAACCAAACTAATTTCATTCTTTGACAGGGTTACTGGCTTGGTATGGAAAAGAGAAGCAGCAGACAGGATATATCTTGGTTTTAATAAGGCTTTTGACACAATCCCACATGACATTCTCTTAAGCAACCTAGTTTAAAGATAAAATTACTATAAAGGTGGGTGAACAACTGACTGAAAGGCTACTCAGAGTAGCTATCTATGATTTCCCGTCAGGCTGGGAAGATTTATCTAGTAGGTCTAGTATCATTCAATACGTTTATTGATGACTTTGATAATGGAGTGGAGAACATACTTACACAATTTGCAGATGACACCAGTGTGGGAGTGGTTGCAAATGTTCCGGAAGATTGGATTAGAATTCAAAAAACCTTGACAGATAAGAGAATTGATCTGAACTCAGTAAGGTGAAATTCAATGAAAACAAGTGCAAACAACTTCACTAAGGAAAATCAAATGTATAAACACAAAATGGGGAAGAACTGCTTAAGTGGCAGAACTGCTGAAAAAGATCTGAGAGTTAGGGTAGATCTCAAATGGAATAGAAGTTAAGTCTGTAATACAATTGCAAAAAAAGCTAATATTCTGTGGGTATATTAATGAGAGTTTTGTATGCAGAACAAAGGAGGTAATGTCCTGCTCTGCTCACCACTGGCGAAACATTAGCTGAAGTACAGAGTTCAATTATGGGTGCCAAACTGTAGAAAAGATGTGGAGAAAATGGAGAGAATCCAAATGACATAACGAAAAGATTTAGATCTATGAGGAAACTAGGCACGTATAGTCTTAAATAAAGAAGAGTGAGGGCTGAACCCAATACATGTTGAGGGCTGTTATGAAGAGGTCAGGGATCACTTGTTCTGAGTACACTCAAAATAGGACTAGCAGATTTGGGCTTAATGTGCAGCAATGGAGATTTAAGTTAGATATTAGGGAAACCTTATAATTATAGTTGGTAACTAAACCCTGGAATGGGCTTTCAAGGGAGGTTGTGGAATTCCCAATAGCAGAATTTTTTTAAGATCAGGTAGGGCAAGCACCTTTCAGGGGATAGTTCAGGTTTGCTTGGTCCTGCCTCAACATAGGAGGCTGGACTAGATGATTTTGAGGTTCTGTCTAGCTCTGCATTTCTGTGATTATCCTTAATCTGATATGTACAAGATTATTAGAGCCTAAAGTTGATACTACCTATCTGAGTTATGAAGTTTTAAAAAATGTTCTCTATTCATGACCGAGTATATAAAGGTATGGAAATGTGAGATTTCATCACAATGGCCCATTTCATTTCATAATCTAATAATTCTCAATCTATGGTTCATAACAGTTACAGATAAACAAGGAGTTTAGTGGAAATTTTAAAGGCTAACAAGTTTATTTATCGCATGAGCTTTTGTGGGAGAAAATCCCACTTCAGACACTTGAAGATAAAATAAACATTAGTCTTTAAAAAGTGTCACCAGACTCATTTGTTTTGCTGGGCTAGACTAACACGGCTACTCTTTTGGAACTTAGTTACAGATAAATCTCTCAATATTGTGTAAACTGTATTAGGGTTCAGTCACTAACAAAGAGGCATACAATACTTTTCATAGAATCATAGGGTTGAAAGGGACCTCATGAGGTCATCTAGTCCACTGGTTCCCAACCTTTTCTCTGCCATGGCACACCTTGAGACCTTCAAATTTTTCGAGGCACATCACTATTAAAAAACTCATGAATATTCAAATTAACTTAAATTACTTTTGCATATTCATGAACCATGGCACAGTGTTTCGGAAATGCTGCTGTGTGGGGTAGCAGAGTAGGGGTGGCAAAACAAGGGAAGTCAGGAGTCATGTGCAGTGGCAGGAGTGGCAAAAGAGGACAAGGGCAGCCATGTGGGGAACAGCACGAGGGTGGCAAGAGAGGAGACAGGAAGGGAGAACAACCGTGGCTTTGTGGGGCTGCAGGGGAAACCTGGGGAGTGGGAGGGTAGGCCAGGGGAGCATGGCGCAGCACCCACTCCCCCTTCTCCGCAGTGCCTCCCTGCCCCCCAGGGCAAATCCTCACCCCTCTGCGGCTCCCTTCCACCCCAGTGGGTTCCATCCTCCCCTTCCCCAGACCTCTTCTGCCTGTGATGGACCCTCCAGCACCCAGCTACACCCCCCACACAGCCACCCACCCCCAGCTACACACACACCCCAATCAACCAGCCACCCCACAGCCCGAGCCACACACCCTCTGCTACATATCCACTCCCACCCACCTCTGCTACACACACACACACACACACACACCCCTACCTCTGCCCCACAAAACCCCCAGCAGCGCTCCCTCCCAACCCCCAAAGCACTTACCTGGGCTGTTTGCAGGCTGACTGGCTGACACAAGCTGCTCTGCCCTGCAGGGGGAGATTCGCACTCTCCCAGCCTTCCCCAACTCTCTGCTGGTTGGGCTTAAGATGGAGCCACCTGAACAGTGTGTTTGGGGTGCTCCTGTTATTTTTAGGGGGACCTCTGAAAGTCCCCATTCTAGTACCTTCCTCTATTTTTAGGGGGTTCAAATGCTTCCTGCCTAAAAACAGGGGGTCCCAGAAATGTGTTCTGGTGCCTTCCCCCTTACTCTAACCCCTGCCTTTTTCCAGCCCTGCACAGCCCACGTGGCTGTGCTGAGTAGGGAAACAACTCTAACTCCAGCTCTCGGGCATCCTCGTGCTGCACTTTGGGTGTGCCCTGGTGCACTGGTTGGGAACCACTGATCTAGTCCAACCCCTTGCCAAAAAAGCAGAACCACTCCCACTAAATTATCCCAGCCAGGGTTTTGTCCAGCCAGGCCTTAAACATCTCCAAAGATGGAGATTCCACCACCTTCCTAGGTAGTCCATTCCAATGCTTCACCACTCACCTAGTAAGAAAGCTTTTCCTAATATCCAGCCTCTACCTCCCCAGCTGCAACTTGAAACCACTGCTCCTTGTTCTGTCCTCTGTTACTACTGAGAACAGCTGACCTCTGTCCTCCTTCGAGCATCCCTTCAAGTAGTTGATGGTTGCTATCAAATCCCCCCTCAGTCTTCTCTTCTGCAGGCTAAATAAGCCTAGTTCCTTCAGTCTTTCTTCATAGGGCTTGTGTTCCAGCCCCTTGATCATCTTAGCTGTCCTCCACTGGACTCTTTCTAATTTGTCCACGTCCTTTTTGTAGTGGGGAGCCCAAAACTGGACACTGTATTCTAGATGTTGCCTCACCAGTGCCGAATAGAGGGGAATGATCACATCCCTCGATCTGCTGGCAAAACTTCTTCTGATGCAGCACTGTATGCCATTGGCCTTTTTGGCAAAAAGAACACACTGCTGACTCATATCCAGCTTCCCAACCACCGTGACCCCCCAGATCCTTTTCTACAGTGGTTACTGATGCTATATTACTGCTCCTAGTACTAGAAGTAATTTCTTCATTAGCAGCTGAAGAATTAAGCAAAGAGTCATAATGGGTAACCATATGAGGGAAAGAATAGTCACTGAGCTCTAGTGCCTCTTAAATAAAGTGTTAAATTAACATACTAGTCTTATTGCGTATTAATATTTCTTATTCTGTAGAACAGTGGCATCTAAAATGGATTATATGCCTCATCTTAACTTTAAGTAAATTAATTAATTATTTAAAATGATACAAAGTCAAAAAGACTACCATTTAAGTATAGTTCCAACTATACCATCGCTTATATAACTCAGCCTACCATTTCATTAGGGAGACTAAACGTATGTACAAGTACAAAGAATATTTTTACACTTGCTACTTCAACATCATTTTTCTTGAACAAAACAACTGATACAATACATCCATGCATCTTGCCAAGTTCGTTTTAGTCATAACAAGCAAGGAGTCCTGTGGCACTTTTAAAGACTAACAAGTATATTTATTGCATGAGCTTCCATGGGAGAAAATTCCACTTCATCAGATGCTTTGAAGATGAGGAACTTCCAGACTGGGAGGAAAATAAATGCAGGGAAGTGTGAGTCATAGAATCAAGTCAGACTGTTACAGCAAATCAAAGCAGTTCTTTAGATGCAAACACTGGGGGAACAGAATCAAAGCTGACTCAAGGGGCGAGCTAGTTTGGGTGGAGCAGGTATATCTAGGGGCTGAGCTCTGCCCTCCCACCCTGCCTCTGTGCCAGCCCTTCCTGCCCCCCCCAGGGCAGAACAGATCACCCAAGGGAGGGGCAATAGAGTGGAGCCTGGCCTCCAGGCTGGCCTGCTCTGCCCCTGGGATGGCTGTTCCCTGTCCTGGGGGTGGGGCAAGCCAGCCCACAGCATGGCAGGATAGTGTGGGGCACACTGAACCACACTTCTCACCCTCCCATGGATGGCCCTGGCCTGGGGCAGCACCCCACCCCCCCAGAAGTTGGCCCAGGGCACCACAGCCCTTTGGGCTAGCCCTGAACAGCATACAGAGGAAGATGAGGTCAAATCAGCATTTGTAATGAGAAAAAATCCATAGTTCTGTAGTTTCTCTTTGAGGCTTTGATTTGTTATCCATTTGTTTGAGCACAGACATTAACAAATCATCAATGGAGTGAGCAGGGATACTGAAGTGTTCTCCTATTGGTTTTCGAATGTTGTGATTCGATATTACAATTGTGTCCATTTAGTCTTTTGAGCAGAGGCTGTCCTGTTTGTCCACTATATAAGGATGGGGGCATTTCTGGCACAAATCACATTGGTGGATTAGCTGGCTTGATTAGATCCTGAGATGGTGTCCTTTATGCAAACATGTGGGCAAAGTTGGCAATGGGGTTTTGCAGGGACAAGTGTCTGCTTTAATGTTTCTGGGATTTGGTCTCTAGCTTCCCGTGAGTATCTGCTTAAGGTTTTGGGGGGGGAGGGTGTCTGTAAGTGAGGAGAGGTTTGTCTCCCAAGGATCAGAGAAAGTAAGGGATTGTCTTGTAGAATAGGCTGCAGATCCTTGATGATGTGTTGTAAAGGTCTGAGTTGGGGGCTCTAGGTGATGGCCAGTGACATTGTTTTCTTTCTTGGGCTTCTCCTGTAGCAGTTGACTTCTGCTTATCTGTCTGGCTCTGTTGATCTGTTTCTTCAGTTTCCCAAGTGGGTACTGTAATTTTAAGAATGCTTGATAGAGATCCCAAAGGTGTCTGTCTCTGTCTGAGGGACCAAAGCAAATGTGGTTATATCTTAGTGCTTGGCTGTAGACAATGTATTGTGTGGCATGTCTTGGATGAAAGCTCAAAGGATGTAGGTAACTATAGTGATCAGTAGGTTTTTGGTACAGGGTGGTGTTTGTGTGTCCATCACTAATTGTATTGTAGTGTCCAGAATCTGCTGGATCTGCTGTGTGGAGTGTTCCAGGCTAAGTTTGATTGTGATTATTTTACTCATATATACATTGAGTTACATATGATGAGTTATTATTGCCTAACTAGTACACACTTTTTGCTCATCGCCCATTATTAGGACCTGCAAATTATCTAAAAGACTGACATCTTCCTATATAGAGTCCATGATGGCATCTTTGTTTCTTCTCCTGAGATGATAATGCAATCTCAGACGAGATTTTATGAAAATAAATCTCCATAGAAATGTTTTCAGTTACCTTCTTGTTAGCATAAATGCTTTTATTTGCTGCTGGGAATATACCTCGTTTCCTTTCTGAGAATTTTCCAATAGGACTTGAGTGTAGCTTTGTGGTTCGTGTGTGGAATTCTATGTCTTCAGATCAGCTCCTTTGGAGGAAACAACTTCCTCACAAATTAAAACAAAACTGGAGATTTCTAGAATCTCATTAATTTGACAGGCTTTTTTTTAAAAAGGATAAAAGAACACTATCCCCTCACCAAAAAAGAAAAAATAAATCTTTGTCAACAGTGTTCTTGAAATGTATCAAATACACTACTATACACCTTCCTTTGTGCAGGGCCCACAATGAGGTAGGAGGAAAGGTAGCTGTATGGAAAATATATTTATATCAACTGAATTCAAATGAAATTTTCTGTGTACTGAAAATATTTTGCACATAGATAAAAGGAAATATTGTCAACTACAATGTGACACTTCTGACTGTCATTTTCATTCACTTTACTCTGCCATTCTACCATTTAAAAAATCATCACTGTAACCCTTTCCACTGGGAATCTTTCAGTGACTATATAGATGTACATTGTTGCATCTTGCATAAAGGACATGCTTCAGTTTTTCTAATGCAGAAGGGTCTGTTTACAATAGAATACATATTTTTGCCAAATTGAAAAGATGGTTAATTAAATAAATCAAGCCATTTTATATTTTAGCTGACCATTTTAATTCAGCAGAACTGTGCTCACAAGAAATAGCCCTTCAGATAGCAATCGGATTATCCAGTCACAGTTGTATACAGAACCCCGCGCCTAGTATATTTGTAATACATTATATTCTCTGCTTTGGCAATTAACAAGCCATAAAGAAATTTTAAGCAAAGCTATCAGTGTAATCTACCCAAGCTTTACATCTAGTATGTCATACTGAATCAGACATTTATAGTAGTGAGGCAATGATGCAGCCACAATTTCTGAACGAAGACAGTGAATTTTTAAAAACCCATGGGAGTTACAGCCCCATTTACTCCATCTGTGATACACTACCGAGGGGAGGGAAGGAAGAACAGAGACGAGGGTTGTGTGTGAATTCATCCATAGAATAGAATGCTCTTGCAAATTTCAAAGATTCACCCACGGACTACAATTGTCATTAGACATTTTGGGCCATGTGTAGTTTTCAGCATAATAATGGTAATTTATATTAATACCCACATAAAAATACCACATTTACTCAAACAATGTAAATGTTGTTTCTGAGTACTGTAGACACACTATATAACTATAACTGCATATTTTAAGGCTAATAAATCATCATCTGTACTACCGCCAGTTATATATGTCTTCAATACTGCAGCCACAAGCCTGATACATTATTTTAGGTAGATCCTGCACAGACTACTTCTATTTACATTTACATCCTTATCTTGGATTCCTCAGAGCCAATGTGACCCAACACACATTAGTGCAGCTTCACAATTGCTCTAACTTCCACTTCTCAAGGGAAGTGGTTTCACCTAGGAATTGAGCATGGAATCTGGCTGTATCATCTATCCCCAGGGTCTCAAACACACGGCCCATGGGCCGCATGCAGCCCCTGAAATTATTTCCTGTGGCCCGCAATGACCCTATCATTATCGATATTTGCAATATTGTTGTATGAAAAGGTTTCAGTAGTGCAGCCCTCGGGCTAATGTACTACTCCTCATGCGGCTCTCTACTAGCCCTCATGTGCCCCTGGTGGTGATTTGAGTTTGAGACCCCTGATCTACCCTGAAACATGTCTCAGAACACACTAAATGTGGCAGTGGAAGGTGTTATGATGGAGGATGAACTATGCAACCCAGAGACCCTCTAATGTTGGTAATCCTCAGTGGCTAAATTAGAGCACCAGTTTACCCCATCTATGCCAGAATGGTAAAGAGACTCCTTACTCAGGCCAGGAGTCTGGCCCTTATCAGCCACTTTTAAAAACTTCCAAAAATTCATGCACATGCACAAAATGTAACTGCTTGGCTCATGTGTGTATAAAACCACTATGTCTGAATATGAAAATCTTGAATTTGTGATGCAAATTTTTACTTAGTCTTTGAATCTCATGCTTCCTAGGGTTTTCAGTATCAGATCCTCAACAAGCACATACAAGAAACATAAAACTATGCCAATTCATCAGATAAAATTCACTTCATATAACAGCTTTTTCATTTGGCTTTCAAGTGACTCAAACCTACAACTGTGCAAAAAGTTCAGAACAAAACAAAACATAAAATAAAATAAAATAAAATAAAAAATAAAATGCAAAGTTAACTTGCCTTTAGTTCCAAGCTGAAACTTGAGTTTGGTTCCTCAAAGTTTATGGTGTTCATGAACTGAAGACAAGTGTCAAGTCAAATTTCACTGATGGTTTTATTTCTTGTATGTGATGGAACTTTTTTTTTTTTAAACATAGAAGCCACCTGAAACTTTGCAATTTTCAGTTGAAATCTGAGCAAAACTTGCTGCTTTTCAGTGGATTTCTCTTGGAGATTTCTTCTAATTTCAAACAAGATTGAATAGGAATGAACTCATGCGGACAAACAATAGGTTTGTACTCAATGTGACACACTAGTTTCATACTGCTTAACTGAGAATCCATTTATTAAAACTTTAGGACTCACTTTATAACAAGAATACAGCAATTTCTCCCACCTAGAACAGGGAGTTGAAGAAAATCTGAGCAAAACTCTGGACAGGACAACCTTGGTTTTGTGGAATTCTAGATAGACTAGACTGACGGGCAGCCAAACTTATAGAACTCAAGAGCCACACAAGTTGATTATTAAACTTCCAAGAGCCGCACTGAGGCATGCAGCGATATACTTTTATCTACTCCAAAACTACTAAGTTTAAAATTCATTGCACACTTTAATTTTATTGTAAAAAGAGGACAAATATTGATCCTACTAATATCAGATTCTAATAATTACTTACAGTTACCATGAAAACTAGGCCTATACAGTAAAAACTTAGCTGCTGCTCGATGTAGAAGACTGTAGGCTAGTGGAGAGTTTTTTAAAATCCCAACCATGCTGCACTTCTCCCCACCATCCCAACCCCCTCCTGAACTCCTAGACTGGGGCTGCTTTCCTAAACTGATTTGCTGGCATTCTTCCGGGAGCCACAGTTTTTCATTCAAGAGCCACATGTGGCTCCTACGCCACAGTCTGGCCACGCCTGGACTAGACCAATGGTTCCCAACTGTGATCTGGGGACCTAAAGAGGCCCGTGGCTCCCCTCCTGATGGTTACAGAAAGGAGTTGCTGCCTAAGGACCCAGGTGGTGCATGTTTTCAGGGTGCTAAAAGACCAGTACTGTAGCAGGGAGAAGAGCAATGCATTGTGCATACGTCCATATGGGGTCCCTGCTGGAGCCAGAGGGATGGGAACACTAATCTTCCATCTCCC
This sequence comes from Podocnemis expansa, assembly GCA_007922195.1. Classification (NCBI taxonomy): domain Eukaryota; kingdom Metazoa; phylum Chordata; order Testudines; family Podocnemididae; genus Podocnemis; species Podocnemis expansa. The sequence goes on along the minus strand of ML681964.1, from coordinate 25,668,945 downwards.
TGCCAAAGGACCCAGGTGAAGCACACAGGGCTAAAGGACAGGTGTGGGTTTCCCTGCTACAGCCAATAAGATGGGAGATCAGTGAGGAGGCAGACTCCTCACTGAACTTCTTTCATCTGGCTGCTGTTGGGGTGGGGGACTGCTGATGGAGATTGGCAGCCCTTCAGGGTTGTAAAAATCATATCTATGGCCCTCAAGCCAAACAGGTTTGGAACCACTGCACTAGCCAAAAGAAACAGGGTGGCAACTTTTCAGTTATTCTCACTAAGAAGGGTGATATTTATAGGATGCCTCTAGCTTATAATTATTATATAAACCACATTTGTTGAATTGTCAAAGGACCAAAACATTTTGAAACTAATGGACAAACAAACAGATTTGGATATACATCAGATGTCAAAAACTTTGGTTTCTTGCAGGGCTGGAGCAACACACACGCTTTAGTGACTGCACCTGGTGGCCCCTGGCCCTGGAATGCAACAACCATGCACCAATTGGCTACACCCCCTAGGGCAGACCAGCCAGTCTGGGCAGCTGGGCAGAAACGCTGCAATCAGCCATAGCCTCTTGCCCCAGGGCTGTGGCCCACCCTACCCCCAAGGCCACCATGGTAGGTGGGGGTTCTCAGGGAGGGGCCAGGGCCCCAGACCATGCAGCCCCACAAAAGTGGGCAGCCCAGGGCCCCTTAATACAGTTTTGGTTTCTTTCTGAAATCCAGCTGCTGAAAGACCGACTAGGAGCTAAAAACTACTCACAAAAATCAAGAGGCAACTCTCCCTAGCTTTTTTTTGTAGGAGTTCAGAGATATCACTGGTTCCAAACATGATGTAAATGTTGTCCAGAACTTGAAATATGGGCATTTTTGTGACTTCAAAAGTCATTGACAGTTTGAACATTGACATGGTTTGATGCTGCAGCTTCCATCCATGACGTAGGTTAGTGTCATTTAGCCAAGGTTCTTAGTTAAGCAGCGCAGGTTCAGCTGACAGAAGGCAAGAAACTCAGTGCTATTTAAAAATTATGGCAACATTGAGGCACAAGTATCCTCCCAATATTTTTCATTATTTGAAAAATAATTCAAGATTATAAAAGAATTTTTTCAGGATAGAATTTAGGGACTTGTAACTTGTATTTCAACCACAGTCCCCTCTGACTCTAGGGCTTTCTCATCTTATTTTCCATGTAAAAAACACATTTGCAGGCACACCTGAAATTCTCTTATATTAGAGCTGTGGAACTTTTCCTAAACAATAGAACTTCACATTTGTTTACATGTGTCAAGCATTCCTACACAGGAAAACTGGATTATTGCAAGCCTCAAGACTTTTCCATCTTCTATCAACACTTGAGAGAGGTGCTGCCCACTGTCACCTGAAATACCAAAGAAAGGAAGGGAAAAAGAGAAAAAGTTAGAGGCTCTGAAGAGAAGGAAAGGAAAGGATGAAGAGGGAATTAGCAGGAATCTGAGATGGAACACATTTCCTCTCTCCTTTTTGCTTAAACTCCACCTTTGCCCAAACTCCGAATGTGTACTAATGTGTGTAATTCTATGCTGAAAAGCTAACTGCAAAAGTGGCAATGTGGAGATCCATGTCTGCTGCCTTAATGATTTCCAGATGCTCAATGTACAAGCTGATGGCCCTGAATACTCAACCCAGCAACTGAAAGGTAAGCTATTCTCTTTGGCTCACACACCACAACAATAGAATCTGCAAGGCCAAATTATGCTCTCAGGCATACATGCACAATCCGCTGTGGTAAAAACTTTTTTCATGTCACCAAAGTAAGCAGATTATGCTCTGAAGTGTGCAGGAGAGAGAAAAATACAAAATCTTTGGAAATATCTCATAACTACAACAGCATCTAGCCTGAACACCTTTCAGTTATATGGCTGACATTTCATCTTCTAAATTGCTTTGCAGAAAATCCTCAGCTGCTGGAGCTATGCCAGTTAGCATCAGTTGAGGATCTGGCCCATTGTCTCCAGCTGATATGTTAGCTAATTTACAGGTTTGTTTGTAAATGGAAAATACCCATATTGTTCCATGAAGTAACAAACATCTTAAGACTGATGAACATGGGAAAATGTTAAATATTTTTAATAAACCTTTCATTATATCTAATTTGAAGCCAAGAAACTGCCGTAGATATAGCACATATTCAGAAATTCACATAGAAATTGATTTTCTTTCTTTCCTAATATCTGTATTACATTAAGACTCAAGATAAAAATTAAATGATAGCATTCTCACATCACTACAGTGAAATGTTCTGTCATCAAAAGCACAAAGGATAGCCCAGTAAGGCGTTTCATATGCAAAACTTAAAAGAGTTTTATGCTATAAAATAAAGGCACATGGTTAGAAATTAAAACACTAATATTACTGAAATAAAATTACACAGGTTTCTTATGCTGAGAATATTTAACTGAAAAAGGAATATTCATTTTAAATTAGAATACAATTCTTTAGATATTTTGTTCTACCCTGGATATTTCCTCCACCCCAGCAAAATGAAATAAGACAGCACAAATGTGACATTCCATTACTTAAATATTAGTAACAGTTTCTTAAAGACCTGTATTTATTACTTAGTTCAATATCTAAAATGTCATTATTAAGCATATTTAGGTTAGGGATGTGCAAAACATAAAAAAGGCATTACCATTTAAAGAAAGTAAATGTTACATGTATTGAATTGTAAAGGTAGAATGACTGACATCTCAACAAATCAGTGGTACAGAATGAGTGATCAGAAAATTCATGATAAAGTAATTGAAGATGTTACAAAACAAACTCTACACCAAAGGCAATGTAACATACACATTTGGAATTGTGTTTTCTTTGCCTTGTTAAAAAAAATCCCGATCATACCTAATCTGCCCAAAACTCTACCCTCTAATCACTATCAGAATATACACTAGCATTAAGAAAACATCTTGACATGGCAAATCAAAAAAACAAAACCAAATAATGGTCAGTGCTCTAACCATTTCTCAGACTTAGAAAGTGGCATTGCTCAATGCAACAGTATTCATGATGAAGAAATGAACTGCTACAGAAACACCTGTAAGATCTTCAATAGTGTAGTGCTTAAGAAGAAAGAAAGAAAAGGGGTAAGCTCAGCTAAACTCCATATTCCCCAAATGAGAAGTATGTAGACTCTGTTTATCAATGTTCAACCTTCACTTCAATACTAACTTCAAAGCAGCATTCTCTGGTGACGTATCTACCTTAGGCTTTACTTCATGCAAGAATAAAAGGAAGTATATATTAAATGAGATAACTGAACTACAAGAAAAAAAACACTATGCACTATCAAAGCAAGACAACTACAGAAGGGAGTGAAGGTCATGAACAAGTAAAGAATAAGTGAGACAATATGGCCATTGGGATAGAAAATTCACCAGCTACACATGAGAGAGAGGAAGAAGGTTTGAACTGATAAATCCAACTTAATGTTTCCATGCCTGCGTTTCCCCTACCTTTGTAAAAGAGCAGTAAATACTTAAGTCAGTCTATACTGAGAAGTTTACATCACGTTTATCACCACTGCATAGGTGTTATATAAGAGTCAACTTGTTATTTTCAGTAGAGGGAAACCATTTCTTCATCTTAAAAATGCAAGTGGCAGCCAGGAAAGCCAAAGTCAATCACTGAACAACAAAACACAGAAATATCAGATATATCAAAAATATCTGATCAACTTGGAAAGAAAGCTGGAGCCAGAACTTGACAGTGCCATCTCAGACTGTGTTTGTGAGCGTCCATGTTTACTGGAGTAAGCACAGGACAACTTCTTTGAAGCCTTCCTGTGGAGTCAAGAATAAGACTTTGCTTGCCTCTCAAACTCAAAAGAAGGAATAGACTATAATGTTTCAAGGAAGTCTCTAGAGAAGAAGAGGAGCAGCATTTTTCGCCAGATTTGGGCTTAGAAGCCCAAACCATGATTTGAGGACTTCACTAACTCTATCACAGCTTAAGGGTCTGTTACAGGAGGATGAAGTACTGTGGCCTGTGTTGAACAGGAGGTCAGATTATATGATCATATTGGTCACTTCTGACTAACATCTATGAGTATATGAGAAGCCAAGGCAGCCAAAAAGGTGCTTTTCACGGATGAGTTATTTATTCATCCTCTCAAGATCAAGCTCATGGCTCCAGTGAGGAACTCACTGCTTCTCCTGGATTTTAAGGCAGAAATTCATGTTTCTTCAACTTCATCAGACAGGACACTTGTCCCTCACTTGCCCCCAGCCTATTCAAATTAGGCAGTTTTTATGCCTATCTGTAATAGGGATTATAGCCTTGTGCACAGTACACTGTTTAAACCACAATAATATTTTACTAAATACTGGAACAAAAAACCTAGCTATCTAAACCAAACTACCCTAAACTAACTAGAACTAGAGCTACATACAAGTGAAGAAATCTCTTTCTAAAGATGGCTGACCAAAGCTGGAGAGCAATATGGAGCTCCAACTCTCAGCATAGGCGATAATGAAAAAAGAAAAGAAGAAGAAGAAGAAAGATGGTTGTGACAGCCACACCCTTTTTATGCCCTCATCTTTGCACAGAAGGAGAGCTGGAGCCCATGCTCTTCCTGATAGTACTGTTACCCCAAACTTTAGGGGGTCCGGGACGGATCTTGGCGCCGAAAGGAGTCACTGACCAGCTTGAAGTTTGAAGAAATTCTTTATTGCTTCATCAGCTTCCAGCATTCTAACCACACAGAACAGCCTTACCCCAGCAACAGGGGTTTTTATACATCTCTATGCTTAACCTCATTGGTGGGTTTTCAAGACCTTCATTTGAATACAGACTGTGATAGGTCCTTACACAGGGGATCCAGAAACCCCATTGGTTCTCCTTACAAACCCTATTTTACATGCTTAACAAGTATGTTATATAACATTCTTAATGTATCAATTTAGGAACAAACAAGTACCACCACCTGTCACTCTTAGGGATTCTAGAACTTTCCCTAAGTGTGTGGAATTTCCATGAGTCATCATGGAGTTTCTAATGTTTAACTTAGGCTGTTAATGTTTAACTCAGGCTTCTGCCTTCAGTACTGATGGTAAAAGTTTCTCATTCAAACATATTTTGTACACAAAAACCCACAGTAGAATGTATAGGTGGTGCACAATCACTCAAAAAAAAAAATCTTCTGTTCTTGCTGCCTAAACCATGCACCACCATCTCCCCATACCCTGTGCCCAAACCCAGCAAGACAGGAACTAGAGTAGCCACTTAGCTCCCCCTTTCCACATTATACCCACTGGCTAGGAGGAACACTGCAAGCCATTCCCCTAGCTGCATTGTGAACACATGGTATCTCAGCTGGACTTCCAGCATGTAAGACAAACACATGGGTATTACATGAGGTGTATGATACTTGTCACTCTGCTTACACTTTCAACACACATTTAAAGAAAATCTTGTTTTTCTGGATAGGGTTAAATTTCTGGCAAAATGAAAGCTGAAGCAAACAAAGCACCTCAATTTTAGGATTTGGAGTATATCAACATTATCAGTAATCCCTGAAATTAGGAAGCATCTCAGTCATCCCAAAATGCATTAAAAACTGTGGTACCTAAATGTAAAACAGATTTCTATTTTCGAAATGAAAGTTAAATATGATCTACCTATAGTGACCAAATGCATTTTCCTTTTTAGATGAATTCCCTGTTTACTAAGAAAAAAGACACAGTTTAGAAGGTACAAGTACATGAAGAATGGTGGGTTACAGATGTAACTGTCTGTGACGGGGTAGATACACCCCGAGCTAGAGCAGCCCCTTATAGACTAGGGAAGGAAGAAGCCCCACACCTTAAGCCCTGATGGGTATGCTCAGGCTGCTGCCCAGGCATAAAAGGCCTCAGCTCAGCTCAGCTCAGTCTGGTTTGGCCAGCGGAGGGGAAGGACATCTGCTGGAGCTCCTGCCCTAGAGCTACACCAGCCCCATTCCATAGGAAATTCAGTGACCAGAATGGACTCTACAGAGCGGTTAACACAGAAGGAGAGGCTTGTGACTGACATCCAGGACCTGTGGGAAAGCTAACAACTGCTGTCCCAGGAAAGAGGAAATCACTGTTTAACACCCGACAAGACCTTCACCCCATCCCAGGTAGGAAGTAGCCCAGGGGGCCCAAAACATGGAGCTGGGATGTAGAGAAGAGCTAGTTGGCGTATTTCAGTGGGGATCCCCGGTGACTGGGTGCTGTACCCCCAGCATCCATAGGGCACTGGGCTGGGGCTCAGTGGAGCGCGAGGGCCTGAGCCCCCCCAACCTGGGCACAGTGCCCCATCACTGACTTGCTGCATGGACTCTAGCTATTAAGCCTTACTGCTGTGACCAAAGGGTTGCTGACAGACTTTGTTATATAGACTCTGGCTGCTAGGCCTCACTGCCCTGACCCAAGGACTGCTGAAAGACTTTGTATGGACTCTGGCTACTAGGCCGTGCTTCCCTGACTCCAGGGTTGAGTTTAACAGTGTGGTGGAAAGCTCGCAGAGGTGCCCTCCTGGCTACCTCTTACCTTGCTTTTCCCCGAAGGGGCAGCAGGGAGGTCTTACCCCGCAACACCATCCTTCTTCAAGCTGGGCTGCTAACATACATTCAGTTACACAGCTGTCTACGTGCTACAGTGCACGGGATCTGGAAAGTCTTTTAGCCCTAGCCTGTCAGCTTAGGGTCAGCAGCCAAAACCCCCTCCTTGCTGCAAGTGCGGCTATATATGTGACCCTGACCTTGACCCTGACTCTCCCAGTCCCTTCTTTTCACCAGCTCTGAGTAGGGGGGACAGAGGCAGGGATCTGAATGTATGTGAGCAGCCCATCTCAAAAAAGGATGATTACATCGGTTACCCACCATTCTTCTTCGAGTGCTGCTCACATCATTCAGTTACAGGTGACTGCTAGCCATACCCAAGACGGAGTTGCAGCTTACCCACACTGAGTACAGCTCTGCCCAATGCTGCATCCTCTCTTGCCTGTTGGACGATGGCATAGGGCATCATGAAGGTATGCACTGATGAACATTAGCTTCTCTGCAGATCTCCTGAATCAGGACCTGAGCAAGGAAGGCCTTTGACAAAGCCTGGGCTCTTGTTAGTGTGCCCTAACTTTCCCTTTGATACAGTTCACTATCCATTTGGAGGTGCACTGTGTAGTCACTGGTTGCCCTCTTTTTCGCTCCACAGTTGTAATGAAGAGCTGAGAAGTCTTGTGGAACGAGCATGTGTGCTCAATGTACATCAAGAGACCCCTTCTGACATCCAGTGTGTGCCATTTCCTTTGTTTTTCCAGGGCCCTCAGGTCCAGGAAAAACACTGGAAGACAAATGTCCTGCTTTAGGTAGAAAGGAGACACCACCTTCGGGAGGAATGATGGGTGCAGGTGCAGTAGCACCTCATCAGGAAAGAACCTCATGTATGGAGGCTCCGAAGAAAGGGCCCTCAATTCCAAGACCTTTCTTGCCGAGGTTATGGCTACTAAAAAGACCACCTTCCACAAGAGGACCAACAATGTACATGAGTCCAAGGGTTCATAAGGTGACTCCATTAAGCACTGAAGCACCATATTCAAGTCCCATTGTGGAGTAGGATCTTTGGTATGTGGGAAGATCCTTTCAGTATCTTTCAAGAACTTCGTGGAGGTGGGGTGGAAGAATACTGGTACCCCCTCCACTTTGCCATGAAGGGCTGAGAGAACCACTACGTGGACACAGAGAGGAAGCTGACAAACCCTTATCTTTAAGATCCAGTAGGTAGTCAAGTATTGATCAAACTGGAGCTGATTCTGGTGCAATCCCCTTCCCCTTGGACCACTGGGAAAAGTGCCTCCACTTAGCTATATTGGAGGCACTAGGCACCTCTAGTGGAGGGTCTCCTACTACCTATCACTATTTTCTTAACTCTGTCTGAGCAGAGTTTCTTGGATTTGTTCAGCTATACAGCCTCCAGGCTGTCAGGTTTAGTATTCTTGGATTTGGACACCAGAGGCGACCCGAGTCCTATGTTAACAGGTCTGACCAGAAGGGAAGGAGGAACGGAGTGCCTATCAACAGGTCCCATAGGATTGAGTACCAGTGTTGCCTGGGCCACTCCAGAGCTATCAATACCATGTACACTCTGTCCCTTTTTATCTTTAGGAGGACCCTGTGTATCAGGGGAATTGGAAGAAATGCATAAATCAATGAGTCCCCCCCCCCGTGGTATTAAGAAGGCGTTCAAGAGTGAGTCTGTCTCCTGACACCTGACAGAGCAGAAGGTGCAACACTTCCAATTCTGTCATTTCACAAAGAGGTCTACCTGGGTCATACCCCAACCAACTGGTTACGTGGGACATCACATCCATGTGCAGGGACCACTTGTGATGTGACAGAAAAGTCCTGCTCAGCAAGTCTGCTGTGCTGTTGTCCACCCCCAAAAGGTGTGCTGCTACCGGGGTAAAGTTGTGCCTTAGGGCCAGTTGCTAGAGGCTGGCAGCTTCCACGCAAAGGACCAGAGAATGAGCACGCTCTTGGCAATTTGTGTAAAACATGTTTGCCGAACTGTCCATTAGGACCTGGCCTGTCTTTCCTTTTATTAAGTCCAGAAAGGTCCTGCAAGCTAGACAGATAACTCTGAGCTCCTTCATGTTTATGTGTAGGAGTTGTCCTTGGGAGACAAGTTCCCTTGGGTCAAAGGACCTTTCGAGATATGAGCATCCCACCCCAAGTCTGAGGCATCAGTGATCAGAGTCACTGTAGGGTTTGAGGCCGCAAAGTGACCCTCACCCCATGGTAAAGAATGGGCCCTGCCAAATTTCCAGTGTTGTCAGGACTGCGCAGGGGACTAAAAGTACCTTGCTCAGAAGATGCTTCTTTGGATGGAAGGTCATGGCCAGCCAGAGTTGAAGAGGTCTCATTCTCAGGCAGGCCATTCTTATCATGGAGGTAGAGGCCACCATGTGGCCCAGGACTTGGAAGCACCTTCTAGCAATGGTGAACGGGGCATTCTGGAGCTCTGAGATGATGGTGCAAATGGACTGAAGCCTTGATTGGGGCAGCGATGATCTCCATTTATTGAGTCTAAGAAAGCACCTATGAACTCTATTCTCCAAGTTGGAGAGAATTTTGATTTTTCCTGGTTTACACACAGGCCCATATACTCACAGAGCTTTCTTATGACTTTGATGCTGTATTAAACTTGGTATTTTGACCTCCCCTTTATTAACCAGTTGGCAAGGGAGGGGTAGATCTTTATGCCCCACCTCTGCAGGTGCACCACCACGCATTTTGTGAATTCTGTGGGGGGGTTAGGGATAGCCCGAATGGGAGTGATGTTAATTGAACTGTCTTCCCCCCACCAGGAATCTGAGAAACCTCATGAGGTAGGGCCTTATTGCTATATGAAAGTAAGCATCCATTAGATTGAGGGCTGCAAACCAGTCCCCTTGGTCTAGAGCTCAGATTATCTGAGATAGGGAAACCATGCAGAATTTTATTTTCCTTATATACTTGTTTAAAGCCCTGAGGTCTAGAATTGGTCTTAGGTTGCTGTTTGGCTTGGAGACCAGGAAGTAATGGGAGTAGAACCCTTTTCACTACTGATTCCTTGGGACCTCCTCTCTTGCCCCCAGGGCAAACAGCTTTTCACATTCCCTTTGCAGTAACAGATCGAGCTCTGAGTTCCTGAGAGTGGAACAAGGGAGCAGTTTTAGGTCTTCGGGAATGGATTTGAATTGCATGGAGTACCCTTTTGATACTGTGCCGAGTATCCAATGGTCAGTTGTAATGCTTGTCCAGTGGTGTATAAAAGGAGCTGAGGACCGTGGGTTGAGTAGGGTGTGTGCAGCCCTCTAACTGACCGTCAAAAACACTGTTTTTGACTGGCAGCGTGGGAAGAACCAGTTCCCTGTCAGGTGGTCTGTTTGGGACTCTGAACCTTTACCTGACCTGGTTTTCTCCCTGTCAAAGCCTCCATACAGGTGCTGAGAATACTGGTGAGACCTCCGGCGAGCCCCTTGCGGTTAAAGGTGCTGTTGCAGCTGTTGAGATTGCTGCTGCGTGTGTTGGCTTCTAAAGGAACGCCTAGTTGCTTGGGGAATATAAATGCCCAGGGATTGTAGGGTGGCCCTAGAATCCTTCATCCCATGTAATTTGGGGTCTGCAGACTCAGCAAAAAGAGCAGGGCCTTCAAAAAGGAGGTCCTGAATCGTTAACTGCATCTGCTGTGAAAGGCTGGACCCTTATAGACAGGCTGATCACCGCATTGCCACCACAGAAGTGATATTGCAAGATGCAGTGTCAGATGCATCCCACGAGATCATCAAGACATCACGGGAGGCCAGCATGCTCTCCTCTACCATAGTCTCATAGTCCCAAAGGTGTTCCCTGGGGACTAGATCACTGAAACGTTCCATAGATGTCCAAAGGTTGAATACATATCTGCCCGTGAGGAAATGATGGCTCATGATACACAAATGGAGAGCTGAAGTAGAGCAAACCTTCCTGCCAGAGAGGTCCAATTTCTTAGCCTCTTTGTTCTTGGGAGAGAAGCCTAGTTGGCTCTCTCTCTCCTTCTGGTTAACCTCATCCACTACCAGGGAACCCATTGTGGGATGGTGAAAAAGGAAGGCAAATTTGTCAGAGGGGACATGACACCTCCAGTCAGCGGCCCTGGATACACAAGGGACCGAGGCCGGGTTCTGCCATCATGCCCTCGCAATGCTATACAACCCTTTATGCAGAGAAACTGAAACCTTGGTTGGTGGGGCTGCATCTCCCACAATCAAAGAAGGGATTACATTCCCCTTTAACAACCCCAAGGTCCAAGCTCAAGCATGCAGCCATCCATCACAGCAAATCCTGCTGAGCCTGGGGGTCGTCCCTGTATGCCAGGGGCCCTTGATAGGTCACCTGATCCAAAGAAGATGATGAGGGGATCCAGAATCTACTACATCGGGTGCCAGGGTTGGGTTCAACATCCGAGCCCTCTAAAAAGCAAAGGGTCTTGGTCAAGGGCAGTGTGGTGTTTTCGACTACCTAGGGTCATTGGGGTTGTCATGGTGATAAATGGGAGGGTTGTTTAGGTGCTAGGGAAATCTGTTTGTCGGGTCCCCTCTCTCTCAGTTCTCTTTCAATAAAGGCTCCTTACACAGCTCTGAATATACTGCCTCTCATTAATGGATTATAATTTCCCCCAAAACTCTACATCTGGCGATGGAGGAGGGGTTATGTGATGGAGTTGGCTATCCTCAACAATCCTGGCAACAATGGAAAACCAGAATGCAATGTAAGCAAAACTTTATTTACTGCTTGCATGGCGGTTGGGTTGTAACTCTGAAAGCTGATCTGTTTGCCTAAGGGCTAGCTGGCTATTCTGAAACCTGATCTTCCTGCTGTTAAGTACAAGTAAAGAGAAACAATAACCACAAGAAGGCATCATGGCTTTACTTACTACAACCCTCGAACCACTTGACCATTTGGCATATTTGTGGCAGACATATACAACCCAATTTCAAAATTTTGTAATAGCAACTGACATAACTAATGAGAAGAAGGTACCAGTTTTTCTAACAGTCATGGGAGTTAAGATTTATAATTTGCTATGTGATTTGCTTTATCCAGAGAAACCACAGCAGAAACCTTACGGGGACCTAGTGGAAGTTGTGGGAGCACATTTTTCCCCGAAGCCACTAGTAACTGCAGAGAGGTTTAGGTTCTACCAAAGGAACCAAGGTGAAGGTGAATCAGTTGTACAGTTTGTAGCAGCTCTGCAGAAGCTGGCGGCACACTGTGACTTCAAGAACATGTTAGGAAATGCTGCATGACAGGCTGGTGTGTGACCTGCACAGTGAATCAACTCAGAAACACCTATTGACCGAAGGTGAACTCACCTTGCAAAAGGCTATTAAGATTTCAGTCTCTTTAGAACGTGTCACCCAAGACATGCAACAGATCGGGGCCAGTGTGCATAAAGTATCCCCACAACCTACCCACAGGGCACTGGGAAGACAGGAATGTTACCGGTGTGGGAAGCAGGGTCACATCGCATCAGAGTGCTGGTGTAAGGAACTATGGTATTGGCGACGTGGTAAGGGAGGGCACATTGAACGTGCCTGCAAACAAAGGAAGGATGAGCCAAACAGAAGAGGCAGACCTGAGAAAAATGGACCGTTGGTTCGGCAGACCAAGAGGGAAATTCTGCATGCAGTAGAGCAGAATACAGGTGATCATAGTGATACCCAATCGGAAGATGAAGATTCCCTCCATGTTTTGTCCACGTAAATTTTGGGTGACACGTATGTTGGAAGGCAAACCTGTACGCGTGGAACTGGACACTGGCGCTGCTGTTTCATTAATTTCTAACACTGTATATGAGAAGGACTTTAGACATCTGCCACTTAAAGCTGACAGTAGTCGTTCTGAAGACGTACAGCGGGGAGACTGTTCCGTTGGATACTATTGATGTGAAAGTAGAACTCAATGGACAGACCACAAAGCTACCACTGTTTGTGGTGAAGAGGAATTACCCAGGCCTAATGGGAAGATCTTGGATCGGGAGAATCCAACTCGATTGGGCAGAAGTCCATCAATTGACTAAAGAAGAAATGAATGAAGCAGCCATACTAACAAAACACGCTGCTGTTTTCGGTGAAGACTTAGGCAGCAGGAAGAGAATCACTGTGAAATTAAATATGAAGCCTGATTGCCATCCAAAATGTTTGAAAGCCAGGATGGTGCCGTTTGCCATCAGACCCAAGGTGGAAGAAAACTTGGAGTGGTCAGTCAAGGAAGGAGGCTTAGTGCCAGTTACTCACAGCCAGTGGGTGACACCCATTGTCTCAATAGTGATGGATGGCTCCGTTCATATTTGTGAAGATTTCAAGGTCACTGTCAACCCAGTGTTATGTGCAGAACAATATCCACTTCCCCGCACTGAGGATATCTTTGCAGTTTTGGCTGGAGGACAAAAATTTAGCAAGATTGATTTGAGTCAAGCATACTTACAGATGAACGTTGAAGAAGAATCTCAAGAGTTGTTGACAATTTTAACACAGAAGGGGTTGTACAGATACTGTCGCTTACCTTTCAGAATTACTTTGGCCCCAGCTTTGTTCCAAAGGGCAATGGACCAGATTTTGAGTGGCTTATCAGGAGTACAGTGCTATCTGGATGACATCCTGGTCACTGGCAAAAATGAGGAGGAACACCTTACCAGTTTGGAAGCTACTTTGCAAAGACTAGAAGAGTATGGGTTATGTGTTCATAGAGACAAATGTAAATTTTTCCAGCCCTCAGCTGAATACTTAGGACATATAATTGACGCTGATGGTCTCCATAAGTCTCCAGCCAAGGTTAAGGCTATCGTGGATGCTCCACTATCCCAGAACACAAGCCAACTTCGCTCTTTTTTAGGGTTACTGAACTATTATGGCAAGTTTAGCGACACTCCTGAAACCCCAACATCAGCTTCTTGGGCCGAAAAAGGCCTGGAACTGGACTGAAGCCTGTGACGTTGCATTTAATGAAGCTAAACGCTCACTGGTAAACTCTAGGGTTCTGACACATTTTGATCCATCTTTGCCCCTACAGCTCGCTTGTGATGCCTCCCCTTATGGGGTTGGGGCTGTATTGTCACATATTATGCCTTACAGTGAAGAGAGGCCTATTGCTTTTGCTTCACGCTCCTTGACCAAGGCAGAAACTAACTATGCCCAAATTGAACGCAAAGCATTGGGCATTGTTTTTGGCGTTCGGAAATTTCACCAGTATCTGCGGGGAAAGAAGTTTACACTTGTCACTGACCATCGACCCCTGACATCAATTTTGGGGCCACACACAGGCATCCCACCTTTGGTTGCTAGTCGGATGCAACAATAGGCATTGATACTTTCTGGATACACATATGAGATCAAGTATAGACAATCCTCTTTGCATTGCAATGCTGATAGTCTTTCAAGGCTACCCCTACTGGCACGTCATCAAGATCAGGGTCAGGAAGGGATCTTTTACTTTGATCAGAAAACACACTTGTCACGGCTACTCAAGTGAAGAAAGCAACGCGAGTTGACCCGGTACTCTCACAAGTCATGGATTCATGATGCACAGAACATTCTTACCCGACTCTTAGGTCTCACCTGACCTCCACCCCTACAGGTCTAGGAGAACAAAGTTATCAACCCAATCTGGGTGTTTATTGTGGGGTATGCGTGTCATTATCCCACCTTCATTAAGACCACCTTTGTTGGAACAGCTCCATTCAAGTCACTGTGGCACAGTGCACATGAAAGAAATTGCATGGAGCTATTTCTGGTGGCCGGGCTTGGACAGGGCCATCAAAGAGATGGCTAGAGCTTGTACCTCATTGCCAGAGCATCCAGAACACACCTCGGATGGCACCTCTTCACCTACGGCATTGGCCTGAAAGGCCATGGCAATGCATCCATGTTGATTTTGCTGGCCCATTTGAAGGATGTATGTTTTTAATTGCTGTGGACACCCATTCAAAATGGGTGGAAGTGTCTGTAATGCAATCCGCTACCACAGAAACCACTCTCCAGACCCTGCATGGCTTTTTTAATCATTATGGTCTTCCAGAACAGCTGGTGAGTGACAATGGACTGCAGTTCATTTCTCAAGATTTTGAAACTTTTAAGAAGGCCAATGGAATATATCACATCAGGTCAGTACTGTATCCTCCTTCCCAATGGACTCGCTGAAAGGTTCGTACAGACTATGAAGCAAGCACTAAAATCTCTGAAGGGACGCTCACATCTTCAGAAGCGTCTGGACAGCTTCTTGCTGTCCTACAGAAACACTTCGCAGGCTACGACTAAGACATCTCCAGCTTTTCTTATGCTGGGACGGCAGTTGAGCTCTTTGCTTTAATTTGTTGAAAACACGAGACATGTGGCAAGTTGTTAAACACCACCAACAGCAGGACCGGGTCAGCAGACGTTCACCAAGAACAAAGGACCACACCTTCAGTATTGGACAGCCTGTTCGCGCTTGAAACTATACTTCAGGATGGGTTTCAGCAACGGTCATTGCCCAGACAGGACCTGTTTCCTACTCTGACTCGCCAGTCGGCAAGTGGCCTAGTTTGGCAACGGCATGTAGATCAGTTGCTTCTCTGTCATACCCATCCGGAAGATGCATCTCCAGTGGATGTACCTCACTTCACCCTTACAGATGATACAACATCAGAGCATGAAACAACTGTTCATCTCTCTCCTGATCCAGCCACCTCTTCAACGCCTTCGGCCTCCCTGGACCAACCAGACAACATCCTCTCTGGTTCCGGCTACCTCCCCAGTACCTGTAGTCACACCACCACCAATACCACCTTGTGGTGTGGGCACACCAGAAGCTCACCATAATCCACCTCGAGACAGAAGGCCTCCTAATCGGCTGGATCTTTAGCTAGTGGTGACCCTCTCTTCATGGGACAGAATAATTCCTCAGGGGTTCACCAGAGATGGGGCAGTCTACCCTCATCTCCTAGTTTAATACTTATTCTTTCGGGGGGGGGGGGGCTTTTTCATTAGAGGGGTCAGAATATGTGGTGTTTTGGACTACCTAGGGTCATTGGGGCTGCCATAGTGATAAATGGGAGGGTTGTTTAGGTGCTACTGAAAATTGTCTGTCAGGTCTCTTCTCTCTCAGTTCTCTTTCAATAAAGACTCCTTACACAGCTCTGAATATGCTACCTCTCATTATTGGATTATAATTTCCCCTAAAAATCTACAGGCTGTACCGAAGGCTGGCGGGGATGCCGCACTGTCGTTGCTCAGCAAGTCCATCCACCTGCTGGTCCACTCTTGGAACAAGTGTGGCGCCAAGTTGTGTCACAACCTAGAGCGGTCTCTCCCCCTTCTGGGGCCAATGGTGCTGTGCTGCATGCTCCAGGGTCAGCTGAGCAATCTGGGCGATACCAGAGAGGTAAGAGGTAATGAGGTCGGTGCCAAGGGCATGTGCACTGACAAAACAGGGGATAAGTCTTCCCAGTGCAGGGGAGGTGGGGAGCATTTACAGCGAGATTTTCCTGCAGGCTTTGTGACCGTCAGAGTCCATGCGAAGGCCAATGGGAATTCACGGTGCCTGGGCTCTTCATGAGAAGAAACAGAGGAAACCAAGGCAGATCTCGCCTGTCTAGATCCTTGCGTGCATGGTACCGAGGGCTTGCATGAGGAGTCAGGAGATGAATGGTCACCTTCTCTAGTGCCAAGCTCAGGCTGGGGATCAGTACCATTCTCCAGTGCCAAAGGAGACCCTGCCAGCAACACTGGCGTTGGTGCAGCTTCACTTGTATAGGTCATCCATTCCTTGAATGAGAGGGCCGGCTTGCCTTTCGACTGGGTTGGTCTCTGTGGCAGGGGAGCCAGCATCTAGAGTAGAGCCTTTGCAGTAGCGAAGGCTTCCAGGATCAATAGCACCAGGAGACACTCTGGGCCCTTTGCACAGAGCAGAGTAGTCAGAGGCAAGGTAGTAGGGCACTGAGACGGTGCCGGGTCAGATGCCCATCATAGCTTTTTGTTAGCCGGAGAGCAGTAGTGGGTGGATTCTGGTGCTGATTTGGTACATGGTACCAGCAAGTCCATAGGCATGACACACGTACCAGCTGCTGGTAGCAAAGTCTGTTTGTGGGCACTACTGCGTAGCCTTCACTCCCTTTCTCTGCATGTTCTCTTTTTAAAGGACTTGCACATGGAGCTTTTCCTCAGCAGGTGTGACTAACCTAGGCACAGGAAGCACTTCTCGTGAGTATGGTTGATCAGAAACACCTTGCAGCAAGCCACACAGAGCTTGAATCCCAGCATGAGGGGAAAAACTGCAAGGCTCGTTTTATAGCGAAAATAAAGATGGGCACTTGCTAAGCAGCAAGGGCAAGCTATTCCAGTACCGTCACTGAGGGTGGAAAGGAAGAACTGGTAGGGTCAGGGTCAAGCTCACATATGTAGCTGCTGTTGCAGCACGGATGGGGCATTGGCCACTGACCTTGGGCTGACAGGCTAGGGCTAAAAGACTTTCCAGATCCCGTGTGCTGTGGCATGTAGACACCTGTAACTGAATGATGTGAATAACACTTGAAGAAGAACTGAGATTCCTTCCCAGCATCTGCAAAACAACTCATCATAATTATTAACAAACACATTCAAATTGTTTCCTTTGGCAATTAAAACACAGACCCTAAAATTAGTCAGAAGTGCAAAACCCATTTGTGCTGCTTTATGAATGGACCAGACAATTTATATCATTGTTGCTACCACTAGAATACAATTGCAGTAAATTTGGTACAAAATATGTCATGTAATGTATCAATGAAAAAATTACAATTGATCAAAGTTATCACCCTGTTTATAGGGTTCATATCATTTTCCTCCCAATTCTGTAGGTGCCCCATCTTCAAGCATTTGATGAAGTGGGATTTTCTCCCTTGAAAGCTCATGCAATAGACACATTTGTTACTATTTAAAAGTGCCACAGGACTCAAGTTGTGAATATTAGCTAATGTGTTTTCTTCTGAGTGACACCCATCAGATATTTACATTCAAACCAGACAACTATGTGTTGATGGCTCGTTAAGGACACTGCACACTAACAGACAAGAAGTCCTGTGGCACTTTAAAGACTAACATTTATTTATCACATGAGCTTTCATGGTAGAAAACCCCACTTTGCAAGACACTTCAAAAGCATCAGAAATACTGAAAAATATTTGCAACCTTTACCCAACTTTATCTTAAGCCACAAAAATCCACACACCAAACTATGGTGATGTAAAAAGTATTTTGCAAGTGTACAAAAGTGAAAGTTATTAATTCAGTTAGCATCAAATCATTTGAGATTCAAGTTCTTTTATTCTGATCACCAAATGAGCAGAAGACAACAACAATCGAGTATCTTTGCATTCTAAAAGTTTTTTTGTTTTACCATCTGGTCTGGAAAATTTGTAATCACTGGTGCCTGGAAGAGATTCAAAAATAGCTCCCATCAGTAGAATCCCAGTATACTCAGAGCTCAATAATTCGCAGCACCAGCCAGCCTGTCAACATTATGTCTTTTACTTTTAATGAATAAACAATCACATTCTGTTAACTTCTCTACTTTTTAAGAAACTTCATCTCTAATTATATAGTTTACTTTATGACATTAAACAGGGCCAGCAGACACCACTCTCCATAGTCTGATATGATGGCAAAGAAAAAAATGCCCTTTTAATGATCTAAGTTTAACAGAGAAGCTTTTTGAGCACTTTCTTCTTTTTTACAACATAATCTTGAAATCTATCAAATATAAGATTTATTAATTTTGTGACTGTTCATCAAAATACTTTAATTATGGAACCCTACATATAGCTCATATGATACCAAATGTAATACTTTGCAGTCTCTTTCAAAAAAATCCATAATTTACTGTCATTGGTACATATCATTAAAGTCTCCACTACTCTAGTGCATTAAGAATTAACTATCCATGCTAACAAAACATCACAGAATATGCAGGTATTTCCTTGAGAAATAATAAATATATAAGATTCCATATATTTCAATGTCCTGTTTGTGGACAAACTTGGAGAAAAGGTCTTTGGGGGAGAGAGATGAACAACTGCTATAAGAAATTATCTAGTGCCTTAAGCTATTATCAAGGAACTTTAACAACAAAAACAAATGGGAATAATATGTTCCAGCTATTTTAGTTGGCGTTTCAGCCATTCAGTTAGCAGTAACATAAAACATTCATATTGCTTGTAAAACTGTTTTTCCAAAGGCAAGTATATAAACCCCAATAAGCCCCCATATTGAGGCTTAAGACGTATACTAGAAGTTCAGGTGAAGTAGTGAGCAGCATTCAAATGATATTGCCTAGAGCAGTGGTCTCAAACTCAAATCACCATGAGGGCCACATGGGAACTAGTATGTTAGCACAAGGGCTGCATTACTGAAACCTTTCTTATTGCAATATAGGTAACAACAGTGTTGTTGCAGGCTGCAGGAAATAGCTTTAGCGGCCGCATGTGGCCTATGAGCTGCATGTTTGAGACCCCTGGCCTGGAGACCCTAGAGATAAACAGGCCATAATATATGTATCAGATAACTGTTCCTCCCTACCCATTCCTCAACTGCAATCAGTGGCTCATGCAGTGTTGTTGCGCATATTATAGTGGATTTTCAGGTCTACCAAAATTAAAACCAAGTTTGTATTTAAAAGCATCACTCTGCTAAATTATTAAAATCCTTATGGTTATCCCGAGTGCCTCGAAATTTATTATGTTTCGTGGGGGCACTGCGTATGTCAATGAGTTAAATTTCAGGTCATTTGATGAAGCATTCCCATGAGATACAGCCCCCTAAAAACAGCTTTTTGTAAAACTGATGTTCTGCCAAAGTATTTTTTTTCCCAGACCTAGGGGTCAAATTATGTCTCTGATCCTAGCAGAAGGGTCTCACCCGCTTAAGAGTTACACCCAGAAAGAGCATGGCACCACTAAAAAAATTCTGAACATTATTTAGCAAAAGAATTTGCTTCTTCAGTTAGGCTCATGCGCAAGGCTCACACTCCAAATGAATTACAGTAAATTGAGCAGGTGTAGCAACAGAGGCAGCCAATGAGTTTAAAACCAGCTCTGATTCACAGCACCTATTTTCAAAGCATTGGACAAAGTGGGATTTTTCTCTCACAAAAGCTCATACGATAAATAAATGTATTAGTCTTTAACTGCCACAAGACTCCTTGTTTGTTTTGATAAACACTGTGGCCATAATACTTGAGCAATACCCATGCAATGTCTGAACTCAGTTCTGATCCTAGGAAGAAATCTAAAAGACGCAAGTTGCTACAACCTGCCTCTGTTAAAACATATTTTTTGCTTAATGTATTTATTTTTGCAGAAGTGTACTCTGAGCACAGCAAAACTGCGCACAGCAAGACTTCAGAAGGTTCTTAAACTGTTTTGAAAAGAATTGCAGAATCATAGGGTTAGAAGGGACTTCATGAGGTCATCTAGTCCAACCCCCTGCCAAAAAAGCAGGACCACTCTCACTAAATTATCCCAGACAGGGTTTTGTGTGGTGTTTTGTATTACCTAGGGTCATTGGAGTTGTCATAGTGATAAATGGGAGAGTCGGTTAGGTGCTAGGAAAACCTGTGTCTCCTCTCTCTCTCTCAGTTCTCTTCAATAAAGACTTCTATTACAGCTCTGAATATGCTGTCCTCTCTACTGGATTATAATTTCCCTTAAAACTCTACATTTTGTCTACCCAGGCCTTACATATCTCCAAAGATGGAGATTCCACCACTTCCCTAGATAGCCTATTCCAATGCTTCACCATTCTCCTAATAAGAAAGTTTTTCCTAATATCCAACCTTGAACTCCCCAACTGCACTTGAAACCATTGCTCCTTGTTCTGCCCTCTATTACTACAGAGAACAGCTGAGCTCCCTTCTTCCTTGGAGCGTCCCTTCAGGTAGTTGAAGGTTGCTATCAAATCCCCCCCTCAATCTTCTCTTCTGCAGGCTAAATAAGCCTAGTTCCTTCAGTCTTTCTTCATAAGGCTTGTGTTCCAGCCCCTTGATCATTTTTGTTGCCCTCCACTGGACTCTTTCTAATTTGTCCGCATCCTTTTTGTAGTGGGGAGCCCAAAACTGGACACACTATTCCAGACACAGCCTCAGCTGTGCCAAATAGAGAGGAACAATCGCATCCCTCGAGCTGCTGGCAACACTTCTACTGATGCACAGAAAATAAAGTGTAAATGCTTGCTGGGAGAGGAGAGGGAGTTCAGGGGGGCAATAGAGGGAGAGGTTTTAGGGGCTGCTGCACCAAAGGGAAAGGAATAAATGGGAACTGGTGGTGCGCAGGGGTTTAGGGGAATGTGTACGAAGGGCTGGGACAATGGGAAGGGGCACATGGAGATGATTGGCAGGAAATCAAGGAAAGAATAGAGGTGGAATATTATCAGCACCACTCTCCCTTCCCACAAACGCACTATGATCTGGGTTGACTGCCTGTCTTGGGGCACCCAAGCCAGTGCCATCCCTAGGTGGGTGCAAGGCCCTGGGCAAATCACCCCACTCACCTCCCCCCAGGAACTGGGTGGCAGGACCGGCCGGCCCAGGGGAGGGACAGGCCCCTGCGCCAGCTGTCCCATGCCAGGGACAGGGCTAGTCAGCCAAAAGTGGCAGAACAGGAGTGCAAGGTCTGGTTTCTCAGCAACCCATAGGCCAGTGGCTGTCAAACTTCTTTCCTTAGGACCTAGCTCCGGACCCAGCTCCAGACCCCTCTGCCATGCAGCGACCCTCCACCAAAAAAAAAAAAAGCAGGCACTGCCAGAAAATTGAACAGTGACCATGGCCGGGGAGTGGGGTGAGGGGGTTGGCAATCCCTCATAGCTTTCATCCTCTCTCTTGAGGCTTCTATTCCATCTCTGAAATTTGCACATCTAATTTGAGATCACTTACATGGAACATGAAGAGGGCAATCCCACATGCCATACTCTTGTTTCAAAACAAGAAGTATGTCAAGTCTCTAAAATTACATGTAGTAGCCTGGAGCATGTGTGTGGGAGCTCCTTGCAAATGGGGGGAGGGTGGGTGCAACTGGGTGGAGAAATGCAATCGAAGTGCTGAGACAGACGAAAGAGAACAGAGCCAATGCCAGGCTGGAAAGAAAGGTCCTGGAAGATTCTTTCTGCTGCTGAGCCTGTCCAAGTCTCTCCAGGTCCTGTTCCCTTCTCTACTGCCGAATCCCAGGAACTGAAGCAGCCCCTCTGGGTTCCACTTCCACCTCTGCACTTCATCTGCTCCCTGAGTCTGCATAAGTTTCCATGAACACACAATTACCCAAAATATTGTGATTGAAGGGGCACTAGCCCTCTCTGCTTGGTCTGGTGACCCCTGGCAGTGTGCATAAGGCAGCAACACACTGGGGCTATCCACTCCTCCTTCAGATTAGGACCTTGTTATAACTTCTCCTTCCAGCAGATCCATCCTTGAGATGAATTTTATTCTGTTGCTTAGGATTTCTAATTGTAGAAAAAAAATACCAGACTTTGTAACACAGGCTCCTATTAGAACAGTTTGCTTTTCTCTTCTCTTTCTAATTATCAGTCAAAAAATCTCTGGAGTCAGGGGCATTGCTGCCCCCAAAATAGGTTCGGGGCTGGGCCATGGGTAGGGCCCGGGCTGCCCCAGGGGCAGGGCTCAGGCCCCACTGTTTGCTGGGCTCCGGCAGCAGCGTTCCGGCCCAGGAGGCAGGGCAGGGCGGGCATGTAGCTGGAGCTCCACAGGGCCCTAGCCACAGGCCAGCCCACCCAGCCTGCCCCGCGCAGCCCCACGGACAGACTGGCCAGGGGGGAGGCCCACATAATCCGATTGACCCTGAGCCCCCCCCCCCAAGAGACGGCCCCGGGCAGGCTGACGGCAACCAAGCCCTGGATCCCTGGGCCCCAGAGGGAGGCCACAATGGGCCGGCAGCGGCCAGGTCTCTGGGAGACCCAGGTCATAGGCGCTGAGACTCAGGGCATGAGCCCTGTGTGCCCAGCACTAGCGATGCCCATGTCTGGAGTTTTTATTAAAATCTACAAGTTATAATTTTTGCTGAAAGCAAGAGAATTCTCGACCCACTGAAAAAAGAGGCAAGTCCTAATCTGCAAAAATAACTGCAATCCCCGTATCCCAGAAATGGTGGAATAAGGGAGTGTTCACAAGTTTTTCTTCTTTTCTTCATTGGGCCTATTGATAAAAACACACAGGTTGTTTGCCAGTGATCTCAGTCATTTTCATATGAATGAGAGAAGCCCAAAGAGATACTGACTCAGAGAGGAGGCATAGAGGTTCTTTGAACAACTATTAGCTTGTCATTGTTAGCCCTAATGACTCACCTTTGTTGCAAGGCTGACCTATTGCCTTAAGCAACTTTCACCACAAGCCACTCCTCTGACCTCACAGTAGAGCCAACTCTGTGAACCAGCCTGCCACTTCTGGCCAGCTCGCCCAGTCAGCCCCTGGTGGCAGGAGGCAGCAGTGCAGCCCCACGGAGCTCCCAAAGTGGCGGGCCCTGGATGGCTTCCCCTCTTGCCCTACCCTAGGGACAGCCCTGACCCAAGCCCCCTTCGTCTCTGAGTGTGTGCAAGGATCTGGAGAAGACAATAGGGAGTTTGAGTCCCTGTCCCTGCTTCCCTCACATGAGCCACAATACAGGGAAGTTTACCCATTTAGGATGTCTCAGCTTCTTTCCCTGCTCTCTGCCCCATGGAAATGAATGCAGCCTGAATTCTCATTCAGCTGAGCATCCCATTGAGATTAATATGTCACTTTATACTCTGTGAGCCCACTAACTACAGGTGGCCACTGGAACTTGGCAATCACACTGAAACACTGAGATCTAGTCAAGGGAACAGTGGACTAGGATTCACAAAACTTTTCCTGGCTCTGCCACTGTCTCTGAGCTACTTTTGGTCAATTAGCTTTACACCTCCATTCCTCAATTTCTCCATCTGCATAATGGAAATTATGATGCTTCCCTTCTTGAGATCTACTAAGGAAAAGTGCCTGTAAGAGATATTATCATTGCCTGTCCACAGTAACATCTGAACTGCATGTCTACATAATTCCAACTGCCTGTACTAAGAAATTAAATGGCAAAAAGTTTAAGTTAGATTTAAGGTTACCTGGTGACTCATCATGTTCTTGCAGACAGTTAAATGCAGCAAAATAAACTTGTGAAAACTAGCCAATAAAAAATTAAGGTACATGCCTATGAAACCTTAACTCTTCCCTCTTTGCATGATGCCCCAATATGCTATATTCAGCAGGAGCTGCCACACCTGCCCTATACTTAAGCACTTAGCCTACACCACAGCAAGAACACTTCTGAGAATTTTTACCACCTCTTCACATGTATGTACAAGATGTCATTTAACACTATATTTGCACTCATCTTTCCTTAAACTTAGACCACACCTATCTCACTTCTGACAAGCTCCATGGCAAGGAAACATCTGTGTTCCAGTAATGAGAGAGCCTAGCACACCGTACTAAAATAAGGCATTCTGGATCTCTCGGTGTACACAAGGACTTCTTTCCTATGATCACGCACAGGGGGCAGTGAGAGAGACACACACATGCCCAAGGGGCACAGTTGCTACCGGGTCACTTCACATCATGATACAGCTCTTCCAAGATAGTCTAGTTAATTCTGCCATCATTCAATATATCTTCGCCTACCACAGTGAACCCAGGTGGAATGCATGCAGATGATTCCCAGTGGATATTGCCAGTTCCAGGTAGGAACAACTAAGACTGCTTGGCTATGTATCTTAACTCTATTTCTGGGTTTTCACAAATCAGTTTTCCTGAACTGGAGACTTTGAAAGGCCACAAGATCCACCAGACATTAATCAGTGTTAATGAAGTTTTCTGCAACTTAATATGACACGGGGTCACTTCCCAATTCTCATCCCTTGAACTGGCAGCAACTGGATGAACAGAAGATTCTGCTCAGCTACTGCAGGAGGAAATGCTTCATGCAAATTTCCACCCTATTGCAGTTTTCTCTTTTACACAGAGTGCTCTGAAACAACAGTAAATTTACTCCCTTTCCACTCTGATCAGCAATCTGAAAGCTGAAAGATAAACAGCACTTATCAATACTAAATTGACTAAAAATGCATTAAACTCGATAGGAAGTGCTTCATCAGACTTTTAGGCTGAGAAAAATGGGAACAATTTTCTTTTAGCTTTTTCAAAGCCTACATGCATTTGTATAGAACGTTACATTGTTTCATAGCACGTAGAAGACCTTCTATAAAGTGAGATGCTCACAGAAATATCTTATGTCTAAGTCACATTCTGCTGCCTTTTCCTTCAATGAGAAACCATACCATGAAAAGCTGCACTAAGTATATATTTGCATGTCTTGTACACAAAACAGTGAAGTCTATGGTCAAGGCTCTGTAACACTTCCTGCCCTAAATCTCTCTGGTTTCATTTCTTTATACATCCACTCAACCTCATCTTCAGGTTGGGATTTTTTTTTAAAGAGTTTGTGTAAAAATGGCAAAATCATTTCCATTTCCATACAAAGTAGCTTCAGATATGTTAAAATTTTATTATTTAAAAAAAACCCCAACAAATAAAAAAGAATCCAGGTTTCAAGGCAGAAAGAGATGAAGATACTTAATATTTAAAGCAGCTACTATATTGTAAGGAGAAAAAAAAATGAGAGAAAGCATGCCCAAGAGGTTAATTAAATAAGAAAGGTTTCAAGCAGAAAAGGTCGGTGAAGGACTGTTAAGGTCTATGACATACTAAAAGTAATTCACTAAGAGAATAGGTAGAGAATGTTATAAAAAATGAACTCTTAGCTTTAGTGTTCATAAAAGAGAATAGGAAACAGAAGCCAGAAACAACATATAATTTCCCAGGGGAGGAAGAAGAAAAGTACTAAAGGAAATCAGTTTCACGTAAAAAAAGTGATCAAACCCCAGAATTGTCTGAAGACTGATGAAGACTGCATGGCTATGCAAGATCCACCTGAGGTTTTCAAGAACAATGTCAAAAGAAACAAACACTATCTTTTACAGAAGCATGTGAGAGTGGAAATAAAAGTCATCTATAATTCAATGAAGGGTGTCATTTTGACACAAATTAGATATTACAGTAAATAAAATAATTTCTTAGAAAATTACAAGAATTACCTGAAAATGCTATAAAATAAAACGAAACTTGATGTTTGGTTTGTTTTCTGTAGCACAGTGCCTGAGATACAGATTCTTAAGAGACATGACCATAAATAAATTTGAAAAAAATCCTCTTCTCTATACATATAAATATTACAGGTAGTAGAGACTGTAATTAAAGAGGACTATTGTTCTTCTCCTTGCAAAAAATCACATTTTCTGTCAAGTAAAACTTTGCCAGACTTATAGCTGCTCTAGCTATAATCTTTAATGAAGAGCTTCTGCCTCAGTTCAGTATACTTGACAACAGTTTAGCAATCCCTGAGAAGAAATAAGGGGGAAATGTGGTATCTCCCATGTTAAAACATTCTGATAACCATTTAGGTCTCTATGCTATAAAGCCAGGACTTGAAATTTGGCAAAGGGCAAAGATGGCGGGAGGGGGTTTGCCCTCGTGTAAAAAATACGTCTTTTCTCAGCTTAATGAAAATATGCACAAATGTAGCACACACGTGTCTGAAAATCTCAGTTTGCATCTCCTTTAATAGAGAGTTGTTGGGTTTGGTAGCTAAGTTTGTTTTTGAAGATTCTTCTACACCGAGCATCATCAATCCTCTCACATGTGTGTTGTCAGAATGAACACACTAAAGATTATGAGGAATTAACCTATAACAGTATTGTAAATACCAAAGACAGAGGGAACAAAAGACGTGCAACTTTAATTCTGACATTTCCTCAGTTTTGAGGATTTGACTTTGCCACCATAATATTCTGTTCACCATAATATTCTATTCACCATAATATGTTACATTTTGTTAGTTTAATTAATGTTAACTCAAAGTTGCTAAACTATATTATCCAAAACCACAAACAGCAAAGCAAGGAAATAAGTGGTTAAGTACTTCAACAAGGAATGTAGTTTGCAGAAGAGAAAAGTGATGGGGAAATTTTATAGTGGCCTTTAGCCTACTTCAAGAGTGGGGAGGGAGTGTCCTAAAGAGAAAGGAGTTAAGCTGGTATCAGTGGTGGCAGATGGCAGAACAAGGAGCGATGGCCTCCAGCTGCAGTGGTGGTGGTCTAGGTTGGATATTAGAAAACACTTTTTCACCAGGAGTGTGGCAAAGCATTGGACTGGGTTACCTCAAGAGCTGTTGGAACCTTAATCCTTAGAGGTTTCTAACGTCCAACTTGACCAAGCCCTGGCTGGGATGGTTAGTTGAGATCGGTCCTGCATTGAGCAGGAGTTTGGAATAGAATCAATGACCTCCTTAAGCTCCTTATATCCCTAATCTTCTGTGACCTTTGCTTCACTCATTAGCTCTTCACCAACCACAAACCAGAAAGGCAAGGCTGCAAAGCTGAAGGACCCATTATGTCTTCACTAAAGCACTGGCAAATAAAATGTTCTCCAGCGTGCTGCTACATTGGTGCTTCCAGAAACTGAGACCGTAAAACTGTAAGTAGTCCCCGTCCATTGAATTCAGAGGCATGGCTCTTGAACATGCCTGACCAGGCCCCATTCAAAGCTTCAGTCTACCTGTTCCTACACCATGGGCGTTGCTGATACTGTGCACATGGGGCATGAGCCCTGAATCCAGCCAAGGACACAGGGTTGGACCACTGGCAGTGGCAGGATCCGGCCCCAATACCAATCGGGGATGGGCTGCTGTCGGCAGCATGGACGATCCAGCACTGGACCCTACCCTAGGCAGGGAGCTGCGGCCAGGCCACCACTAGCAGCTGAATCTGGTCTGGCCAGGCCACCAGGAGTGGCAGAATCTGACCCCAGCCAGAGACCCAGGGCCAGTCCACTGGCAGCAGCAGGATCTGGTCCCAACTCTGGCCAGGTACCCACAGCTGGCAGTAGCAGGAGCCCAATCCATCGCCGCCTCCCCACCCCGAGTTAGGGACCCAGGGCTAGATCGGGCCCTGGGGCCAGATCAGGGCCAGGATGGGGCTGGCATTGGCAGGGAGTGGGAGCCACAGCCAGACCTAAACTTGGGGGGGGGCAGCAGCATGCCTGCCCTACACAAGACTCATTTCTTCTTCCCCTCCCCCAAACACATGAGCTCTGAGAACCTCCAAGACACTAAAGTGTGTGTGGCACATGGTGTGTCTGCACTAAAGTTGGAAGTATAATTTACAGCCCAAAGAGACACACCTGTACTAGCTTTGACTGTGTTAGCACACTGACAAAAACAGCATAGCCAAGACTGCAGGGGTGGTGGCTTAGCCTGTCCCATTACCTGCACAGGAACTGCTCTGCTGTTATTTTATCTTACAAGTTCCACCACAGCAATGGAAATGGAAATTACACCACCAGTTCCAGTGTAGATGCAGAGATATAGCTAGTGTAGCCACCTACATTTGGGAACGGGCATGATGCAGCACACAACAGTTCATCTGATCCCAGGCCAGTACAGCAATCCCTGCAAGACCCTAAGGGACTGTAGTGAATTACATCAAGTGCTATCTCAACCCAGTTCAGGGATCAGAAAGAGGGCTGAGAAATGTTTACTCTGTATGTTTAATTTGCTTTAAAAATGCACTATATCTGAGATGATGTATGTGTGAGACTGCAAGCAAGACAGAGAAGTTTAGAGTTTGTGGGGTTTACTGCTGTAATATTTTATGATGATACTATACCGCTCGATTAAGTAGAGCAGAAAGTAACCAGAATAATATAAGGAATCCTTTTCATAAGAGTTAGAGATGCCTCTGAAGAGACTTTATTGAAGTAACTGACAGTAAGCAAAACTGCAACATGAGCTCTGGAGCATGCATGTTGATTATGTATTGAGAGGATTTGACTGCTCTTCTTTACACCAGCAACCACATCTGTAAAGATGGTCCAGAGACTGTTTATAGTAATTAACTTATTAGGGTCATTTTATTCTGTGACTTGACAGTTGTACCAAACTGTATTTTTTCTCTGTACACACATTTTAGTGCATGTTTACTCATACTGTGGCCTGATATGTATATTGAAATGTAGGTACAAAAAGAACATGGTGACATAAAAATACAAAATAATGGAATAAACTGCCCTAGATGAGTATCTTGATATGAATGCTCTGCTGACCATCACTGAGAAGAAAAAAGGCAAACACCACTACCACACCACCAGACCAAAAACTGAATCTCAGTGATGATCACTTGTAATGTCATGCATAGATGCTGGAGCTAGGGGCCTTGCCACAGCCCTAGATTGAAGTGGTTTCCATCATACACAGGGCTTATCATTTGGATCAATAGTTCTCAGCGTCCTTGCTAAATTGTTCCAGTCCCCTTATGTCATATCAGCCTTATGCAGAATAAAATAATCAGGATTCTAAAAATTTAAGTTTTCACAAAAAAGTTGATTGATTTCTTATTAGAAGCACTAACACTAACATTTAACTTTCAACAGGAGATGGGCGAGTTCTCTGATAGGTGAAGAACAGATATTCTTGACAAAAAACTCCCAGAGATACTTCTTGACTACCTGGCTGGCAGTGGCTATATATTTGCAGAGCCTAGCAAATCTCCTGTACCATTAGTGTAGTTTTTAAAAGAAATAATTTACCCACATGACAGAATATCCAATTCAGCTCTCTCAGCTATGGAAAAATACAGTTTTATAAAAGACTGCTTAGCAAGACCGGCCCTAGTTTTAGGAGAGTTTACAACCATGTAAGAAAACCTTAAAAAGCTATAATTATTCTAGACAATGTGAAAATACAGATAAAAATATTTAATAGGAAACAGCACTCTAAAATTACTGAAACAAGATAAACATGGAAAAAAATTAACTTTAAAAATTATTCAAAGCTTAATTTTACAATTTTATTGCTCCTTTAGTTAAAAAGGATCTCAGAACACAATTACCACCAACAGGAATCATGGCATATACAGGGATGCATCTTCTAGGATGAAGCATTTCTGCTATATAAGACCACATAGCAATACCACACAATAAACTAAGGACCTTGCGATAGGACTATGCTCAGTAGTAAATCAGGGAGCAGCCCTTAGGAGTGCCTAACATGAGCATGTTGGCTACTTCCTCCCCCCACCCCCGATAGCAAATCAATTACTTTAAGGAACTGAGAGATTTAACAAAGTTTTACTATCAGTGGAAAACCTCTCAAATTCTTTTAAGGAATGTTTTTATGTTGTCACAACACTTGTCTGGATATATTGTCCTGGGATATGATTCTGAACTGCATCAGTCCTCAATTTTCCGCTTCAGTGGATTTAACCAGTGTCAAATTGGTTCAACAGTGCATAACAGGCCCATAGAGCTTTGCCATTTCATTTGCGCTGCAGGGTGAATTTCACTCAATAAAACAGAGTTTCTGTGAATGCAGAATCAAAAACAACAAAAAAAATGCAACTCTTCTTCTGCAGGATAAAAGGAATTTTAAGGATCCCCATCAGTACCATATTCTTTACATTTTGTATAGCCAAACAGATGTTTACTCTGCATAACTTTTGACTAAGTGACTATGAATGACAGTGGATACAAGCATGTAATCAAATACTTAAATTGCGGCAGTGGTTTACACAACCATGTAGCTTCATAGGATTCAAAAATACGGTAACAACGAAGACAGCCCCTTGGCTGTTAAAGTGGAAAAAGAACATATCTGCACAAAAGACACCATCATAGGACCTAATCAAACCAGCTACTCCATCAAAGGAGTATTCGCGTGCTTATCCACCAATGTGATTTATGCCACCTTGTGCCAGAAATGCCCCCTCACCTTACACATTGGACAAACAAGACAGTCTCTGCACAAAAGAATAAATGGACACAAATCTGACATAAGAAATAACATTCAAAAACCAATAGGAGAATACTTCAATCTCCCTGCTCACTCCACTGATGATTTGTTAATAGCTATGCTCAAACAAATGGATAAACTGCAACTTCAAAGGGAAACTGCAGAATTGGAATTCATATGCATATTTGACTGAAGTCAGGACTGAACAGGGACTATGGATTCTTCTCCTATTACAACAGGTGATTGGACCTCACTTTCCTCTGTTGTTTCCCAGTCTTTGAATCTTAACAACGGCTTTGATTTGCTCTTACTGTGTGACCTGATCTTATGTCTTACACTTCCCTGCATTTATTTTCCTCCCATTCTATAAGTTCCCTATCTTCAAAGCATCCGATGAAGTGGGGATTTTCCCCCAGGAAAGCTCACGTGATAAATAAATGTTAGTCTTTAAAAACGCCACCACACTCCCTGTTTGTGCATGATTTCCTAGGAGACAGGGTGGAGGCTTGAGCCACTTGGTGTTGTAAAATTGTCAGGAACCTCTAGATACACAGCCCCTTGCTGCTGCCATCTTGGCCTGGCAGAAATGTTACATTTGCTTTTTATTTCAGGGTTCATGGAAAGAAAATATCTAATCAATCAAGGAATCTAGAAAAGGGATTACTTCCACTTGCACCAAAATAGATCTAACAGCCAAAACCAAGAGTGAAATTCTATTGTGCTACACACAGTATACAACATTAAAACACAGTCCCTGTCCCATAGAGCAGGCAGGCAAAGCGTGGTAAATGAAACAAAAGAAAAGTGACTTGCCCAAGACTGACACAGATGCAGCCCAGGTCTTCTGACCCCTAGCCTAATTCCCAGCCCACTGACTGAAGCTGCCTATCAGGTTTCTGGATTTAATCAACAAATTTATGCCATTACTGCCTACTGCTCTCAAAAATGAGTTAGTAGCTATAACAAAGATTATGTAATCGGCTAAAAGTGTAACACAGATACCGCTGCCTACCTTTGCATCACCTTCCCTCCTTCCAAAAATAGCATGTGTGCATGCATGCATAGTTGGGGGGAGATGTATATTATTCTGTTTATAAACTTATGCTTCGAGGAACACACTGGAGACAACACAGTTGAGAAATACACAGGTGTATATTTTATAAAAATTATGAAAGATATAATTCTAGCAGTATCTTTGGTCTTCCATGTCACCTTGGTAATTTGACCACTGTATAGCCAAGACTACAAATGACAATTTTACGCCCAGATACATTCCTTTTTATTTACAACATTCATATGACGGGGATGAGGTGTACAAACCCACACTGGGAAACCAGAGGTTGAGGGATCATTCTAGGCTCAGCCAGCATTGTCCCAACACATCAGCAGCAAATACTCCAGCAGGTGGAGCACATAAAGTAGAAAGGAGCAGTTCATTTGGTGGCAGAGCTTGGAAGAAACTGACCTGAAGCTCACAGCTCCAACACTGCTGAAGCAGGTCCTGAGTCCAGCACCTCTGCCTCAAAGAAGAGCCCTTTCTGACAAAAGGGTGACCACCACCCCAAGATAAACAGAGGAAGAAGGATAACTTCTCTTTCCCTTCCCCCACTGTTGAGTCCTGGGCATAAAGAGTCCCCTCCCCAGAACTGACCTGTCACTTACAGACTACAACATGACTACTAGGCCTTGTGACCCTTGCAGCCTCCAAGGGGGAGCATCCTTACAGTGACACAAAGTGTTTCTATTACTACTGCATCCGTTACCTGAATAGTTTAACATAAAACGTATGTATATGGTTATGATATAGCGAGTTACTAAGAGATGTATACATTTTTCAGTGGCTGGTAGGGTACGCATAGCTACATGGGGCAATAAAAAACAAACTGCATCACAACTGCAGCCTGTGCCTACACTTCAGCCAGACTCTGGACAGGGAGAAGAGTGTGAAGAAAAGGTTGAGCCTATCCCCACTCCGTCCCTCCCCATCAAAACCCTTCCCTGATGCTGAAGTCTTTCCCCATTGTTGGAGTCTTTTCTTGGGGTGGAAACAAAAAACTCAGCAGTTGACAAGAAATGGGACACCACACACCTAAAAACAGAAGTGTAAATAGGAAGGCACAGTTTGGGTGAGGAAAGAGACATGTAGGATACATACTTTGGTTCAGTTACATGCTCATCCCCTTCAGCATATGCATACTATACTCACCTAAGCCATGCCTCACTATCTATATTTCTACTCAAACCTATACCAGGTGGGCTACCTGAGTACATATTCTACATGCCAATGGAAGAAAGATGCAGTGTAGCCATAGCCTTAGGGTATGTTTACACTTATAATCCTACAGCAGTGGTTTACAAACCATGGGTCAGGACCCAGTACTGGGTCACAGGCCCTCAGGCAATGGGTCACAGCACCACCACCCCAACTCTGCCGACAAAAGACTGGAATGTATTTTTAATTTGAACTAGCCAAAGGCTAGTGGAGTCCTGGTTCAAATTAGTCCAGACTAACTGACCAGTGTAGACATTGCCATGGAACCCTCCACACCTGAAAGACAGATTCCAGTGGTTAACCTACAAAATGATTTACTAGGATTTAAATAGTAATCAATATCAGTAAGCAAATATGAACATTTTAAGAGGTTACTCAGACTACCATTCCACTTAACATTCAAGAAGGCCAGCAAGGATAACAGCTAGATTTTATGGTTACTGAAACTATTAATACTTGTTTCACACACTAGCTTTTGGACACTCATTCAGACTAGGAAGGATCTCACATCTTATATTGACACTTACACAT
The DNA here is from genome assembly GCA_007922195.1 of Podocnemis expansa. Taxonomy (NCBI): domain Eukaryota; kingdom Metazoa; phylum Chordata; order Testudines; family Podocnemididae; genus Podocnemis; species Podocnemis expansa. The sequence goes on along the minus strand of ML681964.1, from coordinate 25,635,703 downwards.
CTGGTAGCCTTGTCATGAACCTAATTTTGTAGGGTTACAGCCAGCCAGCTGGTTACAGCAGAATGCTCGGGGTTTTAGGCAACTAAGATGCCTGATACCTCTCCTACTGCATTCTCTCCCTTCTAGCAACTGGCCAGTATAGAGCACTAGCACTGAAGAGAAGGATATGTCATTTGCTATCAGGAAGGTGAAGAGATTAAGGGTGGGGAAAGAGGGGAGGGTCACAAAATCAGAAGCTGTTAAAACGGTGTTTTGCACAAGCATCCCACACTCCCATCAAACAGCCATATACACCTCCTCCTACGGCCCAGCATCTCCTAACGGCACATACACAGCCTACCTTGTAGGTTGCATCAGTATACAACTGCCATGCCAATATCTGCCCAGGTTCTCTCCCCTTGTAACTATGCTTTTACAGATGCTTCCCTACTAGTAAACCACCCACCTCTCTTCCCTCACCTCTGCAGTACAAAAGGTCCCTCCACTAGCTCCCCCCCCCCCAACTCCAAATTTTCAATTCTGAAGCATGCAAGGAATATTAGCATGCTTTCCTCACACCTGCTCCAACCTCTGCGGGTGACCCTGAGGGGAAATCCAGGACTGTTTCTCATAATTAGAAAATGTCACAAACCCTGGCAGCTATGTCAAAATGTCACATATACATTTATATATAATATACAAGCTGTGGTCCTTACATGGGAGTAGAGCAGAGATTCCCAACCAGTGCCATAAAGATGAAGCTGTACTTCCAGTCATGGAGGGGCAATAAGAGTTGGGGGGATGCTAGATAGGAACTGCTCAGCAGTGGGATGGCCTTCCCCACAGCTGGGGGCTCCTCCTCTTCACACCCCTGCAAAAGGTCTCTGCTTTCTCCAGCCAGGATTGCAGCCTGCCCTGTACCTCGTGTCTAGGTGTCTTGGGCCTCCTGGCCAACCAAGGAGTTCCCTGTAGCTCCACTGTCAGCATTGCCCTAACTCCAACCGAAACCCTTTTATTCCAACAACTGTAAAAATATAGTTAATTATAAAAATAGAAAAAGATATTAATACCACAGTAATTGAAATTTACCAAATCTTCCTGTGACATTTTGGTCTATAATCTAGGATCATTAACAAAACAACCTTTCAAACATTCCTAAAATGATTTCTGTAAAATATTTAGCATGTGCAGAATACATGATGGTATGCAGGTATTACTGGTATTTGTTTATAACAACAGGTATATTTTTCAGCCATTCTAAATTCATGATTGTTAAGTCGTTACTAGTTTTCTTCCCCCTCACACATCTACTGCATACATATAGTTGTGTGGTATGTGCATATTGTTCAAACCTAGATTTTTTGCATGAGATCAGCATTTTTAACAAAAATATGTACTTGAACCAGAAAGAAGAATTTATTCTACCCTTTGTAAAACACATGTACCAAATATTCCAGTGAATGTTCTAAAATGTAAACCCTTTAATGGTTATTGTGCTCTATCTTAATTTTTATTTTAGAAACAAACAACAAAAACATAGTAGTTTGATGATTGCATGGGAGCAACAGACAATGAAATGAAGACAGACTGTTCATTTATTGTCATGAGAACAGGCAGGAATGGTGATCTTTTTGATTGCTATGTTGTATAAAAATAATTGGCTTATTATCATAATCATATTCTTTTCCACAATATTAAGGTCAAGTGCAATAGTAGTAATAGCATGGGGACATATCAGTTTACAGATGCTAGTAGGTATTAATTGTGGAAATAGATGCTTCTATTACATTTTATGGTGCCAATAAGCATTGCTGTTGAAAAAAAGACAGGTGAATATCAAACCCAGAGGACCTTTGCTGTCACTCAAATCTCTTGCCATCTGTTTTTAAAAGTCTAAATTGAGCCAAACAGTAGGAAGAGGCAGAATGTACTAATCAGTATTGTCCTCCTTTGTGCCAAACAGTTTTACTTTCTGGGCTGCTCCTTTGAAAATGTTGCTCTCCAGATAATTATAATATGGGGTAAATTTTTAGAAAGGTCCCTGGGGGTTTTAACTTTGTGACTCTTATTGGGAAGATTGCAGCTCAAATCCCATGTCATTTGCAAATGTATTCCTGTGCCAAGAAGTTAGGAAACTGATCACTTTTTATTTTTATTTCATTTTTGAACCCATGAAACCTTAAATGTTTTGAGTATATTTTCTTTGGTGTCCTCTAGTCTAGTCTCCTCCATAATACAGGAACAGCACGTTTTACCTTTTAAAATGTTTTCCAATGAAATAATGAAGTTATCAAACGTGCCTGGATGTTGTGGAGCTGGACTTGACAGAAAAACCCAAAGATAAAGTTCAGTGATACTCAGTAGTCCAGTGGAGCTTTCATCAGTCCACACAATCCACCCAAATTACAAAGACAGACAGGAGAAGAGTGTATGCCAGTCACAGCTTACATACAACTGCAAGCAAAGTGATAGTCTATGGAAAAATTAAACTACCTAATGACCATTTTTATTTATTTAAAGATTCAAGAAACAGACATGGATGTGGCATCTAAACATTAAACTCTTCCTAAGGATCTCCAGGGAATTCCTGCAAATGAATGCAATGTTTGTGCATCTCAGGTGTTGTGACTGACAGCAGTTGTATTCTGACAGAACATAAATATTTAAACTTATGAGCCCTATTAACTAAGGACCTATGAGCAGCATTAAACACTGTCATCTCATCACAACAAAATAGCAAAGCAACAATTATTGCAAACATCAGATTGTTTCCAAAAGGGCATTTGGTGAACATATCTGATGTTTCAGTTTTCATAGTCCATAAGGCTTCAGTCTGGTATCGATCTCCTCTCTTCATTACATAGTAAAGTACTGTGTAGCACTGTAAATAGAAGCCATAATGCAACTGATTTTTTTTTTCATGTACAATCAGAAGATAACTTGTTCATGAAGTGTTTTTCCTCTTGATTTTCTGGCTAGGCATTGTGAAGCACACTGAAAGAAGCAAGCACTTCTTGGAACTGACTAAGTCAGTGCTTCCCAACCAGTGTGCCATGACACACAAGCGTGCCATCAGGTCTGAGCAGCATTGTTCCCTCTATTTTTTTGTAGGCTGTGTGCGCAAGAAATTTCTTTTGTGCAAATTTTCAGAACTGGTATGCAAATTTGTGCATCCTCCAGTGAGTGTGGTCCAATTCGTGAGCCCAGTGAAGCAAGTGTGTAGGATGCAACTAACATATTAACTTTATTTTGATATGGTGATGGAAATGATATCAAATTACAAAACCTTATCTGAAACATGCTACTTGAAACAGCTTTCTTGAAGTAGCATAAAAATATCTGCACTGTTGAATATTTTGTGCATGCTATATTTTCGTGTGTGCGCGGGTTTCACAACCTCTGTGCGTGTGCACACACGCACAGCTTAGAGTGAACATAGCTGAGCAGGTGTGCCACAAAATTTTTTGAAAAACTACTCAAAGCACTCTGGATTGGCTCATTGGCTCATGAATATTCATGAGTTCATTTGGAAACTATATGGTGGTGTGTCTCAAATTAATTAAAGCTAGCAAAGTCTGCCTTGGCAGAGAAAATGTTGGGAACCACTGGACTAAGTAATAAATGAATGTGTTTTAATGACTGAAATATGTGGGGGACCTTAAATCACCTACTAAGCACTGGCACAGGCAACATGTTATCTTAAAGTAAATTAATAACGAACTGGCATGAAGACGGCAGTTGGGCTCTGATTTGCAATGAGCTTCCCACAGTTCCAGCAATCCACCTACAAGGACCACGTTATACAATCCAGGCCTTTCTCTTCCCCTCATAGTGGCTGCCATAAGCGAATGGTACATGGGAGAGCTGTGTGCTGTAGCCATGGCAATGTCGACAACACTGCACTTGTTCACAGTCAGAAGGTTTGTAAGATCTAAAATCTATTTGTTTAGCAAAAATTTAGATTCTGCATAAGACTTATAAGAATATGACAACTGATACTTGCACTCTATTTAAAGAACAGGAAGGAGGAAAGAAGGGGAGTGGAGCAGTAATAAAATTATATATTTTCAAAAGAGAAAGCTAATGTATAAGACTAGTGATCATGTAATTATTGATATATATATATATGACTGGATAGCGTAATGGTTAAGAGCACTGTAGTGGTTAATACCGACGCCCTTTGATACGGGAGACTGGGGTTCAAATCCCGGTGGGTGCCTGTCTACCTTCCTAGTAGGGGTCCTTGGGCAAAAGACCGCCTAACACCTCACTTGCCTACCTTGAATATGAGAGTGACACGAACTAGGAGAGTCATGCCAGCTCGGACGTCGCCCGGATTAACAAGGTCCCCGCCAGATGTTGGGGAACCAGGACAATCTGACAATAAGTGGGCTACTGGAACAAACCATGCATGGCTGAGACAAGAGAACCTGGAATTGATGGAATGCTACTACAACAGCAGACCTAATGAGAGGGGATATATGAAACGTATGAGGGAACTATGGATGGACAAAAGACCTACATCCACCCTAACTAAGAAACAGCTAGTTACCCAATGCTTCAACATAGTAAAGAGGCAGCTGCTCTCACAACTGGAGATAGACCAACTGCACATTACCTCCCAGACTCAAGAAGAAGCCCCAGAAGAACAACTAGATGTGCAGCCAACACCTGAAGCTGGAACTTCACTGCCACCCCCTCCATTACAGAGCACAGCAGCTGATATGAGGCATAAGATCATGGATAAACTAGCTATAGTCAACCCTTGAGACCGATTACCAAGGCTCGTGGGAGAAGTACCATCAGATAGTATGCTAGAAGATGCCAATAGAGCCCTAATGACAATTCCTACTACCATCATCACTGAAACCAATGAACTGGTATATGCTACAGCCTCTGTAATCCTGGAGATGCTTGGCTACACAATCAAGAAGAACAGCAATACATACCTTCCCTGGAAAATGAGGTTGGAGGATAAGATCAAGGCAACCCGGAGAGAAGTTAGCCAGCTGGTGGAACTACAGAAGGGTGTAGAGATTAAGGATAAGACTCGGCTACTGAGAAAATACAAGGGCCTGACTCCATCTGAAGCCCTAGAGACTGCTAAGCAAAGGCTCACAGCACTGGCCACCAGGTTAAGGAGATACACTAGAGAAGCAGAGGCCAAAAAGATAAATGCCCTGTTCTCCAAAGAACCATCCAAGGTGTACTCCCAACTGCAGTGCAACAACACAATAACAGCAGAGCCACCAACAGCAGAAACTGAACAGTACTGAAAGAACATCTGGGAGAAAGAGAAGACTCATAACACCAGTGCAAAGTGGCTGCAGGACCTGAGAACAGACCACAGCAATCTCCCAGAACAGGAACCAGTCACCATCACAATAGCCGACATCCAACAGCGGGTCAAGAACATGAAGAGCTGGACAGCATCTGGCCCAGACATGATCCACACCTACTGGCTAAAGAAACTAACAGCAGTGCATGAACGCCTAGCAGCACAGATGAACCAGCTGCTAGCAGCAGGCTCCCACCCAGACTGGCTAACACAAGGAAGGACAGTGCTGATCATGAAAGACCCCCACAAGGGAACAGCACCATCCAACTACTGGCCAATAACCTGCCTCCCCACAACATGGAAAGTCCTATCAGGCATCATAGCCGCCAAGCTACAGGACCACATGGGCCAGTACATGAGCACAGCTCAGAAGGGCATTGGGAACAACACCAGAGGCTCAAAACACCAGCTGCTCATAGATAGAGCAGTCACCCAAGACTCAAGGTCTAGATAGACCAATCTGAGCACAGCCTGGATTGACTACAGGAAAGCCTACGAATCAATGCCGCACACATGGATCTGTGAATGTCTGGCACTATACAAAGTCAACAGGACACTAAGGACCTTCCTCAAGAACTCAATGGGACTGTGGAAGACACACTGGAAGTCAACTCAAGACAGCTTGCACAAGTGGCCATCAAGTGCAGCATATACCAAGGTGATGTGCTGTCCCCGCTGCTGTTCTGCGTTGGCTTGAACCCCCTCAGCCAGATAATCACAAGGACTGGATATGGATACAAGTTCAAGAGTGGAACTACCATCAGCCACCTCCTCTACATGGATGACATCAAGCTGTATGCTAAGAATGAATGAGACATCGACTCGCTAATCCACCTGACACGGATCTACAGTGAGGATATTGGGATGTCATTCGGACTGGAGAAGCGTGGCCGGCTGGTAGTAAAGAGAGGGAAGGTAGTCAAGACTGATGGGGTGGAACTCCCAGCAGGCCACATAGCAGGCATACAGACCAGCTACAAGTACCTTGGCATCCCACAGTCACATGGGAACCACGATGAGGAGGCAAGGAAGACAGCGACATCCAAGTACCACCAAAGGATAAGACAGGTCCTGAAGAGCCAGCTCAATGAGAAGAACAAGATCCACGCCATCAACAGGTACGCCCTGCCAGTCATCAGATACCCGGCCGGTATAGTGAGCTGGCCAAAGGAGGACATGGAGGCTGCCCATGTGAAGACCCAGAAGCTCCTCACAATGTATGGAGGTTTCCACCCCAAGTCCAACACCCAGAGACTGTACGCCAGCCGGAAAGAAGGCGGGCGGGGTTTGGTGAGTGTCAAAGCCACTGTCCTGGATGAAACCCAGAGCATCCAGGAGTACATCAGTAAGATGGCACCCAAAGATGAGCTGCTGAGAGAATGCCTGAGGCAGCAGCAGACATGGGAGGAAGATCAAGCAGAAGAAGTGCCATGGCAAGACAAGACCCTGCATGGAATGTACCATCAACAGATAGCTGAGGTGGCTGACATTGGGAAATCCTACCAGTGGCTGGAAAAAGCTGGACTAAAAGACAGCACTGAGGCACTGATCATAGCAGCACAAGAACAGGCACTGAACACCAGATCCATTGAAGCAGGGGTCTACCACACTAGACAGGACCCAAGGTGCAGACTGTGCAGAGAGGCCTCAGAGACAGTCCAACACATAGTGGCAGGATGTAAGATGCAGGCAGGAACAGCATACACTGAACGGCATAACCAAGTAGCTG
>ML681964.1:25550110-25628557 GCA_007922195.1 Podocnemis expansa | reverse complement strand
GGGGGGGGGGCGACTGGGAGCAGGGGCAGCGATGCCAGGAGCATGGGGGGACGAGTGGGAGCGGGGGGCGGCGAGTGGGAGCGGGGGGCGGCGATGCCAGGAACGTGGGGGGGGCGCGAGTGGGAGCGGGGGGCGGCAATGCCAGGAGCGTGGGGGGGCGAGTGGGAGCGGGGGGCGGCGATGCCGGGAGGGGGAGGTGCCGCCGGGAGCGGGGCAGTGGCTGCGCTGCAGGATCCGTGGGGGGGAGGGGGAGCGCAGCGAGCAACAGAAGTTGCTCAGCTGCCCTTAGAGCAGGGGTACTCAAAACGGGCAAATAGGCCACTGTCGCAGTCCACCGGAAACCTCTTTGCGGTCTGGATTGTGGACCGCGGGCCACCATTTGAGTACCCCTGGGCTAGACCCTCCCAAGACCAGATGGGAGATCCCACAGAAGGTCGTGGAGAATAACAGGGCTAAGATCCTGTGGGACTTCCAGATCCAGACAGACAGGCAGGTACTGGCCAATCAACCAGACATCGTGGTAATAGACAAGGACCAGAAGACAGCGGTGGTGATAGATGTAGCAGTGCCAAGTGACAGCAACATCAGGAAGAAGGAGTATGAGAAGCTGGAGAAGTACCAGGGCCTGAAAGAGGAGCTAGAGCGGATGTGGAAAGTGAAGGCCAAAGTGGTCCCAGTGGTGGTAGGAGCACTCGGGGCTGTGACTCCTAAGCTGGGAGAGTGGCTCCAACAGATCCCAGGAACAACATCAGAGCTCTCTGTCCAGAAGAGTGCAGTGCTAGGAACAGCTAAGATACCGCACAGAGCCCTCAAACTCCCAGGCCTCTGGTAGAGGACCCGAGGTTGAGGATGACACATACCACCCATAGGGGTAAGAGAGGAATTTTATCTATATATATCTATAGATAGATAGATAAATAGATAGATCAGTGATTCTCAACATTTTTTGGCACAAGGGCTGCAGACATTTTTACAACCCTGGAAGACCTCTAGTCTCCACCAGCAGGCTGCCCCCCAGTGCAGCTAGATGAAAGGCCTTCAGCAAGGAGGCTGCCCCCTAGGCAACCCCCATCTTCCTGGCTGCAGCATGTATCAAGTAGCCCTATGTGCTCCACCAGGATCCCTAGGCAGTGGTTACTTTCTGCAGCCAAGGGGGATGGTAGATCAGTGCTCCCCTCCTTTTGGATCCAGCAGAGACCTCAGCTCCTACGGACCCAAGAAAAGCACTTTGCTGTACTCCCTGTCACAGCCAGGGGGAAGAGTGTGCTGATGTCCCATCCCCTTGGGTGAAGCAAGGAGTCCACACCAGTCTCTCAGTGCCATGGCAATGCACTCCGCCTGGGTCCTTCGTCAGCTGCTCCCTTGTACAGGCAGCGGGAGAGGAGCTGGGGCCCACAGATTAGGAACCACTGGTATAAATTTACATATTTTAGGTATGAAAGCTGTTAAAATATCTGTTCTTTTAAGTGAATGGAAATCTTTTAGTCAGAGCATAAAGAAACACCCTCAGAGGGCAAATTTATCATCAAGAACAGTATTTTTTTAGCCGGTTTTCTTGATCTTGCTCACAGATAAGGTTTAGATATAGATAAAACAGATCATTATTGGCTTCAGACAACTCAAATGCACAATGGCAGATTAGTTATTTGTTCTCTGGGGAAGTCTTTCCTAATTATCAGACATACAGAGCAAAAATAAAACATGAAACACTCAAGTTCCAAGTTTAATTGACACATCAATTTATATTTGTCCTAGTCCAAACATCCATTATCCTCACATAAGGACAGGCTTATGCAGAAAAGCATTCACAGATATGAAGTCCTACCAACTAAGAATGGAATCTTGCTACAACAACCCAATATTTTAAGATTTTTCAGACTGTGACCTGAAAGATATAAAACTAACATTCCATACAGATCTGTTTGATTTCAAAAGACATAACGTACCTTTTCACTATTGGAAGATTCCATTCTCCAGTGATGACCAGCTGAGATACAGATGTCACTAACCCACTGGATGCTGTGACAGCAATACATGAGCAAGAATTCAGACCACTCCAAAGTAAAATTTTGACTACAACCTATAAATGAAAACATAAATAGACAAGGCAAGATTTTAACAAGATACTTACAAAAGTTCCTTCTAATCATTCACTAAGACAAAACTCTTGTCTGTTGATAAAAGTTTGATGACCCTCAATGTAATCATGCACAACCCAATAATGAATTTAGCGTTTTTGAATCAACATGTCCACCATCCCTAAGGTCAAATATGCAGAAGCAAGTTTTAAGGCAGAAAGTAAAATAAACTGACCCTCCTTCTAGATTGTTTTGCCCTACTGGCCTCAGTACACTATGTAATTTTTCTGAATGACTTAGTATTTAAGCTTACATACCATAATCATGCCTAGAAGGCCATTCCATACATTTTTGATTGTGTGAAAAGTGCTGCCAGACATTTGTTTTGAACACACACACACACACACACACACACACACACACACACACACACCCTTTATCTTATACTGTATATTTATTTGCTTTACTTATGCCATCTGATCATATTACTTGCATTAGCCTAAACATGATAATGATAATTTAAATTGACATTCCTCTGACCCATGTCCTGCTCCAATTGCATATTCAAGATACAATGAAGCACGCTTTTAGTTTTCTTTAGTTTGCCTTTAAACATTTTTATTTAAATAAAGAGCTTCCATCTCTCTCCTACTGCCTTACTACTCCCAAATAAATTAGCACAAAGTCTTTCCTGCTGCTAAATATTAATTAAGTCCTACCTGCAGGTGGAAGAAATAGAGATAACCACTACAGACTTAAGCCAGCACATTAGGTACAGAGTATAAGTAAAAAAGGATGAACAGCACAGATAGTGCAATGATAATCGGATGCTGAATTTATACAGGGGAGCTGTGAGGCCACCAAATTGTTCCTTAGTTAGGAGCAGTAACCAAGGTAAAGAGGGAAAACTATAGCTATATGCTTCATATACTTGCTAACATTCTCCTCTGCTCCATCCCCTCTGAGACACACTGATGAAATCAGGTCCAATATTTCCTGCTGAAGAATCTCCCAATATAGCAGCCCACAGGAAGGGCCAGATGAATGCAAGGGCTATAGGGGCTAAGGCCCCAGGCTCCAGCCCAAAGGGGGCCCTGGCCTCCAGCCCCTAAAACCCCTGCGAGATTTGACCTTCCCCCTGCACAGCCCCCACAACAAGGCCAGCTAGGCGTGAAGGGTGGAGGGGGGCTCCTGTCAGTGGTGGGGGCATACAGCCAGAAGCCGGGCTCTATGGCACTCTCGCCTCATCCCTGGGCCGGCTGGACTGCTCCCCCCCCGCCCCGGGCAGGGCAGGTCAGCATGTGTTTGCTCTGCTCCAGAGACTGGGCCAGCTGGCATGCAATGCAGGTCCTGGTGCAGCATTCCAGCACCTAGGACCCTGGAGGGCTGCACCAGAGGCCACTTTGTGCTCCAGCTGTCCCTCCTACTGGGGGGTGGAGCAGCCCAATTGGGGCTGGCCAAGTGTGGCCTCTGGCCCCAGAGACGCCCCAGTGCTGGCCTATCTTCAAGCCACCAAGGTGAGTGACAGGAAGCCTGGGGACCTTTAATTCAGCCCTGCCCACAGCAAGTGCATCTCAAGCTAAAGTAAGCAAGGAGTCCTGTGGCAGTTTTAAAGACTAACAAATTTAGTCTTTGAATCTTTACAACTGTTTTGATTTGCTGTTACACTGTAACCTACTCCTATGACTTACACTTCCCTGCATTTATTTCCTATCATTCTCTAAGTTCCCTCATCTTCAAAGCATAAGACAAAGCTGGATCTTCTCCCACAAAAGCTTATGCAAAAAATAAATGTGTTAGTCTTTAAGGGCCGCAAGACTCCTTGTTTGTTTGTTTTACTGAACTAGACCAACATGGCTACCCGTTTGGATCTTAACAAATTTATCTATCTCATGAGCTTTCATGGGAGAAAATCCCTGTTCGTCAGATGCTTTGAAGTCACTCTCCCCCACACTGCCCAGTCCTGAGGGGAGGCATCAAGTTTTGAGAGACAGCTGTCAGATTCCAGTAGGCCGCATGCTGCTCTAATTCTACAGTGGGTCCATCTGAGAATCAGGGAGCCATAATCACCTCTCTGGCTGCTCCCAATCTTTGCTATCTCGAGAAAATCTCTGCCGCAGCAAAGATTCAGGTCCTCGGCTTCCTTAAACATGTCTACTTTTAACCCAAATTTCACCCCAATTTTAGCCTGTGCTCTTGAAAATGAACGGAGTGGATATGCAAGGAACAGAAAAATTACTTTTGTTCAGGATTGAGGAGTTTAACAACCTAAAATTTAAGAAAATACTTGCTGGCATAAATTGGGTTCTCTCAAATGTTGGGAGTACTACACTTTTACACTCCTTGCTGTACAATTTGCAAGGACCACAGGAGCAAGACAGGCTGTCCTTGCCATGCCTCGATTATGCTCTTTGCCTTGCCGTTATTCATGTTGATTCTTGGCATACAACACGATGAGAAAAATACAGATTGCTGAATTATGTCCCTCAGATTTTTTTTATATTTTCATAATCTTCCCTTGCTCAGCTACCTAAATTAACCTCAAAATGCTTCACATCTCACTTGTCACCTCAAAGGTAAAATTCACTCACATGTTCTTAACGTTGCCAAGTTCCAAAGGGCAGCCATGTTCATCTAGTTCAGCCTCTGGTACTTAAATAGTAACAAAATTTATTTATTGAATGAGCTTTGGTGGGGGAAAATCTGTCTTTGTCTGATGCTTTGAAGATGAGGGAAACAAAAGCAGGGAATTGTAAGTCATTGGAACAAGTCACATTGTAACAGCAAATCAAACCAGTTGTAAAGATTCAAAAACTGGGGAACAGCATAGAGGTAGAGGAAGTCAAATCACCTGTTGTAATGAGAGAAAAATCAAAAGTCCCTATTAAGTTCTGAAGCAATGTAATCAAATCTGCAAATAAATTCAATCCCAGCAACTTCTCTTTGAAGCCTTGATCTGGTATTCATCTATCTGAGCACCATCATTAGTAAATTGTCAATGGAGTTATCAGGAAGATTGAAATGCTCACTCACTAGTTTTAGAACATTGTGATTTCTGATGTCATATTTGGGCACAAATCTGACATCAAAAATCACAACATTCTCATTTCTCTTCCAAATTGGGCACAAATCTGATATCAAAAATCACAAGACAGCCACAGATAAAGCACTTGGAGTGACACCAGTCGTTGAAAACACTATGTCATCAGAGCAGTTACTGCAGTTCCTGGGTCCATAATTGGAGGAACTGCCTGTAAATGAGCCTGTGGAGCAGCCTGCAATGAAATAAACACAGGAAGCATTGGAATTGGAGCCCAATAAGTTTTTGCCACCATGTATGATGCTCATTAATACTTGAATGGAAGGGTCTTCTCTCTTATAGTTGTATTACACTCATTTTAAAGAGTCAGGCTCGTAGTATACTACCATTTGGGGCAAAACCACCACAAGTTCCCTAGCTTGCATCCCTCCCTGCCCCCAAACATCATAAGAGATTCAAAATGGACACTGGGAACTGAGTGAAAATGAAGTAGTTAGTACATTTTTGCTAGTTATTCACTTAATAATTTTTGTAAACATGGGTTTGGATTTTACAATTATGAGCCTTATATACTCCTTCCTATTAATACAATGCTCTTTAGGAAGCTGGCCTCCTGGCACTGTTTTAGTCAGCCTGTAGACAGAGTCAAAAAAAAAAAGCTTACAGAATATACGTTCAGTTCACAGGGGCCTGTACTTTCAGTCCAAATTACAGCTGAAGGTGACTTGCTGCTTGTCTTGTGTAAGGGTTTACCATGAGGCACCGAAGTCTATGCATGAATGCAAAGTGCTTGTAAGGAATGCGCTACATCTCCAGGCTGAATCAACATCTTATTGAATTTACCACAAATTTTCACCCACTCCTGGCTGGCAATGAACACAAACTTATCAGAGTAGGAACTCCAGATGACTGGTTGCATTCCAGGGGAAGTGTGTACTTATTAGAGCCAACACTGCAGCTCACAAGCCGTCTTAATTAAGAGACGTGCTGCTCAATAACTAGATGTCTACCCATCTCCTTTCTATTCACTAGTGACTGTCCTCCACTGGTCTGTAACAGAATTTAATGCGTCCTCTCAGGGAGCCCCAGCACATCATCATCCTCCAAGCTTGCTATGTCTGAAAGGACTGAAAAAGATATAGCTTATAATAGGACCCTTTGTATTAACATCTTTTCCCTTTGTAAGAAAAATGGCAGTGATTTATAATTAGTTAACTGTGTATCTTACCATGATGTGTGATAGCTTTTGAGTGGTGTGCCAAAGGATGTCTTAACCAGCCAGTGCTGGTGTGTATATAAAATAAAGCTCATTGATAAAAAAAATATATTATTTTTGGTCTCTGCTTGAAGCAGTTTTTACAAAAAATTAAAGTTTTTTTTTAATTACAGTTAATTAATAATCTGTTCTTTTTCATTTCAAGGCTCCTGCACCTTTGTACAGCATACAGAAAGAAACAAGGAGCCCAGAAGAGCAGATCTTCCAGCAACAGGGAAGGAAAAGGAGTAAAAGGGAGTTGATAAAGAGTTATTTTTGAGACAGCCACCCAGCAAGTTAAGTACTAGAAAGAGAAGGATGCGGGGAAGATGAATGGGGGGTGGGGGATAGTTGCACAGTGCAAGAAGAGATTGGCATCACAGTTCTGAGAGGATAACTGTAGGTTGAAGGAAGAAGACAGAGCACAAGTAGGAGGGGCTTTTTGAGTGGGTACTTTCACTCCCAGCCACCATATTCCAGGACCCAAGCAGACTGCTTCTGTTCCAGCTGTCAAGCCCCTTCACGCTACCTTGTCCCGTAAACTATGCAGTCTTTGGATAATTCAGAACCTGACTGGATCATCTCACAGAGAATGAATACTAAAACAGGGAATGGTCAAGTGTATTCTTTGCATTCCTTCACTCCAGTCCAACTTGTGGGCCACATGCACTCAGAAGGCCAAGGAGAATAAAGGAACAAGGGGCACTCAGAAATAGTTAACATGAGCTAATCACTGTTTTTGCTTTTAGTCTGATTACTACATTGTATGTTTGGATGGCAGCTGGTTTTTGAATACATGTTGTGACAGAATCAAACCTGATGGCTACAGGGGAGCACTGGAAAGGAGGTATATTAACCCCAGGCCCAGCAAAGCCCTGTTTCCTGGATAACCAGGATGCGGCTGCTCTAGGTTAATTAAGACACCTGAGCTCAAGTGGGGTATTTACCAACAGTAGATAAAAAGCCCCTCTTGCAGTCAGGCAGAGAGGGTTTGGGGTGTGCTGTTTGGAGGTGGAGTTGGAGTGGAGTATATGTTTGTGGCAGAGCAGAGCAAACAACAGTTGAGGAGAGCTCAGACAGACAAAGCTAACCAGTAGCTGTTGCTAGCAGCACTTGGGAGAGACAGGTAGCCAGGGCAAGCTCGCCCAGAGGGGCCTTACAGCCCCAAACTCTGTGGCCTGTGAGCCAGGGAGCCAGCCGCAGGGCAGGAGAGACTGAGGGAACTATAACTTTTGGAAATTTGGAGGTGGGAAAACCATGCTCCAGCCAGGTGCCAAGACCTGAAGCGTAGGACTCACAGTGACTGAATGCACCCTGTTTATCACAATGTTTAAAATAAAGTGTTGAATTTGCACACAATGCTTCATTAGCAAGTTTTATCTAATGAAGTAGAACTCTATCACAACAATCCAAAAGCTGTGGTCTGAAATAGAGAGCAACACACTGTGTGTAGAAGTACATTAAACTTGTTTACAAAATTCATCAGATATGATATAAATTCATTAACATATTAAAAAACAGGTACCACAACTGTCCCATTTTCAGAAATAGCACAATTACAAATTTTATTTCATTCCCTCTCATCAATGGGATCATCCAAACCCACTATGTAGGTACACAAAGCATCCCTCATTGCTGTTCCATGGGTAGGTCCAACTCCAGTAACAACAAGTGTACGTTCTGCCTATGTGGACTAGCACAGCAATCCAGAAAGGCCTTGAGCCTTAAAGGTTCTTCTTTGTCCTCAGACAAAGCAGGCTACAATAATGTGTACAGGTTTAACATTATTGGCATCCAACTTGTTCTGAAGGCAAGACAAGTAGGATTTTAATCATCCAAATGCATATTCCACCACCATCTGACAGCTCCACAGTGAGCAGCTGACGACCCTTTCCCAGGTTGTCTGAAATCAGGGCAAAGTTTCATAAACCATATGGCAAAACTGAGTAAGCAGGGTAACAATGGGGACAGTAACTATTTCTTAAATGTAGTTCTGTAGAAATTGTGTCCCAGTTTCTGGAAATCCCTGGCATTATATACATTGCTAGTACATCTGGTGTCTGAATCTTCCTCTATGTCACGACCTGCATGAGGGAAGTGTACACTGTGTTATTTACATAATCATGTGCATCTTGTAGAGCATTAGCTATGGGCAAGTGAGTTTCATCAATGGCTTACCACAGTTTGGAGAACCTATTCTCTCAAAGTTGACCATTGTTTCAGGAATTTTTTTTTTTTTTAATCTCTACCTCTGGATAAATCACAGACCTGATCACCTCACAAATTTTCACCACAATCATCCCCACAAAAGAGCTGCCAACTCCAAACTCATTAGTAATTAACCTGTAGCAGTCTGGAATAGCTAGTGCTCAGATGCCTACAGTAACCTGCTTTAGGAGCATCATAGCTCCCCTCATGCTTGTCTCCTAGCACAGGCAGTAAGCTGATCAAGAACTCCCAGGAACATTGGCATCTTCCATGCAGATTTTCTGGCACCATTACTAGCTTTGTATGACAATGATGTTCCCATGATAATGATACCACTAATTTGTGCTTGTTGCTCTTTGCCAGAAGTGCTGGCCTTCTTAAAGGAAAAGCACACTTATAGTAACATGGCCTGAGCAGGACGAGCTTAATCACAGCTGCTACATCAGCACCCCCTTCCGAGAGGCGTCTTCAATAGATCAAATACCACTGCAGGAACATCCGCCAGTACCTCATAAATGCTCTGTCTGGTTAATGAAGTAGAAGTGTGAGATGAAGAAGTTATTCCAGTAGGTTCAAATCCATCTTGATGTCACCAGCTGCATGTGAATCCAAAAATGAATTTGCTATAAGCCCTTCTCTTGAAAAATCATAAAAAAATTGCAAAGTATACAGTTAAATTTTTAAAAAAGCCAAAGAGCTTTTCAGTTAAAATACTTGAGACATTCAAAAATGGAATTATTAATTTTGAATGTATATATTAGAAGAGAGGTAAGAACATTAAAATCTGCAAAAAGCAAATGTCATTTGTATTCACTATTGGGTGGCATGATGATTTAGGTAAAATTCTTAAATAAAAATGCAGTGCATGTGTTTTACCCTCCAGTTCCCCTAAACTGTGCCATTCCCACTCTTATACAACCCATCCAGATCCAGCAATTATTATTTAAACACAGACATACTAAAAGTTAGCATTAAAACATTCGACTCCAGGAAATACTGTGAGCAGATGTCTGGGGAGGTTTTATTTTTTGTTTGTTTGTTTATTTTTTTGTTTTGTTTTGTTTTTAAAAATGCCAAAACCTCCTCAATTCACTGTTTACTATTATTGTTCCCCTGATCAAAACAATGAGTAGAGCTGGTCTACGAATTCTGACACAAAAGACAGCATTTCCATACAGTCATACCTCCACGGGCTTCTCAGGGAGCAGGAGAGCCACAGGCTCTCTAGGCTGGTGGTTCTCAACCTTCTGCAGGCCATGGCATACCCCCAGCAAGGGCCAGCGCTAGGTGGTAAGCAGCCCCTGCGTAACAGGGGGGCGCTGGCATTTTGAGGGGCGTCAAAAGGGGACAGCGTCGTGGTGCTCCCCTGATGACGTCCCTCATCTGTGCCGGCATCGCTCTGCTGCGGGGGGGGGGGGGGGGGGCATCCCCCCCCCCGCCCCCCCCCCCCCCCCCCCGCCACCCCCCTCCCCAACCACAAGGCTGAATCCAGCCATCACCCTGGCTCTCCACAACATACTTATTGCTGTGTTGCAACACAGGAATGTGTCCTGGCACAGTGGTTGAGAACCACTGCTGTAGGCTACCCGTCAGGCTGCCTATCTAGCAGGCTCCTAAGCAGTCTGTAAAGCCAGCCAGCTTGCCAGCCCACACCACCCACCCTCCCACAGAAGACAGCCACTAAGCCAAAACAAGTCTGTTTCAGTTCATCTTCAACTGAATTTTTTATCTCCTCCCATGAAAAAAACTACACTTTTTAAAATTCAGAATTGGGATCAGGGGGAGGAGCAAAGGAGGTATTTTCATTTTTCTGCCACTGCTAATAATTAAACACATACAAAATTCATCTTCAAAGTGCTTTACAAATGTTATTGCTCACTATCATCCCATAAGATAGTTAACTGCTGTCCACAATGATGTACCTAGCCCAAAGAAAGTCAGAGCTAGGACCAGAACACAGGAAATCCTCATTCCTAAACCTATAATTAAATCTGTCAACCACACCAATCTACTGGCAATGGAATTTGTTTAGTACCACCAGTATTTTACAGCTGTTCTTTATTGTCACACCATATGCTTTATATATATAAGCCTAGGCTTTTTGTGGTTAATGGATATTTGTGTTCAAATTACATATTTGGTTATTTTAATTTTTTTATACACCTGTTTTCTTTATATTCCTTCTCGGTATTCTAAAAAAGATTTTGAGACCATCTAGTTCTATGATACAAGTATTAACAATAGTCCCAGGGATTATACATTCTTACTTGCCACATGTTCATCAGTTCCTAGAGAACATGTTGAATTAAAAGACAGCCTCCGAGATTTAAAGTCTGGCTGAATTTCCCTGTGTTTATGCATTTGAGAAAGTAAAAAAATTGGAATATTCCAAAGTTTCTAAATTTATTAAAATTATTTTTCTATGAAACACTGCATAGTTTATAGAATTCAGACTCATAACTAATAGTCCATAAAGGAAATTATAATTTTAAATATAAAATAATACAGACTGTATATACACATATACTACCACAAAATGTTTGAAAGGACAGCACTTCTCCCTCTTCCTCTGTCTTTATTCTTAATTTACTTAGAATGATTTTCAGCACAGGCTGCTACACTGAGTTTATAAATTTTTAAGAACCAAATCAGTGATGTGTTTAATACAACTAATCAACAAAAGAATGATTTAATGAGCAATGGTAGTTCATTCTTACAAGATCATTAGGAATAACTCTTAATAGGATTAAACCAAATTCAATCAGAACAAGCCAAAACTCATTTCTTAATTCCTGAGATTGAATGCAATCTTGTAACTGAGGGCCTTAGTTATGCTACAGTCCATACACAAAGATCCGTTTCCTCATTACCTGTGTCTCTTCCTATATTTAAAATTATCAAATCAAATCAAATCATATGGCTGGAAGGGACCTCGTGAGATCATCGAGTCCAACCCCCTGGGAATTGAACCCAGGACCTTCTGCATGTTAAGCAGAGGTGCTAGCCGCGTTTGCAAGTCCACCCAACATCATAACCCCAGGATTTAAGGGTATGTCTACCATATGTGAACCTAACAACTGCTCTGATTTGCTTTTACTGTATGACCTGATCCTATGTTTTACACCCCCCTTGAATTTATTTTCATTCCATTCTGTAACTTCACCCATCTTGGAAGCATCTGATGAAGTAGGATTTTCTCCTACGAAAGCTCATGCAAAAAATAAATCTGTTAGTCTTAAAGTGCCACACGACTCCTTGTTTTTTTTAATGGAAATTGAACAGCTCTCTGAGAATAATAGCGAAGCCTCTGCTGCAGTGACAGTGGGCAGATAAAATTCCAAACTGAACTCAGACAATCTCAGTCAACATGCCTCCAAGCTCCTCTTTTATTTAAAGCTGTTCACAACCCGCAAACAGACAAGCACTGACTGACACTTGAGTGAAAATCTACAGATATATCATCATTGCAATTACTTTTGGGGTCATTATATTTCAGAGAAAAGGGCAATCATCCAACTACTGTTCCAACACTTATACAAAGGCTTTTATTACATATTTTTCTTTATCCCTTCACACATTTCATTACCACAAAGATGAGAAATATTTAATTTTGATCCCTCTTCATTTCCTTACATCATTACAGTTTCCAGACTGTTATCTAGACTGTTTTGTATCTGATTTTGATGCCATTAAATAACTTGCTTCAAGAAAGAGCAAAAACACCATAGGGAATTTAGCTGATGGCTCTTTATAATGCACTGTCCTGAGGGGATTTACACAAATGGAAAAAGTCTTGGAGATTGTCTTCTATGAAAATACCAGTCATTGCACTGCAACTTGAAAGCAATTTGCAACTCACTAAGGATTTGGACAAAACATATGATAATTAATTCTAATGACATTAAAATAATCCCCACTGTTTTAGTGCCACCATGCACCAAAAGTAAGTTAATAAAAAAGTCACTGCATTCCTGCTAGACTTCATCTCATAACATTTACAAAGACTGCAGCAGTGGTTAAATTTCATAATATCCATTCTAAGGAGGAAACTGTACTATAGACAAACTGATTCTGCATTCACTGATAAAGCCATCCATTCTTTTTCTAAAAAAATTAAATAGACTTGCATTAAGATATGTTTATTATTAGATGTGGGCCCATGTTACAGTTTACATCAGGATCTCTATTTCTTCTGGCAGATCACAAATTAACATTAAGTGCAATTATTCTTACAATTCTTAACAGCAATAACAGCCCTACTCAATGTTCCCCCTAATTTTTCATAGTGTGTGTGCAAAAAATTTCTTTTGTGCAAATTTTCAGAATCAGTATCCAAATTTGTGCGCACTCCAGTGAGTGTGTTCAAACTTGTGAGTGCAACGAAGCATATGATGCAAATAATATCTAAATTTTATTTTGATATGGTGATGGAAATGATTTTATAAGTTACAAAACCTTATTTGAAACATGCTATTTGAAACTGCCTTCTTAAAGTAGCACAAAAATATTAGCATTGTTGAATTTTTTTGTGTGCGCTTTATTTTGTTGTGTACACGGGCTTCACAACCTGCATGCATGCGCACACGCACACAGCTTAAAGGGAACATAGGCCCTACTGAGTCATCTAGCCCAGGGATGTCAGACTTACAGCCCATGGGCCACATTTGGCCCACCAAGGGCACTGATCCAGCCCACAGGGCTGCTGTCTGGGCTGTACCTGGGAGCTCTCTGCAGCAGCAGCAGCAGCAGCACCACACAGAGTGCTGCTGACAGAACAGTGTTAAGCATGCTTATGATTCAGATCATGTGCGCGAGTCAGAACAGGAAAAACAAAGGAAGCACTCCAGCCAATCCCAGCTCAGCTCTGCTGTGGTCCACCAACCAATCAGAGTCTCAGACACAGCAGGCTGGGCCAGCTCCCAGAGAGCCACTGCACTGTCCCCCACCCCAACTGTCAGTCAGTTGGCATGCTAATCTGATCGACTCCACATTGCACGAATCACAAATAAGAAAAGGAAAAAGCACCTGGGACCCACGTGGGAATGAGCCAATCAAAGGCCAGCCAGAACTAAGCCAACCAAAGGCCACCATCCTGAACAAATGACAGTGAGTGGGGGGGGGGTTTAGGGGTGGTTTGGTAGGAGTCCAGCCCATGACTGAGACTGTTTGCCTCCTGCCAGAATGGTAGGATAAGTGGAAAGGGAAGGAGAAAGGGGGGTCTAGGAGCAGCCAAGCAGGGGAAGGGGAGGGGGTCTAGGACCTGCACAATAGGAGAAGTGGGGGTCAGGGTGGCAGTATGGCAAAGGGGAGCCCACAGAACGAAGAAAAGGGAAGATGTGGGAGCACCTGCAGAGTAGGGGAAGGGAAGGAGAACCCATGCTGCTCTGAATGTGGCAGAGGAAAGGGTTGGGGAGCCCATGCAGACACATGGCCTGTGACAGGTGTCCAGCCCTCCAATGTGGCCCCCCACACTAAATGAGTTTGACGCCCCTGATCTAGCCAAGTGTCGTGTCTTCTGACAGTGGCCAATGCCAGATGCATCAGAGAGAATGAACAGAACAAGTGATCAAGTGAATTACTGCTCTTAAAATTTACAATATAGCCCTTCAGAATCTCCTCAGTAATGCTAATATATTGAAATATGATAAACAGAACATTTAACAGGTATACATTAGCACATGTAAAAAGACTGTTTAATGCACAGCTTTGCAATACCCTAGTCCTAGAGCCATCTGTGCAGAAGCGCCACTGGCTAAGAAAAAGATCCAGGGCTCGGTGCACTGAGACTTGGAGCTCGCACACCATGGCTGTAGCTACTGCCATGGGCAGCCTGGCGGCAGACCCAGGGCTCAAGCCCCATAAGCCTGGCACTAGCAACGCCCCTGCGTCTGTGTAAGGCAGACAGCCTATACACTATCAGAGCAGCCCTAGGGCTACTCAAGTTTGCATAACTGTAGCCACACTAGGTTGAAAACACAGCCAAAGCTCAACATAGTACAAACATATCCTCTGGCCGTGCCTTCTTTTTCTTGCTACCTTAGCATCAGAGGACGTGGATGACCATGTAAGGGCTCCCTTCTCATATTACACCAGCAACACGCAGGGTCATCATCCATGGAACAGTTAGGTGACTTTCCTGTCAAATTATATCAGAAGGGCTATATAAGAAGATTTCACTGCCTCAGGTAATCTGTCCCTGATGAAGTGAAGTACAAGGACCTACTTAAGTTACTCATTATAGTTTTGTTGATTTCAAACAGGATAGGATCTTCTTGCAAATATGCAAAAAAATCCTGAAGTGATCCCAGGTTTTCTGATAAAACAGGTTTCCACTGGAAAATATCAATTTACTTGAATCAAAATGTTCTTGGGGAACATCTGGATTCCATCTATTTTTTTTTCTTTTCAGAAAGGAAAAACAGGAATGTAAGCAAGTTGAGCAGCCGAGATTCTAGCAGGCTGATAGGCTGCACAGTTTCCAAGTTTCAAAGCTTTTAAAAAAATTATTTTACGTTAATTATTTTAACAGCTGTTGCTTTAAGTAGAAGCAGATTTTAATGCTTAGTGCTAATCTTATGTTCAAAATTTAAAGATATTAATATAATTTCATATTCAAATGCCAAAAGGACTCCAGAATTTCTAAGTTTCATCTAAAAAACTTCAAAATTAAATATTTTGATTTTTTTAATAGGTTTAGAATTTTCAATCTGTATAATTTTAAAATTGACACCTTTTATTCAGAAGCAAAAAGAAGTTTCCTTTGGAATTGCAAAGTTTCCCCTGGAAGAGAAATTCCAAGTTTGCGCCAGTTTGTATATTAGCAGGTGGCTCCAACAAAGAAACTTTGTACATCTTGCCTTGTCATTGATTCCACATTCAGAGCATTAAAATAATGTTTTAAATCCCAAACCAAGCATAAAAGCTTTTTAAGCATTAGGGTAGATTTTATTATCCTTCCCCTTCATGCTGATGTGTTGAGAAAAACTGTACAAATTTTCATCTTCATATTTCCTCAGATATCTAAATTTAGATTAGGCAACAATTGTACATAAAACTACAGAAAACATAATTAAAAGATAAGCTACTATTATCCTTCTACTAAATGAAACTAAGAATAAGTTTTCAAAGCAGTGCATGGGTATTTAACCGCAGGACTCATTAAAATCAATGTGAATTCTATGGCTAAAATATACTATGAGGAAACAATTATCCTTAAATACATCTAATAAAAAGTAAATATGAAGAGTGAATGTGGTTATAAGTCATGGCAGTAGGGGTATGAAAAGAATAATTAGGAAGAAAGTATAAAACGAAGAAAATGTGTACACCCACTGTGACCTATTGTGTCCGTTCTGATAAAAATGTTACCTATTTTACAAATGATGTCTAATAATTAGTGTTCTTAAAGATGCATCATTCTGTCTTTCATTCTATTTATCATGACAGTAATGCCGCTTCTAAAAGGCCTATGCATATTTGCACTGTAATGAAGTAGTAATAGGCATTTAGTTAATACCTCATATTTGAAGCTCAAAGAGCTTCATTCAGACATTGGTTAAACCAATGGTTCTTTATACCAAGAAGTGGCTAGTGAACATGTATGAAAGGCTTGGGCATTACTGTTTGTCTCATTCAGACACAAATTCTCTACATGTCATCACTTGTCATACATCAGAGATGAATATGTGAAATTGCCATGGACTGACAGAAATAGATACTACTGACACTTATATAGTACCCACTCATATTTGTAACAGGAAAACACACTGGTGAATGCAAACCAATCATGATGGGATGTCTTGTAGCTTTCACTAAAGCATCGAGGACACTGACAAAGGACGCTATACTAAACTATAGTGACCTCTGATCTGATCTTGTACGACTGTTCCCGTATTCCTGGAATGGAATGCTTTGCCTTACTGTTTAACACCCAGAACATAATCATGGTGTGCACCATCAGACGTTTCCTTATGTAAAGTGGCAGCTACGTGCAATCATTTTCTGAAATATCATCCAATGAATTTGGTTTCCTGCACTGATTCTCACTCATATAGGAAGAGACAAGAACAGATTATTAATATTGATTGTTAACAAAACATCAAAGTACTTAGAACTGTAGAAGGCATATAGGTAGCTATCACTCGGTTTCAAGGAAATTAGGAATTAAATAGACTACAGGAAGATAACCTTGTTGAGGTGAATAATGTATATTTGCTTCATGGGAGAACCTGAAGTGTTTTCCTACAGTAATATAACCTATATTTATAATTCCCTATATTTAAAAAAAATAATAAATCAGTCATGTTAGAATACTCATCCAGGCATCGGGAAATAAAAAGAAGCTGTCATTTTAAGCCTACCAAATGCAAAATACCATTCAGATATTTTAAAAGAAAAGACTGCTTTAGTTATTATTTTATAGCAAATAATCAGCTACCATAAATGGCTGTACTACAAACATGCTTTAGACTTTCAATAGTCTACATGCTGTAAATAGGCAAATCTAACATGTGAGAAACATGTTGGCTACTTTGGAATGTATCCCTTTTCTCCCCAGTTAAAATTATCAGAAAATGCAGTTTCAGATTGAACTATAACAAATCATTCCCGAGGGTGGGGGGCGGGAGGATTCCCCAACTCAAGTGCAGGCAATGACTTTATATTAGCCCAATCATCATATGTCAAGACAAAACGTGTAACATCTTCTGAAGCTTCAGCCGCAATCAGTCTGACAATACTAGGGGAGAAGAAAGACACTCAGTGGGAAGATGCAAAAACTAGTCGTCTTCAGATGTGAGGAAGTGACAGGAACTGAATGGGAGTGTCTTACTGGAAACAGAGCAAAGATGTTTGAACTTGATAAAAGGCAGGCTCCTGGCTCACAGAATTAAAATTGCTCTGGGAGAGGCTGGCTGACAGTTATGGCATGTCTGCACTGCAGCAGAGGGGTTATTCCTAGCATGGGTTGACCAAATTAGCATGAGTCTAATCAACCATTTCAGTGAAACAGTTCCACTGGGGATTCGCTGGAAGTTGGTTGGCAGGGTTAACTTGACAACCAGGGTCTAGTCAGTTTCACTGCTGCTTTGCAGTGTCTGCCAGCAGTGAAACGGACCTGAATCCTATCCTCTGAAATCAACAGCTGCCAGATCTTCCAGGGTCCCAGGTCCCTTGAAGAGCACTAGGTGAGCAGCTGGGACACTGGGCCAACATGCTTCATTTCAGAAACACCATGTTTCAGTGTTCCAGAAATCAGGGCTGTGACTATGGTGGGGCAAATGGAGCTTTGTCCCAGGTCCCCAGAGAGGCTCCACTGAGCTGCTCTGTAAAAAGGACACATTCTGCACTGCTTGGTCCAGGCACTGATCATTGTAAAGGGTGCATTCTGAGCAGAATGTGCCCCATTCACAAAAATTAATAGTTACAGAGCTACCACAAATAAAATATTCCAGAACTTTCATTTCTGGCAGAAACCTTCAGTATTTACATTTTCATCCCAATTCACAACACTGATACTCCCACACCTGACATCCCCTACAAACTCAAATAATAAAAAAAAAAAAAAAATCATTCAATCAGCCAACCAACTGACTAACAAGTGGAGACTACCCCAAAAATGAAAAAGAGACAGTGACTCCTGAAGCCCACTTAGGACTTTGTAATTGCTCTTGATTTCACAGTGAGCGCTCTCCTGTCAATTTAATTATTCCAGTTTCCATGAGCAGGAGAAGCTCTCCCACCAAGATAGTGCTGTCCTCTTTCATCAGTTGAACTTGCATTGCGCTGTAGATTGGCTTATTCATGCCCCTGAGCAACACAGCTTTCACTAACATAAAACTATAATTTGTATAGTCACAGCCTGAGGATCAGACTCTAGGTGGGAAGCTCTCCATTAGACTCCAAATGTCCCTAATAACTAGGGGATACATTAGGATTCTGTTGCAAGGCAATACATAAAATATATCTTTCCTAAGACAAGTTATCTAATATAGAAGTGCAAAGCCTGAGGCTACATCTTTCCTTTATATATAACTTCTGCAGATTTGCTTTCCCTTATTATTTCATCTCTCAAGGCTGTTTCCCCACTCTAGCATGCTGAGGGCAGAAGATGGAGGCCTGCTACGGGCCTTAAAGCCTGGTCATAAAACTTTCCAAGGCAGCTGATTCCTGGCCTTGGAGTGGTATTGCTGCCACCACCCAAATGCAAAAACCTCTTGAAAACCCGGGAAGGTACCCTCAAACACCTTTATTCCTCACTCAGGAGAGTGACTGAACCTCAGCTGGGATATTAGCTGGAACTGGGACAGAATCCCCTTTAGTAGCTGGCTGTGCAGTCTGAGGCATATGCACGCAAAACCTCTTACATTTTAGGACACAGAACCAGAGCTTATTTTAAAGGGTAAAACCTTTAATTAAAAAAAGAACAGAACAGATAAACACAGAGTTGCTTCTCTGGGATTTAACTTGGGTAATTACAGGGTAGTGAGAGGTGGAACATGTGCTCAGCACAGACAACTATAAAAACAAACCAAAACTAAAAGAAATATCCTGACCACATCTAAGTTAATGTTCCCTGTTCTACTCACGCCTGATCAGTTACAAACTTGAGCTTATCTTTGGCAAGGATGTCACTGGATCCTTCCTAAGACTTCTCTCTAGCCTCCTCCTGATCCTTCCAGGAGCTTGCTGCTACCAAACAGGAACAGGCAAAGCTGCTGCTCCAATCCAAAAACTTGTGTTTTGTTCCTATTG
Organism: Podocnemis expansa; assembly: GCA_007922195.1. NCBI lineage: Eukaryota > Metazoa > Chordata > Testudines > Podocnemididae > Podocnemis > Podocnemis expansa. The sequence goes on along the minus strand of ML681964.1, from coordinate 25,609,224 downwards.
GCTCCCCTGGGGCTCACTGCGCAGGGTGTTAACCCCTTCCTCCCCAAGGTTACTACATCTTTCAACATGTGTTTTTTCTATTAAAATCAACTTTTTGTATATTTTTACTTAAAGTAGATCTCAGCAAACTTCTGAGAGTACATACACCAAAATGAATTGGCAACGTGGAGGATGGAGGTGTTGATTTCACACCTGCTTTCCGGGGAAATGAAACATAGGGGAATAATCTGAGTATCCAATAATTAAGAATTCAGGAAAGATGGATTTGGGACTAGAATGGCTCTTGGTGTCACCTTGCAAGGAGTAATGGGGCTTGTGATAGCCAGAAGGAGACCTTATGCTTGTGGGCTGGCTACTGGTGTTAGGGATCTGAACCACAGTTACATCTCACCCAGGCATGAAGATACATGGCTGGAGATGACAACCAGTCTGGGTGATCCCAAAAACATCCTGTAATGACTTACATAGTACTCAGGAGTATAAGTGAAGCTGAAGAGCTAGAATGACAAGAATGATATGCGAAGTGTTAGTGGTCCAAATTGTTGTGCACTTTTCTAATCTTCCAATGAATCTCAAAGTGATGTAGGAACATATGAACTGTGACTCCCCCCTCCAAGACTGAAATTAACAACATAATAAGAGAACATAAGCCCAAATTCTGATTTACCCCTCACTGAACTCCATTCATTTTAGACAAATGTCCTGGGCTGGAGGCCTGCATACAACATAGTCCAAGTGTAAGCTACTTGTCCAAAATCACAGAGTCAATCTGAAATACAGCCCAAATCATCTGACTGCCAGGCCAGTGCTCCCAGACAATGCTTCCTCTTGAGTATGTTTGTAACTTTGGATATTTCCTAAGCAGCACCACAGAATCTAAAATTTGCATAGTGCCTTTTTACTCAAACACCGTTCTACACTGTTTTTCAGATCATGAGTTATTATTGACTAACAAGTTATCTACTGTACACTCAGAAACATATTTCCCTCCCCGCTGTACACACGCCTTGGAAAATAAACTGGCAAGGGAAAGCTGGCTAAGAAATATTAGTTACTTCTTTTTTGTTTCATGAAAACACAATTGTGGTTCGAAAAGTGACTGCATAAAAACAGTACCTTCTGACTCAACAAATCTACTTACTTTTGTTTTTTTTTTTATTTTTGTGTCATACCTATTCAGTGTATTAAAGTTAACTTTATACTACTTTATTTCTGTTAATATCAAAGTGTCAATATAGGTATGGAAGGATCATTTTCTCACTTGCAAAACAATACAGTAATTTTAAACTAGAATTCCAGGTGCAAAATCTTTTTTTTTTTTAAATGGTTAGGATGATTGAACCAGAAAACAACAGAGTGCAAACCCAAGATCCCAGCAGGCAGTCAGGAAAAAAAAAAATTGTATTCCTGTACACTAAACACATTTGAAATGGAAATCAGACAAAACTTGGGATTCTACAGTTTCATGTTTACAGAATTAATCACTTTTCAGAGTATTACCTCAGTTTACCTTCCTCAAATTTCCACTTCCATAGTTGCCAGATACTTGGAAGGAATTTGGCTTTAATGTTTCATCTGAAATAAAGTCACTAACATGGAAGTACTTCCCTCATATTTCAGTTTTACTTGTATTACATTCATGAATATGAACCAGAGTTCCAATGTGGTTTTTTAGGCCACAATCATTTTACCCAGTGGTAACTGAGCTTCTAAATTTGTTTGGGACAGCCCAAATTACAGGTGTCCCCCCAGCCCAACACAGATGCACTCTCCTCCAATATATTTGTCTTACACATTTTTTTTACATGTTTACTAGGATAGGTTTACATATAGATTTACTTGTTACCATCTCACTGCAAGAGGTTAGATTTGACTTCTCAAAGTTGCTTCCAGCCCTACTGTTCCATTTATATATGTCAGGCAACTACAGTGGCAGCATCTTGAAAAACAGGATAAACACTATAGAAGTATCTTGTAGTTTTTCAACAAATTAGGCATTTGCTTGAGCAATCAAATCACCTATCCTCCTTCTTGATACTAACCCACAGACAGTTGCTCAACATACAAATTTTGCACATCATCTTCAGATTTGCCCTTCTCAGTAGAGATGCTGTATAAAGCTCTCGATGCACATAAAATTGTCATGATCAGAAGAGAAATCTATGCAAAAATGGGAAAAATATTTTATGTACGCTTGTAGTTAAGGGGTATAATCCAGAGATACTTTCACAATTAAAAGACATAAATAAAGGCTGCACTTCATGACAGACCCTGTATGTGAAGATTGCCCAGTTGTCAAATTACTAATGTCAATGTGACAAAACACACTTCCAGCAGATCTAAAACTTTGGCAGTTTCATAAATTGCTTATTTAAGGAGGAAAGGTTCAAAAAGAGCATCAGAAACAACATAGTATATAGGAATTCACGTGTATTTTTCCCTCCTTTTGTTAATATGTAAATTTAGGTCAAAAGGTCTTTCCACTTTGTTTTGGAAGTTTTAGCCATGCTTTTTTCTTTCTTTCTTTTTTTTAAATGCTTTACCAAAGTTTATTTCATGGCTTTTGTTTTCAGTACAGTGCATATCAATTATTGCTTCCACATTCAGCTCAGTTGATTTACTGTATTGAAACTCCCTTTAATAACTGAAGGATCGGCATGAGGTATTAGTCTTGCTGTGGCTACCAAAACATCACATTCCTACAACTCAAATTTCCTCATTGTGTGGCTTTTTCTTGGTTAAGCAAGAGGACTTTAAATATAATTTATCCCTCATTAAAAGAAGATTGCGGTTTTTTCACTTCCCAGGTTAATTAAATATATTAAAATGTGATTCTTATCTCATGAAGGAGGATGAATTTTTCCATTGGAAATAATAGTTGTATATAGTCTCACACAGAAGAACATATTCTGCCTTCAATCATGCCCATATAATTCCACTGATCTCACTGAATCCAGTGAGACTTCAAAAACATAAATCAGAACAGAATTTGGTTCACTGTCACTTGTGGGCACTGACGGACCACAACAACAAATGCTCATCAATACATGCAGTTTGTTTTCAGTTTAAAAAACTGCTCACTTTAACAGAAGGAGCTTTACTCACTCATACTTTGAAATTCCTTGAATATAGTTCTTAGGTAGCCAAAAATCTAGCTTCACTCAAGCTAATGGCAAAACTTTCATTGACTACAGTGGGGACCCAGATTTCACCCCTCATTTGTTCATCTTTGCCATCTTAACATTACCTTAATCATAATTTCAATCTTTTACTGCTGTCCTCACTGATAATTGATAAGGAACTACACTGTTATATAATACTATATGAATCCTGACTGTTCAAAAGTAACAGTGTACTTGTACATATCATCATGATTTATTGGATGAAGAGAGTGCTGAACTAGATTTTGCCTTTAAATGTCTAATTTGTTCATTAACCTCTTAACAGATTTCAAGAAAAACCACCAAAAAGTATTATATTATCTAACACAACAGAAATGTGATAACCATTTGGCATGACTCTTGCACAGTGTCAAATACTTCACTGCAAAATGCCCTTAGCTACTCGGAAAACTGGCATTTTCTAAGTACCTTTGAACAGAAAGCTCACGTGATAAATAAATTTCTTAGTCTTTAAGTGCCACAAGACTCCTTGCTTCTTTTGCTAGACTAGACTAACAGCTGCCCCTTTGGAACTTGAACAGAACTGTATCAAGATGTTACTGTTCTGTACAACCCTAGTATAGTTTGATATTAAGGTGGAGTATGTGTATGTATTATTAATTTTCTAACACGAAAAAGCAAATAAACAACAACAAAACATTATTATGTCCATAACAGTAAATGTTTCCATGTGTTATATACTCTTTCATAGACAATCTGTCAAACTATATGTATACATTTTACATACATTTTAGCTGATTTGTTTTAATCTTGTATAATTAACATTGTCATTAAGTTTATAAATTCCTAAAAGTGGAGTTCCACAGGATTCCAGTTTTCACAGCTCTGTTCAGCAGATAAGTAAAACTATTAGAATAGTTTGAGTTGCAGTATCATCAGCAAAGATGACACACTTGCTCTACATTCACTTTTCATTGAACCCAAGTTCTACCTTCCCATTAGTCTCCCATTGCCTAGATCAAGAAAGGGATACATGTGAAAGGTTAAGGAACCAGCTAATCAGAATTCTCTTCCATTTAGGTTTGTTTGGGGGGGGGGTGTTTTTTGGGGGTGGTTTTTTAGGTTTTTTTGTTTTTGTGGGGGTTTGGGAAGGGTTGGTTTTTGTTTTTTAAAAACCAGGCCCATCACTTGACTCTTCCTACAAGGTATTAGGTAAAATGAATAGCAAGTCACGTGTGAGTCCTTCTCCACTCTGGAGGCAACTGCACATTGGTTTTTGTTCTGAGAACACTGACCAGTTGCCAGACCAAACAAGATTACTCGTCAGTACATCTTTCCAACTCTCATGATTAAATAATCAAACTGGTTTAAAAGCACCACACATAAATAATAGATCCTGTTTACTCTTTCTTATTTATTCATTAGCATTAGGGTGCTGCAATACTAGATTTACTCTCCTGTACTAGCTCATTTTCCTTAAAGTTTGGGCCAGTGGTACAGTATGAAGAAAACTCCAGCCCTAATCCAAAGAGGCAGCTGTGTTAGCCTAGTTCAGAAGAACGAGGAAATGTGACTGCTTTAATGGCTCTGTTAAGTCTGTAGTTACTGGTAAGTATCTGATTAAGGTTGAGGGGGCTATCTGTAACCAGGTGGGTACCCCAAAGTCAGCTACTGCAGGAAGAGCCCAAGAAAAAAAAAACCAAAACCTAATGCCTCTAGTCATTACTTTCAGCCCCCAAGTCAGACTTCTACAGTACACATCCTCAGGGATCTACAGCATATTCTACAAGATGATCCCTCACTCCCCTCAAACCTCAGGAAACTGACCTCTCCTCAGTTACAGACAGCCCCCCAACTTTAAGCAGATATTTACAGACCTAACAATCATTAATGACCAGTTCCCATGACTTACACTTCCCCTGCTTTTATCTCCTCCCATTCTGTCAGTTCCCCCATCTTCAAAGTGTCTAACAAAGTGGGATATTCTCCCACAAAAGCTCATGAAATAAACCCATAAGCTGTACAAAAATTGATAGCAAATACTTTGTTATTGTAACTGTAGCATTCAAAAAATGAAAACACAAATGACATGCATAAACAGCTGTGCAAAAGGCCTCATTTAAAGCATAACCCTAGAAATAGATTTCTACAATTACTTCACATTTTATAATGAGGTATATTTAGTTAAAAAGAGGCTCAACACCCTCAATTTGGCTCTGGATTCCAAACACCCCAAAATGTAATGCTATTCCGTGATTGATGTTTATGATACAAGATCATATTATAAAACAGTACTTTTTTTGGACTGAATTAACTTTTTTTTGCTGTAATATACATATGTTAGATGCACAATTATAATACAAATAAAGAAAATGCTGAAACACTTTTACAACATGAATGGGAACAAACGTGGAATCTTGCTCAAACAAGAAAAACTGAGATGAAAACCTATCAAAAGGCTCTTAGACCCTATTTTCAGTACTACATTCTAACATCAGATTAATGTATCTAAACTCCTCCAACTAAATTCTAATCTAATTTCAGAATCCTGAACTCAGTGTGAGCTACTCTGTACCTCCAAGAGATCTTTTTGTATCTTGGTCTATTTTTAGAAGATAATTTAATTTCTGAAGTTTAGTAAATGTTCAAGACATTGTTATGCAGTACACAAAGCAAGGTAAGAAATCAAAAACAGTAGCTGGGCCCAATAGAATGAGTTACACTTCTCCCTTGCACAAGCCTACCACAAGCTACACTATTAAATCAGAGATGAATTTGCCCCACTATGTTTAACTCTAACTAAACAGAAAGAATTTGAAAAACACGCCAACCCCAAAACTGCTATAGGCAAAGTAATAATTACAATATGTAATTAAGCTGATTACTGAAGGTAAAAACAGGGTGCCTGAAATCAATTTCAGTTTACAAACCAATCCATCTAATACAATGACATTTTCCACAGAACAAAAAAAAAAAAAATCAAGAAATTTTCATGAAAAAAAGATGATTCAAGGAAAAATGGATACATTCATTAAAAAAATGCAATGGGACTCCTCTAAGGAGTCACTGAAGTCTCCACTCACAATGTAATCAACCAAGCTTTGCAAACCTTAATACAGTTGAAGCAGGGCCAGCTCAACCCATCAGCACATAAGGCAGTGGCTCTGGACACCATGGAGCAGACTCTGCTTTCTCGCTCCACCTCTGCGCTGGCCCTGCTGCTCCAGGGAGGAACAGGAAAGAGGAGCCCTGCCTCTGGGCTGACCCACTCTGCCCCTGGGCCAACTGTTCCCTACACTGCAGGCAGGGCATGTCAGCCCTCAACACAGGCTGGGTTCCTGGGGCGAGAGGGGCGGGGTGCAAAAGCAAATGCCGGCTCAGGGCACCACAGCCCCTTGAGCCAGCCCTGACTTGAAGCCATTTGACAAAGCAATGGATGTGTAATTCATGGGGATTTTTAAGTTTTATGTTTATTAAAGAAAAAAATTAGCAATTTTTTGGGTAACAAGCACACAATATTCTACTTTAAGACAAGAAAGCTCTGTCAGCTAGTAAATCCAGTATTCATCAACTGGATTTAAATAACATTTTTAGCTCAGGCTAATCAATTCTCTTAATACTTCTACTGTACATGGTTTCAGTGATCACAAAGCAGCACTGAATGTACTCAATTGTAATGTTCTGTAACCAATAACCTTGGTCTGAACTTATAATTATAACATTATTCCAAATTAACCCAAAAATCAAGCTAATAGACTTGCTGTCTGGTTCTAAGCAGTATGCATATTTTTTTTTCATTTCAAATTGCCTTGATTATATATAGCATTACTATTATTTGGCAACAGATCTGCAGCAGGTGCCAGCAAAATGAGTTGCGCTCTAAGATACAGACCACACATCTCTGCATTTTATGTTCAGTTATCAGCTGGTATAATTGATTATTAAGAAATTTTACTTATTAAAACTTAGTTGCATAAATTTTCTATTTTATATACAGAGGCTCCCATTTGTAATCTGAAATACAATTTTAATTTACAGAGGACATAACATTAGAAATTAAAAATTGTATTTCACCTGCTATCCCATATGTGATAGAACAAAACTTTCTCCTAGAGTTTATATTAAATGTACCATAATATTGTAATAACCAAGACACAAAATGAGATTCCTTAATCCTGTACTTGGAAATTAGAAGAGAGTAGCTCAAAAATCTAATATTACCGCCTAGAACAGTTTTGGTCAAGACAGCAGTGGAAACATTATCTGTCTAGAAAACATTAAGTGTTTAGGCTAACCTTATTAAGTCAGTCTCTTGATATACCAGCATAGAGCCAGTGTAATGTTGTTAGATTTTCTCATTTACACTGGTATAGCTAACTGCTGACCTTGGAATCTGGCCAGCACGGCTAACAACTTAAGGACAACTTTCAACAACAGAAGTTCATTATTTATAAATATAGGTCCAAGTTCAAATATCGGTGGAAATTATCACAATTTACTCTGACTGTCCATTTAGTCTGGGGAATTTCAAACACAAAAACACATCAGAAGTCTCCTATCCTAAGAAGTAAAAACACTCTTCCAGCAGAGAAGGTCACTTGTGCAATTTGTCACAGAACACTACACTGTGGCTCATCAGTGACACCACAGAAAAGTAATATCAATCTTCCTGAAATAGAAGTTTGAATTTTTGCCTTCTTTTGCAAGCGATAAGGTTTGTGAACACAATACAACTCTAATATCAAATCTTCAAAATCCCAGTTTTCAGAAATGTCTTAGTCCTTTGCTTAATAAGATTATTCTAAACATTTACTATTTCCCAGACAGATACCATCTCCACCTTCTCTTGGCCAAAACTGTTTTAGGTGATAATCCTTGAGATTTGAGCTACTCTATTAGACTTCTCAAGCACAGGGCTAGAAGAATTACTTTGCCTCCCATAACTGAAAATAGGGGAAGATCTAAAATAAGATTAACTTGGCAAGAAAGATGGCCACTACAACGGACTATGATATTAAGATGCATGAACTGTACTGATCTACTGTAGCAATAAGGTCATTCTTTAAAGTTTGGTAAGTTACAAAAGGGTAGCCATGTTAGTCTAGTTCAGCAAAACAAACAAGGAGTCTTGTGATATTTTTAAAGACTAACAAATTTATTTATTGCATGAGCTTTCATGAGAGAAAATCCCACTTGAAGATGGAGAATGTACAGAATGGGAGGAAAAATAAATACAGGGAAGTCTAAGTCAGGATCAGGTCAGACTATTTCAGCAAATCAAAGCAAAATTTGGTAGTTTAGTATGTGTGGCATATTGGCACATAGCCAGGAAGAATGAGCTAGCTGTTTTCAATTCAGCGTATAGCTGAAATGTTGGCATGCACCCAAGTAAAAATGAAGGAGGCTTAGCCCAGCGATGAGCTCTTAAGGTCACTAAAGTAAGTCAGTTAGGCATGCTCAGTCCAAAACTTGGTGAAAGTCTGCAGAACATTACAGTAAAACAGACCACAATATTAAAAAAGGACAAAACTAGCTTTAGATAGCCCATAATATTACTATACATCTCATAATACACAGCATACCACAATATCCATTATGACTGACACCTGAAGGCAGGGACAAAATAGTATCAGAAAATAAAGTAGGCTAGCATCAGGGCTGGAGAACAATCCAATCAAAGGGTCTGACACCTGGCAACAATGAATACAGCAGGCAGAAGATAAGTTCACAACCTGAAAAGTTAGGAGCAGAGGACAAAAAGCAGAAATCTGAAGAAGTGAATGCAGCAGCACTAGCTGCTGGGACAAAATGGACAACCAATCAGAACACAAGGGAAGCCATTCACACAGAGGAAGCATGCTAGTTAGAGATTAAATTATGGAATAGATATTGCAATAGTTTATTTTGTATAAACCTGTATGTCTGAATTAATAAAGGTGCATGTATGTGTTATGAATGTTAATATATAATAAAGTTATTTAAGGAATAAGGGTTGCTGTCAGAGGACTGCAAGCAACTAAACACCACATGAAGAACTACTTAGCAATATTGCTAACTTTATGGTTCAGTGCTTTTATTCTTTACCCAAGGACTGCGCTAAGAGAATTATGTTTGTTAGTGAATACATTTATACTAATTAAAGGAAACCTTTATTTTGGGAAAGTACTGCCTGTCTCTCCATCAAATATATCGGAAGGCTGTATCCATGACCTCCCAAAAGTAACTGGCCTAAAATATGCTGGGGCATATTTCTACAAGGGAACAACTAGTAAAACCAAGCAACTCCTCTAGGTCAGACCTCTTTTCACCCTGCAGAAACAGCAGCTGTAAGCAACCTTAAGGCAACCTCTTGTAAACCCAGTAGGGCTGTTCTGAAAGCACCCTCACTCTTGGGGCAACACTAGGTAGCTGTTCAAAAAAAATATGATCTGTTGTTATGAAACATCAGTTTGTCTCCTAGATACGGTGCACAGGCTTAGAGCCTCACACACGGTTCTTTTTCACTTGTGTGATTGCTCACTCATCAAGAAACAACTTTTCTGATTCTTTAAACTGTGTCTGCCACCTCCAGTATTCTAGTTCCAAAGGGGCAGCCGTGCTAGTCTAGTAAAGCAGAAAAAGCAAGGAGTCTTGTGGGACTTAAAGACTAACAGATTTATTTATCGCATGAGCTTTCTTTCTTCAGTATTCTGTACGTCCTTCTGGCAATTTCATTGCCTTCATCTTCACCGACTCACTTCTTAAATAGAATTTGATTTACACGCGTGCATGTACACACACACACTTCTATAAAAAAAATCGTAGGAAGTAAGTACACGTATACTAGCATCGTGAGTTTACAGCAGTTGCTAATGCCAACATGAAAGCCTCCATGTGTCCCACCATGGACAGTCTGTACTGTGCTCCAACAGAGGGAAAGATGCCTGAATTCTCAGCATCACTGAAACAATGGCAGTACAAATAAACAGTGACACAGCTATGTACTGTGAGCATTAGCAACCCCATGCCCCACCCTTTTTCTAAGCTAGTATTTATTCAGTGTTTGTTCTGTTATTACTTGGATTACCACTCTCCCAGTAATCCCTTGCATGGATGCAAAGTGAAAGAAATGCAGTTTGGAAAACAGAAGCCGAGTGAGTAGGTGATGTGACCCTCCCAAAGTATGGTGCCAAATTCAGAAACAGGTTCACAGACGATGGGGGTGTTCTTCTTGACAAAGATAAGAACAAAATGGGGTAAGAGCCCCAGGCTTTTCTTCTCTTCTACTAACAGTGACACAGACAGATATTAGAAGCAGGGACAGCAGGGACCAAGACATTAGTGCTGGGAAAGAAAAGCATCTCACTCAGAAATGGCTAGAAACATACAGAGTGGTTCCACATGGGTGCTTAAACTGGGTAGCACAATTCTACATAGTTTAGTGTGTTAACAGCTAACCATAGCTAGGAAGCTTATAATGCTTCCCAGGTGTTCCTAACAGTACTTTCCTTAGCTAACAGAAAGAAAAACAAAGGCTTTGCTCCTTTGAGGTTCACCCGCCCTTCAGTGTTTTCCTAAACTCTATCTTTAAGTAATTCTGTATAGCTCTGGAATCCTCTAGCCAAATTTCAAAATGTGAAGGCTGGCTGTCTCTTCAGATCCTAATGAATGGGTGTAACAGCCCGTCATTCACAGCATCTATTCTATGTGCCACAGCAGGGACATGAATTCAGTAGCTCTTTTTCAATAGTTCTGGGAAGGAGGCATATTACAGGAACATTTTTTCCTAAATGCCATGTTGTCCTGGTCAAGGAGAAAGACACACAAGGAGCCTGGATGTGAATATTCTTGCTTCTCAGCCACCTGTTGAGTTTTCCTAACTCTCCTGCGTTCTTGCTACTATATATGTAGTAGATCAGATCCTCAAAAGCAAAAGTTTTCAAGAAGGCATCTGGAGATTTCCCTGAAATGATGTAATTCTAGAGCCAGATAAGGCCAGTGTACATGACTGCTAGTGGATGCCCTCCCAGAGGCATAACAGTTGGGAGGGGAGCAATTTCAGCTCATATGGCAGCCACTAGGGAGCCATCACAATTTAATACAGCCTTGACACGAATACAAATCCCTCTGGACCCTCAGTATGCTAACTGCTAACAAAGAAATTTTTACTTTTCCTTCCTTACTCCTCTAACATAAGCAGTAATTATATAGCAAGAACATAATTTTAAAATCTTCACGTTTATGCCTGAAAATCTTAAGAACTTTCCATATCTTAAAGTATGCTGCACTGCAAGGTACTACTACACTGAGTTTTATTGAAGTTAACAATATTAATTTTGTTTTTCAGACAAAATATTGAGCAAGCCTGACCTCTGAGTTGTGCTATAGCTTGTTTTCCTGCCATGTAGGAAAGTAGGACAAACTTGTACCCATAGGAATTTTACCATTGAATTCAGAGGGAACAAGACTAGATTCTGAAGATGCCAAGAAACACTGGAACTGTAGCATGACAGAATCCCAAACAATGGTAACACAAGAGGAGCCCAACAGCCACACACAGTATTTACATGTTATATAGAGTACAGAAAGAAGACTGCATGCTGCTTCTTAATACATCCTTTTTATTCATGAGCAAGTATGCACACATCTCTGGGATTTGTCTGTTAATCAAGAATTTGGGTCAGGTGAATTGAGTTTATAGAACTGCTCTAAGATCGTCCAACTTTGATAACTCCTCAGCCAGGTATCCATTTTCTTATGTAACCCCTAGGCCAGAGTGCAACTTCAGCATAATTCATACCTGCTTTTTCTTAATCCCCTGAATTTTTTTTCTTTTACACTTCAGGCATCAGTTTAAACTTTTGCAGCAGAGTCTGCTGACATAGATCATAATTTTTTCATTCCTCCTTAGGCATCTGGGCAAATACCTCCAGGGACTTCCCTGTTAGTAAGAGGTCCACACACTGAATCAATGACTACCCAATTTAATTAGCAACTCACAGCAAACATTTAAAAATACACCTGTGTAATTCCCATCCCTAGAATGTATGCTACCTGACAATCAGGGTGCTGCTCATGTAATTTCTCTATTTCAAGTTCATGTTGTCGCTGCTTCTCTCTCCTTCCGTTCATGTTCTCTCTCAGTCTCTCTCTCTCTTGCTCTCACTGTCCCTCCTCCACCAGCTCCGCCTCTCCACTCATACCCCTCACGCCTTCTGTGTCAATCAGCTGTCTGATTTCCACGTAAGGACTCTTTCCTCCATGAACAGCTTCCTCTCATGTAGCTGTAGTATCTGCACTCCTGATTCTTCTCCTTCAGAATTCTAGCCCTCACTCATGAGCCATCTATGGAATCTCTTCCTTGGTTACCCACATGCCCTTTGAGACGACTGGGGACTTCTTCGAGGTCCCAGTTTGGTTTTCCAGCTTCTTGAAAGATATCATGCTTGCTTGATTAAACTAACAGATCTAATCTTTGTGTGTTTTCCATCAAGGAACTAAACTCGTATTCTTATATTGAAAGCAATCACCTCTTTTTAAAGAAACCTTACATTCTGTAATACCAATCCCACATGCTACCATCATATCTTACAGCCCTGACCAAGCTTGCTCTTTGTGGGCATTCAGCAGGCTGCCATACTGAACCCAAACCATTAGATCCACATACTTTCAAGCCTCCTGGGTCTGAGCTGTTTCCAACCAAGCACCGTCCCTTAGTTCAGCTACTTAGGCATGCTCCCAGGATGCAGTACTCTAACCTGGGATGTGATTGAAACTCTGCAACCCTACTGCCTGCCCCAGGACACACAATGAGGGCTGACCCTTCTCCCCCCCGAGACTCAACAGTAGTTCATACATATCCTCTCCAGAGCTCCATCCTTGTGGGTACCTGAATTACTATTAAAGCAAAAGAGATACAGACTTGGCAAAGGAATTTCTAAATTAAAACAATTTAACTCAGACATAACACAAGAAACAAACAATTCTTTGGCAAAATAACAAGACTTGAATACCAAACCCTTCCTTGGTTTCCTCACCCCTCCTAAAAGCATTCTAGGTTTTGGTTAATGTCCCTCTTGAAAGTCCAGGATCTTCCTGCACCAACTTCTCCCCTGTCCAACCCTGTCTTCAGATTATGATCTTGTCTCCCTGTTGCACACAGAAGTCCTCCTGATTATAAGCACAGTACTGGTCATAAATCTCATAAAGAAGCATTAGAAGGCATCATGTCCCAATCATACTGAATTCATGTGTACACCACCTTTTTATTTCAGAAAAGGTGTAGGGCCCATAGTCATTAACAAATCAAATCTTTCCATTGCACTCTTGTTGTGGCAAGGCTATTCAATACTGACAGCCCTTAATGTCAGTCTCATTCAGGAACAGACAGCCGTGCCAGACTTCTCATCATCCCTTAACACAAGAGAGATGATGCAAAGATACGATGAAAGACACCAATGAGGGTACAGACATGTGGAGACACAAACATCACAGGAATTCATAAATTCACTATCAATCAAATTCCCAAAACTGTCACACCCATTTCCTGGAGTCATGTGATTGTGGGAGCTTTCACTGAAGAAGAAAAGAAAGCAAGTTTCTACTTTAATTATTCGATTCCAGCAGCTGGTAGGTTTAGGCACTCCAAAAGCACAGCTATATCCTGGGGACAACAAAACTATTAGCTAGTAATGAATATATTAATAAATTAGACAATAAAATCAGTATAATCTGTGCCAAATTACTTCTCATGCTATAATTGGGGGGAGGGGGGGAGTAATCTTCCTGACTTCTCAAGAAGCTAGCACATTATGTTTCCATAAGTCTTCTATTCAGATCCAAAAAACTGTGTGTAACACAAATAAAAAAAGCAACCTTACAGTTTTCCTTGGTGGTAACCTTTTCTGTCACTTTGATTTATATGCTTATTTTCAAGTACACCTAGGAATTGTTTCACATCTAGAAAATTGCCAGCTAACCTCACTTACTGTGTTCATCATGCTCTGTTTTGTATTTTACACTCTAAAGACCTACAGAACTTAAACATGCAGTACAATACAATCTGAATACATATGGCTGAAGATGTGGTGAACAAGATCCAAATTACACTCAAACTCAAACACAATCATTCTGAAAAATAAGAATGAATTGTATTAAAATTATAAATTTAAGTCCAAGACTGGAGTGATGTTATAGATATGTAGAAAGTAATGATGACAGCTGAAATTTAAACTCGTATGTTTAGTAGGCTTTTGATCATTTCACTTCTCAAGTGACCAGGACAAGAACAGACTATGAGAAGTTAATTTTCTTTCTGCCTAAAGATTATTAAACCAGAAGAGACAAGAGGGAAAAAAGTAAATAGCCAGTAAGACATATAGAAGTGTCAAGAAACTTAGTGTAAACGTGTGTGTAAAATAATACCACTTTTCTTGATGCAACACTCCCAGTCCTGTATTTGACAGTATGCAGAATCATAGAATTTAAGGACAGAATGGAGCAACAGATCACCTGACCTCCTGTGCACCATAAACCACGACACCCTCACACTAATCCCAACAACTAAAAGTTGACTCAAGTATTACAAGCTCTTGGAGACTAAAATATTATGTGCCACAAGCAGAGAACAGGAGAGATGGGGGGCACCAATGCCTTAAGACCCTGTGCTGTCAAGAAACAGATTAAGTGAGTTATAACCAGATGGCCCTGGCAACCGCAAGTGATTCATAACCCACGCCAGAGAGGAAAGTTCAAAAAAACACCCTCAAAGGTCACTGTTAATCTGACCTGGACAAAATTTCTTCCCAGCCCCACATATAGTGGTCAGTTAGACCCTAGGCATGTGAGCAAGAATGAGCCAGCCAAGCACCCAAAAGAATGCTCTGTCAAAACATTAGTCCATGCTATCTAGTGTCTCAGCTCCAGTTGTGCCCATCACCAATATGATACTTCAGAAGAAAGAGGGGGAGGGTGAAACCAAACATCCACAAACCCAGAATACACTGATGGGAAAAAGTCCCTTCCACATTGCTACAGGTCATTGGCTGAACCCCTGAAGCATAAAATTTTTACTGGAACATCCAACACGAACTAGCAGAACCCACAGAATTGCTGAGCCCTATCCCCCACCATTGCAAAATAACTCAATAATTTAAAAAAAAAAAAAAACCCAAAACACCACACCACTCAAATTGGTCCAGCTGATCCTTTGCATGCTGCTGCTACTATACATTACAGCCCCCACCAAGCTTTGTTTTTGTGGACATGCAGAAGGCTGCTGAACTGGACCCAAACCATTGGATCCATATGCTTTCAATCCTCCTGGTTTGATTTGTGTCCAAGCACTATTCCTTTGTTCAGCCACTCACGCACATCCCCAGGGTACAGTACCAGCCACTGAGAAAGTGATACATACTAAACGGTGAGCAGAAGACTGCCTAAGACAGGCTGTCCAGTAGAACTTTGATATCCCAGAAGAAAACAACAACAAGAGGGGTCTGGCCAGAGGGTCAACCCCCAGATAAAGGAGCACCCTAAGTGAAGAGCAAGTAACCTGACTTCACAAAAGGAGAGTGCGCTGGAGCATGAATCGAGAAACCAAATGTAGGGGTGTCAGACTGGTTGCAAGCTAAGCACAAAGGGGTGACCCAGTGATTAACGGCAAAGTGTATCACAGGGTGTTCCCAAACCTCATTCCTGTGACAGTAAAAAGCCTTCACACTAGAAATTAGAAGAATTTGCTCATGGCCATATTTATTTGTTCTTGTGCCAGCATGGTCCTTTAGCTCAAATAATTCGTCACCCTCCCTGCTGTTTAATCACTCAATATATCTACCGAGAGTAATCATATACCCTCTCAGTCTTTATTTAGTTAAGAGCCAAGCTCTTGCCGTCTCCTCTCACAAGATAGACCCTCCACATCTGTTCATCTTAGTAGTTCTTTCAGCACCTTTTCCAGACTGAATTAATTTTTCTTGACAACAAGCGACCACAGCTATACACAGTACGCCAGATGAGGTCATAGCCCGGCTTTGTACAATAACATTACTACTGCTCTATCTTTACGGGAAATGCCTTGCTCAGTACATCCTAGTATTACTTTTGCCTTTTTCAGATTACATCACAGCATCTCATTAATCCTTTGACTGGTCAACACATACAGGTCTCTTCCCTCCTTTGTCATCTCCAATGAACGAGTTCTCAGCTTGTAAAAAAAAAAAAAAAAAATTCTTATTATTACATCCTCAGTGCATGACTTTACAACTTTGCACTGTTCTGTTACTCCATTCTTCAAAGGCATCCAGATCTTGCTTTATAATATTCCAATCCACTTACGTATTGATGAAGCTTTCCAGCCTTGCGTCATCAGCAAATTTCATAAGTACACTCCTACATTTTGTACCAAGGTTATTAATAAAAAGCATGACACTTTTCCTCTTCCAGACTTTATTCCAGCAGTTTAGTCAGTTGCAATCAAACAGCAACTTTCATTCTAGATCGTCACAGTATTGTGGGAGCCTTTGTGGCACTACATGCTCTAATTACATTCACCTGCTGTGTCCATGTTTTTAAAATTCAAATTAAACGATTAATTTACAGTTGACATGACAGTTTAATTTATTATAAGTTATGCAATCAAGATGCTCCCTTGAGTGTAGCTTTATTTTTGTCAGCTATGTATTGACAAACATTTTAAAGTGCCCCTATAAATTGTATTTAACAACTAGTTCAGCAACTCTGGATAGGCAGATCCTTCTGCATTTCACTTATTGCTAAGCAGGAGGAAAAATTTTAAGTAATAGTGATACGAATCACTTCTCTCCTTGGAAATCTTCCCTTCTATATTCCACCTTCACTGTGAGCCAGAACTAAGTAAATAATCCAACTGAGTGCTAAAAGGAGCAGTGTGGCCAGAGACAACAATTTAGATAAAGTATGAAGAGAATCTCTTTATATTTTAAAAATAAATTAAGTCTCAGGGTGAGAACAAGCATGCAAATCTGAGTCTCAAAGGTAGTATGAGAGGAAGTCATCTGACACTGAAAACAGAGCTTAAAAATCATAGTGCCACTTTTACCATAACTAACATTCTTATGAGACCTAACCGCCACCTTTAGGCCTGCAGAACAGTCTTCCAGGGTATTTACAGATGACCTATAAATCACAATCTGGGTAGAGCAGGTAATTTTAAACGTATAAATAGCCATTTTATGACAATTATTATACAGTACTTTTAAGGACCCTCCTCCCAAGAGAGCAAACTATTTAAACCAAATTATAAAATGTGAAAATTTTTGCTTCATTCATAAAAATCAGAATTCCATCATTGTCTGCTTCAAAAGTAAAGGTATGGAATACACTGCAGGACCTTCCTTAGCTAACAACATGGATTTCACGTCAAGAGGTTTTTTTCCCAATGCTTGATTAAAAGCAACAGGAGAGTAGGTAGATGTGTTAGAGAATTTAAACATAAAACTGCACCTGAAATTGAAGTGAAAGTGCAAGTCTTTCAGTAATCAAAAAAAAATCCCTAATTGTATCTTGAGAGTTACCCAGTTAATACTACCATTATTCAGAAGACTTGTTTTAAAGAAGTAAGGATTAGCATGAGTTAGGCCTAACAACAAAGCATAAAAGGTCTCAATAAAATAAAGAATTACAGAAAGAATGGATTGAGTACTATATGTATAATAGATCACTGGGGAAAGATCATGTACAGTATATCTAACTTATTTTTAGTTCTCTCCTTTCAGACCTTTTCCCTTTATTTATAATAGTAAGAGTGTCGAATGATAAGGAAACATAAAATAAACTCCCTTTTGCACACTTATTATCCATGTGTTCATATCATAATCATAACTCTGTGCTGATTTGAACTTATTTATTTTACAACCAAACTCCAGTGTGTGTCTCAGAACCATCCCAAGTATTAAGGAACAGAAAGAAGTCTTCTTCCTTTATTACAACCAGTTGTTCACAATTCCCTGAATGTTTGCTTTTTCCATTTCTTTCCCAATAACTTGAGACCCCAAAATGCAATCTTACCAAACTCGCTTCCACAGCTATATAACGAGGCAGGCATTAGAGCCTGCAGAAGTACACACATCCAGGCATGTTTATCAACCACCACCTGCAAGCTTTTATCTACTTTGTTACCATTAATAAAAGAAAACTAGTTTCATGTTTTCTGACAGTAAACCAATTCAACATGCTTTTTGGAGACTTCCTCAAATGTCAGCTCATCACTTAGACCTACAAAAGACAGGTCTTTTGTTTGCAAGTACAAAGCCTAAGGCTCAATGAACATGTCACTAAGTAAATTTATCTAATAGAAAACCAGATTTTAGTCCTTTTAAAAATTCAGAACTATAAATATGAGGAAGATTGTTCAAGAGACCACATACTTCCCATACAATTTCCTTGTTTCAAGAATGCCCTATAGCAATGATTTTCATTGTGTGCTCTACAAACCTATGGGGATCCACACACTCAAGTTTAAGATTTCCAAACAGTCTCCATTTGGAATTTTTTTAAGGTCCACAAATGAAAAAAAAGTTAAAAACCACTGCCCTAAGTAATTCCACAAAATACTTAAGCCTCCTATTCCCTTTTCCCCAGAAATCCACCTGTGCAGCCAATTTTTTTCAGCCACTTGAGGGGCCCCTTAAGACAGGTTTAACTATAAACAAAACGCTAGATAAGTGTTTTTCATATTTTTTCCATAACATGAAAAACATTTTATAGGAGGAAGTGCCTCAAATCACCACAGGTGTTTTTTATGACTACATGGATTCCTCCCAGTGATCATTGGATAACAACCCTGTGTCAACTACAGAAATTGTTTTGTGAAGAAATGGTAGCAGGGAAGCAGTTACTACATTTTGTAGCTGTTCTTTAATGCAAGTTGGCTGTCAGAAATAGAGTTCATATCATGTGGCCAGACAGCTCTGCAGCAAGGAAATGCTTGACAGACCACACTTTTAAAACCTCTGCTCCAGGAGCCTCATTAATAACTCAGAACTACCTGTTGTACATTCTAGACCCAACCCAACTTCTTCAGCCTTACCACCTTGATGTATAATCTTCCTGACCTCTGCAGTGTTGTATTGCTATATGCTGCAAACACAAACCATACTATAACCCATAAGCAGCTACTTTTCAGCTCTGACTGAAGTGATGCCTGAATATAGCATGTAAAGTAACATGGCAACTTTGAGATGAACGGTTATTTGATGATATGCCAGGTGAAGTTGAGAGATTCTGGCACTGATACTGTAAGTGAGAAAGCACTTGTAAGATTCACCTCTTTGATGACATGCATTAACTTTTACAAAATCACTGCATTTATTTCAGTTATTTTCTGAGTTTTCTACTGGAAAAATTTTGTTAAGGAGACACAACATAATGGCTGTAACATGGATGCTGAACTGAAAAAAAAAGATTCTTTCCACACTGGTACATCAATGCAATTGGTTGCTGTAGCTGAGATCTGTCTTCCTAGTTAAAAGAAAAAAGTAAAAAGTTCCTATTTTTTATTTGCTTGCTTATGTAATGGGAACATTAAGTAGGGAAACTAACTTTGATACATACAAAAACATTATATAAGCAAGAAAATGTTTCAAGATCAGAGGACGACAATGGAACAATACAAATATCATTGAAAAGGTATTATGTATAGGACTAAAGCACCCATTTATATATTGTTCTTTCATTTAAGTTGTGATAAGATTAAAAGCAAAAGCTACTGGTAAAATAGTATTCTCCAGATCCAACAATATAATTAAGGGATTCACTGAGCTCTGAAGTAACAGAATATAAAAGGCAAAACTACATTACTTCTGGGGGATAAGTGTTTTGTTTAGGGACTTTTTTTTTTTTTAAGTAAGAGATTTCCTAAGAAACTTGCCCATTTTAACATTTTAACAGTGATAAAGAATAGCTAATCCTCTTTAGAAATGGAACATTTGCATCACAGTGACATTTCTTGGCAACCAAAACAACTTGTGTAATAAATGTTAGGGTCTGTGCCACAAACTGTCTGCTTCAATCATTCAATTTAAAGTGAATTCTTAGTGCAGTTTCTTATCAATTCAGTGTCTTGTGGTAGCTCAAAATTCCACTTCCTGTCAGAAGGCAATTTAACAGGAGACAGATTTTAGAATAAACAAGTTTAAATTACAGATCAATTCCAATTGAAACTATTGTAAAAAATAAGAGAGAGATCATGCATAAACAGAGAAATACCAGAAAATTTAGTGTTATGCTGAAATTCCATAACTAACCCTGTTGCATCCATGTATTTCAGCGAACCATATGATATTAAGGTTCTTTATCAGAAAACTGGGCTAGTAGAAAGCCTTTGTCACAACAATAGGAACTTTTTTTTTCCCCCAGATGAAGTATCTCCTTGTATCTGATGTTTGTGTAAATGTTTTCATGTTGTTAACTTCAAGGCAGGAATGTTCAATGCATATTTCTTTTCTGATATTCTGAATGAAGCAGGATAATATATCTTTCCATTTCAACAGCAGCTAGAAAGGAGGATGTTAAAAAGCAACTGTTAAATAAATATTTTTAGATCTGCAGGATTTGAATCCAACAGTATTAAAAATATTAGCTGAGAAACTTTCTAATCTAAACCATTAATGTTGATGTTTGAGAGTTTTTGGAACACTGGGGAAGTTCCCGAAACCAGGAAAAAGGTGCAATATTTTAAAAGGGCAAAGGGGACAACCTGGACAGCTGTAGCATGGTTAACCTTAAATGGCTCCTAGAAAACCATGGAACGGCTGATATGTGGCGCAATCATTAAAGAATTAAAAGACAAGCATAATTAATGCCAATAGTCATGGCTTTATGACAAATTGATCTTAAAGCTGAATTATTTTTGGAGAAGATCATAAGTTTGTTTAATAAAGGCAACTATGCTGACATAACACACTTTAAAGCATTTGACTTAGTCCTGCATGACTTTCTGATAAAAAAAAAAGTTACACAAAAAACTGCAGTTCAGATTAAGTGAATTAAAACTGGTTAATTAATAAATCACAAAAAGTCAATGTAAATGATGCTGTTCATAAAGGAGTGTGAATGCTTTCTTGGCCCAATGCAGTTCACTCTACTTTGTAAATTTACCACTCTGTTTCCTAAATTTATCAGAAGTTATTTAACATTGTCTTCCTAATGATACAAAAATTTGTGGAGTAGTAATAATTGGGATAGGATAGTTATACAGAACCACCTGGATTATTTGGTAATGTGGGCGTATTTGAACAGTGTGGGTTTTAATATAGAGCACATAGGTGACATACAAGATTTGGGGGAGGAAGCCATATCCTAGAATGCAGTGAAAGCACACAGTGGTCATTGTAAATAACCAACCTAAACAGGAGCACATGGGGTGATGCTGTAGCTAAGAGGGCAAACATGATCCTCAGATTTATAAGAAGGAATGTCAAATAGGACTCGGGAGATGGCACTGCCTCTGTGTAGGTCATTAATGAGACCATTACTGATCTAGTATGTCCAAATGTGGTATGTACACTTCAAAAAGGATGTTGAGAAATCATGAAGGGTTCAAAAGAGAGTTACAGCGGTTTACGGTCTGGAAAAAGATTTATAGTAAGACAGTAAGGAAGCAATCTGTTTAATTTATAGACCATGATTAAATTATCATTAGTCTTCTCTTAAATAAGCACCTATATATAGATTTCTGATGATAAACAATTTTTTAATCAAGCAGAAACAGGCAGAACCAGTAGTTGTAAGCCACAGATAGACAAATTCAGACTCAATGAAGGTAATTATCCACTAGAAGCACTTAAAAAGGGATATTTTGTATTCTCCATCTCTTGAAGTCAATATCGGATTGCTTTCTAAAAGATATAAGATAACTCAAACATAATTTAGGCATCAAACCCACAAATTCTTTGGAAACACTATTTGGTCTGTATAATACAGGAGGGTCAGATTATGATCATAATACCCCTTTCTGACTTTAAAAAACCACCAAATTTTATAAACAATTTTTTTCATTGATTAAAAGTTAACATGTATATAAATTTATATGACAAACTACATAAAGGGCACAGATCCAAAGGGGTAGCCATGTTAGTCTGGTTCAGTAAAACAAAAAACACACAAGGAGTCTTGTGGTACTTAAGGACTAAAAAATTTATTTTTTGCATGAGCTTTTTTGGGAGGGCACATTAATTTATAAGTAAAATCACTTCAGTAGGAAATCCTGGGCAACATTCAATGACAAGATGTATGTGCCTCATAGTTATTATTTCCAGTATACTGAAGAGGTCATTAACAGAAATTTTGCTCGGAGAACCGGACTCTGCAGCAAACAGGTCTGGAAATACCCTTCTAAAGCTTTGAGACAGAATGAAAATAAGAAAACTACAAAGGGAGTCACATTCACTTCCTGTTAGTGGCAGGGTTGGTTCCAACCACAAAGATGCATAAAGATTAAAAACCCACAGCTGCTAATCTGCATAGACAAAAATTTATCATAGGTTTTATACTACTACTGTTCATGTTCCATGCCTGGGATAAGCACAGTAATATTCTTTTGGCTATAAAACTCCACCCAAAAAGACACTTTGGAAGTGGCATTCTCTCTTGTTGGACCAACTTCAAAATTGGCCACAGTTAGCTTTCACACTTATATGAAACACTTAGGTCTGGGGCAGATCTGAGAAAAAGCTTGCCTCTCTCACCAACAGAAGCTGGTCAAACAAAAAATACTGCCTCACTCCTTGTCTCTCTAATCCCTCAGACCAATCGCTATAACACTGCAAACAATTATTTCAAAAAGCAAGAACTTACTGATCAATTAAACAAAAAAAGCTGTGTAAATCCTCATTAAAATCCAATAATATCACCACAAAGCTCAAAAGTACAGTACTTCACACAAAAGTCATTCTGTATGCAGTTATAAATGTATTTAATTACTTTCCACTGTTAATTCTTCTGAATCAAAATTAAGTCTTCACAATACATGTTTAAACATTATCCTGCCATATCCATCTGTAGCCCTCATCATATACTGGATTTCCATTTCATTAGACTTGAATAGTAACTAACATTACATCCAACTTTTACAATTACTTGCCTTAATTGTGTACAGATGTTATTTCAAGCACTAATTGTAAATATGCTTCTATTAAATCATAATTAAAATGCAAAATTTCAAAGAAAATCAAACTTTATTACACAACACCAACAAATCCATACTGAGCAAGTGCTTTATTTTTTTGAAGAAAACTGACAAAATGGTATCTAGTGACTGATAAGCAAGCATCTATATAAAACTTTCAACCCAAGATATTAATTGCAACCCAAAATAGATCAACTATGAAATATTAAACAAAACTACATTTTATTAGCAGCAACATTTTGTATAAAAAGGTAAAAACATGATTATATCAAATATGAACTAAGTGGTACAGAGAAACACTTATTCAGAAAATCCTTTAAAACCCAGTCTCTTGTGGTTCTGCTTACAATCAAACAGCAGAACCTGATCATCACATGGCATAAGCATATCCAGTGGTCCCCAGAGTGAGGCCTGGGCACCAAAAGTGGCCTTCAGAAGTTTTCAAAGTGGCCCTCAGCTCCCCTCCTGCTGGCTGCAGAAGGGTGTCACTGCCTAAGGACCCAGGCTGAGTATGTTTCCAAGGGCTAAAAGACTCTGATGCAGCATCCTTCTTGCAGCCAAGAGGATGGGAGATCAGCATTCCTTTCAGCTCCAGCACAGAGCAAAGCGCTCTGCCTGAGTCCCTAGGTGCTGACGTCCCTGTTGGAGCCACAGGCAGGGAGCACTGATCATCCATCTCTCTGGATGCAGAAGGGAGGTACTGTCTAGAGACCCAGGATGAGTGCACAGGGCTACACAACTGAAGCATGGAAAAAGCATGTGTCAGGAAGACCAGTGAGAAGGCTGCTTCCTCACTGACCAGCTTCCATCTAGCTGCAGTGGGGGTGAGGGCCTGCTGGCAGAGACTGGTGAACCTTTAGGCCTGCGAAAGTAGTATCTGTGGTCTCTCAAGCCAAAAAGGTTGGGAACCACTGGCATATCTTATTCTATTTCTAACATGTGTCAGAAACATTAGATAAAGGAAGTAGACCAGAAGCAGGAGGTGGATGAGGTGTTCTATGGACAACTAGCAGAAGCTTCTAGATCACAGGCCCTGGTGCTGATGGGGGACTTCAATTACCCTGATATTTGCTGGGAGGCCAATACAGCAGTGCATGGGCAATCCAGGAAGTTTTTAGAGAGTGTTGGGGACAACTTTCTAGTACAAATGCTAGAGGAACCAACTAGGGGCCTTGCACCTCACGACCTGCTGCTCACAAACAGGGAAGAATTGATCAGGGAGGTAGAGGTAAATGGCAAACTAGGCAGTAGTGACCGTGACATGGTTGAGTTCAGGATGCTGATTAAAGGAAGGAAGGAAAGAAGCAAAACAAAAACCCTGGACTTCAAAAAAGCAGATTTTGGCTCCCTCAGGGAACTGATGGGCAGGATCCCTTGGGAAGCTAATCTGAAGGGGAAAGGAGTCCAAGAGAGTTGGTTATATTTTAAAGAAACCCTGCTAAGGGCACAGGAAGTTGCCATTCCAATCAGGAGAAAGAACAAACATGTGAGGCAGCCAGAATGGCTTAGCAGAGAACTCTGCTCTGAGCTTAAACATAAAAAGGAAGCTTACAGGAAGTGGAAGCTTGGTCAGATGACCAAGGAGGCATATAAAGATATTGCTAGCGACTGCAGGGATAAAATCAGAAAGGCCAAAGGACAAATGGAGTTGCGGCTAGCGAGGGATGTAAAGGATAACAAGAAGGGGTTCTACAAGTATGTTAATAACAAGAAGAGGATCAGGGATGGTGTAGGTCCCTTGCTGAATAGAGCAGGCATCCTTGTGACAGAGGATGAGGAAAAAGCTGAACTGCTCAATGCCTTTTTTGCTTCAGTTTTCACAGGCAGGGTCAGCTCCCAGCCCACTACCATGGGTATGGCAGATTGGAGAAGAAGAAGAGAGGCCCTTGGTGACAGAAGGTCAGGTTAGAGACTGCTTAAAGAAGCTGGATGTGCACAAGTCCATGGGGCCGGATGAACTGCATCCAAGGGTGCTAAGAGAATTGGCTGAAGAGATAGCAGCACCGCTGGCTGTTATCTTTCAAAACTCATGGAGAACAGGGGAGGTGCCAGAGGATTGGAAAAAAGCAAATGTAGTGCCTATTTTCAAGAAAGGGAAAAAGGAGGATCCGGGGAATTACAGACCAGTCAGCCTCACCTCAATCCATGGAAAAATTATGGAGCAGATTCTCAAAGAATCCATCCTCAAACACTTAGAGGAAAATAAAGTGATCAGGAACAGTCAGCATGGATTTACCAAGGGTAAATCATGCCTGACCAATCTTGTTTCCTTCTATGATCAGATGACTGGTTTTCTGGATGCAGGAAGATCCATTGATGTGATATACCTTGATTTCAGCAAGGCTTTTGATCCAATTTCCCACAGCATTCTCATTGGCAAATTAAGGAAGTATGGGTTGGATAGGTGGACTATAAGGTGGATAGAAAGCTGGCTAGATCAACGGTTTCAGCATGTAGGAATCAATGGTTCCATGTCTAGCTGGCAACCAGTAACGAGTGGTGTGCCCCAGGGGTCGGTCCTGGGGCCAGTTCTGTTCAACATTTTCATCAATGATCTGGATGATGGAATAGACCGCACTGTCAGTCAGTTTGCAGATGACACCAAGCTGGGGGGAACAGTAGACAGTTGGAGGGCAAGGACAGGATTCAGGGAGACCTAGATAAATTGGAACAGTGGGCCAATACAAATCTTATGAGGTTCAATAAGGACAAGTGTAAAATCCTGCACTTGGGGTGGAAAAAACCCCATGCACTGCTACAGGCTGGGAAGCATTCAGCTAAGTAGCAGCAGTGTAGAAAAGGACCTGGGGGTCATGGTGGATGGGAAGCTGGATATGAGTCAGCAGTGTGCTCTTGCTGCCAAAAAGGCCAATGGCATACTGGGCTGCATCAAAAGAAGTATTACCAGCAGATCAGGGGATGTGATCATTCCTCTCTATTCTGCACTGGTGAGGCCACATCTAGAATACTGTGTTCGGTTTTGGGCTCCCCACTACAAAAAGGACAGGGACATGCTAGAGAGAGTTCAGAGGAGGGCAACCAAACTGACCAAAGGGCTGGAGCACAAGCCGTATGAGGAAAGACTGAAAGCATTAGCCTTATTTAGTCTGCAGGAGAGAAGATTGAGGGGGGATTTGATAGCAACCTTCAACTACTTGAAGGGATGCTCCAAGGAAGATGGAGCTCGACTGTTCTCGGTAGTAACAGAGGACAGAACAAGGAGCAATGGTCTCAAGTTGCGGTTAGGGAGGTCGAGGCTGGATATTAGAAAAAACTTTTTTACTAGGCAAGTGGTGAAGCCTTGGAATGAGCTGCCTAGGGAGGTGGTGGAGTTTTCATCTTTGGAGGTGTTTAAGGCCCGGCTGGATAAAACTATGACTGGGATGGTTTAGTGGGAGTGGTCCTGCCTCTGGCAGGGGGTTGGACTAGATGGCCTATGAGGTCCCTTCCAACCTATGTTTCTAAGAAGTCAGTAGCAGCAAGTTCAGCATACCATGCATACAAAAAAACCAAATCTTTTAGAGGTTCAGTTTAGGTGGGAAAGTCAGCAACATACTTGGCTAATAAAGAAATCCCTTCCCCTAATCACACTGGCAAATTATTACCTGGTCAAAATTTTCCATACAAGCACTTCAAGGTGATCTCTGGGGAAAAAAAGGTGGGGGAGCTTTGCAGTAATACTGATGGCTGGACTGGGATGTTTAAGAAAAGTGAAATGATACTTGTAAAGCAGACACTATGGACAGAAATTACATAATCCCCATGCTACCTTGTGCCCAATCACTGCACATTAATCCATTACTTTCATAGGAAATAATGGCTGGCCAGCAAACTCAACTAGTACTATCACATTACTGCAGTGTGACAATGTAAACTGAGGATCACCATTAGTCACAATACAATTCATACAATAAAAGCATGAAGTTTGATGTAGACAGCAGCAAATCACACTTGGTTATAATGAAAGACACTGTACCCCAAACAAGACTCATGGCAACATGTGCGCCAGCACCCTCATTTCAGGGCTGAAACCATGGCAGGGCGAGCCGAGCTTTGCCCCAGGCACGCTGGAGTGCCTCCACTGAACTGCTCCATTAAAAGGCACGTTCCTTGCCACTCGCCCCAGGCACTGGCCATTGTAAGGGGCACTTTCCAATTGGAATGCACCCTGGGCACCGAATTCCTTAGTTATGGCTCAGCTTCGTTTAGAGCCTCTGCCAGAGGAGGAAAGGTTGGAACCTTTAGTAAAGGTTCAAGAGAGTCAAAATATCAGAGCCTATTCAGGGGATGTACTGGATCAGTGCAGCCATGGCTGGCTTTGCCACACTATCACCTGACCAGTGATCTCTACCTTTGCTGCCCCAACAATTCCACCCTTACCACCACCATCTCCCCCACACACAGCCTAGCCCAAAATGTTAGAACCACTGAAGCTAAATGCTGGGAACACTGTATTTCCTCCACTTGCATGACTATAGCAAAATATTATTTTATTTTTAAGTATATATTTAAGGATTCACTAGGTCTGTTTATATATCAACAGGAGCAGAAAGAATCCTTCCGATGCACTAAACCACTTATAGTTTAATGTTATGTGCTTACTATTAGGTGACTTGCAAAGAGGTCTTTAGTTGCTTTTCCAGCTCCTTACTCTAGGGCTACCATATCTGCACTTTTCAAAAAGAGGACACTCCGGAAAGGAGACGATGGGGGCTCTGTGCAGTGAGAGCAGGGTCAGGAAGGTGTGAGGGGCTTGGGGTGGTAGTGAGTGGAGGCTCTGAGCAGTGAATGGGAGTTTGGGGGCTATGGGTAGGTAAAGGGGATGGGGGCACTGGGCTGTGAGTCAGGGCTGGGGAGGTTTGAGAGCCTCTTGGTAGTAGTGGGGCACTGGCTGGTGAGGCAGCGACCCAAGCCTCTCCTCTCTACTCTGGGCTCAGGCAGCACCACTTGGGCCAGGCCCAGCCAGCAAGCTCTCATGAGAGGTGGTAAGCCCAGGTACCAGTGTGCTCCTCCCTCAGCTGGCCCAGCAGTGACACAAAATCCAGACATTGTTTGGTTTAAAAATCCCAGCCAGGCAAAGATTTAATGTCTGAAAAGGACAACAGGTCCAGGCAAAACCAGGCATATGGTACCCTACTTAACACAACATCTGAAGTAATGATCTTATGACATCACAATTAGTTAAGAAAAGGATGGCCATGTTGGGCCAGACCAATGGCCCAGGTAGACAAGCATCCTGTCTTCTGAGAGTGGTAATGCCAGGTTCTTCGGAGGGAATGAATACAAGATGTAACCATTAGGTGATCCATTACCTTAGCCATTCCCAGTCTCTTGCAAAGAGCAAACCTGTCGTATCCTGGCAAACAGCCATTGATGGGCCTATCTGCCCTGAACTTCTCTCGTTCTCTTTTGAACCCAATAGTCTTGGCCTTCTTGAAATTCTCTGAGAAACAGTTCCACAGGTTGACTCTGAATTGTGTGATGAAATATTTCCCTTTATTTGTCTGAAACCTGCTGTATATTAATTTCACTTTGTGACCCTAGTTTGTGTTACATGCAGTAAATGACACTACTTTTTCATAACCTCCACACCAGGTGTGATTTTATAGACCTCCATCAGTCATCTTTTTTTCAAACTGAGATGTCCTTGTCTTATTAATCTTTTCCTCATACAGAAGTTATTCCACACCTTTCATTATTTTTGTTGCCCTTTTCTGTACCTTTTTCAATTCCAATTCATCTTTTTTGAGATGAGGCAACCAGATCTTCATGCAATATTCAAGATGTGGGTGTATTATGGATTTATAAAGAGGCAACACAATATTAGGAAAGGGTTAGATAAGATAGAAAATACCCAACATTTGTTAGGGTTTTTTTTTTTTGTTTTTTTGTTTTGTTTTGTTTTTTTGAGTGGATGCTCCAGGAAACTATCCATAATGACTCCAAGAATCTTTCTTGAGTCACAATAGCTAGTTTAGACCCCATCATTTTGTATGTACAGTTGGGATTATATTTTACAATGTGCATTATTTAACATTTATCAACATTGAATTTTGTCTACCATTCTGTTGTTCTCTCACCTAATTTTTGTTCAATTCCTTTGTAACTCCTTGCAGTCTGCTTTGGACTTAACTATCTCGAGTAGCTTTGTATCACCTGCAAATTTTGCCACCTCACCATTTACCCCTTTTTCCAGATAATTTAGTTTCTCTGCCCCAAGTGCCCCCTTACCACCTCTATTGTCCAGTAACCCACTGGCTGTTCAGCAGGCTTCCTGATTCTGAGGTACTTAAAAAAAAAAAAAAGTTGCCGTTACTTTGAGGCTTTTGCTAGCTGTTCTTTGAATTCTTTTTTGGCATTCCTAATTATATTTTTACACTTCACTCAGAGGTTATTTTCCTTTCTAATTTTGTCAATAGCATTTAACTTCTACTTTTTAAAGGATGCCTTTTTGCTCTGCTTCTTTTACTTTGTTTAGCCATGGTGGCACTTTTTTGGTCTTTTCACTTTTTTTTTTTTTTAAATTGTGATATACATTTAAATTGAGCCTCCATTATGGTGTCTTTAAAAAGCTTCCATGCAGGTTGCAGAGCTTTCACTTTTGGCACAGCATTTTTTAATTTTTATTTAACTAATTTCCTTATTTTAGTGTAGTTCCCCCTTCTGAAATTAAATGCTATCATGGTGGGCTGTTTTGGTGTTTCCATCCATCCCCCATATGTATGTTAAACTTCATTACATCATGGTCACTCTTAGCAAGTGATTCAGCTATATTCACCTCTTAGATGAAATCCTGTCATCCATTTAGGACTAAATCAAGAATTGCCTCTCCTCTTGTGTGTTCTAAGATTACCTGCTTCAAGAAACAGGCATTTACTGTGTCAATTTTTCATCTGTACATCCTGCCCTGAGATGACATGTACCCAGTTAATATGAGGACATTTGAAATTCCTCTTTATTACCTTGTTTGTTTTTATAGCTTCTCTAATCTCCATGAGTATTCCAGAGTCAGTATCACCATCCCAGTGAGGTAGTCAATAGTAGATCCCTACTTCCCTCTCACTATTACCCAAAAAAATGGAATTACTGCTCCTTGAGATTCTATGGCAGTTTGGTTCATTTAAGACTTTTATTTCATTTGGCTCTATGTTCTCTTTCACACATAGCACTACTCTACAATCAGGATGAGCTATTCTGTCCTTCTGATATATTTTGTATCCTGATATTACTGTTGCCTTTTGATCATCCTCATTCCACCAAATTTCTGTGATGCCTATTTTATCAATATCCTCATTTAATAGAAGTATTTAGCATTTAGACTTCTAGCATTTGTTTACAAGCATTTTAAGAAGTTCCCACTTTTTAGCTGTCTGCCCTTATGCAATGTAATTGAATGGGACTCTCATTTGACTGTCTCATCAGATCCTACTGAAATTTTATCCTCTTTTATCTCCTTTTCCTTACTAGAATACAGAGAATCTCCATTCTTAGATCCTCCCCTAGGAATGCTTTTACCCAAACCACATCGCACCCAGCAGGAAAGTCACTATGCAATTGTCCTGGTCATCACAAACCCAGCTACCCATGTTTCTAATGATCAAGTCCCATTTACTTCTACCTATCTATTCCTATTAATTAGGAGTTCCCTCCCATGGAGAGGTATCCTCAGTGAGAGAGGATACCATGACATCCTCTAGAAAAAGGGTCCCAACTATGAGATCATTTCCCTCTGTTTCAGTTAGATGTTCTTCTTCCTAAGACTTTGATCTTCCTCAATAGTACAGAAGCTATCCTACAGGAGTGGGAACTTTTTACTGTGTCCCACAAATGCTCAGCATTTATGTACCTCAGTCTCCCTTAGTAACTCCAGTTCTCAAAGCCATCTGCTATCTCTGAAGGCCAGGGGCTCCTTGCACCAAATGCACATATATGCCACCTGCACATGGAGCAGGTAATCATGCATGTTGCCCTCAGTGCAATAAACTAGATAGCCGCTACTCTGTTACCGGACTTCTGCCTGAATTCTGTTTTAAACTCCTGCAACTTTAAAAAAAACAAACAGTGGGGGACAAGCGTACTTCTTTAGTTTACAGAATGTTAATAAAGAGATCTACCTGCTCTCTCCTGAGCAAAACTCCCATTAGCTGCCCCTGTTCACTAGCTAGCTGCTGTAGATGTAATGATTATGTCAAAAACCACACACACAACACAACCCTGGGCCTTCAAATGAAGCATCAAAAACAAAAGACAATCAACTCTCAAGACAGAGCTCCTGTCTTCATGCTAATGTCCTTGTAAACAGAACAGAGGGAGAGAAATGTCAGCAGAATTACTTCGAACAAGAATGTTTTTCAAAGTTTTCCCAGCATCAGGGGTTTTTATCATTACTTGCACACTGCTTCTGTGACTAATATTCTGTGACAGATTTTGCCTGCTGTAAATTACTCCCAGGAAGAAACATTTTATAGCATATTTCTCTTCATAGCAATTTCTTTTATTTAAAAAAATAAATCAAACCAACAACCCTTCTCTGAAAACAATGCTCAGAATGGAAATGCTGACAAGACCCTTATAAGGGCAACGAAAAAAGGCTGGTAGGCCAAAATTATGCAATAGTAGCTGTGCAGTATTTTACATAAATATGCTTTAGACTACAGTCACTGATAAAAGGATACAAGACAAAATGCTCAACCTTGTTGTCCTTCCACACACCATATCCTCAAGGGGATGCGGCATGCAAGTCAAAGGGCAGCAAGCAGCATGTATTAGCTAGAGAGACACAAATGGCTTCTGATCAGTGGAACAGCACCACAGTGTGTTATACTGGTCCACTCTGAACCAGCCTTGCAAAGCTGTTTCAGCAGAACTCATTAGGATTGTACAACTAGCACACTTCCACGCCCCACTTTGCATTGGTCACCAACAGAATACCTGGATTTAACTCACAAGTTTCTTAAAGCACTCATAATGTGGTCACTTTCTTGTATATTGAGTTTTGTGAAAAAGCTCCAGAAAAAAGATGAATTCACTACAGCTGGTCCATAAGCTCTTGGGATTTATGTAATCTCCATTCCAAACATGGGAAATGGGATCTGAGGCAGAGATGGGCAAAGCCTCCTAGGTTTGCTCTCCAATAAAAATACAAGTGCTGTTCGTGTTGGGCTCAACTGTGAAAGGCAATGAACATTGACCCCAGTTGAGCAAATCAACCAAACACATGCTTAAATTTAAGCATTCGAGTAAACCAATTTCCAAAGGGGTAACAATGTTATTCTGTGTACAGCAAAAACAACTAGACACCTGTGGCACCTTGAAGACTAACAGATTTCTTCAGGCATAAGCTTTATTGGGCTCCAACCCACTTTTTCAGATGCAGGACAATCTGATGAAGTGGGGTGGAACCCATGAAAGCTTATGCCCAAAGAAATTTGTTAGTCTTTAAAATGTCACAGGACTCTTGTTTTTGTAAGTAGATCAAATTACTTCAATGGGATTACCAAGTGTTTAAAGTTAAGTACCTGCTTACCTCTTTATTCAGCTGAGGCCAGAAGGTAAAATCCTGGGCTCAGAGAACTAGCAAAACTCTTTTTAAAGATCAGTGGGTCCAGTATTTCACCTAAAGCCATCAGTACCTTGCAAGATACAGTCCATAATGTTTAGGATCAAAACATAAACACATATAGCAGAACATCCCCTTTCAAGGACAGCAAAGGAGACATTTTCTGAGCACTGCAGGTCAGTGTTCCTTGTAAGCTGCGCAGGCACATGGCCGCACAGTGGCCGTCACTCACTCGCGTGAGCGTCACTGCCATCTGTGCACAGCCGACAGCCACAGAGCCTACCTGACCCAGCAAACACGTTCTGTCAGCCCCAGGGAGCTGCAGCTAGGCTAGAGGAATTTAAAATCTCCTGCCCTGAGCAGGCTTAGATGGGCACTCAGGGCAAAAGGAGCCTGTGGCCAGGTAAGGGGGAAAGTACCCTGAGGAGGGTCAGGGATTGGGAGCCGGTGAGGAAAGAGCGGGAGGGGTTGGCGGAGAAGGCCCAGGGGACCAGGGAGCCAGTAGGTGGGTTAGGGAAGGGGTCAGGGGAGCCAGTGATGGGGCAGACAGATTAGGGAAGGGGTTGGGGGAGCTGGCACCTGGTGGCCATGTCAGAGAAGGGGTCCGGGGAACCGGATGCAAGGAGCCGGTGAGCGGGTTAGGACAGGGATCAATCGGACAGGCAGAGTCAGCAGAGAAGGCCCAGAGGACTAGGGAGCCAGCAGAAGACTTAGGGAAGGGGAACACACGGGGGATCAGGGAACCAGCAGGCACGTAAGGGAAGGGGAGCCAAGCCAATCTATTTTCTCTGCAATGCACTAGAGAAAGCTATTCCTGTGCCAAAGTTCAACTTTAAAACACCAAGCCAATTTGACTTTGGGTTTGTTTCAAAGAAAGTAAAGGGAACATATTTGTAATAAAAAAAAAACATTCACTCTCCTCTCACACCAGCATCACTATACTGATTCTGCTAAAACAAATAAATAAATACCTCTTAATACAAAGAGCAAGCATGAAAAAATGTCAGCCCGAAAGAAAAAATTATGCATGTCCAAAAGCAGGTAGGTAGAACCTAAATGATTATATAGCATTAAGCATAATAGTTTCCATCACTCTTGCTACATGATGTGTGATATGGTGTGTTGTGATGATAAATAAAGATCTTATGATTAGTGACATAGCTGTATCACAATAGGAGATGATATGGGAAAAGAAGATTAAAGGAAATATTTGAAGTTAAAAGGATATATCTATGAGCACTACATTCTGAGCCATAGTATCTATGGTGAAATTGTGAACTGTACTCAGACATACCAGTGAGAGCAAGGAGTGAACCTCAGCTGTTTT
This sequence comes from Podocnemis expansa, assembly GCA_007922195.1. Lineage (NCBI taxonomy): Eukaryota > Metazoa > Chordata > Testudines > Podocnemididae > Podocnemis > Podocnemis expansa. The sequence continues at coordinate 25,575,073 of ML681964.1, read as the reverse complement.
GTGGGGGGGTGGCGGGGGCGTCAGCTAGTTCAGTCTGAATATTTACTGGAAATTTGTTTCAATTTTTAAAGATACTCCATGATCTAGACTTCATTTCTCTCGAGTTTTCTTCTGTCTCTCACTAATAATTCCTCCAACTGGCTGCCCCGCTCAGTACCTTCCCTTCCAGTGATGGATCTCCTCCTTCCTCGTCTTGCTTTTGGTGACCTTATGAGGTTGCTTTCTTCCTTTAGTTACTCCCGCACCCCACATTTATCTTTTGTGGACATGAAACTATTCAGTTTAAGATACTATTTTCTCTCTTTCTGCTCCCTCTACCACCAGACACATGCACAGAGAAAGCGAGAAAGAGAGCATGCGATAGAGAAGGGATCCTCTGAAATAAAGTGATCCAAAGGGGTAGCTGTCTTAGCCCACTTCAGTAAAAACAAACAAACAAGGAGTCCTGTGGCACTTAAAGACTAACAAATTTATTTTTTGCATGACCTTTCATGGGAGAAAATCCCTCTTCAGACGCTTTGAAGACAGGAGAACAAAGCGTCTAACAAAGTGGGATTTTCTCCCACAAAAGATCATATAAAAAAATAAATTTGTTAGTCTTCATGTGCCACAGGACTCCTTATTTGTTTGTGAAAGTGTAACCCTCCACTGAAGACCAACAGCAGGAGCAGATTATGTTTGCTGACACAAATATAGAAGATAGAGAACGTACACAAGTTCTTGAACTCTAACACAGAGCATCCAGTAGGAAAAATAGGATGCTTCCTATTTCTGACCAAAAAGGGGAATAGACTATCACTCTTGCTACGTTTGAGTTAAATAGCTTGCCTTTGTCACCTCTCTGTGCTTTGTGTTTACCATCTCTCCACCCCCTTCCTAATGGCATTATGTCAGCAAACACCCTCCTGCTGTGGTCTTCAGTAGGCAACTGAACACTTTTCTACTTCCGTGGTAACAGTGACTTATCCCTATGACCCTTTATCTTCCAGTACACCTTCTGAATGACCAATATAACTCAAGGACTATGTTGAAGCATTCATATAATGCATATGCAAAAACATTCAAACAAAATCTCCACAAAGATAATAAAAAAATTAGACAAATGGCTTGTGCATGATATGCTTTGTATAGTATGCTGTATGGCTAACTTACCTAATAATTAAATATTCTAGGAATTTCCAGAAATGGAAATTGTGCAAGTTGTTTATGAACTTTAGTCTGCTGAACATTTTAAGTATATCTCTATTCATAGCACAAAATGTGAAAGTGTACAGTAAATAGTTTGGTGCGAGATGATCGCAGTTGACGTCAAGAAACAAAGCTACTGGAAGTTTTAATTTCCAAAGGGATAGCCGTGTTAGTCTAGTCCAGCATAAAAACCAAGGAGTCGTGTGGCACTTTAAGACTAAACAGATTTATTTTTCACATGAGCTTTTGTGGGAAAAAGAAGCATCTGACGAAGTGGGATTTTCTCCCACGAAAGCTCATATGAAAAATAAATCTGTTAGTCTTAAAGTGCCACACAACTCCTTGGTTTTTTTGCTGGAAGTTTTAAGCAGTCATGACTAAATGAATTAACTGAAATGGAGACTACAGAATCTGGAGCACTGAAGTATGTCAAATTGGGTCAGTTATTTTCTTACCTGAGGACAATGTCGTATTACGGTTGTCATGAGTGGAAGCCAAGTCCAGCTGTGATTTTGCTGAAGGAAAGATGTGGGGTTCATGGAAGATGGACTATTTGAAGAGACACCTGAATGAGAAAGTCCACCAGGAGGGAGTCCATAAGTTATGAAGAATTAAACTAAGAAGAAGTGGAATAAACTATTTAATGATGGATTCAGCTAATGACAGGAGGACTAGAGTACATTTCAGTGAGCGACAACGTGACCAAGCTGAACAAGTGAAAATACTGATGGCAAGCAATACATTGTCTATTTCCATGAATTCATCAATGCTGTGTGTTCAAGACATTCACGGCCACATGGCAAAATACCTTATTACAGAAAGCTGGTGCAGTAAGGATTATGCATTCAAATTTGTTGAATGTATTAACCGTGTCGTGCTGTGAAATGCGATGCTACATATCACCCATTGACTGTAGATGAAAGTACCGAAATTTCAGCAAGTAAAATGTTGATTCTATACACAAATTTTTGTTCTTCCAAAATCCAGAGTTACAAAACGATGTTTGCAGGAATCATGCAGCTAACTGTTTGCGACACTCAGTCAATTCGTACAGCTATAAAACAGTTCCATACTGACAAACTGTATCTGCAAAGAATGGTAATGTTCACATCAGATGGCGCTTCAGTTATGCTGGGCAAATGTAAAGAAGTAGCAGCATTACTGAATCAAGAAATTCCAAGTCTCACTGAACAGCACTGCATAGCTCCGAGAAGATACATGCAGGGGTCTTTGATGAAAGACATGGAAATACTGCTTCGTGCTGTCTATATAAGATTCAGGAGATCAGTCAAGAGATCGTGATTTGATGAAATAGCCAAAAATGCAGGATGTGATGTAGTCGCTTTTAGGCCACTGAATGAGGTCAGATAGTTATCACAACATTTTGTTGCAACAGCATTGATTAGAAATTATAAATTACTGGTCCAGGATTACTCAGGAGGTTACTAATGAAAACAACCCTATAGCTAACTACTGCTTGAAGATGTTATGAAATCCAAAAGTCCATGTTAGCTGCAGTTGTGAATAATGTTTTGGCTAAACTGACAGAATTGTGTTGTACCTTCCAGATGAGCTGCATAACACCACTGGAGGCTTTTGAGTTTGCTAAAACCAAGTTAAGGAAGCTGAGAGCACAGTATTTGTAGCATGGAAGTGAAAGGAATTCTTGCCAGTATTGAATGTGAAGTAAATACTGATGAAGTCCTATGCTTTGTTGAGCGAGTTTGTGACAATCTCAAAGATAGTTTCCCAGATGGTGAATTGAAAGAATGGGTTGCATTTGATATGTTGGCATTAAAGTATGGAAAACAAGATTATAAATTTGTTAATGAAGAGGTTCAGAATCTGGTAACTACATACAACAAGATTCTGAAACTGCCCCCTCTGCCTCATTGTCAAGGGTCTGCTAATGAAACAATTATAGGATGTGAAAATTGATGCAATGGAAATGAAAATGACTACAGAGTACAATGAATTCAAGTTTATTGTGCTGGAAAAGGTAAAGGCTAGTACACTAAAAACCTTCTTAGACATTGTCACTTATACATTGACAGATAAGTTCACATTCCTGGCCCAGCTGGTTGACCTAAGTGTACTTTTCAAGCATCTTGTGCAGATGCTGAATGAGGCTTCAATCCAATGAATAACAAAGACAAAGTCTCATAATAGGGTGGAAGTTTCTCATTTAGACATGCTAATGCAAATCTAAATCTTATCTAACTGCTGGATTCAAGGCTGACCTTGACTCTGTACATCTATTCTAGAAATGTGACAAAAACTGTGATGTATAGGATGACAGTAGAGGCTAGATAGGCAGCAAGTGTCATTGCCTCACATTTGTTTAATAAAAATGTTAAACTGAAATACTGTAGTTTTATAAATTTACTGAAGTTTGAACGAAAAGACATCTATGCACTTCTTTTGAATTAAGGTACTTAGGCATGCTGGTGCTTCTGGCGTCAAAAAATTGTTGCCTACATGGTGCCATGCCTCACAAATTGCTACTTAGTGAACACCATAATTTGCTCAGCTGCATCATCGGCTTAGAAGGGAACATTACTGCAGGTGACAGCTATTTTGCATCATATTACTCAAAGGAAAGGCCCAAGCAACCTCAGCACTAAGATGTTTCTTTTTACAAGTTTAAAATAAACATGGAGAGCGGAAAAGCTGCAACCTCTTCTCCCATTACCCTACAGGAGAAAAAAAAAAACCCACATCTAGAAAACAAAAATATTCCTTTTTTAGCTAGCCAACTAAACTTTATCACTGTTCTTTGGGCACTGCTTGTCCTCAGGACATCAGTACAGTAAATCTGCAAATAAATAAATTACATGGATTTCATTTTCTGAACTGTTACATCTAATATGAGAGTAACTTATTCTCATGTTAACAAGTTCCAGACAGGTAGCCATGTTAGTCTACTTCAACAAAAACAAACTAGGAGTCCTATGGCACTAACAATTTTATTTATCACATGAGCTTTTACCCACAAAAGCTCATGCAATAAATAAAATTATTAGCATTTAAAAGAATCACAGGACTCCTTGTTTGTTTCATTCTCATGTAAACGGTATGACATGCCAGGCAAGTCAGGAAGTCTTTTGTACGCATCACATTCCCACTTCCACAAATCAGTCAGTAACACTGATCTGCTTGCTTTTGATGCTGTTCTGTATTTCAGTTAATGTTTCAGGGTCTCCTTTAGAGAGACAAGAAGAAAACTGCATACAGGTCAGTGAACAATGAAGCAGTAAAGAATCTTCTGGACCAATTCTGTTCCTTTTGAAGCCAATGGGGAAAAAACTCTCACTGTCCACATCATCATCAGGGCTAGACCCTTTATTTGCCTCCATTCCAAATTGGTAGCTATGTTAGTCTAGTCCAGCAAAACAAATAAGTTGTCTGGTGGCACTTTTAAAAGACTAACAAATGTATTAATTATATGAGCGTTCGTGGGAGAGAAACCCACTTCAGACACTTCCATCTTCAAACATCTGACGAAATGGCTTTTGCTCCCACGAAAGCTCATGAGATAAATAAATTTGTTACTCTTCAAAAGTGCCACCAGACTCCTTGTTTATTTGCCTTTGGTACTCGTTTAGTTCAGTTTGACAACTCTCCACTGGAGCTGACCAGGCTCAGCAAGCATAAATGAAGCCAAAACTAAAGACCAAAAGTTACAACAACAGCGAAACAAGGCAAACATAAGCCACAAGCATATTTCTAAATTTAGGTTTATTGCTACCACTATTAAAAAATCTTCAGTCACTATCTAATAATTCCACCTGTGTAGCATTCAAAAAGATAAATGCCCATTTCTGCTGACTCAGAACAAAAGGTGCAAATGTTTGGCTTTTTCCGCAAGAAGCATCTCAAAATAAAACTTAATACTACCTCTAATACCAGAACAGCTTCCTAATGATCCTTGAGGTGGGAGAAAGAAGGCTCTAGTAGACTGATTAAAGTGATATGTGTACAAAGAGTGGCAAATTTTTGGCAAAAAAACCAAACCACTCTTCCAAATGGATTTATATCTATTACATTGTTAAATATATTCTCACCATTATTTTTAGAAAGGAGCCATCACTGATTACATCATACATAAAGAAGGCATATTTTTTCATTCTGATCAAAGGAACATACAAGAATATTTATATCAGGTCTGAAATCCTCTAGTACTGCCACCAAAGTCAGTGGTAGTAAGAAAGTATCCACAGCATTGAACAAACTCTGCAAGGTTTGTCATATGGGTTTACAAGAAGTATGTCCTGTAGGGTCCTTTTACAATACTGAGGCAAATCCCTGCGGATTTCCTTGGAGATTCAGGTACTCTCCACTGACTGCCTAAAAAATGTGCATTAAGTTTCGTGGGGCTGCTACTTAGTCCAAATATGTCTAATATTACACACACACACACACAAAATTAATTAAGAAAACATTAAGGTTGCAAAAGGCAGTGCTCAAAAGTTGAAAGTGCCAGCATTAAGGGCTGTCTATGCAACCTTCATTTTGTTTCAACTTGACTTTCATGTTATCATGGAATATAAATATTGAAAGGATGAAATAAAAAGCATTTCAATAAGGTCAATCAAAATAATTCATTTTGATTAGTTTGTAAAAAAAATTTTGGTATCAATACATTCCCTTGGCATATTTCAGTTTTCTTGAATGAGCATTTTCTGACAGGAAATATTCCCATGCAAAAGTTTCAACTGGCTCTAGCAGATGGCACAGGAGACTTCTCCCTAGTCCGTTCAAGTGCCTGAATCTGGCCAGAGAAGCCCAAGCTACCATTGCAGAAAAAGTCTTAATGGAGCATGCTTAGTGTGAGTGAAATCTTCAGAGAATTTAGCTGCTAAAATTAAGGGTCTACTGAGCTTATGCAAACTGCAGTTCTCCAAATACTTCTAACTCGGCTAAATTTGCAGTTTCACAGAGATGGCAAAAGTACATCTCTAACACAACAGCAATCCCCCTGCCAAATTTCAAGTCCCTGATCCAAAAAATGGGGAATGCTAGTAGTTTTCAAAGAAAAGGTGGCAGGAGGATTTTAGTTAGTTTGCTTAAAATATATACATACATTTAATACCTAACCTCATTACGGGAATAATTGAAATGTTCTAATAAGTTTCACCCTGAGAAAAACAGCTGACATGAGAAATTTCAGCCTAAATGATTTTAAGTTCTAAGCAATGAAAAGCGGATTCTTACAATGGGAAAGAATAAGAATAGGCAGGGCTACCAGCCCAACCTATAAACAGATGAAACAAATGATCTCACATTCAACCCCGAGTTCCTGTTTGCATACCACAAGAGACAAGTACTTATCATCCCTCCCAAGACAATATCTGGGAAAGAGGGAGAAAGTGGCATTGTCTGTCAACCCTCCAGAGAAAGAAGAAAGTGGAGGTAGCAACCACCCAGTACCCAAAACTGCCCAACTATTTTTATTGGCCAAAATTTGGGAGCTGAAAATTAGGCTCCTGGGCCTCATTGTTAACTTAATTATCCTTGTTTTATAGTCTTAATTCAATTTACTTCCATTAGATTTCTTCCTGATGTACATCAGTGAGATAACAGAACCAAGTCCATTAGATAGAAGTGCTAAACATCCGTAATACTCCCTTTACTACAGTGTCAATTTGAGTACTCAGCACTTCTGAAAAATGTGGCTTGCTGATACAAACAATAAGAAAGAAAACAACTGCTTTAATTTCCTAAAATAAGGGCACTCCTGCCCTCTGGCATGAATAGACTTTAAATTGCTTATCTTAAACATTGTATATCTGCATTAAATGAATTAGTGATATGTTTAATACAAACGACAATAAAATTGAAGCAAATTATAGCTTAATTATGCTTACAAATGTGAGTTATCTAATTAGATAACATGCTGAGCTTTACAGTCCTTTTAGCATAAATATTTGAGTTAATATGCAGAGAGATTTTAATACAGTAGAACTGTTTTATCCATTTTTCCATTACCTAGCTCTCCATATTAACCAAAGCAACTATGCAAGCCTGAGTCCAGAGCAGCGGGACTAGAGGGCTTCAGCTGACCGCCTTAACTCCACTGCTCAGGGCTGAAGTTCTTTGTCCATCTTCTAGATTATTCAAAATTTTGTTTATCCGATCTAGCCACAGCCCCAATTAGACTTGATATAAAGGGTTCCACTGTTTAGGTTTCAAGTCTAAGTGTTGACTTATGACAAAAGTTCAAATCAGGAGGTGGGAGGAAGCACCAAACAAAATCAGTTCAGTAAAAAGTAAGACAAAATCTTCAGAGAATTTAGTTCCCAAGCTAATAAATCTCTGAGCACACTTAGACCAAGATTTTTCCAACATTTTAACCTGGCCAAGTTTGGGCATTTCTTCCATCAGAGCAGCAAATAGCACATCTTCAACACCAGGCTGCCAAATTTCATGTCCCTGTTTCAAGGAGCTAGAGCTTTGCATCCAATATTGGGTTTGTTCAAACATATGAAAAACATTTTTCTCAAATCTTCTTCTCAAAAAAAGGCTGAACCACTTTTCCTGAAACTTTGTAAATAAAATGGAATAATTCAGCCTGATGCAAATACCCAGCAGAATAGGAAATTTCAGCCTGAACAGTTCAAGTTTAAGCAACTAAAACAGAATCTGACAATGGAAAGCATCAGGCACTACCAGCTCTGCATAGAATTTCTAATTATAAATGTGACAGGCTACTGTCCAAATCTGGTCCAGTGTACCGCTGTGACACCCCCGTCGCCCCCAGATCTCCACTCCTGAAGCCTGCTTCACCCTGCTTCACCAGGTGATGACTCATTCCTTAGTCAGTCTATACCAGCCTCTTGCATGGGATCGGTCCCAGCCAGCTAGTGTGCACCCTCTGGTCACTCAGGCATTGGTCTCCATTTTAACCCTCTACTTCTTCACCCCTCCTTCCTGGGCCGAGGTGATCATTTTGTGACGCCCTTCTTAAGCCTCTGCTCCCAGCTTTGGCTGACTTCTGTCTGTCTCACCCCCCCCCCCAAGCCATGCAAAACATGCTACACATCTGTACTTACAGATGATGCTACAGGAAACATGATACCACAGTAATCCTGTAGAATAGGTTATGCACATTCATAAAGAAACCTTGTCTGGCTATATTGAGCATCGAATCATATAAAATTGAACAGAAATCATATAGATCATAATCCAGGAGTGCACAGATGTGCATCCCATGACAATTAAATTGGATAAGGATTATTTTATTAATTATTTAACCAGATGCACATTTTCCAGCAATCTTGTTTGCAAATTCATGTAATGGATCACCAAGGAAATATTTATTTATTAACACAGTGTTCTATTTAACAGTATGACCAATAAACGCCATGCAAAGCCAAACAGCAACAGAAAAGTTTGAGTTTACAAAGCCTAGGCAACTACAATGAAGTTAGAAGAGAGGCAGCAATTTATACAATAATTAGTAAAGGGTTGGGACAGAAGAGAGAATTCTAATGAAGTCTCAGCCACTGAGCAGACATATGGCTGTCAACAAATCACTGGCTCTTCAACTCACTTTTTCCCCCCATATGTAAAATGGAGAAAAATTCTTATGCACTTACTGTGCAGGTGGTTGCAAAGAACAGTTAGTATTTATTTGCACAGTGCTGTGAACATGTGAAGCACTACATAAATGCCTATTACCACCACCACAACCACACATGAAAAGCAAAAAGTCAGTTATCCCAAGTAAAACATTTGTTTGCTAGGGACCATTGCTTAGAAATGAGAAGAACATGAGCATTCAGAGTCTATCAAAATATATTGATGCTTGGCAACATACACCTAGCACTGAAGGACACATAAGGTCTCCTGTGCCAGTTCAACACTAGGTAGAGCAGGAAAGGGCTGGAAAGAATGATGTATGAAAGACGCTTCTCACAACACCCAGACAGGCAGATGTTGAAGGTTTAAGAGATGCACACAGGAAGCTATTTGCTGTGTAAATGTAACCCATGTGCCTAAAAAGGAGTAATCTCTTTCAGGGATCACTTATGGCTGGCTAATGTTGCTGGGCAGCTTTTGAGGCCCAGAAACCAGAATCTTCTGGTAAAAGGGTGTGGTAGCACGTTGAGTATGTTCCACAAGTTTTATTGTTATGCTGGAGTTGCATGCCCAGCAAGAAATCTGAGAGGAGCAGCCTGGAGAGGACCAAACAGTGAGACCTGCAGAGTCCATATGCTCAGGGACTGAGTGAAAGGAGCTGAGTGTGGACGCAGGATGTCTTCTCCCTGCTTTGGACTGTTTTGCAGGGGAGTTATCTGCAACAGAACTGAGAGCTGGATGGCCAATGTCCTGATTGTGTGGTGCTAGCTACACAGAAGGAAGAAAGGATTGCATGGCATTTGCCTGAAGATTTCTGCAGCTAGAGATGATGAGGATTGCTCTTGTTCTGCATTCGAGCCTCAAAGACTTAAAAGATTACAACTGAGATAAGGGTGACTTCACGTAAACTTTGGGGCTCTTGGGTTTCTTACTGTTTTGTTTAAATTTATGATGGTTTCTTAGGATAAGGTTTGCTTAGTTAGTTAATAAAGTTCATTGTTATGTTTATGCTGAGTAGTAGTTTAATGTGGGATGGGAACTCTGACCAGTCTTTGCTGTGAGTGCTGTGCAGACTGGATCGTGGCTCTCTAGCTTCTTTCTGCAGGGGTTTTTCTCTGTTAGGCACTGGAGAAGGGAAAGTGAATGCATTCAAGCCCACCCTAGCAGGTTACATAAAGCCACCACTTTGCTAACTTACAAAATTATGAACAGTACAACAGATATTTCTTGCATACTATCAGTCTGTGTATACAGTACTGCGTACACATGAGCAGGTACTGCTTTTTCATATAAAATTATCAAGAGCAGAGGGGGCCACAGCAACATAACAGCACTGGGAAAGACCCAGTGGCCAAGATTACTACTGCTGTTCAGTTCCAAAAGGGGAGCTGTGATAGTCTAGTTCAGAAGAACATTAAGTCTGGGCACTTTTAAAGACTAACCAAGGTAAAACACAAAATTTCTTAGTTTTTGAAAAGTGCCACTAGAAATTTTTTTTGCCTTAGTTGCACAGGTCATTCTGGATGAGAATAGTAGTTGCTAAAACTTCTAAGCATGCATATGTGAATTATGAATTTCACCCTCTTCATCGCAGAGCTGTAGAGAAAAAAGTAGATTATTTGAGTATTAAATTAGAATGTTCAGTTTTTGGGCTTGTGTCATTTGTAAGTATTTGCAAGAACACATCAGAGACGGAGTGACCTGACATTAAGATGTCTGCTTCATTCATGCTTCACATAGGGGCAGCAGCTGAAACTGCAGAATCAGAGCTTAACTCCACTACCTGTTTAAGCCATTAACCATAGCTTAAAGGAGCTGAAAACTGAGTTGAGATGTTTAATTGCAAGATTGTATATCCCTGGTGCATGCCAGAGTTTAAGCAACTTAAGAAAAATTTGTTAGGCCTCCTTCCAATCAAAATCTTGTACAGCTGCCTAGGAGCCTTTCAAACAGGGTTACTCAATCTGACCCATGCGCCAAATCTGGATTGCCATAAGCATTTGAATGAAACCCCAAAGTTTTATTTATTTATTCTCTCTGGAGTTTGGACCTTGACCAAGAAATTTGGACCTTGAAAAGAAACAATAAACCAATCCTGTTTTAGGGACAGCTTTTGACATCTCAGTGCCATTTTGGAACATCAAACATAAAAGTAAATCTGCACCTTTAGAATCAATTTTTGCCTACTGCTGTCAGAATATTACCCTCTTGACTGAAGGGCAAAGTTATAAGTTGTGGGGGGTGTTTAGAATTATGAAGAACTAAATAGGCAAACTTAAGGGCATAAAAAAATCACTAATCAAAACACTTGACAGTTTCAGACAGCTAGACTAGAACTACCCCTCACTAATACTTTCCTGGTGTAAAATGTTATTGAAACATAAAATCAGTTGTATGATCTACCAGTGTTAGACAACAAATGTGGTTTACCACATTTTAACTCTTGCTCAATTAGTTAATTCTATATAGAAGTAGAATTATTGATGAAAGTCAATGGTATCAACTTCCTCTACATCAGAAATGTGGATTTTTGATGTTTTTATTCTTTAAAAAGGTATCAAGTGCTGAATTAAAATGAGAAGTTCGGTAAATGATTCAGTGGTTGCCAAAACAACTATTAAGCTGATCATATTAGAAAAAATATTCTTCACATTATCTTACTTGATGCTATATTGTGTCTCATTATAATGTGACCATACTTAATTCAATGATGCAGATAATTGTATTTGTACCTGTATTAGTGGAGCACTTTGGTTTCAGCTCTCTGTTTGCAATGTATTTTAGCTATGATGACAATATTAAGTGTTTCATTGTCATTGACTTAGTGTTGCATTTACTATCAATAAATAACTTGCAACCAAAATTGCATTCGAAATATTTATTTAAAAGTTTTAAGCAATGTATAAAAGCTCTCCCATCTCTCATTATTTAATTATAAAGGTCATCTCAAAAAATGCTAGTAAAAATGTTATGCCACACCAAGCAAAGTCCTCAGTTTTCACCAGATGAATACTTTCTCAACTTGTAGCGGCTCCCTGCAATTCAGTGCTGGATGCCTCCTGAATTATGTAAGGCATGTGCTTCTTTCCCATAAATTTCCTAAAATAGTCTGCAAGAGAGCTCTCAGACTTTAAAGGCCAGAACAGTGTGGCCAGTTGCTCCTCTCCCACTTGCCGAAGAACCCAGAGGAAGCATGTTGCTGTGGGGCTACAAAACTGGTGTAGACTCCTCACTGCCGCCAAGGGGACAGAAGCTCTGTGTTCCCTTCCCCAATTCTAGCAGGGTACACAGCAAAGTGCTCCATCTGGATCCACACGCATGGGGGTCCGTGCTGTGCCGGAGGGAGGGGAGATCAGTGTTCCCCCTTTCCCAGCTCCTGCAGACCGCAAACTGCTCCGTCTGGGTCAGTAGGCACTGTGGTTCCTGTTGGAGCCTGAGCAAGGACAGCACTGATCTCCTCTCCTCTGGCTACACATGGCCTGGCAGCTTCAGTGTGTAGTGACAGTCACTCGTCTCCACCAGTGCTTTGTCTGAGAATGTATGACAAATAAGTAATTTGTAACAGTTTCTTTTTTATTGTTTTGCACTAAATATTTACTTTAAACATGTTGTGATTTGTAGATCTTAATGGTGTATGCATCAATACCTTTTTTTTCTGACTCCATAGATCAGTGACCTTCAAGGTTATAAAAATGCCATTTGCATCCCTCGAGCCAAAGATGTTGGGAACAACTGAGTTAAACCTTCAGCATGTGACAAACCCACCGACCAAACAGGTAGAAAAGAATTCTCTGTAGTAACCCACCTGCTGTCCCACTACCAACCACCTGAGCTCTCTGCTTCAAGCAGCCTCAGATCAGCTATATAACATCATAGGCAGTCTCATCATACCATCCTCTCCATAAACTTATCAAGTTCAGTCTTGAAGCCAGATACATTTTTTTGCCTGCACTGCTCCCCTTGCAAGGTTGTTCCAGAACTTCTCTCCTGATAGTAAAACCCTTCTAATTTCAAGGCTAAACTTGTTGATGGCCTGTTAGTATTCATTTATTCTTGTGTCCATATTGGTACTTGGTATTGGCTCCAGTCATTTTAGTAGCCCTTCTCTGCACCTATTCCAGTTTGAATTCACCTCCCTTAAACATGCGAGACCACAATGGCACACACTTCTTCAGATGAGTTCTCACCACTGTTGTATAATAGTACTAACACTGCTCTGTCTCTCTTGGAAATACCTCTTCTGATGCACCCTAGGACTGCATTAACCTTTTTCATGGCCACATCACACTGGTGGTTCATGGGCATCTTGTGACCATACAATACATTTCAGTCTTCTTACTCTGTCATTTTTAATTAATACATCCCCACCTTATCCCAAAAATTCTTCTTAGTCCCCTAAATGCAGGAGTGCCCCTGGCCCAGAAAGAGACCTGGGGCTCGGTTGCTGGGATTTAGTTAAGCGCACCGCTGCAGCAGACTCAGGGCTTTGGTGCCGCGACTTGGGGCTCAAGCCCCATAAGCTCGGCACCAGCAATGCCCCTACCTAAATGCATGACCTTCCACTTTATGCTATTAAATCTCATCTCATTTCTATTACTCCAATGTATACAGTCATGCAGATTTTCTTTATAATGTTCAGTCCTCCTCTGCACTGGTAGTATCTCCCAGTTTTGTGTCACCTGCAAACTTTATTAGCACACTCCCACTTTTTGCACCAAGGTCAATAATTTAACCAAAAAAAAGGGGGGGGGGTAAACAAGAGTGGTCCCAAGACTGAACCTTGAGGAATTCTACTAAAAGCTTCCATCAAGCCTGACAGGTCACCTTTCAGTATGACCTTTTTTAGTCTCTCCTTCGATCAGTTCCTTATTCACTTTTCAACGTTCATATTAATCCTTCTCTTCTCCCATTTTTTGATGATCTTAATTGTAAAACAGTATTTTAATGCATTGTTTTCAGTTGTGTCTAATGCACTATTTCAGACTGCCAGGGTAACCATATTTAGAGTATTTTTATCCAGTATTTATTGCAAGTGTTGGACATCAAACTGCAAGCTATTTCCTTCCTAAACTGATATTCTTCAGTGATCCCATGGTGACTTAGGAAATGCCTGACTCTTAGACACTAAGTAGACCCATTGAGTCTGGGGGACTCACAGTGTATAAATATAAGCACATGCATGAATCCTTACAGGATTTGGACCTCACTCTTTAATCCACTGTGAGCATGCACTGACTTGTTGAATGCTTCTTTTATCCTCTTTCAGGAAAATTATGAAGAATGAACTTTGCAACCAAAGAAAAGGAAAAAAAAATGCATAGATAACCTTTTAACATCTTGTCCTAAAATAGACCTTTTAAAATATTTCACTGAAAACAAGGACATTTCCTAAACTGTTCAGAAATCTGGTAAACTACTATTTTTATCTAAAGAGTAGCTAAGTCACTAAGCCAGAACTGCAATCCATTGTTACTACCCAAAACTTTTCACAGTTCGTCTCAGATCAGATTTGTTCAAAAATTACCCTTTGTTGAGGAAACCTAAAATTCAAACCTCAGTAGTTTATTGTATGGTAATTATCCCTCAAGCATTGTTCACGAATTCCGTCTTCAATGCTGGTAAGAGTTTACATTCTCCTATTTTTCTGAAAGGGGACAACTTCAGTTCACGAAAAACTGAACAAAAATCTGGAGAATATTCCTCACAAACAAACCAAGGAAGTTGGTTTCTAAAATGCATCAGACAGAGGTTTTAGTCAAAATTATGCCTCCTAGGCTAGCTGTGTTTTATATAAGAAGTGGCAGTTGGCTGTCAAACCTAGGAACATTGTGATTATTTCTGGTGCTAAACTAGGAAAATATTACATACAGAAATGCTGCTAGTGACAGGACCTTTCCAGCTTATTTTTTTCCATAAATTTCACATTTATTTGGTGCTTTAATTCAAGCAATGAGCATGATCTTGCTTATTTAAAATGAATTACACAAATGATTGTAGTCATTTAGAACTAGGAATTAAAGAACAAAATTCAATGGTAATCTTCACTATTTAGACTCTTCACAATTAAAATAAGTCAACAGAGGAGTCAGTAAATAAAATATGCACTGTTTTTTTCAGTGTCATTTCTGAAGCTGGTTGTTCTCCAGGCAACTAAGCTTGTACAATGTTATGTCCCAGTATAAAGGGACTCGGGTGTTTAATTCCACCCTTTTCTGTGTCTTAAACCCATACTCCAATGCAAGGAAGACATTATGTGTAGTTTCCAACACTAGACCTGGGTGAAACAGGGGACTTTAAAGACACAGAAAAAAGTTTTTGCATAATTTTGTTTGTTATTTTTTGCAACCATGCTGATTCAAATCCCTCCTGTTGTCTCACCTCTGCCCTTACTACTGTACTTTGCAATATACAGAGGACTAGACCTACCCAGGATGTACTACTACCTCAGCAACAGAGTCACCTACACCTGCTACTGCCCAGATCCAGCTCTCGGAAGCTGCCCTTGCTGTGATGTTTGAAAGGGGACATTTCTTTGGAAAGAAGTGGGTAGGGAGGAAGAGATCCCTAAATCCTCTCAGCAGCAGTAAAAGAAAAAAGTTAGACAAGACTATACTGGGCTATAGAGCCCACCCCCATTTCGTTACAAACTAAAGCCAGGTCTACACCAGTGGTTCCCAACCCTTTCAGTAACACAGCACACTTCAATGAGACAGACAAATTCCAAGGCACACCCTCTGTTTTCAACTGAATTCTTTGTTCATAAACCTCACACTTACATTTAATATGCTTACAATCTCTCTAGAGTGGTTTGTAACCTAGTGCATACAACAAACTAAAGAAGGATCAAATGAATTAATGTTTCATATCCACCAGAAAAAAAAAAATGCATGTCATCTCAATTTTGCTTTTAATTCAATGGTTAATCTTCATGAGTTATGAGTTTTAATTCTGGTTGGATAGAATATTGTTTAAGACGACACAATGTTTGTTTTACATTGATTTTCATTACCATTGTGCAAAATTTCACAGCACAGTTGGACGGTTCTCCCAGCACACTGGTTGAAAATCACTGGTCTACACTAGAAAGTTCAGTTCATGTAAACTGTTCTGCATCAACTTATCTGTGCATATGTCTACACTTACATTTACCTCCCAATGACCTAAATTACCCATTATGCCAACATAGTAACCCTACCTTCCTGAGTCACGGTCAATGCATTAAGACCAACATAGTACGTACAGAGACGTTGCACTGAGTACAGCAGTGGTTGTCAAACCACGGGTCGCAAGTACCAAGTCACAGACCAGCAGGTAGTAAGTTATGGCACCCTCTGCATAAAATGAGTCTTATCTCCCACCACTGCTACTGCTCCCAGGGGAAGGAAGCAGTAGCATGAGACTTAAAAGGGTGCCAGCTGCCAGATAGTACTGGAGAGGCCAGTGTCCTTTCAAATTCCCCACTACTGCTATCTTTTCAAACTGGTAGCAGCAGCAGCAGCAGGAAATTTAGAAGGATATAGCATCCTTTTAAATCTTCTGCAGCAGCTACCACAGCAGGGGAAGGCAGCAGCAGCAGGGAACCTGAAAGGATGCCACAGCACTCAGGACAGCCAGCTTCCTTTTAAATTTCACATAACTGCTAAACATAAAGGGATGCCAGCTGCCCTGGGCTCCAAGTAGAATCAGCAGTGGCCAGCGTCCTTTAAATTTCCCACCAGCCCCACTAGATAACAGCGGAGCCTGACGGCCCACATTCTCTTAAATCTCCCACAACTGTTACTCTCCCAACAGGGGGAAGGAAGAAGTTATGGGAGATTTAAAAGCACACTGGCACCCTCGCTATGACAATTTCCAGCTGCTCCCAGGCAGTAGATAGCAAGGGAAGATAGGCACCTGCACCTGCTTTCCTGAGAGCTGTAAGAGTCAGTGTGTGACTCACGCACAGCTTTCCAGCATGGCTGCTGCAGTCTGGCTGGCCAGCCTCTGCCTACACCTCAGTCTCAGAAAAAGCTGAGCACAGACCTCTTGTCCTGGGAGCTTCATCAAGCAGGGAGGCAGGCAAAATCTGGGTGGGCAGGGGTCTGGGAGGAAACACTGGGGAGAGAGAGAGCAGGCCCTGCTCCTGCCACACCACGAGGGTAAGTCCCAGGGCTTTGCCAGAGAGGATGGTCCTGGACTGGCCCTGTGCACCTGGAGAAGTGGGTTTGGAGAGGGAAAGAGGAAGGGAGGAATGCCCTTGGGGCACTTCCAGGGCAGCAAGGACAGTCCTCAGTGGCTGCCAACTGGCAGAATGCAAGTGTTGAGAGCCCTTTCCCCAATCACACTGAAAATTGCATACATAGTTACAACACAATTACAATTCTTCATGCATAATATCTTTTAGATACAACCCCCAGAGAAGCTAGTATCACTTTTTATGGATCGATCTGTAAGAAGGAAAAAGTTTGGAGAAACAAACCATCAAATCCCTCAACATCTGCAGGGGGAAATGAAAGTACGCCACGCACAACAGAAAAGTCCCGCAATAAAAACAAACAGACTGCTTCACCTCATCTGAACAGTCAACTAAAAAGAAAACCTGGTTGAGACAGCAGAGTGCTGATTTTTTGAAATGTAGCTCCATCAGTTGTGCTAAAGTGAACCAAAACCCAAAGCCCCAAAGCATTAGCTATACTGAAGTTCTTGCAAACAAGGGTTTAAAACCATCAGAGTTGAAGAGACACTGGGAAACAAAACATGCAGAACTTCTGGATAAACTGCTGGACTATTTTCAAAGAAAGCAATGTGAATTTATCAACTCATGCTCTCAGATGGTCAACTTAGTGATAAAGCACAGCTGGGATGGTATTTTGGCAGGGCCGTAACTAGAAGTTTTGGCGCCTGGGGCAAGCAGCCCCAAATACTCCATCTCCCCCACCAGCTCCAATCCGGGAAGGATCCAGATCCCCCCGGCTGGCCATCGGCTGGGGAAAGATCCAAATCCCCCTAGCCTGCCAGCGGTGGTGAAAGCTTCCCAGCTGCCACCAGAGGGGGCATGACACTTCCACCACTGCCATCAGACAGGGGATCTGGATCTGTCCCCAACCACCAGCAGAGGCGTCGGGAAGCTTCCGCCACTGCCAGCAAACCAGGGAGATCCAGATCTGCAGGAGGCGGCAGGAAGCTTCCACTGCCGCTGGCAGACCGGGAGGATTCGGATCCGTCCCCAGGCAGGCAGTGGCAGCTGGGGACAGATCCAGATCCCCCCCCATCTGCCACGGCGATGGCTCCCAGCGGCGAGCCCCAGCAATGTCAGATGCCCCAGGAACGGAATTTTAAAGGGCGCAGGAGATGGATCTGGCTCCCTGCAGCGGCTGGGGATGGATCCAGATCCTTCCCCAGCCGCTGCCCACAGCCGGATCTGTCCCCTCTGCCCTCTAAAATTCCACACCTAGGGCATTACCCCATTCACCCAGGCCTAGTTACGCCCCTTGTATTCGGCTGCATATCATGTGGTGAAAGCAAAAATGGCCCACACAGTCTTCACTGATTTTGGTCACCATGTAGTACTGTTATTTGGATTTATACAAGAAATGTATTAGCATAAAATGGGAATTACGTAAATGCCTATAAGTGTACAGTGGCCTGCTGCTCTGGAAGCACCACACTGTCACCTTTCTCAAACCTGCATTTAAAATGGTGCATGTAACCAGAAACTTTGTATGAGGCACAGAAGTTACAAATATCGTTTCAGTAAAATTATGTCACAAGCTATGGTTTGTTTTTTAAACAGTCCACATGGTCCATGTAATATTTTAGGGTGCATTTACTTGTATTTTATCTCAGTCAGCTTTCTACACACAAATACTCCCCAACTGTTTAGATGAAAATGGAACCCATAATTCTCAAATTTTAAATGGAACACCAAAAGCTGGAATATTGAACAACAAGCATTTAACATGAACTAAAACTAGAAAAACAAAATGTAAAATATATATATATAGTATCATATTTGCAGATTGAGCCAAATTAAAAAAATAGTTAGCCATGTAAATGGCCTACTTCAAAAACAGACAAAAAGCAGAGCTAACCTGACTCCCCCCAATAGTTTTGGAAACAAAATAGAGGATAAAATCCTGCTCCCATTGAAATGGATGGAAGTTTTGTACAGAAATCAATAGGGAAGGTTTTCATGTTCTGAGACCAAGGGTATGTCTATGCTGACGGCGGCGGCAGTTCTTCCTTCCAGGAGCAGATCGCAGCTAGCATGAATTCACCACGCCACTCCCAGAAGCCGACCCCAGAAGTCCTGGGGGTCAGAGGGCATAGGGGAAAGCCGACCGCAAGCGATTTGCATTCGGCTTTCCCCTGATGCGTACCAGTGGCTTAAAAAGTCACCACCGGAATTTTACGTTCCTTGCATAACCAGCGGTCAAGTGCTGGCAGAAAAGCCCCAAGTACAGTCTAGAGCTAATAACGGAGGGAGTAGTTTAACTTACCTCGGGGTATGTGTAGTTTAATGTGGCCACTTCAATGACTAAACTAAACTAGCCAACTCTTTACTAGCTCAGCCCTATTTATGAATACCCTACCACATCATATTTGTCAGTTCAGTTCCCCAATTCAAAACATAAAACCTAATATATGCACACTCTTCAAATATTTCATTCCATTTCCAAAGGTACTGACCCTCAGAATCTAATATTGATCTTTGCTTTACCTTGATCAATACTAATCTCTGAGATAAATTAGTCTTTACATTGGCCTCAATAAAAGTCATTACAGGTATATTAGTGAAACACCACAACATATGTTTCACTAAAGAGATCATTGTGTATTCCTCCCCCAAAAAATGTTTATACTTCAGATTTCTATTCATCCTCCTTAGCAATCATTTTAATATGACTAAATTCCTATAATTACATAGTCACTAATGATCTTGCAAGACATCCTGACCTCACTTCTTATTTTAAAGAATGTTTCTTGTGTTATACACTGTGTATATCTAACTGGAGGAATAACACCATATTATAGTGTTATTATGGTCCAATTGTGTTCACATTAAAGTCAATAGAACAACTCTCCATATCTTCAACAGAAGAAAAACAGAGACTTAAAACTGGGACAGACCTAGACCACTAAGTTGTGATACAAAGCTCACTGATGTCAATGTGATGTCCTTTATTTCCTTTCAAAGGGCACAAATGCTGTTTTCTCAAGGAAAAAAACCACAGCACTCAAGTGTATTTAAATAGAGCCGAATGGTCTTTTAAACATAGATAGGTATCAACTGTGCATGAACAAAGATAACTACTGAAATGAAAATATAAACTTCATATATAGATACAAGTTATAGTAGCACTCCACTGACTCGAAAGATGCAGGATTAGGCTCTTGGTCTATTGTGGTCACATTATCCTCTTTTTCCCTCTTGTTGGTTATAAATGCACAAAACTATTTTTCACATTTAGCAAAATATTTTAATTAAAAATAAGAACACTACGATGCATCACTTAAGAGCACAGGCCATTAGACAACCTCATTTTATACAAGCCTTCCTCCCACAAGGCTGTGAAATGTGACATCATAGGTGTCACTGGACTACTCAAATCACCATTTTGCAGGGTCCCCGCTATAGACTGGGAGTTACTTGAGGCAATGATCATATCTTTAGTCACTCCCTAAACCACTAACACATTACTGTTATATAACGGTATTCTACATCTGTCTTAGGTTTTTAAATAATCCAAACCACCATAGTAAGTATGGCACAAATCTAAGGAACAGAAGCAGCCAGAACACACAACTGCTTCTCTCTCTGTTCTTTGCTGCAGATCCATCTTTCCAGATTAAGGCTGTTTCTTTGCCAGGTTTTTGTTTTTAATTCCCTTACACTGCTGCTATTGGCACAGCTCCACAGGCAATAAGAGCAAGCAGAATTCTAGTGTAAACTGGGATCCTGGCAGCCGCTGGCATAAACTGTGCATTGTCCTACTATTCATTTCAGGATTATCGTAGATTCCTGCACTACTTCTCAAACCCCTCTTCTTTTCCTGTTTGCTGTATTTTGTTAACACTCCTTCAGAAGGAGGACTAGCATTTGAGATGGCTTCAAACTGAGGTGGTGTTTAAAGGAAAAGGGACTGGACTGGAGGCGTAGTGGGTTAGGTCAGGGAGGGAGCTCCAGACACTCTCACAGAAGCCACAAGTTTAGGAATGGGAGAGCACACACAGTGATTAATCTTTTCCATGGCTTCTGCATCAATTTAAGCTCCTTGCCTACATCTGAAAGGTTCTGCAAGCATAGTCTCAGCCTATCTTCCTATCTCTTTTTACTCAGCATTTTAAGAGCTAGGCAAGGAGTTTAAAATGAATGCAGAAGCCAAGGGAAAGCCAGTAAAGAGGCTCTGGAGATGAGGGGGAGGCAGAAAGCTGGAGGATTTTTGGAACTCAAGTTTAAACAGACTGAAGGGGGAAAGAATGCAAGAAAGGAAGAAGGTAGCGGAGAAGAAATAACTAGGAGCAAGATAAGGTTTTAAAGTTGGGTATGGAAAGAACAAGCAGATTTCAGAGATGTAGAAGATCTAATAATAACTTCAGTGCAGAAAGAGAAAAAAAAAAGTTAAACACCACCAATGTGGTAAGCCTAGGACAGAATGAGAATGGTGTAAATGCCAAATGTGAGAGAGACTGGAGGAGGAAAGGAGTGCTTTGGAAGAGAAGTGATGTATCCCTCTTTCCCTTAGAATATGATTTAGTTTCAACCATATTCCAAAACACAACATGACCACAAAATATAAATATTGCCATACCTCACAGAAAATGAGTTACAAATCCACAGTGTATAAGGTTAAATTGAATCTCATACTTTTTATGATATTTTGATATCTTTCTCATTTTCATAGTTAAAAGTGAGAATACCTTTTCTATAAAACTATTAGCACATAAAACGTAGAATGGGTTTAGTTCAGGTACATTTTACTATTACTTTCCGATATTGACAGCTAAGAAGTTGCACACATGAAAAAATCTGAAATAATTAAATAAGCATTCTATCACATATGATGAGACAAATTAAAAAAAAAAAAAGACAAAATCTATAGTCTACAAGGAATAGACTTTTCACCCTAATAAATGAAAATCTAGCTTCTCAGCCAGAGCCTGTACAACATCATATGGCATGATTACACAACAGATGCAAGCCAGAGATTGTTGCAAGACAAAAATCATATTTCCTCCCTCAAGTTACACACTGAAAATAAATGTTTGTTGAAATATTGGTTGCTTAGTTATAACACTTTGTGTTGAGAGAGAAAAGAGAATTTACAGTTTTAGAACATGTTTGTAAGTGATAAGGAATTCTATGTCAATTACTAACACCCTACACCCTGGTTATTCAAAATGATTACAAATAAAAAAATATTGAATGACACTGATGATTTATCACCTGCAACACAATCCCTAAAAAAGATTATTTCTATCTTGGCAGTTGCATCTGATTAATCTAAACCAATAAAACTCATTCAATCAGTAAAAATATATTTCAGTATCAACCATAAGCCAACACACTCACATCAGGTTTTCCACTTCTGGAGACACACACACATTGGTATGTCAGATTTAAACAGCAGCATTCTGTTATTGCAGAATGGAGCAGGAAGGCAGAAGCCTTTTTGGTCCTCCACAAAAGGTTCCTCTAGAAAGATGCCAGTTGCTAAATATTGCCCCTGAGGTGTTTTTTTTTATAAGAGGAATAAATCAGCTGAAAGATGAATTCATAAGCAACCATGAGGGAGACAATACTTAATGCTCAATGGTTTAAGGCCACCAATAATTCTAATAAAAATCAGCCTGGAGATTTCACTTTGGTACATAGCCAGGAGAAAAAAAAAAAAAAAAACCAAACAACATCAGTACACCCTCAGTTCCATACTCACACTGTAAACCAGACCAATAGATATCAGAGGCATCTGTGAAACTCAAGTTCCAAAGGGGCAGTTGTGTTTGTCTAGTTCAGCAAAACAAACAAGGAGTCCCCTGGCACTTACAAACTAACAAATTTCTTTACTGCATGAGCTTTTGTGGGAGAAAATCCCACTTCATCAGATGCTTTGAAAATGAGGAAATACATGTATCTTATTTCCTCCCATTCTGTAAGTTCCCACATTTTGAAAGCATCTGACCATGTGGAATTCAAGTATCAGAAGAGGAATGTATGCTGTACTGAAAGTTATCTACCTCAGGGCTTCCCAATCAGTGTACCATGTCACATGGTCATACAAGATTTTTTCCTGTTTTCCTGTGGATATTTAGAAGGGATACAGACCACCACCAAACATGGTTAGACCTATAGCTTGTTCCCCTCCTGTTCTGCAGAGATGCTTGTCTGCTGCCACTTCAGCTTTCCTACTACCGCTAATAGAGGTAAATACATTGTCACAGTGTAAGGAAGTCTGTGAATTCCTCCAACTGTCCTGCAATGCACAGAGACATTTCACATTAATACAGGAAGTGAAACTGACTGTACACACTGAGTGCTTTCTAACACAAGGTAAGCAAACTGAAAATAACCTTATTTTCCTCTAAACCCTTTACGGCAATCCTTTACCTTAACTATGAGATTAAATGGTGTACAACTATCAGATGGATAGGTGATTTTTTCCAAGCTGACTAAGGAAAATCCTAAAATTGGGTGGCTGGTTTTGGAAATGCTGACAGGACTTCACTCTGTAATAACATCCTTGTTGAGCATGTGCTTTGCTCTCACACAGCTGTGTCATAGGGTGCTTTTCCTAAGCGTGTAACTACAGCTGAATGGCAAGTGGGCCTTTAGAGTTTAACCATCTAAATTGGGGTGGCCAAACTTATGGAGCTCAAGAGCCACACAAGTTACTAAACCTTTGAGAGCTGCACTGAGGCATATAGCCATATATGTTTACCTACTCCCAAATCACTAAGTTTATAATTCATTGCACGTTTTAATTTTATTGTAGAAAGAGGACAAATACTGATCCTACTAATGTCAGATTCTAATAATTACTTACGGTTACCACGAAAATTAGCCCTACAGTACAAACTTAGCCACTGCTCAATGTAGAAGACTGTTGGCTATTGGTGAGATTTTTAAAATCCTGACCATGCCGCACTTCTCCCCACCATCCCTGACCACGCTGCGCTTCTCGACACCCTCCTGAAGTCCTAGGCTGGGGCTGCTTTCCTAAACTGATTTGCTGGTGCTCTTCTGGGAGCCACAATTTTTCATTCAAGAGCAGGGGGGGGCTCTGGAGCCACAGTTTGGCCACACCTGATCTAGGTAATAAATAGATAAACCTCATGCAAGGTAGTCGGTGTGAGAAACTGCAGCCCTGAAAACAACAGAAACATTAAAGGCGGTCACCGAGTTGCAGACACATCTCCAATCGGTTCCTCACAGAAAAGCAGAGCCCCTCTCACCCCTGCAGAGCTGAAGAGAGGGAGCCAGCTCCAAGTGTCCCGTGTGCGGAGTGCGGGGCACGGCACGGCACCCCTCCTGGGGCTGGGGATGTTTCCAGCAGCTCGCTGCGCTGCGCTGCGCTGCGCTGCGGGGCCGTGTCTTGGCGCCGCCCCAGCTGCCCGCGGGCTCGGCCAGGGCGGTGCGAACACCCCGCGCGCCTCGCGCCCCCGGCGAGGAGCCACAGCGGGGCCGGGGCCGCCCCGCGCTACTCACCCTGCCTGCGCGGCGGGAAGCGGGGCGGAGACTCCGGCCGGCCGGTCGGTCCGGCGGCAGCTCAGCCGCGCAGCCCCTGGCGCCTCCTCCCTCCCCCAGCCGCAATGCAGCGGCGCCCGCCCACAGCCCTGCGGAGGGACGGGACCGGACGGGCCAGGAGCCCCGGGACGCGCGCCCCGCTGGGGCTCCCCACGGCGCGCGGCCGCGGGTTCGAGGCTGAGGGCTGCGTCTGCGCCCCCGCCTCCGCCGCCCGGCCCGGCCCGGCCCGGCCCACACCTTGCACAGAGGGAGGGTTACCAGATACCAGAGCACGGACAGGAGGACGCATGGAGAAAAGGCAGTATTAGTGTCAGTCTTCGGTTTGGGGGGGGCCCTGGAATGCTTCCCCCCCAAAATAGGGTGTTCCAGCACACTTTAACCCCTGTAAGTAAAAAACCAGACAAAATCCTGTATTTTTAAAACGCCTGCTGGACGGAGGACATCTCCTCCTCTTTCCCTTCACCTCCTCC
>ML681964.1:25500716-25540109 GCA_007922195.1 Podocnemis expansa | reverse complement strand
ATCCCACTCTGTAAATTCCCCCTCTTCAAGGCATTTGACAAAGTGGGGTTTTGTCCCGTGAAAGCTTATGCAATAAATAAATCTGTTTAGTCTTTAAGTGCCACAAGACTTCTTTCTCCCCCCCCCCCAAGCATGTTGCAATACTCACTTTTAGAGAAAAGCCTTCTGAATTTGCAATAGTTTTATTAATAAAATTAGTAAAGAAACAAACACTCCAATCCATCATGGTAGATAAAGCTAATACAGAATGTTCATCTGTGCATTCATATGCTCACACTATCCCTTGCAAGATAACTCAAAGGATTAGTCATTCTCACCAACATCAGTCATCATCCTCAGATCTCCCAAGCACCCTGGCTGGGATACAACTTCTGCATGTTACACTGATTGCAGCATGTCTTATGTTAATGCATAGGGGTTTCAGCCCTTTTTCCTTATTCATAGCTTCTCAGCCTACTAATATTGGGGTGCCTTTCTTTCAGAAGTTACTAGGTCTTTTACCTCAAGCTTATTAGCATGTGTGTCCATTAGTTTCCATGGTACTTTGTGATCCAATAGCTGCTGATTTTCCTCACTTAAAATATCCCAAGATGGTATAAACTAGCATCTTGTGATTCTTGTCAGCCACTTAAGCCAAATCTTATGATCTAGGGTTACTCTTAGTTAACAGTTTATCCTAAAGTTTTTGGGCCTTGTGCTTTGTTGAGCAAAAACTATTGTCTTACAGGTCATATAGACTTATTATAGTACTGCCTTAATATATACCCATATCCTACCTAGCAAATACAACTATAGGCTACATATGTGAAACAAGATTGCTCTTGCCACATCTATGGAGAAAAGATCCCTGCGTTTTCCTCTGCCCTTAACTATTGCCATACAACTCTTTTAAACTCACTCAAGTGGAATAAATTGTATATACTCTGTACTACTATTCTATAAATAGTATGTTTTACATATGTGATTTTTAAAAAGTTATTGGGCATGATCCAACTTCATTAAAAATGAGTGGAAGTCTTTCCCCTGAGTACAATGGGTATTTTATCACACCATATTGCCTTGCTTCTGCTAATAGGAAAGTGGCCATGTTTATATATTCCAATATAGACATCTGTAATGTATAAAACTGTATTGGTATATGAAAAATGCATTCCTTTCCCATGCAGGCAATGGGACTGCACAGACATGAGTGCAGAATTTGTGCCTCTACATTAGCTGGTTCAAATTAAATGCACCTCTGCTTAGTATGCAGCAGGTCCTGGGTTCAAGCCCCAGGGGATTGGACTCTATCTCACGAGGTCCCTTCCAACCCTGATTCTATTCTATTCTAAATAACAATGCTCCTTGAGACAGGAATCAGAGCTGGCATGCCAGTGAAACTGATGGATATTTTTCCAGTAAATGTTCTATTGGCTCATACACTCTTTTGTATTAGTAATGTAAACATTTTTAGCCAAATAGGCATTTTTATATTAATTTAATGGTACATCATCAGTTTAATGGTAATCATCCTCACTGAGGAGCATTATTGTAGGTCTTTGTAAAAAAAATTCATTCTTTCCCCTTGACCCATAATGAACAATCTAATTTTTTCACAATATTTTTGTTTTTGTAGCATGCAGATATTCTCCATTTTTTAAAATTTGTCTACCTGCAGCTCCCAAATATGATCTGGTCTAATCATTGGCACTAAACTATGTGAGATTACTCTAGAAATATAGGTTTAGTGTATTACTGCTATTCTACAGTAGGTGTGAGTACATTGCTATGACAGTACTTTAAATATGGATACTACATTCTGTAAACAACTGATATTACACAAGACAAGGAAAGACAAATTAGAGATGGCTTCAAGCCTCTGCACTAAATTATGTCTGTCTGTTAAAATCACCATGCATGTCTATTCACACGGCTGGGTCTTCTAAAACCTTAAGGAAATTCCCTGTACAGGTTACAGAAGCAATCAGTGAATTGCTGGAGCTTATAATCAGCCAGCATTTAACTAGCTTTTATAAAGAAAAGTGGACAAGATGTAGCTAAAGTTCAGCATCCAGTGAGAGCAGATTTAGCTAAGAGCAACAACAGGAGTGAATGTGTATAATCTAAGGAGGCAGGCTCCAGGGCTCTATTGTTTTATAGTGCTGAAGTATTCAGTGTGGTTTTAGATCTGGAAGCATTTCAGAAGTCCCTGACTGGAGTTAAAGGGCTTAAAAGAAATCACTTTCCAAAGGAACAGGCTAATATGCAGTTATGCGTCAAATCTTGTGTCCAGCCTATTACTCTTACTCGTAAAAGTGTTATTCTATCAACCAGCATTCCAGTCAGCATAAGGCTTTGACTTTTTGTTCTAGTCAAAAGCCACTTGTTCGGTCTTTGTTCACATACAACTCTAAATTCACAGGGACCTTTGCCTAGATAAAGACTGCAGGATTTGGCTTACATGGCATAATATTTAGAATAAAGAACATGGTGATATAACACTTCCTTCATGACATGTCAAGAATTACTGTGAAAACACTAATACTCTAACTCAGACTCTGTCATCAATAGGCTTATTATCAAAGTAAGATATTATTCAATGAGTGTAAAGTTATCAGAATCTGGTCCTTTGTCCTGATAAGAGATAAAAGATCCAGTCCTGTACCACTGAAGCCAATGTCAAAATTTCCCTTTACATCAAGGGCAGCAGAAGTATCTTAATGTCATCTTTGCTATATGTTTAAATACTAAAGTCAGGAAATAAAAATGTTTGGAGTTCCTAGCAACATCTGTGCAGCCATATCACATATAGCAATGGTTTTCAAACTGTTTTCCTTGGGACCCAGTGGAAAAGTCATTTATGCCTGCAACCCAACAATTACATCTTTGTGCAATGCATTCCAGTCTTTTGGCAGCAGCAGCAGCGGGTGCTGTGACCCACCACCTGAGGGTCTTTGACCCACTACTGGGTCCCAATCCTAAGTTTGAAAACCACTGACCTACAGTATACATATGCATATACAGTGTTAAGGTTTAGAAGTCTAACTTGTAAAATATATCATTATTGAGAGAGTTATTGTTGTACCAAAACCATAGCTTGCTTTCAGTTTAAGACTTGACTTTACTTTGTCTTGCAGTTTTTTAAAAAGAAAAACTAAACCTGAAAAATCCAAAGCTATGGAATGGAGGATTGCACAGGTTTAAACTTTTCAGCTCTGAAGACTTCAAACCATATAGATGAACTAGGCAGCCACCTAAGGTGCCAAACTTTAAGGAGCACCAAATTAGATGGAAGTAAATTAATTTTTCCCCTCTATTTATAAAAAAATTAGAATGTTCTCTTTTATAACATGGGGATGTTGGGCACCAAAGTCATAGTTCACCTACGGTCCCAAAAAACCTTGGGCTGGCATTGCTTGGTTATTCTCTAAATAGAAAGTGATGGATTTTCTGGTACAGTGGTTTTACAAATTGGCTGTGATTAGAGTTGTGGGGGAAAAGCACACAGATGAGAGATATGGATGACCCAATACCTAGACTTCGTTAGGATAAGTTCTCCATGCAAGCACACTAGGCCTCAAATACAGAAGCTGACCAGATAAGAAGCATGCACACTATCTTATGTATTCTCCCCTGAACCCATGTCTCCTGTCATGTACCCTTCCCTGCCTGATGTCATGTACCCATCCAATCCCCCCTTACCCTATATGGAAGTTAATATTCCCCTACCTCTTGAGACCACCCCCCCTCACCATCCTGACCCTTTTACCATATATAGAGTAGTTTTTCCCCAAAGGAAACAAAGAACTGTTAGAAACTGGTTTAAACCAGTAAACAAGCAGTATGTGTATATAAGCGATCACCATGTTACTTCCATTTTGAAGCTGTCGTGTCCAATGTTCAGTGTTTCCAGTACCATAAATAAACCTCAAGTGGTGTCTGTATTGCCTGATTCTTTTTGGAGGGACCTTTCCTACTTTGCCACTTTAAGACATCTTTGTGTCCCTTTATTCTCCACTGGCCCAACCCTATACCAATCTCCCAGCCCAGATTAGAGCTGCCTGAAAGTTATTTTACACTATGTTAAGGTGCATTTCCGAAAATACAAATTGCTGGAATTTAGGAGTGTCTCAGCTAAAGTCCCTTCCCCTCCCCCAACCAAACCTGGCCTTACACTTTGCACCACTGAGGCATTCCCACATACAAGGGAAATTCTTCATTGGCCAGATCTGCTGACTTTAGGGTAGTTTTGTCAGGAGTCTGGCTCAAACACATTCTGGTGGATTGGAGAATCTAGCCCGAGGTACCTAGATATAATATTTGGATATGCCATTTTAAATGTAAAGGGGAAGTGTCACAAACAGCTGTACAAATTTATATTCTTTTTTTTAAATCCAGTTTTTGCCAGAAACTCAACCTTGAAAGTTATGGCCTAAAAGTTCTAAAAACAATCTTCAGCTTTAAACCATGGTGCCTTGCAGCTACTGTATGTACAATTTTTTGCTTTTATGAATCCCATCAGAGTTGCTGAAAGTGTTCTACGTGTTATTAACCCTCACATCGTGATGAGGTAGGTGTAATCCCAATGTGGGTAAACAGGCACAGGGAAAAGTTAGGCAGCTTCCCCAAGAAAGGAGTGGGCAGAGCTAGGAACAGTAACAATAAATCCTGTCTCCAAGGTCCCTGCTTCAAACAGCATTACATTCTCTCCCCTGTGTTGGATTTTTTTAAAAATTATAAAGTCACAATTTACCAATTTAGCATAATTGTGCTAACAATTTCTTATAGGCAAGTACAAGGAAGGCTACGGTGTAGGGTATAATTTTGAATTAGAAGGTCAAGCCCCAAGTCATTTTCAAAAATAGAATCTAGATGCTTTTGAAAATGTTACCCCTCTGGGGCCTAGAGTCTAGGCAGTGCTTTGAAGTGACCTAAATGGTCCCTAAAACTCTCCGGCCTATTCATATTGCTTTCAGGGGTTTATTTTTTAACCAAGTCATGAAAAATATTTCACAAAGACCCTGCTGGCATTAATGAGTCTATTGCTTTTCTTGCTGAGTTGTCATTTTTCCTAATTATCATTTATATTGGATCTTGCTGCTTCTGGTTTTAATATTGCCTCATATACACTAATTGTTAGGCAGCACTATGCAATGCTTATTCATAAGGGAATACTGTGTGGGCTCCCAGACTTCTCTGAAGCCTTGAAATGTTGATGGATGCCTCTAAGATGGTCCGTGCTTGCTTGCCCACATGAGTTAGCCAGCCACAAAACCTCTTTTGTACATGCAAATTGCCACTGTTTGTGCAAAATGGGTAGTTGAGCACCTAATTAGTGAACACCTGACTTCACACACAATCAGTCAATTTGCAAAAGCAGATGCTAGCTTCTGAATACAAACAGTCTGGTTGCAATAGCTGTGGGTGCATTTTTTGCAGCTGTGTCCCCTGTACTAATATTCAAAAAAACACTAACTCCACACTGGCTTTGATTTGATTCCTCCAAATGGTAAATAGTTGGCACCTTGTCAAAAATCTTTGAGTGTAGTGTATCCCAACCATAAGAACCCAAATAATCTAGCAGTGTCAGCAATTCTTTAACCCTCCAAGAAACACACTAGGACATGGCCTCATCCCCCTCCTCACAGGCACAATACATATGGGGGTAACACATGCCCAGGCTCCCTGCCTCTTCATATTATCCCTCAGATGACTGGGAGGCCAAACAGTTTTTTAAAAAAAGTCTGTGCCTAGAACCATTACAACTAGCTGTAGGCAAGGCCACCCTCCACAGCCCCACCTCTGCACCTTCTGGCCTTGTTGGGGTTGGGGCAAAGCCTGAGCGGCACCCCAGCACAGGAAGGTGAACACCCAGTGCCAGTAGAACCAGGCCTTCAACCCCAGTGAGGGATAAGGCAAACACAGTCAATAGTTCAGGCCTTCAACCCCAGCAAGGGGTAAGGCAAGCACCCGGTAGCCCAGACAGCAATAGGGGAGGGAAGGGGAAAGCAGGCCCACCCACTCCACTGCGTTCCAGCCCAGGGCCCTACTAGTGGCACGCACAGGGTGCCCTTATGTCAGCAGGGCTCCTGCCAAAACACACTGACTCACCACTGCTCCTGGGATACTTCCTTCCCACTTCTCCCCACGATACCTGGGGTACACAGTCCTCACTGTCCTCCAGGTAGGTTCGCCAAGGCATCCCACTCAAGCCCTCGCTATCCTCAGGTAGCAATACAGGCAATTCAGCCTCTTCTGCCAGTGGCAGTTCCTCCAGATCACACAGGCCCAGGGTAGCCAACAGAGGGAAGCTCATCAAGGGCCTCATAGGCATCTGGTTGATCCCCAGGCTCTCCACTGAGGGAAGCTCATCCAGGTCTTCCCCTGGGGGAGTTTTCTCCAGGGGCACAGCCAAGCAGGGCTCTTCCCCTCAGCTCCCACAGGGTGGGGGATCTCACCATCAGCCAGGCCTCTCTGCCTCCCAGGGAGGGAGATCTACCTGCAGCAGTAACCACCCCCCTCTCTGCTTCCCCCATGTCTACCTGGTCCGTGCCCTTACATAGTCCTCCCACTCCCTCCAGCTGTCACTTTGGTTCCGGCCTGTGCCCTTATGCAAGGCCTCTTCAGGCCAGTAGCGGGAGTGCGGGTGCTCAGCTACCTCTCAGCCTGTGGGTAACTGTCCCCCTCTACTACAGATTCATAATAGTGGTACAGTAAAACCAATAAGTTAATTCCTTTGATACCCATTTCTTAAGATGATTATGGAAATCTACTGTATAGGCCTTCTAGCTAATTAAAGTAAACATTAGGTTTCTGAGTAAGGTTTCGGATTGCCCTTTACCCATTCTTTTGGACCATTTCCTTTTCCACAAAAGAAGTTTTCCATGAAAGAAGTTTGCTTGCTAGTGGCTTCTAAGCACTCAGTCCAATCACATTCACTATTTTGACAGGTTTAGTCACCAGCTGTCCTTTTTACAAGGGTAATGTATTTCTTTAGCCTATCCCTAAAAACCTCAGCAGAAAGCTATCAACAAATAATTGGTTAAATCCTAAGGGATTTCATTATCCTCACAGAATTGCTCAGTTCATTTACCATAGCTGCATCTAATAGTAACATGCCAGCTTGTGGTGAGAAAGCAGAAATAAAAAAATGGAAATCCAGGTAAACAAACAAAACAAAAACTATGTTAGTGTAAGCTATGAGTTCTACATGAAAACAGGGTTTTCATTCCAGTGAATTCAGAAGGAGGTACTTTACTCTGTTTTATGACTTTGTCCATGTCAGTGCACACTGTGCTGATATTTGGAAAGAGAACTAAACCTTTAGTAACTTGCATACAGTATTCAGAAACACCCTTCAGGGTCATTTCCCTGAAAAAAATATCTTTATTGATAGCAAAGGAATAAAATAGTAGACAGGTATCTTAGAACGTGGCAATAGGGGAAAAAAAGCAATAACCTAATGAACAAAAGATTTAATTAGGGTAAGCTTAGCCAACATGAAAAATTTGGTTAGATGTTTAAAACAAATAATATATTAAAAATTAAGCCACAATTCAGGCTTGTGTGATTAAGCCTAGGGGCTTAAATTTGAAGGTTTTGGACCATAGCGAAAGGCACAAACTTGCTCTCATACACACCACAATAATAATCCTGTTTTGCGTCTTTGGTAGTTTCACAGAAGCTTACAAACTGACCAAAAAAGAATATTAAAGTAAAGATATAGGTCTTTCAGATTCCAAGAATGCAACAGCAAATGACCAAAATAGAGATATTAACTCCAAGAGACAAACAAGCATATCAGGAATAAACAAGTCAACAAATGACCTGTGCAGTCAATCTATAAACTGCTGCAGATCAGAATTCTTGTAGCTGTGGAGACAGACTGGCTGATCTTGCCCTAGAATCAGGATTTAATTATTTTTTAAAAGGTATGAGAAAAACATATTGGGGGTGGTGTCCAACATGAATCAGCCATCATAGAACTGCTGCTAGCACTCCAGCCCTACATCCTTTTCTTCAGATTGTATTATTTAGAGCAGAAGAACTCCTTCACCCATTTCCTCTTGCCTTAAGAAAATTTTTTGTTTTGTGAGACATAATGAGAGAGAATATTTGGGCCTAAAGGTCTTTTTCTTCCTCATGGCTAACCCCTGAAATGAACTTTGAGTCAAGTCAATCCTTGTATCTATGCAAGGCACATCTGACAATTAGTCAACCAGCAAAAATTTCTCCCATTCTAGAATGCTGCTGAGGTTATTCCAGGACTACAATGACAGGAAGATTGGGCTGATCTGAGTGAGACTTTTACTGTGAAAAGGAGACCACATTAGGTGGCTGCCTGCTGCCTTGTGGGGGCCCCAGAGGTGTATCAATCTCAGAGAAATAGGCAACCACCTTCAGTAGCTGCAGTGCAAAGGATAAGTGGAGTTGTAAGGTTTTTCTTCTTTTATCTATATGGAAAAGATTCACTAAGCCCTTGTGGGGAGAGAGAAAAGTTGAGATTACACTGTATAGACGTCATTCTATGACTGCAGTGACACTTCCATTGTCAGCATGGGATTGTGGAGCTTTCTGCACGGGAGTTGAGACCAAACCTAGGCATCCATAAACACCTGATACTAGATCAGTCCAGTAGCCCATCCTGTACTTCCAGTGATTTGCTATTATTTATTTGTGTTGCAGTAGCACTACAAGATCCCATTATGCTTAGCATTGTAAAAAGAACAAAAAACCAGTCACCAGTCCCTATCCTGAAAGGCTTACAGTTCAGAGACAAAGAAACAGCCAGATGGTGGAGTAAAAGGAAACTGTAGTAATATTGGGCAATTGCATTGCATTGTCTCAAAAATTCACTCTACTGGTACTAAAGATTTCCTCTTTTCTCCAGATTTAAATTGTTGATTTCTTTGGGGAAAGGTACATTTTTATTCAGTTTGCCCGTAACTAGTCTAATGGGACTTCAATCTTCCTTGACGTATCTGGGTTCTACTGCAATACAAATAAAATAATTGTACTTGAGTTTGTTAGCTCCTGTCAAAATCTCATGCTAAATACCCTCATGTTAATATCCCAAGGTAACATACTACTCTACTTGTATTATATCCTAGGTGAAGTTGGTTCTAACATAGTAAAATGTTCATTACTGTGTTGATTTAAATATATTAAAATATTAAGTTCACTAATACTATGCATTGTACTTTTCTTAGTTTGCACCATCAGTAATAAGCCTGATACAGCTCTTGTCCAGTACTGTCTAAGATTAGAATACAATTGTGCTCCACCATCTCCACAATGCCTGTATGTCTTCACATATACTCACTGTGTAAGTGAGGAACGAAGATAGGGTTTAGCATCTTATGGGAACTGAAAGTTTCTGTTCTTTCCCTTCTGATGGGATTTATCATCATCCCCTTTTCTCTATCCAGTAATCATCCCCTTTTCTCTATCCACTAATTCCAAATCCTATCATATGTTTTAAGAAGTAATTCTGACTCAACACACAAATACCATGCTGCAGATTAAACTTTGTCTTCTTCAAGTACGATCACACAAAAGACAATACATACTCTCAGCACTTCAGGCCCACTCCATCTCATTTTGGTATCCATTTCTTGTTTTGCTTTCTTCTCTAACTTTCCCTGTGATCTCCCCTCACTCTCCCCACCCCG
This sequence comes from Podocnemis expansa, assembly GCA_007922195.1. Classification (NCBI taxonomy): domain Eukaryota; kingdom Metazoa; phylum Chordata; order Testudines; family Podocnemididae; genus Podocnemis; species Podocnemis expansa. The sequence continues at coordinate 25,530,459 of ML681964.1, read as the reverse complement.
CCATCCCCATTCTCCCTTCCCTAGTGAGTAACCACGCAACATGCAGAGAGTTTGCAATTATTGACAGTCCATTCAAGAAATTCCTTTCCTAGAATACCAAAAGTCTCAATAAAAAAGCATGAAGAATGATAGTTTTCTGACAAATTAAAGTGAGGCTGGCACGTTGTGGATATAATTCTGTAGAAAAAACAAAGAATCTGAAAAAGTAAAAGGCATTTGGATGACTTGGACTTACTGTCCCCTCACAAGGCTTGGGTGGGGGTGACGTACACCCATACAATTTACTACTGGAACCTTTCTGAGCCTTTTCCTTTCCAGCTCCTATTGGCATCATTGGTAATCAGAGTCAGGAGAATAAAACTTAGGCATGCAACTAACTTCAGGCTGCTGCTTCTCCACCAACAGAGAGCGCTCTTGGGCCTGGCCCCACTGCCACAAAGGATCTGCAGAAGTCTCATAGACTCTAAGGTCAGAAGGGATCAATATGATCATCTAGTCTGACCTCTTGCACAGTGCAGGCCACAAAACCTCACTCACCCACTCCTGCAATAAACCTCTAACCTATGTCTAATCTATTAAAGTCTATTAAATCAGACCTTAATTTAAAGACTTTAAGGTAGAGAGAATCAGCAACTGTCACTGCACCCACCAGAGTCACTTTCCTGTGGTGTGGCAGCTACACGGGTGGCTAGCACTAAAAACAAAGAAGTAGACATTCTGAACGTGGAAGGGATGAGAAGAGCAGGAGAGGAGGGATGAGTGGCAGAATCTCCTTGAAATGGAGACTGAAGAAACTGGTGAATCTTGCACAACTACAAATATTTAAAATGGACTCTGCCAAAACAGGAATTTTTTTGTCCTTGTAACAGGGAGCAGAATCCATGACTGCACAACCATGGTATCTTATTACAGCCTCCATGGGTCAGCAACCACACAGGATCCTGCCCTGCTAGATTGTGCTTCCCAAGCACATTGCTGCTTCAGCTTGAATTAAAGCTTTTCAACAATTGGCAACCTTATCTCATTATAAAGGATTTATTACTTTTCTCCCAGATGGTAGGTGGGAAACATAAGTTGTATTTTGCCATTAAAAAAAAAAAGTTAACACTATGCACTCAGTTGGCAGAAGAAGAAATTGCCTTAAGACTGCAGATATTTATGAAGAAAGGTAAAGGAACAAATTTCTTCTTCTGTATTAGTCTATTTTCCATAACTTTAGCCAGTAGCTATGATTCATTTGTTACTTATTTTACAAATACAATCCATTTTTATTCCAGATCAATTCTAACTCTGTTTTCCGCAGAGATGATTTTACTGATTATATTTGATTCTCTTCGAACTGACTGAGAAAAAGCCTTTCATTACTCAATGAAGGGTTATTTCTCTGTTTCATATTACTAGACTTGCAAAGTATAATTCTTTTCTCTGGCTTTACTTCTCCAAGGTACAGAGTGTTATGCAAGTTTCTTGAAGCAATTTACAAATCTCCTGCTCTACAGCACCTCTGTGTAAAAAACTCAGTTATGAAAGAGAGAAGTTTTAAAGTCACATTAAGCTAATTATGTGCAGCTTTTTTGAAAAAGAAATTAACAGCTAGAGCAGCCATCCACACATGCTATTTTAAATAAATACAAAGAAGAAAGTGGGGCAAGAAGTAGGAGGGATTAGGTTATTGATAATGTGCCACATTTCACCCTGACAGAAACAACAATTGATGGTGAGATCTGGGCAACTATGGGGGAAAATAGGTATGCTACACCCACAAGTCAGCTCAGTGGATGCTTACCTCCCAGCCTGGCAGCAAGAAAAACGCACGCTACAGTGATGTAAGTTACTTCAACTTGTAACTGGAAGAAGACCATAGGCAGCCTGCTAAGAGCAATTCTGCTTCCCAACCCTCCATACCTACAACTAGCCTGCCAGTAGAGAGGAATGGCCTATGAAGAACACTTCCACCACTGCCAGCTACTGCATAGAGGGAGCTTGTCAGGTAGCTAGAAGGTTAAGTTTTGGTCTCTCACGCAGTGGTGCTGATTAGCTTGGGCTTGAGGGCTTTTACTGTTGCCCAACCTTTTGCATCAAAGGGCTAAGGAGAGATACCAGGCTCTCACCTTTTCCATTAGGTCTGTAAGTCCCTGGGTTCTATTACTGTTAGTTCAATAAGCCAGACATAAGCAGAATGGGTCTGTCTATGCTTACAATTTAATTCAAATTAATAAGGATTAATTCAAATTAAATTAATGCATAGCTACACTGGCTTTTGTTAATTCAAACTAAGGAATTCCTTAGTTTGAATTAATGAAAGCTTACTTTGAAGTTATAAAACCTAGCTGAACTTTGAAGTAAGGGTTAATTTGAGCTTATTAGTTCAAATTAACCCAGTGTAGCTGTGTTAATTTGAACTAACCATTAATTTGAATTAACACTTTTTGACCTTCCTCCTCCCAGGGTGCCTTCCTCTTTCTATATATTGGGTGGGGGCCATTTTGCCACACCACATTTTGCCTGGGGGCTATCTTGCCACACCTTCCATGATGCCCCTCTCCTAATGTGAACTAGCAAGTCCTGTCCATGGATGTGCTAGTTCAAATTGGGTTTCTAGAGAGGCCATGTTAGTTTGAATTAACTTAATTTGAACTAATCATTATTAGTTTGAATTAATTAGTTCAAATTAAGTTAATTTGAGCTAACCTAAGTGTGGACATAGCCTTGTTCACTTGTATTGTAGCAGATGGTCCTTGTAAATCCATCACTCATATGCATTAAGACAGATAAGACCTGGCACTAAAATGTAATAGTTTATCCTGACTGTATAAAATATGAAGCCCAGCTAGCTATGACAAAGTGGCATTCTATTTACTTATACAGTACAATTCAGTCATCAGATTTCATTGTACCCATTCTTGTAGAAAGTTTGGATAGGCAATAAATCTTGTATTCTGGAATCAACTGGCTCTTAAAATGCAGGGCTTCCATGCAAAATTTTGGAATCTCTGGGCAGTTGTCTTCAGCTCCTATTAGTTTCCAAGCACGGATGAACATTTTGCCTGTTCAAAGATTCATTGCGTGACATTTGAGGAGCAGCCTTTCGGAGGATGTAGAGTGCTATATAACTACTACTATTAAGAATACTTAAGAAGTGAGTCTTTAACCACAAATAAATGCATTTTTTAGACTAAACCTATATTACGTTAGTTGAGAAACAATATATAATTAGTAGACTTTTTAGGGAGATGCTTTTTATACCTTAGCAACCAACAGAAATCATTATCAGCTTTGTTCATTAGGGGTTTTTAAAAGTTTCTTTTGTTTGATAGTACGCTTTTAAGTGATGGAAGTGAAGTGGTCAGTATGTTACGGGAAATATACTGATGACTTACTAGCTTGCATATTGTTTTCTACATTTTCCCTTCAGGCTCATACTCGGCTCCAAGTTTTATAGTTTTTACAGGATCATAGCTTATTAGATGATCAGAAAAAAATTACTGGAGAAGTTATATGGAGAAGAAGCTTTCCTAAAAGCAGTCTATCCTCTAAATCTACAAGGTGAGTTAAAACAATCACAGTGTACAGTACTTTTTATTCCAACTGCTTTTTAGTTGTTTTATCAAAATAATACTTATTTTATGATTTCAATTTGATTAATCTTGGAGGCTAATATCACTTAGTATAAAGGCTTTAGCAGAAAAATCACAATCGTTCAGTCTGATTGCCCTGCAAGAATAACACTAATACACCAGACGCTGAGACCTCACCTAAATCTGTGGTGCATAATCCTTTCAAGAGTTTAAAGCACTGCTAAAAATTATTCCTGGAGCTCAAGTGATTTAGAACAGTGGTTCCCAACCTTTTCTCTGCCATGGCACACCTTAATACCTTCAAATTTTTTGAGGCACACCACTATTAAAAAACTCATGACTATTCAAATTTACTTATGAATATTCATGAACCATGGCACAGTGTTTCAGAAATGCTGCTATGTGGGATAATAGGGGTAGCCGAGCAGGGGTGGCAAAACAGGGGAAGTCAGGAGTCGTATTCAGTGGCAGTAGTGAGTGTGGGGAGCAGGGTAGGGGTGGCAAAAGAGGACAAGGGCAGCCATGTGGGGAACAGCACAAGGGTGGCAAGAGAGGAGAGAGGAAGGGAGAACAAGAGTGGCTTTGTAGGGGGCAGGGGGAATCTGGGGAGTGGGAAAGTATGGCAGGGGAGCATGGTGCAGCGCCCACTTCCCTCTTCTCCACAGTGGCTCCCTGCCACCCAGAGCAAATCCTCACCCCACTGCTGCTCCCTCCTACCCCAGTAGGTCCTGTCCCCTTCCCCCAGCCCCCTGCTGCCTGTGATGGACCCTCCCATCACTGCAGGGGCTAGAACTAGACCTCCAGCCCCCAGCTACACCCCCCACACCCCCAACCAAACAGCCACTTCACAGCCCAAGCTACACACCCTCTGCTACACACACACACCTGCCCCACACAACTCCCAGCAGTCCTCCCCCTAAAGCCCTTACCTGGGCTGTTTGCAGGCTGCTGACACAAGCTGCTCCACCTTTCAGAGGGGAGACTCACAAAATTTCCAGCCTCCTGCAGCTCTCTGTGGGTTAAGGTAAAGCGGGGTTTAAAGTGGAGCCACTGGAACTCTGCTTTCTGGGTGCTCATGCTGTTTTGAGGGAGACCACTGGAACTCCACTTTTCAGTGCCTTACTCTGTTTTTAGGGGGGCCAGAACACTCCCTGCCTAAAAATAGGGGGCCCTGGAACTGAGTTCCGGTGCCTTCCACTTTACTTTAACCCCTGCCTTTTCCCAGCCCTGCACAGCCTAGGTGGCTGGGCTGAGCAGGGAGGGAACTTTAACTCTAGCTCTTTGGGATGCTTGTGGCACACTTTGGGTGTTGCCGTGGCACACCAGTGTGCAACACACTGGTTGGGAACCACTGATTTAGAAGTTTCAAACTATATGCTGATGAACCAGGGAAGATATGTTGGTAGGGTATGGAGCTGAAAGCATTAGCCAGTTGTATGTGACAGTTTGTTTTTGCAGGTTGTTTCTTTGCTTTTAAAAAAAAATTTCCATAGAACCCTTACAAAATCAAAATTACTATGTTAGAAAGAACATTCAGGGTTAAAATGTGGTATTGTCACAAGCAAGGGGCTTTTGTGTAGACAAAGATTTACAGGTCAACCCTTTCTAGTTGCTTTCAATCTCATAAGGAGTAATGGAATGGAGAAATTAAAACAATAATTTAAATAAACTAGAGAAAAACCTTAGTTGGTCACACTAACAATGCAATTCAAAGAGATTTAATTGAATTATATAGTCTTAGATAGCATGAAATGAAAGTGGAAAAGACATCAGGAATCACTTTTTCATGCAGAAAATCATAAAAGTGTGTAATAGCCCAGCAGGCAATATTGTTAAGGCTAAATGATGGGGGAATTTGGGAGACAGAACTTCTACACATCATGGATATAAAGTGCAGTGAAGTAAGAATAAACTCTATTAGAATCATACATGTATACACTCCTCACTTTTTCCCTATATTGCCATCTTTCTTTAATTTTACACTTCTCTAATTAATTCATAACCAGAGATCTTAATCATAATATATAGTTTGATAACAGGATTTTGAAATTTGATGTTCTTCGTCACTTATATGTAAATTTTTTTCAGGGCGGTAACTGTGTTAGTCTCTATATAGCAAAAACAACAAAGTCCTGTAGCATGTTAAAGACTAACAAATTACTTTGGACATAAGCTTTTGTGGGCTGCAACCCACTTCATCAGATGTGCCACAAGACTTTTGTTGGTTCTAAAAATATTTTCATTCAAATTTTAATTATTCTTTCCAGAAATGCATTAATTTAATGAGAAAATAAATTAAAGATTTAACAAAACCATAGCTACTATATTATAACACCACATTTGATATATTGAGTTACTTAAAAAAAATACCAGCCCCCATGCCTTCCATCACTTAATATTGTTTATTGTTTTGAGGAAGAAAACAAAGTAGGCATTAATTTCCTTCTGAAGTCTTATTTATTCTGCAAATGACAAACTAATTTCAAAAAAAAAAAAAAGCATCATCTCTGTCTGCGGGCTTCTCTCCAACTGCACGTTTATGCTCACTGCCAGCTCATGGTTTATTTGCTGACCACCTCTAAAGCCAGAATTACCAATAACATTCAATATCATGTTAGAAATGAAAATAGGCCCTGATTCTGTTCACAGTTGCAGACCTGCTTAGAGTGTTTCATGTGAGTAATTCTATTGCCTTCTCAGGGGCTATTACTGAGTTCAGTGGGGCTATTTGTATGCAAATTTAGGCATGTTATAATTTGCATATCATCTTCTACAATAAGAATATCCTCTTTATTTACCTCTACCTATCTATTTTTAAGACTTGAAAACAGACATTAATATATCACTGGGCATCACTTGCTATTTATCTCCTAATTAGTCTAAAAGAGATGCCATTTATTGTACAGTCAGGATTTGCTTTTCTTCCTGTCACAAAGTTTTCTTTTTGATCTACCTGCAAGAAGAGACAGCAGTGATTTAAAATCTTCTGCTCAAGGCACAGACTTATCTTTCTTGAGCTATTCTTGTAAACCGAAGCCTAGGTATTTAAAGATAGCTTAACAACAACAGATATAATTGGACGTTGGATTACCAGATATGTGAGTGGACAAGAAGGTAGCACTTGTTTATCATCAGATGAGCCACAGCCAGTCATTAGAATGCTATTTACTGTGAGAGAAGTAGACAGAATAATTGAGCCATATAGAAATAAGCATCCATCTTTCTGAATCTCTGTAGTAACAAGAAGTAATGGTGACTCATTAAACAAGCTGCTCATTTCTGCATTTACCTGTATTAAATTATATATTCACATTGCCTTCTCTGTACAATGGCATCTACTTAAATTAGATCTATATTCAACTACTGTAGCTGGATTCCAAAAAGGATGTATAATTTTATGACTAGTAAGATTTCTAGCTATTCAAGCAAAGCTGAGGTAATCAAATCTTATGCTTTGGACTGTAGACTGATTGCCACATGGGTCACGAATCCCACCCACTGCTATGTGCAGCCTTGTATAATTAACTAGGTGCATCATGGGGTGTTTTTTCCCTTTCTCTGTAGCATCAGTTATTATTATGTATCCAGCAATAGCTACCTAATTTACTAGACTAGAAGGCACATTACATTACAATTGAATACACCTGGGTTCGGATTTCAAGATTTAGAATAAATTCTTGGCCAGATAGCTGTAGATCTGAAACAAGAAGATATTGTGTTGCACTAAAATTCTATATGTAAAACTGTTATGGGGGAGAAAGGGTCTGAGAACTGACAGAAACCATAGTTTCAGTTTACCCCTGAGATGGAAAAGGACAGGTTGAACGAGGAAAAATAATTCCTTTTCTATAGATGTTTCAGCTGAGATGATATAAGAGGAGAACTTTTCATAGGGTTTGCAGTTTGGATTTTAGGAAGGATGAAGGCATTCTAGACTCATCAGAGTACATACATGATCTGCCAGCAATTCAGGGGAGTGCACTTACTCATTACCTTTTCTAAACCAGTAAGTGCTGAGAAATATTTCTTCCATCTTCCCTCTTTCATGATTATTAATAAGAAATTTTCCTGCAGACTGCTGTATTCCCAGTTTGCACTATCTTCCATGTCTGGGCTTCTAACATCTGCAATGTAGAAATGAGAGACTCATCTCTTTGATAAGGTCTTCATTCAGCAATGGCATCTCCTGATCAAAGGGTATTTTTGTATGAAGACCAAGAGGCAAACCCATCTATTTTCATAGATGAGTAGACATATGCTGCCTAGTAATAAAATATACATCTGGAATGGGGTACCTTTCCTGTCATGTTCTAAGAAAATTGCAAATTATTCATACAAATATTGTGGGAAGTTTTTATTAGTCAAAAACTCCATTTTGTAGGAGATGCTTTGGAAAAGTGCAAAATGTGCTCAAATACCTACAAATGAAAGCATTTCAAGGTTCTACTTTGTGGGCCTGCTCTAAACAGTAGACCCAGGCTCGTGGCAGGCCCAGTTTGTGTACAAGACAAGGTAAGGTAGACATATACTGATTATTAACCAGTTAGTATGCACTTCCTTTTCTTCATATTCTGATACTTAAAAACAAAAATGAACTCACTATGTGCCTAAGCTCTTTGTGTCAAGTTCTGGCTTGAGAAGAGCGCAGGCAATTCCCATGTACTTCATGTCTTTCTCTTCTCATTTTAACATCTGTGCTAAATGCAACTTCTGGAACAGGATTGCAGTTAATTATGAATGCAACTATTCAACAGTTCAAGTTCCCTTCAAGCTAAAGTAAAGCTTCATAACAATGGAAGATAGCGAGAGAACATGAGATAGCAAAGTGCAATACAAAATATCCGTTTATGTCCAGATAAAATCGAAATCTGAGAAAATGGAGTGCCAGAAGTCTTAGTTCTCCTCCCTAATGCAAATACAATACAAAGCTAGCATCCAACAGTAAATATTGTAAACTGCCATTGCTCAGATTACAGCATTATGCTATCATTTCATTAGTTTCTATGCACAAATAGGAGTAATACATGCTTAGAGCATATTTTTAGGAGCTAAAACAAACAAGGAGTCCTGTGGCACTTTAAAGACTAACAAATTTATTTATTGTATGAGCTTTCATGGGAGAAAATCCCACTTTATCAGATTAATTGAAAATGGGGGAACTTACAGAATGGGAGGAAATAAATGCAGGGAAGTGTAAGTCATGGGAACAGCTCACACTGTAACAGCAAATCAAAGCAGTTGTAAAGATTCAAACACTGGAGAACAGCATATAGAAGAAGATGAGGTCAAATCACCTGTGGAAATGAAGAAACAGATTGACAGAGGCAGGTGTATACCCCAAAGTCAACCACCACAGGAGAAGCCCAAGAAAGAAAACAACAGAACGCCACTAGTCATCACAATAACCCCCCAGTTTTTAGAAGCCCAAGGAAGAAAACAACAGAACGCCACTGGTCATCGCCTACAACTCTCAAGTTTTTAGGAGCTATCATCTTTCTGCCATAATTCAAGGTATATCTATTATATCATCCACACACAGCATAAACAGATTGTCTTAATATTAATACATGTCTCTTAACAAGTATTTGGGTTTGTCTATTTTAAATGTAGCCGAGGCATCATTGGCATCTTTCATGACTGCCTGTAATATACATGTACTGTATATCAGATTAACACTTTAACCAGACAGTTGTATTGATTGTGCAGTATGAGAACTGACAACAATATTCTAAATTTTAGATGGATGTGCAGCAGATTGATATCCGAGTTTAACATGGCAGACTTCGATTTAATCTAAAGAAGTAGTCAGTGATATACGTTTAGAACAAAAATCACTATTTTGAAACATTTTAAAATTTTCATCACAAAACATCTTGAACAAAAAGCAGGGGTGGTCTCATGTCATGTTGCTATTATATACCCAGGAAAACCTAGTTTACAACTTGCATTGCAGCATCCCATTTCACAGGCCTATGGCAAAGTCTTGCCCTGAAGGTAGAGCGTTACTGGATACACATCTTTTTATGTATGGCCAGTGCTGGCTGATCCACAGTGTTGAGGGCTGCTTTGGGAGACCCTGGATGCCTGCCCAAGAAGTCAAAGGAAAAATTGAAGCAATGCTCTCTTTTCTAGTCAGAGAGTGCACTAAAAATACGAAAGGAGAGAAAAGATAATTGTTAACAGCCAGATCCTCAGCCTGAAGTCAAGTGCCTATATCATTTTACATCAGCAGAACACCTAAAATGCTGCTTTCTAGTTCACCTCTGTCTTATGCACTACAGAAAGTTTCTGACATTTTAGAGTTAAATGTAGCATTGTTTATGACATTAGTGTATAGGGCCTGATTATAGCTTGAATTAACTAAGATCTCTTTCTACCACTCTCACCATGTTAAATGGTCTGTGTTGAGGTCATAGTCCTTAACATTAGAGTTAGGTGAAATTTTTCATCCGTACATTTTTTCAGGGGGGGAAAAAAAGCAGATTTGGTGAAACCAACGTATTTCATGAATTTGTATTCATTTCGCCAAAATGTTGAAGTTGGTAAATAAGTTGGAGGGAAAAATAAGTTTAGAAGGTTTGATTTTAAATGTCTTAGAATTTCCTTTAACTTAAAAATTAAAAATGGTCAAACCAAATTAAATATTTTGTCTTGAGTTGAACCAAATGTTTTGTTTGGTCCATAACAAATGAGGGGTTTTTTTGTTTTGTTTTGTTTTGTTTTCAGAAATGCCAGCGAAACAAAAAGTCCCTTATTGACAGAGTTCTACTTTACTTTGTCAGAGCAGTGTAAAGAGGCCTTAGGCTATGGCTGCATTTGGTGTTGGGGGTATGATTCCTGCTCAAAGAGATATACTCACCCTAGCTCTCACAGCGTTACTTACCCATTGCAGCCAGTGATGTCTGGCCAAATGTCTGGAAATATCTGGTCAAAAGTAAACTGAAAGATTATGCTCTACCAGGAGCAAACCCAGTTAAAGAATTCAGGACACATATAAAATGTCAAGCAGAAAAGTCTTTCTCAAGGTAGGTTACAGTTGTAGGCACTTACCTTTCAAGAATGCTAGTTAAAAGCACAACACAAAAGAATTTCAGGAAATTCAGAATTAAGGGTGCACTTTTCAAGTAAGATACTAACTCAAACTCTGGATGAGTGAAGAACCTTTCTTCCGCCACCCCTTGCCGAACTTCCTCTCACTTCCCAGTGCTGACAGAGATTCCTTTCCTCATCATGCCTATCTGCATCCTAAAGCTTTTTAGATACCATAAGCTATGTCTCCATCTGACTGCTTAGTTCAGACTAGCTTGCTAACTGGAACTTTTTAGTTCGAACTAACCTTGATTTTTTAGTTCGAACTAAAAAAACATGGTTAGTTAAAACTCATTTAGTTTGAACTAGCACAGCTACATCATGCTAGTTCAAACTAAGCAGCTAGTTCAAAGTAACCATTTGAGCTAACTAAAAATTTTTTAGTTTGAACTAGGCAAAGTCTAGTGTAGACAGGGATCAAATTGGTCCGGATTAAGCCTCCTTTGTTACTTTGTATTCTGGTTGGCCAGTTTTACCAAAGACAGGACTCTGATGGCTGGGTCTTCCTGTCAGAACAAGGACCTGGAGATACTCAGGGAAAACTATTTTATATATCCGGGGAAAGAATACAACACAGTGTAGTTGAAGCATTTTTGGGGTTTACAGATCCCACACTGAGGAGTGGTGGAATACTATTGGGTCAAGAAAGCCGCATCCCTCAGCCGCTACCAGGGAGTTCTAGCTGTCTAGTATGGGGGAGTGTGGAGAAGAGATTGGCTGCAGCTACTGAAGCCGAGTAATCTCCAAGGGGAAAGAACAGGACTACAAGTGAGTCTCAGACAGGATCCTCCTGCCCCTGATAGTGTTGGGGGAGATTACAAACTGGATTCTGGAGCTGGAAAGCATTCTTCCTCCTGCAGCTGAAGCCCTCAATTACTGTGACTGTGTAAGCAGAAGGCTGGGGTTAGAGGCTTCTAACTGAAATGGGAACTGGAAGAGCAGGGAGCAGTACTGGGGAGACTGCTCTGGAGCGACTGCCAGAAGGGACTGATTCACCACTTGCCTCTTTCCAACTGTGACCTGGAGTGGGATATGATGGAGACAGAAGGCTTGGGTCCCCATTCTTTCCCCTGGCAACACTAATAGCAACCAGCAATAGTATTTTGGCAGCTTTGTTCTAACAACTTTCAGCTGGTGCTACTGTTCTATGTGAGTAGGGACTGTTATCAATAAACCAAACTCAAGACAGCATTCTCAGCTGGTGACTTCTTAGCTCCCCGTAGATTGAGAACAGATTGCTGGGAGATAAGAGAAAATACTGAAGGGCCCACTTCATCTTGCAACAAGGACCTTCTTTAGACAATGGGATACAGAATCCATTACAATTGGAGCACTTCTGGTTGTGTGACCAGGTCTTAGGACTCTGTTGGAGTCTTTGGAGACCCTGGGTCTTTGACATATCTTAAAGCTAGGATCACAAACAGTTCCAAACCCTGAGAGTTTGGCATTACCAGCTGCTCAAATTGTTAAAAAGTGTAATGAAATTTAAGTGAAGATGTCTTTGTCCGGGCAAAGCAAAAGATAGAAAGCAAAAAAAAAAAAAAACCAGCATAAATAATGACAAGTAAATTACAACTGTAAAGTTATTTCATCTGTAATCATCTACAATGTTATCACTGGTGGAGGAAATATATTTTAAACAGCTATTGTAAGCTGACAGTATCCAATGAATTCTTTTAAAGAGGTAAATTAATTCATATTGCCATCCTGCTGCAAGTTCACTTAATAGGTCTTGTGCTGGCAAGGATAACAGCAAGCATAGCCATTAGTGGTTAGTTGGTTTATAGATTTGAGGCAGGTAGTCCTGCCACAGCAATTGTGCTAATGATCAGGAGACCAACTCAGATTTATGATTTTATTTTTAATCTGGAGATTTCATATCCTCATTTACAAAGCAAGAAACCAAAAGGACTTTGGTAATGATAGATTTTAAAATAGCCCGTAGACATGTTAATTTTTTAAGGTCCACTTCTGCTGTATTATTCTTTTCACATTGTTCTTTCCCCCCCCCCATTCAAATTCATCCCACTGAAGATCAAAGTGTATGCCTGTCTTCTGCAGTTTAAATCTTTGCTTATGTACTAATGAATCTGACTGGGTGTCATAGGAGACACTAATGAGCATCACCAGCTTTCATTTAACTCTACTGCTTATGTGCACTGGAAAATCTGTTGGTTTATTCATAACTACTACTAGATATTCTTTTTCATTAGTTAGATACTAGTTTTCCCTGTTGTGCATTTTGTTTTTATGGAGAAGTATGAAATGTTAATTCATCCCTCAAAACCTACGGCAAAATGCCCCCCACTCCAGTCCTCTTTAAAATGTAATCACTTGCACAGCAAATGATTTCAAGCATCTGAGCACCAGGAGCTAGAGACTTTTAAGGAAAAAAATGAAGAGAAAGCTCAGTGTAACTTGGGTGTCCAATTTACCATGTATGCTGCATTTCATCTGGTTAAATCAAGCAGCAGGGCTGCAATTATAAAATATACAATAAACAACTGTTAAGAACTACCATGTTCCCGGCAGGGCTCCTAGATTGGATTTTTGGAACAAGGCATGTCTACATCTTTCAAGACTGTAGCCTGAATCTGTCATTTTTTACTTTCTGTGGTGCCTAATCAATGTAAGCAACCTCCTATCTCAACTTCCTACTGTTTTAGTGGAAAAGTTGTATTGCAAAGTTTGACACACATCATCTGTTGAAGAGGTTTTATAAATACCACATGTAAACAGACATCAGTATCTAAAACACCTGCCCTCAGCACATACTGACTTGGCAAGAAAATTGGTCTTGAGGTGCTCAGAGGAGATTACTCAGACCGGCCAGCAAGGAGACTGACAATCCTGAGGAGCAGAGAGTAGGATTAGTTCGGCAAGAAGAATGAGACTGGGACAAGGACAGGGAAGGAAGAGACAGGACTTGGACAAAGATAGGTTACAGGGAGTGCAGGGAAGGACCCAATTGCAGCTGATAGAAAAAGCATTCCATCAGAAAATTCAGTCAGAAAATGCCATTTCACCACAACTGAAACTTGGTGGGAATGCTTATTCTGATTACATTTCGTTTGGAAAACAACTGAAAAATCATTTTGATAAGATTAAAACAATGTTTCAACCTCATTGGAATATTGATTGGTCTTTCAAAGTGGCTCTGTTCTGTAATTTACTTTATATAATATAGGTAATATGAATTGTCAAAATCAGAACAGTCAAAAAATTTGATTGGCTTGACACTAAGGGTTTTTTTTAATTTAATTTTGTAGGAAATTTAACTATTTTGTTCTGAATCCAAACAAAAATATTTTCAAAATGTCAGAATTTCCCATGAAATGGAAATTGAGATTTAAGGCATTCCAATTCCAAATGTACTGATGACAGAACTTTTGGATTAGTGTATATGACTACATGTTCTTCTTCTTTCCAATTTAGTCTTCTTACTGAAATTTTTACCATTTAATACAGTCGTATTCCTTCAGAAGTTGTTTAGCTGCTTTCACCTTTTCATGGTTCCGTTCTTTTAACCAGTTTAGTGCTTTGAAAAGTTGGCATCCTACTTTTCTAGATCAAATTCCTGTCCCCCATCTTGTTGCATTGTTTTCTTTAGACAAGCTCATCATCCTGCACCATTTTATTTTCTGCCAGGTAATCTCTAGGGAATTTAGCATTGTTAGTTCATAGTACTTGCTAGACTCTCAAATAAATGTTTGCCTCAGCATTTATTGAAATTTTATTTTTGTATTTGGGTTTCATTGTGTTGCCATACTGTGGGCCAGGAGCCAATAGGAAAAGCAACTGCTTCCCAAAGGCACTGACACTTTCATTAGGTCACTGTTTTATTAAAATAGAGTCTAAAGGATAATGAATCAGGTTATCTTCATTCATGTTTAATGAATCTAATAATCCCTATAATAATTCATTCTTCTTGTTTTATGTAATCCTATAGGTTTGGATTGTGCTTTCAGATCATTATCTATGAACTTTTAGTCAAATATTTGAAAAAGCAATAGGCCTGATTCTATCCTAGTTTATGACAGGTTAATGCTGGAGTTACTCCTTATTTATTACAGTGTAAGTAAGAAGAGAACAAAGCAATACATCTTTGCTTCTGAAGGACTGCAAATCCATTTCTGTGCACAGATTTAATGAGGTTATTTTGCCAACAAAATGATTGCATTATATGTATTTAATATGTGTATGCAAGTATATAATGAGACCCCTAATAGAAATTAAATGTTTCATCTTCTAGTGTTACCTTGTGTGCCAATGTTCTACATAAATCAAAATGAGAACTCTTCATTAAATGTTGGTGTGTCTTGTAATATGAATTACTACCAGCAAAAAAGGGCTAGATTTCTAAATTATCCCATAACTTTGCAGGTCATTACTTATCCATCAGTTTCCTTTCTTATTATATAATAAGCTCTTCAGGACAGTGACCTTGCCTACTGTTTCTGGGCAGCTCCTAATACTGTGGAGATCTGTTCCTGATTAAAGCTTCTGGGCATTAACAGGCATTTCATAAAAAACTTTCTCCATATAAAACATTATATTTTTCTTTTGTTTAACTGAACGCTTCAAATATGCTGTATGAATACAAATATATTTTGAAATATATTCATCAAAATACACTGGATCCCACACATGAATACTGAAGAAGACTGCAAGATAGTATCAGAATATCTTTAGAAATCTACCATAAAATTGCTTATTAAGTCCTAGTGATGCACAGTAACACTTGCCTTTTTATCCCTCTTTTGTACACAGTATGCTCCCACCTGCAGACAGTAGCTAGAATGTGAGAGAAACAGATTTTTCAACCTGAGAAAATGTCATTAAAAAGAGGAGAAACACTGGAAGCATCTGTCTAGCTTGAATTGCATTGAAATGAATTTTTGCTGTTCAACGAATATAGTACCATGCTACCTTTAGTAATGATTTTTACTTGTAATCGGAAACTATTACACAACACAGCCTTAAATGGTATATTGTATAGGCATAAGAAAGTTGAAGGAATTATTTCTAATTATTTTTGCTATAGGATTTATAGAAATGGCATATTTCAGCCGCTCTATCACTTTCTAAACCTAAGACTACAGCTCATTTCTCTGTGTGTTTGCCTGTTAAGTAAATAACTTACTTATCTTTAGTTAATAAAGCTTTAGTTTGTTTGCTATGGTGTTGGCTACAAGCATTGTCTTTGTTGTGAGATCTAAGGTGCAAATTGATCTGGGGTAATAGACTGGTCCTTGGGGATTGGCAGTGCCAGTAACCTGAATATTTTGTGATCTTTGTAGGTTGACTGTTTATCACAGAGGTTAGCTGGATGGCAGTAAGATAGACTGGAATACCGAAGGAGACATGTCTTGGGCTCCGTGTTAAAGCTCTCTAGTGCCTGAAGAGTTTACGTTTGTTACGTGGTTGGTGAAATTTACATATAGAACTCTCAGTCAGTTTGGGGTTTAAGACCTGCTTCTTAACAGTCTGCTTTGAGGTTAGTATTCTCACTCATGAGCCATTCCAGACAACATGACAATAAATCAATTAATTATTTTATGTTGATTAATACACCAGATAGGGATTCTGCTATTTTGAGATTAATGGCTCAAGCAGCAGGGATGGTTCCTGCATGATTTGGTTAATTGATAACCAATTGTTTATATTCTGGAAGTCCTCAGCTGTGCAATATGTTACAAATTTCTCAGTGAGGATGCTGAGGAACATGTTTTTGGAGGATGTCAAC
This sequence comes from Podocnemis expansa, assembly GCA_007922195.1. Taxonomy (NCBI): domain Eukaryota; kingdom Metazoa; phylum Chordata; order Testudines; family Podocnemididae; genus Podocnemis; species Podocnemis expansa. The sequence continues at coordinate 25,514,046 of ML681964.1, read as the reverse complement.
AAGTGACCTGTATAGAATGGAATGATTCTGGTTGCATCCTTTGTATATAAAAGGCAAGACCCAGAGAGGCACCATTTTGTATTTGTTAGATTTCTTTCCATTCATCTCACCCTTCAATATTTAGGGGAAAAATGAAATCAATGAAACTTTGCCAGTTGACATCAGCTGACAACATGGTTCTTAGTATTTTCTTCAGGAATTATTTTAGAAAAGAGAAGACATGCCTACAGTAATAAAGAAATAACCTCATCCAATCAGACTTCCCTGGTCATTGTAACACCATGAGACTGCATGTTAGCAAAATAAGAGACCTCACTGTTTAGAAATCGGGCAGTGACTAGCCAGTCAGAGGAGAAAAGAAGTTAAAGTGTACATACACAAAGTCCTCCATTTTTAGATTTACTATAACGTTTTTGTGCTTTACACAAACTGTTATTCAGTTACATAAACAAGGAGTTTGGTGGCACTTTTAAAAACTAACAAATTTATTTATCACCTGATTTACTTTAACAGTCTGCCCTGATCCTATTACTTACACTTTCCAGCATTTATTACCCTCCCATTCTGTAAGTTCCCCATCTTCAAAGTGTCTGATGAAGTGGGATTTTCTCCCACAAAGGGTCCTGCAATAAATAAATTTGTTAGTCTTTAACAGTGCCACAGAACTCCTTGTTTGTTTTGCTGAACTAGACTAACAGCTACCTCTTTGGAACTTATTATTCAGTTGTTACTGATTTCTCTAATTTTGGACCCATCAAATATGAGAAAATACTAACTGTATTAAGCGATATTCACTACATTAGATAGATATGTATATTAAAAATGTTAGTCACAGCATAAATACAAGGAAGCCTATTAAAGTAAGATTATGGAATAGACAATACTCATATATGCATACATGCACTTGTGTACCTTCTGTTAATGTATGGTTCATTAAATAAAGCACAGAAATAAACTCTTTTTTACTTTCAATACACCTCATTTTCTTTTTGTTGCTCTTCTTCTGCCCTGCTTTCCCACAGTATTAACCCTGATCTTTACCCAGAAAACTTTATCCAGAAGTTAATTTTTTATTTATTTTCAGTGGTTTAATTTTTCAGATAAACACTGATAAATTCCCAAGCAATTATAAACAAAACAAAAACTGAAATAAAAAGCTTTGTGTATATTTCTAATTCAAAGTTACGATCCACCAATTAGATCATTTCCTATTTTTATAATTGCCAATCTCAGGTTTATATGATAAATTTAACCTAACACTTTAAACAATTATGAATAATATTGTTAGTCTGGTGCCAAAAATTTGTTTAGCCTTCCTTCTGCCAACAATTGTATCCATCATTTCTGTTGGATTTCTGCAGTGGGTCTCATATTTTCAGCTTTTTACATAGTAACCTTCAATTTTCTTTACCTTCCTTCAGGCTACAATTCCTCTCCCTCCAAGAGTTATCAACTAATAGTGGCACCAATCACAGTCAAATAACCTAAGTTAGTTTAGACTAAACATGGAAAAATATTTGTTAAAGAGAAAAGGAAACATAAGGGTAGATCTTCAGCTTGTGTAAATTGTCATTGCTCCATGGATTTCAGTAGAAGTCTGTCAATCTATACCTGCTGAGGATCTGTGCTATCTCCTTCCTAGGAAATTTATGGGTAGTTCCTGACACCAAGCTCTAAGATGTAAGTGATTAAACAGAGTACAAAAGGTAGGCTATTACATAAGGTGTCCCTTTATATTTGTGTTTAAAAGCCAGTTTTATCTGAGGGAAGTAGCATGACACAGCGATGTACCAAGTAGGTGGCCAGGTCCCAGGGCACCAGTTTCCAAAAGCACCAAGCTGCCTTTCACAAGGCACAAGAGGAGGGATGCAGGAGGCTCTGAGGGATGCAGCGCCTCCTGCACTCCTCCTGTGTTGTAAACGGCTAGCCTGGTGCCCCCCACCTTGCACATTGTGGGGGAAGGACTGCCCTCAATCAGAGCTGGCCCCAGGCTGGAGTGGTGGCAGGTAAGTGCTGTGGGAGCAGGTGCGGGACCAAGCTGGGCTAGCCCTTCACAAGAGGCACAGGATGCAGGAAGCACTGAGAGGCATCCCTCAGCCCACTCCCAGCCTGCTCCAGGTGTGGTCAAAAGGCTGCGTTAGCTCCTTTCCCCTCCCCAGGTGTCGGGGGATGAGGTTGCCCTGTCCCAGCCAGGGCTGGGCTGTGGGTCTGCTGCAGCCTCACACACCAGTATCTGCCCCTGGCAAGTACAGATCCTCCTCCCTAGGCAACGGGGGTTGTGGCCAGGACCTTTCTTGCCCCGTGCAGGAGATACTGTGAGGCACAGGAGGGGTGCAAAAGTGGGCTTGGCCCCAGGTGCTGGACACCGTCGGTATGCCATTGGCATGACCCAGTTCTGTGAAGCAAATGAGTTTTGGGAATTAGCCCCACTTCTTCACTACCTTGCTACCTGAAAATCTAATATTGTCTCTTTTATTAGCAACTTTACTTAATTGGAACTTGGTATAGTCAGTTGTGCAATGGTCATAAAAGTAGAGGGAAACCTAATGCTGAGCATGAAAGAATACACTAGACTCTGTATTTTGAGTTTAAACTGTTTGCTGCTGGTTATTAACATTAGTCCCTCATGAATTTGTTGAATAAACATAAATTATCTGTGAAACTATCAATTGCTGTATTCTTACATTGCGCCCGCTAAAAGAAAGTATCCACACTGATAGAACCATTTAGCTCTAACAAACCAGCCTTTGTTCTCACCCATTTGCTATACTATCATGTGATTCTCCACACAGCGTCCAACACAGCCTGAGCTTGAGAACTGGCAATACATCAGTATTTAAAGATAAAATAACCAATCTTAGAAGGAAAAGAATGGCAGTGGGAGAGAAATGACATACACTCCTCCACCTGTGATCTAACCCCTGCTCTGGAAGCAGTACTATACCCATGGGGGCAGAAAATAATTAGTCTCAGTGCTCAATTAGTCTGGGGATCTGGTGAAACGAGATCAGCTAATTTTACTAAATTATACTTTTACTATATTATATGTTCTCCAAGGAACAGAATGGAAACTAAAACTCATTTATTGGGCCATCAGGAATTAGAGGCTCAAAAATATTTCCTTGTGTCTTCACTTACAAGTTAGGTCCGTCTAATACACAAGGATTTGAAAATATCTTTGGTAACAGATAAGAAACAAAACAGAAGATATCAGGTCACATGAGGGAAGAAGCTCTTTGAATTAGGATAAGGCACACATTTTCTGAGACAAAATACAATTATTATCTTAATATCTTTAATACTAAAAATATAGTAAACATACCTAAAGTGCTTTTTCATTCATAGACCCTAACGCACTTTAAAAAGAGTATTAGCATCTCTATTTTACAGATAGAAAAACTGGGGTAGAGAATTCAAATAACATTTTGTCATTTCAGATCCTCCTTAGGCCAATAGTGACCAACAGTTAATAACTGATGACTGATAATTGGTCTAACTGAGGTGAGTTATTGGCCCCAGGCCAGTTCCTAGCAGGCTAATATCCACATGACAAAAATAACTCATGGTCATTGCTCTGGGTTTTAATTCTCTTTGATGTGCACTTTACTTTTTGTGTATGAGTGGTGCCATTGACTCTTTTTTAGCTTCTCATTCATTGACTTCAGAGGGACTAGTTGTATTTTGTGGAAAGTTAAGGAAGTTTTGAAGAGTCTGCAGGATCAGAATTCTGACCGGTAGTGTCAGCAGGAAGGCCAAATATGGAAAAAACATGGAGACTGAACTATGGTTTCATCCTTTAATGTGTGTCCTCTGGGTCATAATTAAGAAACTGTGACAGGGTGCATGTGTGGGAAGCATGCACCACCACTGTATAAGCTGTATTGGCTCTGTGGTTAACTAGAGAACATTACTCTCCAGGGCTGTCAATCACAAAACATAAATTCATATTTTTTTGAAGAAGGAGAAATTTCAAGATATAAATAGCCTTACATTAGGATAGCTATATCATAAAAAACGAGCATTCAGACAGTTTGGATTTAAAACACATTAACACACCACAGTGCTTTTATTTCCAAGGCAAGTGACATCAGTATTTGACATTTGCAGTAACTCACAGTAATAGGGAAGGTAATAACTGCCTATTTGATCAAAATCATACTGACCAGTAAATGGAAGCCTCCCACTTGACTATGAATAGCAATTGCAGCCTGTCCTGCTGATGTCTGAATAGCTTCCATTATTGTTAATGTCTGTTATAACAAAATAGATCCTGCAGTTTCTGGTATCTGTATAGATGTAAATAGCTATTAGATGAAGCATAGGCAAATGTTACTCAGAAGTATGGAGCATAGTTCCTGAATTATGCTGGACCAATATCCCTTATTGTGCAGCAGCAAGGTCTTCCTCCTATAGCTTTTTTCATCAGCTCTTAACAGTTTTTGCAGTCATTATAGGTTTAGTCTCAGACTTTGCAGATTAGTTTCACTCATTGGGTATGTCTACACTTACAATTTAGTTTGAATTAAGGAGGCTTAAATCAAACTAAATTAGTGTATGTCCTCACTAGCTTTCATTAGTTCAAACTAAGGGGTTCCCTTAGTTCAAACTAATGAAAGTCTAGTTCAAACTTATAAAGTCTCTCTTAAATTGGAACTAAGGATTAGTTCAAACTCATTAGATTGAATTAAACCAATGGAGCCACATTAATTCATAGAATCATAGGGTTGGAAGGGACCTCATGAGGTCATCTAGTCCAACCCCCAATTCGAACTAACCATTATCATAGAATCATAGAACCATAGGGTTGGAAGGGACCTCATGAGGTCATCTAGTCCAACCCCCTGCCAAAAAAACCAGGACTACTCCCACTAAATTATCCCAGCTAGAGTTTTATCCAGGTGGGCCTTAAACATCTCCAAAGACGGAGATTCCACCACCTCCCTAGGTAGCCCATTCCAATGCTTCACCACCCTCCTAGTAAGAAAGTTTTTCCTAATATACAGCCTCAACCTCCTCAGCTGCAACTTGAAACCATTGCTCCTTGTTCTTGTGATTTGCTGACTGTGTGTTTGTGTCTTTTTCACTACCGGTGATTGCTGTTAGTTGTGGGACTGTGCTTGTGCGATTGGGTGGGGGCTGTTTGCTCCATTGTTCCCTGATCACCTTTAATCACCAGCTTCTAGCAGCCTTGTGATTGGCCTGCCCCTGTGTGACTAACACGGGGCTAGGGCTGACCTAGGCAGAGAAGGCCTTAAAACCCACTGCTTGAGTGACCAGGGGACTGCAAACAGGGGAGTTTGCGAGGGACTTTGAGGAGGAGTTTGGTGAGGCCACAATGGTGAAGAGAAGCTGCACTGCTTGTGCCAGCATCCTTTCTGTTTTCTTTGCCTCTGTTTGTAGCCAGACAGACTCTCTGACCATGGATATTTGCACCCAGCTCCTGGTGTGGATTTGCAGGGACCGTGGCCTTCATTTTCCTGCCACTGATGATCAAGCTAGGGAGATGAATCTATGTGATAGGTCCCTTCTGGTGGCATCTCTCCGGAAACAGGTAGGAGAGTTACAGGAGGAGGTGTCACAACTCAGGAGTATCCATGCCCTGGAAAAGTTCCTTGACAGTGTCCATGATGAGACCTGCAAGGAGGATGTCCCTATCCCAGTGCCAAGGGCTACTGCCACAGCTCTGGAAACAGCTGGGATGCCTATGGCAGAGGAAGGACACTGGAAGCTGGTCACCTCTGGTACCAGACTGCTCCACGCCTGCTCACATCCCACCATCCATTGTGGTGAGGAACCGTTATGCAGTGCTGGACACAATGAAGGAGGTAGAGGAGATGCCATCCACCCCAGAGGCTGGGGAGATCACAGCCACCTCACCTAAGAGGAAACGTAGGGTTGTGGTGATTGGGGACTCACTCCTGAGAGGAACGGAGGCACCCATCTGTCGCCCTGACAAGGCCTCTAGAGAGGTATGCTGCCTGCCAGGTGCCCATATCCGAGATGTAACAGAGGGATTGTCAAAAATCATCCACCCATCAGACTACTACCCCATGCTTCTTCTCCATGTGAGTACCAATGATACTGCGAGAGGTGATCCTCAGCAGATCAAAGGTGACTTCAGGGCTCTGGGAGCGAGGGTGAAGGAGTTTGGAGCATACGTGGTGTTCTCCTCGATCCTTCCAGTCAAGGCTAGAGGCCTGAGGAGAGACAGATGCATCCTAGACATGAATGCCTGGCTACAAAGATGGTGTGGTCAGGAGGGATTTGGCTTCCTTGACCATGGAGTTCTGTTTCAGGACAGAGGATTGATAGGCAGAGATGGCCTTCATCTGTCCAGGAAGGGGAAGAGCATATTTGGGCACAGACTGGTTGACCTAGTGAGGAGGGCTTTAAACTAGGTTCAACGCTTTTTTTGCTTCAGTTTTCACAGGCAGGGTCAGCTCCCAGCCCACTACCATGGGTATGGCAGATTGGAGAGAAGAAGACAGGCCCTTGGTGACAGAAGGTCAGGTTCGGGACTGCTTAAAGAAGCTGGGTGTGCACAAGTCCATGGGGCCGGACGAACTGCATCCAAGGGTGCTAAGAGAATTGGCTGAAGAGATAGCAGCACCGCTGGCCATTATCTTTCAAAACTCATGGAAAATGGGGGAGGTGCCAGAGGATTGGAAAAAAGCAAATGTAGTGCCTATTTTCAAGAAAGGGAAAAAGGAGGATCCGGGGAATTACAGACCAGTCAGCCTCACCTCAATCCCTGGAAAAATCATGGAGCAGGTTCTCAAAGAATACATCCTCAAACACTTAGAGGAAAATAAAGTGATCAGGAACAGTCAGCATGGATTTACCAAGGGTAAATCATGCCTGACCAATCTCATCTCCTTCTATGATCAGATGACTGGTTTTCTGGATGTAGGAAGAACCGTTGATGTGATATACCTTGATTTTAGCAAGGCTTTTGATACAGTTTCCCACAGCATTCTCATTGGCAAATTAAGGAAGTATGGGTTGGATAGGTGGACTATAAGGTGGATAGAAAACTGGCTAGATCAACAGTTTCAGCGTGTAGGAATCAATGGTTCCATGTCTAGCTGGCAACCAGTAACGAGTGGTGTGCCCCAGGGGTCGGTCCTGGGGCCGGTTCTGTTCAACATTTTCATCAATGATCTGGATGATGGAATAAACTGTACTCTCAGTAAGTTCACGGATGACACCAAGCTGGGGGGAACAGTAGGCACATTGGAGGGCAAGGACAGGATTCAGGGAGACCTAGATAAATTGGAACAGTGGGCCAATACAAATCTTATAAGGTTCAATAAGGACAAGTGTAAAATCCTGCACTTGGGATGGAAAAACCCCGTGTACTGCTACAGGCTAGGGAACATTCAGTTAAGTAGCAGCAGTGTAGAAAAGGACCTGGAGGTCATGGTGGGTGGGAAACTAGATATGAGTCAGCAGTGTGCTCTTGCGGCCAAAAAGGCCAATGGCATACTGGGCTGCATCAAAACAAGTGTTACCAGAAGATCAAGGGATGTGATCATTCCCCTCTATTCTGCACTGGTGAGGCCACATCTAGAATACTGTGTTCAGTTTTGGGCTCCCCACTACGAAAAGGACAAGGACATGCTAGAGAGAGTTCAGAGGAGGGCAACCAAAATGATTAGAGGGCTGGAGCACAAGCCCTGTGAGGAAAGACTGAAAGCATTAGGCTTATTTAGTCTGTAGAAGAGAATATTGAGGGGGGATTTGATAGCAACCTTCAACTACTTGAAGGGATGCTCCAGGGAAGATGGAGCATGACTGTTCTCAGTAGTAACGGGGGACAGAACGAGGAGCAATGGTCTCAAGTTGCGGTTAGGGAGGTCGAGGCTGGATATTAGAAAAAACTTTTTTACTAGGTGAGTGGTGAAGCATTGGAATGAGCTGCCGAGGGAGGTGGTGGAATCTCCATCTTTGGAGGTGTTTAAGGCCCGGCTGGACAAAACCATGACTGGGATGGTTTAGTGGGAGTGGTCCTGCCTCTGGCAGGGGGGTTGGACTAGATGACCTATGAGGTCCCTTCCAACCCTATGATTCTATGATTCTATCTTCTGTTACTACTGAGAACAGCCGAGCTCTGTCCTCCTTGGAGCATCCCTTCAGGTAGTTGAAAGTTGCTATCAAATCCCCCCTCAGTCTTCTCGTCTGCAGGCTAAATAAGCCTAGTTCTTTCAGTTTTTCTTCATAGGGCTTGTGCTCCAGCCCCTTGATCATTTTCGTTGCCCTCCGCTGGACTCTTTCTAATTTGTCCACATCCTTTTTGTAGTGGGGAGCCCAAAACTGGACACAGTATCCCAGATGCAGCCTCACCAGTGCCAAATAGAGGGAAATGATCACATCCCTCGATCTGCTGGCAGTGCTTCTTCTGATGAAGCCCAGTATGCCATTGGCCTTTTTGACAGCAAGAGCACACTGTTGACTCATATCCAGCTTGCCATCCACCAGGACTCCCAGGTCCTTTTCTACAGTGCTGCTACTTAGCTGATCACTCCCCAGCCTGTAGCAGTGCATGGGGTTTTTCCGTCCCAAGTGGACGTCTTTGCACTTGTCCTTGTTGAACCTCATGAGATTTCTATTGGCCCACTGCTCCAATTTGTCAAGGTCTTCCTCCATCTTCTCCCTGTCCTCCAGCATGTCTACTGTTCCCCCCAGCTTGGTGTCATCCGCAAACTTACTGAGTGTGCAATCAATCCCATCATCCAGATCATTAATGAAAATATTGAACAGAACTGGCCCCAAGATCGACCCCTGAGGCACACCACTCGTTACTGGTTGCCAACTAGACATGGAGCCATTGATTCCTACATGCTGAAACCATTGATCTAGCCAGTTCTCTATCCACCTTACAGTCCACACATACAACCCATACTTCCTTAACTTGCTGATGAGAATGCTGTGGGAAACCGTATCAAAAGCCTTGCTACAGTCAAGGTATATCACATCAACAGCTCTTCCCACATCCACAAATCCAGTCGTCTCATCATAGAAGGTGATGAGGTTGCTCAGGCACAATTTATCCTTGGTGAATCCACGCTGACTATTCCTGATCACTCTATTTTCCTAAAAGTGTTCCAGGATGGATTCTTTGAGAATCTGCTCCATGATTTTTCCAGGGATTGAGGTGAGGCTGACTGGTCTGTAATTCCCTGGATCCTCCTTTTTGCCTTTCTTGAAGATAGGCACTATATTTGCTTTTTTCCAGTCTTCCGGCATCTCCCCCGTTCATCACAAGTTTTCAGAGATAATGGCCAGTGGTACTGCTATCTCATCAGCCAACCCCCTCAGCACCCTCGGATGCAGGTCATCCAACCCCATGGACTTGTGCACATCCAGCTCCTTTAGGTAGTCCCTAACCTGACCTTCCATCACCAAGGGCCTCTCTTCTTCTCTGCAATCTGCCATGCCCAGATTAGTGGGCTGGGAGCCGGCCCTGCCTGTGAAAACTGAAGCAAAAAAAGCATTGAGCACTTCAGCTTTTTCCTCCTCCTCCATCACGAGGATACCTGCGCTATTCAGTAAGGGACCTACACCAGCCCTGATCCTCTTCTTGTTATTGATATACTTATAGAACCCCTTCTTGTTATCCTTCACATCCCTTGCTATCCGCAACTCTAATTGTCCTTTGGCCTTTCTGATTTTAGCAGTCCTGAGCAATATCTTTATTTGCCTCCTTAGTCATCTGTCCAAGCTTCCACTTCCTGTAAGCTTCCTTTTTATGCTTTAGCTCAGTCCAGTGTTCTCTGTTAAGCCACAGTGGGCACCTTCCACATTTGCTGTTCTTTCTGCTCATTGGAATGGTATCTTCCTGTGCCCTTAGTAGGGTTTCTTTAAAATGCAGCCAGCTCTCTTGCACACCTTTCCCCTTCAGATCAGCCTCCCAAGGGATCCTGCCCATCAGTTCCCTGAGGGAGCCTAAATCTGCTTTTCTGAAGTCCAGGGTCTGTGTTTTGCTTCTTTCCTTTTTTCCATTAATCAGCATCGTAAACTCTATCATCTCATGGTCACTGCTGCCCAGGTTGCCATTAACTTCTACATCCCCAATCAATTCTTCTCTGTTTGTGAGCAGCAGGTCAAGAGGTGCAAGGCTCCTAGTTGGTTCCTCTAGCATTTGTACCAGGAAGTTATCCTCAACACTCTCCAAAATCTTCCTGGATTGCCTGTGCACTGATGTATTGGCCTCCCAGCAGATGTCTGGGTAATTGAAGTCCCCCAAGAGAACCTGGGCCTGTGATCTGGAAACTTCTGCCAGTTGTCCGCAGAATGCCTCATCCACCTCCTCCTTCTGGTCTGGAGGTCTATATCAGACACCCACCACAACATCCCCCTTGTTGCCCTCTCCTCTAAGCTTAAACCACAGATTTTCAACTGGCTGTGGTCCACTTCCATATTGGAGCTCTGAGCAGTCATAGAGCTCTTTTACATATAGTGCTACTCCTCCCCCTCTTCTTCCCTGCCTGTCCTTCCTGAACAGCTTATACCCATCCATGGCAGAGCTCCATTCGTTCGAATTAAGGTGCTTTGACCATCCCCCAAGGTGCATGGTACCCTGGAAGGAAGTGTCTGCCACCCAGCACCTGGGGCAAGCCCCCTTACCCTGCTGATCTGGTTGGGCAATGGAGACCCAGTTCCTGGCCAGGAGGGGAAGGTGGACCTGCTGCCCAGCGCTGGCCCTGCAGAGAGAGAGACCTCCACACCCAGCTCCAGCCCTGCTGGCCGGCCACAGGAAAGCGACCCCTGCACCCAGCTCCAGCTGCAATGGTTGGGCAGGGGGAGAAGTGATTCACCCCACCTGGCTCAGACAGTGCCAAGGCAGCGTGGTTCCAGCGGCACACGAGGGTCCTTTCACCACACTCAGCAAGTGGGGTCCCTCCCCCCCACCATGTGACTGGCAAGCAGGGCTGGAGCCAGGCGAGGGGATGCATTCCCCCTGCACCCAGCCAGCAGTGTCAGAGTTGGGCGGATAGAATCCCTTCTCCCCCTCTCTAGCCTGCCGAGCCCGGCATGGGGAAAAGCATCCCCTGCCCAGCTGTAGCTTTTCCCTGTGCCGGGCTCAGAGAGCTGGAGCCCAGCAGGCAATTGGGCAGGGGCATGGCCCTTCTTGGCCCTCTTCCAATTTGAGCTAGCAAGTCTTGTCCATGGACATGCTAGTTCGAATTGGTTTTCGTAGTGGGGCCATGTTAGTTTGAATCAACTGAATTTGAATGAATAATTATTAGTTTGATTGCATTAGTTTGAATTAAGTTAATTTGAACTAACCTTATAAGTGTAGCCGTAGCCTTTTAGATAGAGAGGTGCAATCCAACCCTGTGATTCTATTCTAGTCTAGTCTAGTCTAAAGTGCAAACAGCCACACCTTTATCTTCTCTATCCGCAGGGTAGTCATTTGTGGGAAGGAAAGTCCTGGCAGTATGTGTGCCTTTTGCTGAAATTTCTATTACAGGTGGAAGCTTTCCTGGGGGCTCTGCCAAAAGAGGACACCTAAGATGATATGCCAAACCAGGATTCCAGATGCTCTAGCCAGGCTCTGTTTTTGTCCAGTGCTACCCACTTTTGGTATAGAAGTTGTGGGAAATCTGTATTCAGCAGTCCTTGCTGCAGGAAGACTCTAGACTTTCGCTCTGACATGATTGAGTCCTCACATCCCACCGGCACAGCTTGGTTGCTGGAAGAGCTGATATTACCAAGGCATTAAGAATGAGCCACTGTAGATAAAGTCTGTTCAAGAAGCATAATCGCCTCTAAGTAGCTCCCTTGCCCATCATAGTGACATAAATAGCTTAGCTGGATTGCTAAGGTCCGCAGATGTAGTAATTTTACTTTTTGTACACCAGGTGGCATGCTAAAGAAGAAAAATCAGGCCTTAACGTTTGTACTAAGTCATTAAAAAAAAATATCCTGTTAAGTCAGAAAATGAGTTCTTTGGCACTTTTAAAAACCAACAAATTTATTTGTCACATAAGCTTTTGTGGGCACAGTTCTTCATCTTCTCCTTTCTTGTGGTGCTGAAATAGACTAACACAGCTACCCCTCTGGAACTTACGTCAGAATTTACAGTTGTATTCAATATCAATAAACAAATGAATTTAAATTAATAAATTCTTAATTGGAATTTCTTTTCTGACAAAGCATCCTATTCCTGGTATTGTTAGCAGACAACTATCAATAATATTTTTATTTTTTTTAAATCAACTTTATACTGACCAAAACATTCTTCTTATACATAGGAAAATGCATTTTAATTCCAATGTCAGTTCAAATCACATATTTGGTATTCACTGATATTACTATGGTGATCCTTCCACTTTATGTTGAGGATCTTCTGGAGAAAGTGCTGGTGCTGGTGTTCTTGGTTTTGCAAATGTTTTCTATAGGTCATCCATATATTTTACAGATGGCATTTTCAAGAGTGTTGGCCTAACTCTGCTCCCAGTGAAGTTGAGTATTTTAGCATCAGCTTCAATGGGAACAAAGTTAGGCTGATGCAGAACACCTTTGAACATACGAGCCTACAGTTTTATTTGATGAGATGTGCATCTTTCCTAGCTAAATTATCAAATGGCTGTGGTTGGTAAAATAGGTACAACTTTTAGATTCTATGAAACCATTGAGTACTGTGGCCCAAATGCACAAACATTCTTTGGTATCTAAACCCCAAGTTAAGCACCCAAGTGTCCATTTCAGGCATCACTGTGATTCATGAAACCTCACTCGACTGCAGCCCTCCTTTGTGGGGTGTGCTTCATTTCAGGCAGGCTTCTTCACCCCAGTAGGTTTCCATTCTACCCCAGCACCACGCATTTCTCCAACTCTGCTTTGGCTCAGTTTGTTTCTGATTGAGCTCACAGCAGGCTTTTATCATGCTCAGGATATAGTCACTTGTTTGGCACTAGACTCAACTGCTAGTTTGGGTTCTGCTGATCCATCCTGAAAACCCATTCTTGAAGGCACCATGCTTTGAAAAAACTGGTTATCCCTAGGACAACAGGGTCTTTAAAAGAGACAGATCACTCTGTGGCTGTGTTCACATGGCACTTTTGTTTCAAAACAACCTCATTGTTTCGAAACAAAAAAAACCATGTTCACACAACGCACAGTTGTTTCGAAACAACTTAAACCTAGTTTCTGGGCAAAACAAGGTTGTTTCGGAACCGTTGTTTCGAAACAACAAGTGTGAACATGTTGTTTCGGAACCAAGTGTTCCGAAACAACATTGGATCGTCAGCACCCTGGCCAGGGAACCCTCAGGACCCTGGCCAGGATGCTGAGGGCTGTCCCTCAGCCCCCGGTGGGGGGGGGG
>ML681964.1:25466122-25500616 GCA_007922195.1 Podocnemis expansa | reverse complement strand
CGGCGGGGTCCGGGGTGCAGCTCTGGCAGGGGGCTGAGCCACCCTGCAGCGGCTCACCCCCCGCCAGTGCCTGCAGCCCCCTTTCTGGGGCTGCAGGGTGAGCCAGCAGCGGCTCACCCCCAGGTGGCTGCAGCCCCCTGCAGCACCTAACGAAATAGCATGTTCACATTGTGAACTTGCTATTTCGTTTCCCGCTTTTTAGCCTATTTCGAAATGACTTTTTGCTAATTCAAATTAAGTCATTTCGAAATAAGGCGTTATTTCGAAACAAGTTGTTTCGACACAACATGTTTCGAAATAACCATGTGTGTGTGAACACAGCCTGTTGCAAAAATTATTAAAAACTGTTAAGGCATGTGTTGTTCCATGGAGTCAGGAAGGAATTTTCCCCTAGGCAGATCAGCAAGGGCTCTGGGTGTTTTTCACCTTCCTCAGTAGCATGGGGCATGGCTCACTCGCTAGTGGATTCTCTGTACTTTAAAGTTTTTAAATCATGATTTGAGGACTTTAGTAACTGAGTCATAGGTTAGCAGTTTATTACAGGAGCAGGCAGTGAGGTTTTGTGGCCTGCATTGTGCAGGAAGCCAGAGTAGATGACCATGTTGGTCCCTTCTGACCTTAGAATCTGTAATCTATAAAGTCATGTGTAAGAAACTGAACATGGCAGGAAAAACTTAAAAATTGGACAGTAACAAAATTGGAATCCCAAGTCATGATTGAACCTAGTTAGCAGTGGCAATCTCTTGTGGCTGAGGATGGTCATTTTCATGGGTTTTTTTCTATGTGGGTTCACTGGTGACTGAGAAGTCCTGTCCTTGAGCTGCTGACTCATTGATGGAGGTTACAGATGGTCTGGGAAAGCAGGGTTGGAGTGCAATTGCTACATAACGATTGTCTGTCCTTCCTTTTCTGATGTTTTTCTGACACCAATGAAAGGCAATTTTCTTCAAAAGTGGTCATTCCTTCTCTGACAAGTCTTTGCCAGTTTGCCTTGTCTTGGGTGACTGTCTCCCATTGTATGGTGTTGATGCCACATTCGTGATGTTTGTCTTTACAGTGTCTTTAAAGTGTTTCTTTTGTCCTCTGATTCATTTCTTCTTTGAGTTAAGTGTACAATTGTTTCGATAGGCATGCGTCAGATATACATGCAAAGTGCCCATTCCACCTCACTGGTTGCTGAATAATCAGGGCCTCAACAGTAAAGATGTTGACCTCAGTGATTGGACACTGACATTACTGTGTTGATTCTCCCGCTTTACATTGAGGATCTGCTGGAGAAAGTGCTGGTGGTTGTGTTCTAGGTTTTGAAAATGTTTTCTATAGTTTCACAGCCATAGAGGAGAGTTCGAATTACAGTAGAAGCTCAGAGTTACAAATACCTGAGTTACAAACTGACCAGTCAACCACACACCTATTTGGAGCTGGAAGTATGCAATCAGGCACCAGCAGTGGCAAAAACAAAAAAAGCAAATACAGTACAGTACTGTGTTAAAGTTAAAAAAATAAAACTGTAAAAATAAAGGGGAAACAGGATTTTTCTTCTGCATAATAAAGTTTTGAAGCATTATTAAGCCAGTGTTCAGTTGTAAACTTTTGAAAGAACAACCATAACATTTTTTTGGAGTTTACAAATGTTTCAGAATTACAACCTCCATTCCCACAGTGTTTGTAACGCTGAAGTTGTGCTGTACCACAACTATGTAAAGTAAGAGTAGTGTGTGTTCTAAGATCACCGTTACTGAACACCAGCACAGTGGATTCTATGCTGAGCTTCAGCATCTATATTTGTCCTCTGTGAGAGACAGCTACCAAGGTAGGTAAGGTGTTGTACATTTTCCAGTTCCTCTCAGTCAATGTAGAACTTCCTTGGTTGGTTTGATAATTGACCAGGAACTGGCTGGTGGAGGACTTTAGTGTTGCTAATGTTCAGAGTTAGACCTAAGCTTTTGTAAGGATCAGATTAGTAGTTAAGGGGTATTTATAAGTCCTCCAATGAGTGTGCTATTACAGCACAATCATCTGTGTACTGGAGTTTAGTTATTATTGCCAATGTAACTGTAGTTCTGGTTGAAAAGTTGCCGTTGGGCTGATATTGGATGCCAATGCCTGATGGCAGATGGTCTTAGAATAGCATTTTCACAGCTGCTAGGAAAATGGAGAAGTGAGTGGGTGAGAATACACAACCTTGCTTTATGCCAGTCATATTCTAAACAAAAAAACCTCTCAATCATGCCTTCACCTGTTTCCATCACTTCACAGACTCAAACATTGTAAGCTACAGAGTGATGTCTGGAATTATTTTATGAGCTAGTAGTGTTGTTGGGTGGGTGCACTGAGTGAGTACACCCCATCACCTCCTGGGGTGAAGTGAGGGCACTCTCATACCGTGGTCAAGCTTGTTGGGCTGTCCTCACCCTCAGGGATGTGTTGCCTAATGGCCAGATTTAGCACAGTAGTCCCTATCTTTGAGGCAGTGCAAGTTCATGGCCAGAGTCAGTAGTGCAGTCTCAGTCTTTGGGGAAATGTGGCCTAATGGTCAGTGGAGGGAGGTGATCTGGGCCTTCCTGTTTCCAGCAGGTCTCAGTCAAGGGCCCCATCAGTGACAAGTAGTACCACTGAATCAGTGGGGATCCAGCTGAAACATGCTGAGTCTTCATGAGTCAATAGGTAGCCCACCCACTGAGCTACTTTCTACCCTGAATCCTGAAATCTCAACCCAGGCATTGCTGTGGTTTCTGGATCTCTCAGTGAGCAGAGCAGCCTGTGAATCCTGTCTCTGTTGGGCATCTGCACGCTCCTCTGGCTCCCAGGTTGAAGTTTCTACCACACATCCTTCCTCATTAGCATCCAGCCCCAACCAAACTGAGCTGCTTTCCATTATACCAGCACACCAGTTGGCACCTGCACCATAAGGTGGAGAGGCAGCACTTCCTCCACCCAGTGTGGGGTTAACATTTTCCTGCACAGTTCGGGGTAAGTGCTCCCCATCACAGGGGGACTATGCTGGGAGATTTGTGCAGATGGCAGTTAGGCCAATTATTCCATGATATATGCAGTCTCTCTCATACAACCAATGAAACTGTTGCATGCAGATTAATTGCAGAATAAGGATGCCAATGAGTTGTTACCTCTGAGTTTTCACATGACATAGATACATGCCTTATTCTTGTTTCACAGTTCTAAAGTCAATATTGACAGAGGATTTAAAAACTGCATGGTTACTGACAGCAAAAGACAGTGATAATTGAGCTCTCAATCATATCCATAGCTACTTCCATCACTTCTCAATCTGACTCAGACATTTTAGGCTTCAGAGTGACACACAGAGTGACACTCCTGAAATCTTATTATATAGATTAAATATAAAATAGACTAGATAATATTTCTTCAGATTTTCTTTAAAATGGTGTTTTATGGTTTGTGTCTGCCAATATTTAAGTTACTTCTTCCTCCTCAGAAGCAGAAAATTTATACATGCTTCTTTGCGATGCATGGCTACCATGGGCAATACTAATGTAGAAGTCTGGAGACACTGTATTTGAAAAAGACATTTTAGAAATGTAGAGATGGGTGGAAGCTAGCTTTGTTAACAGAAAAGTGGCAATATTGGTCCGAGAAGAAATGTGATTTCATATATTCTATTAAAGAGTACAAATAAGGGGTGAAATCCTAACTCTTTTCAAGTTGATGGAAGTTTTGCCATTGATTTTGATGGGGTCAGTAGTAAAGTTCCCCTACTCACAAGAAAAGACCTGAGAAGTAACAGTTGAAGCTCTGCATAAATCACAACTTTCAATTCACATGCATTTTGGCTTTATTAGTACACATGATTTGTTGATGCCCTAATATTAGACCTTATCTATATAGAGTTGTTTTGCACTGTTGATGCCAACCTCTGATGTAGATATGCTGCACTAGTATAAAATAGAGCTTGGATCAAAGAGACTTACTTTAGTTAGCTATATTGATGTAGGTACATTGATGCAAATTTTCCTATGCTAAATAAGCCCTTAGTTTGAATTTCAGGTTCATCTGACGTCCAAAATTCAAATGAAGTTAGTGAACTTTTACAATCAGTGATGCGACAGAAATAGTTTCTGAATAAAACTCCTATGTTTTGTCAGTTGTATTGCAAACTCATGTTGGAAATTTACCACACCTCATCTTTCTGCTGTTTCTGAAACCCAGAGATAGTATTAAGATTCAGTAACTTTCAGCCACTGTTTATTCAGCTTCATGATCATAGCTCCTCACAGTTTTATAGCGTCCATTTACAGCTGCATGGAAACATTTATCTATCATCATTATCAAAAGGACAAAGAGCCCTATCATGTAAACAGGATCTCATTACTTGCTAACTGGGTATCAGCTATATTGAACTATTCTGTACCAACACCTTTATTAATTGCAGTAATTATGCCTGGTAGTGTTACTTTGTCTCATCCGTGGATACCAACCAGTAATAAGTCTTCTGGTGGCATTTCCCTCATGTCACTGGTTTTATCTTGCTGCTCTTTGCCTCTCTCAGTTAAAATGTTTTCTCACTCACTGTTCAGCAGATGGTAGCTGCCGGCAAAATAGCATAATCAGTTTACAAATAAATATTTGATGCCAAACATTAACTTGAGGGATCATTACCAAAAATTGCAAATAGCAATGGGAACCAGCTAGTCACAGAGTGTTTTGCTGAGCTACAAACAACAAATAAGTACAAGTCATAAAAAGGAACTACACAGTTATACACAGTTATTTGCAGGTCAGAGCCAGTTTATTCAATATGTTACGCTCAAAAACATTAAAGGGACACCATCAGTGCTTGAAAAATTGAAATTTCATCTGAGAAATGTGTTCCCTCTCTTTATACTGGTAACCCACAAAATTTGTATGGCTAAACAATTCTGCAAACAACTCAGTGTAGTCTCTCTTTTTTTCCCAGTCTGTTTATTTTGTGCATTTCAGGGCTCTTACTGAAACTGCTGATAGGCACTTTTGTTGATGGTCAGTTGCATTTCCTGTTTCATGCATTCATTTGAGGACACCTCCCTTAGGCACCACTTTATTAGTTGTATTAGTATCTATTTATTAGTACTGCAAACAGAATCAGGGATGGTTCCTATTGGGCTAGGAATTGTACTCAGGTAGAGTTACACAGGAATCAGTTTAGCAACTGGAGCAAGGCAGAACATTTTAAAAAGCCATCTGCACATAGGGGAACAGAGATTGTAGTGAGTGGTTTATGACATGGTGGTAATGGTCAGAGTGAATAATGACAGTAAAGGGATGTTATGTGAGCAGGGAGCTTTGAGCTTCCCACCTCCGCCTTGTAGAGTCATATACTGGAACTTTCTATGTAAGCTTCTGACTGGCATAAAGCAGTTCCCCTTTTATTAACTGTGAATAGCAACTTGCTTAGCTCTTTGGGCGCATGTGTATTGGAGACTAGGTTGGGGTAGTCAAACTCATTTTACTGGTGACAAGCTTAAATGTGGAGCGAGTTATTTAGAAATTAAATGCTTGTTCCTCAGATACCATTCAGGCACCCTTTCTTTCATTTTGTTGTTTACTTCGGTTTATAGGTTTTCATCTTGGCTTGCAGGGACATATGCCAACAATTAAAAATAAAGGCAGCAGCTGCTCCTCACCCCCCAAATAACTAACCTGAGTAAAATTAAACCCAAACAATAACACATTCCTCCTCACACATGGCCTTAGTATACTCTTCCCTCCCCTAGAACTGGAGTAAAGAGACCTCACAACATTCACACAAGATCACCAAATTTGTGAAACAGATGGGAAAAGAGAAAAGTTCCAGATTGAGTGCCTTGCAGAGAACACTCTTCTGGCAGTTCTCTCTTTTATAATACAGTGGCTTCTGCTCAAGCACACACACTGAATTCAGCTATGTTGTGTTGCATGGGAAGGGTAGCTAAAAATATATCCTTAAAAAGGCTGCTTCAGAAGATTATTTTTGCAGCCAGTTGTCTTACTCTGGCAGATCTTAGATCTTTCTTGGAAATTAAAATGAAACATTTTTGGATAGTACATATGCATCCTACTGTCTCTAGAAGTGCATTCTGAAATTAAAAAGGCTCCCTAGACAGCTCAGGGCACTGTGCAGAAGAAAATTCCTCAAAATTCTTTTTGACTCACTACAAGAGATGCCTCTGAGGTATTTTTTTTACCACAGGCACAAGATTGCAGAGGTTAAAGTAAGCCGGAATGCCCCTGAACTGTGCCCACAAATCTGACAGGCACTGAGAGTTTCAGGGCCCAGATGCCAGAGTCTAGAAAAATCAGGCAAACACATGCATAAAGGGAGCCTGGACAATGCAAGAAGGGGCCAGAGATTAGGAATGTTCCAGGGCCTCTCAAATTATACTTTAACCACTGCAAGATTGTAACTTCAATCTCTGTTGATACTCTAGAAGGATTGTGTGGGGAGTGATCCAAAAGAATATATACCCAATAGGCACTCTGGAATACTGGTCACTGAGAGCAATCTTGTCTGAATGAGTTGATGGGAACTGCTGGACCATGGATACCTACAGCAGAAGACAAAAAGAGAGGCATCACTATAGTAGTGGTTGTTAAACTGGGAATGCCCCCCAAGGGGGTGCAAGATGGAGTGGGGGGGCACCATGAGCAGAATTTGGGGGGAACATGGGGGCAACGCCAGCCCAGCTTAAGCTGATGTTACCATTTCCCCATGCTGGATGAGTGGAACGAGGCTGAGAGCAGAGCTGGACAGGAGTGGAGACCTGGCGCTTCACATAGGCAGCCCCAGGCAGATGCCAGGGGGCAGAGGACCTTTAGCAAGGGAGCAGAAGTGGAGTGAGGCTGCTATGTGTGGCAAGCAGCTCAGCTCCATGCTCCACACTTTGTGCAACTGCTCCCCAAAGTCACTGCCTTCCACAGCAGCAGCAGCAGCCACTTCCCCTCCCCACCACTGCCAGGGATGCTCTCCACATCACGGCCTCACTGCAAGCTCCCAGAGGTAGCAGCTGCATCTGCACTGCTGCTCAAGGATAATCTTGACAACAAGATGTGATTCCCAGCCACTGCCACCATTTTCTCTGATGGATCACATCATGCTCTGGAGGTATGGGGGATCTGCTACTAAACCTTGTTCCACTCCTCAAATTAATCATGTTTTTTTTTCCTTAAAGTAAGGGGGGGTCTTAAGAAAGGATACAGCTGTTACACAAAAACCCATGGGGGGGGCTCCCTTTAAAAAGTTTGGGAACTGCTGCACTATAGGATTAGATGAGAGGATATCATTGAGCTGGACCAGTTATCTTGCAGGAATTGGTTACACAAGGGAAATGGATGAAAAAGGAGATTGGCAGGGGCATTTTATAAACTTTTGGGGAATTTTCAGATTGGATCCCCTAGTTTCAAGTCACTGACATAATTTTCCTTTAAAAATTTGGACCTTTTCTATCTATGGGTATGTCTACACTGTGTGTTTAAGTCGACTTAAGGGCCCTTAAGTTGGCATAAACAAAGCCCTGTCTCCATTGCAGGCAATAAAGTCGACTTTAGCATCAGGTAAAGTTGACTTTATTACTTCTGCTTATAAAGTCGACTTTACAGTTAAGTTGATTTTATTAAGTCAACTTAAGGCAATGTGGAGGGGAAGTTGCCTTAAGTCAACTTAATTGGCCTCCCAACTACAGAAAACATGGGGATGGAGGCTGGCTAGAAGGCACAACACAGCTGAGAGTGTTCCCAGCTGTGTGGACCACAGCCAAACTCCCCATGTTCCCTGACTGATCTCCCCCATTCTGAGCTAGACCGGACATCACAGCCAGACCTGGCATTTCCCCCGTTCTCAACCCGCTCTGCATGACTCCGCCATTCTCAGCCCAACCCTGCCTGTCTCACTCCTTCTCTGCCCAAACCTGTGTGTCTCCCCTTGCTCTTCTCAGCCCAATCCTTGGTGTCTCCCCCTTCTCTGCCCAAACTCCTGTCTCCCCCTTGCCATTTTCAGCCTGACCCTGCCTGTCTCTCCCCCTCTCTGACCAACCCTGTGTGTCTCCCCTTCTCAAAGGATCCCCCTGATATTGTTGTAAAACAAACAAGGAGTCCAGAGGCACTGTTTAAGACTAACAAATTTATTTATTGCATGAGCTTTCATGGGAGAAAAATCCCATTTTATCAGACAGTTTGAAGATGGGGAAGTTTATAGAATGGTAGGAAATAAATGCAGGGCAGTGTAAGACATAGGATCAGGTCACATCTAAGAGCAAATCAAAGCAGTTGTTAAGATTCAAACACTGGGAAATAGCACATGAAAAGCAAGAAAGAAAGAGAAAGAAAGAAGGAAAGAAAGTTGCTATTTCTTTTAGAGATTGTGTGAAAGCAGAATTAAATCCTGACTATGGATTTTTTTTCCCCATTATAACAGGTGATTTGACTTCACCTTCCTCTATGTGCTGTTTCCTGGTGTTTAAGTCTTAACTACTGCTGCACCCTGCCCCTGCGCTGGCAGTTGCCCTGCAGCACCTGTTCTAGAGCCAGAGGAGTCAGGGCAACACAGGGAAGGTATGGAGTGCTGTGCTGGCACATCGCTGGGTTACATCAGGCTCCCTGGCCTCCCTGTTGCCATGCACAGCATGAAGGGTGGTGTGGTCACTCACTTCCTGTAGTAAAGGAGTGGCCGAATGAGAGGGGCACCTCTCCTGTGGTACACTGTGGGCCAGATCCCCACAATGCACCACTCCTAGGGTGACCTAGCAGCTGCCAGTGTGGACATGGGCAATCTCCTGGCATTTTGAGTGTGGACGTGCTAAGCCGGTTTAATATAGTCTACTTTAAGCAGACTTCATTAAGCCAGTTTAACCGAGCCCTGTAGCGTAGACGTAATCTATGTGTGTCATTTCTAAACCACTAGACTTAACTCTATTTTCAAAGGTATAGAATATCTTCTTACTCATAGGCAAAATGTTTCCCCTGAGTTTGACCTATAAATTCCAATAGACTTATTGTAACATTATTCATTATGAGAAACATGTCCTATTTAACCACTTAACTGCTGGTGGGGAATGAAAGTGACATGGTATATTTGCTGCAGAATATCCAATAAAATCAAAGGACTGTCATGATATACCAGACATGATTCAGCACGTTGACACACCAAGTATTTAGTGTTTGCCTAGTGAAAACAGCAAATGAATGGCTTGTGATCACTTTCTACATTATGCAAATTAACAACATACAAGCACTACATTAAAAATGAGGCCCAAAACATAGTAATAAAAGTAAGCACTTCAGATGATGAAGTGAATTAGTTCAGATATGAATTTAAAAACAAATAAACAAACCTGAAGTAGTGTAGGAAGCTGAGGAATAGTTCTTTAATTATTCAGGACATTCCTTTGTGCAGGGAAATAGATGGAAGTGCTCTGCTACTATCCCAACTAATAGTAAGGTGCTTACTTTCCCCTTCTTCTGCCCCAGACTTTGTGGTCCCACTAAAAGGGGGAAGCCAAGACTCCACATACTCCTCACAACTCTGTTCACCTACCCTCAAGGGCAGTGTAGCCACTGTATCCTCTGTGCCCCCAGTCAAGAAGAAGAATCAGGGGAAGGAGGGGATATATCTTTCTGATGCTCCTCCTGTAAGACGAGGGCAAACAGGCCCTAAATAATTTTCAGTGGTTTGAGTGGAACAAACCTGTGCATTAGCAATTGTCTATTTTGAACTATATGGATACTTGGAAAGTCTCCACTTTATTATTATGCCTTTTATTGCTCTATGGAGGAAATTTTTGGTATCAGTTCTGTCTCTTTCACAGTCATTTACTGAGAACTGCATATGCTCAAGAGACATATAATGTGATCTCCATTCTTCAGTTCATGTTGAGAACTTCAATCCATGCTTAACTCGTCTAAGTCCATTATCTACCTTCCTTCTTTTTCCATACATGCTTTCAATCTCTCCTTCTCAAGGAGAAAATTCCACAGTTCAGTCAATAGAATCATTGAATTTACATCATTCTTCATTGTTAGCCTCAAACTGCTGGTAGTTGATAAAAGCTGAAATAAATGGTAGCAGCCAGACCTAAATAAATACAAAGCAAATTTAAACTGGCAGCACATGCACACTGAATTGATGTATATTGATTTTCAATTGCCACTAGGCTCCAAAATCATGCCCCAAGCTGCATCTGGGCATCAAAGTATTATCTTTACATAGGTAACACCAGCGTCTTTGATGACAAAAAGAACACATACAGATGGAGCATTGGGTTGGAAGAGAGAGATTCCCAGTGGCAAACTCATACTCTAACCGAGCATCACCTGAGGCTACTGGAGCAGTTAAGCTGGTCCTAGTACCAGGCAGCCCTAAGGTATTATATAAACATTTGGCATGGTCATAGGTGGAGTAGGTGGCAGAGCTGGAGAACGATGAGAGGGAAAGTCAAAGATTTTTAAAAAGAAAAAATCTGTAAAGGTCTTGCATTTGAAAAGCTTGCACAAAAAGCTGGAACAAGCATTAAGAGATGACTCTGCATATAGCATCACGTAACACCAACACAGACTTTGAACTTGTTAAAATAAATTTTGTGTTGCCACCTGAATTGCCTTCAGCCTGCTTAGCCATCTTTCTCTTTCTTTTTTAAGCAACTACATTTTTAATTTAAAGGAAAAAGTCATAAGACAGGGAATGGATTATAAATGTTGATTAAATAACATCAAGGGACATCCAAACCAAGTATAGCTGACTGTGTCAAATGTGGGATCAGGTACTTCTTATCTCAGGTTGTGATATACATGTGAGGTGCCACAGTGAAACACTATAATAGAGTCTTACACACTCTGGAATCTGACCTACTTGCTGCCAGAGACCCTACTGCTGAATCTTCATCTTGGGGTTCTTCAAAGCTGCATCAAGGCTCTTATAAGTCAATAATACCCTTTCTTGGGATCCACTTTCTTAAAATCATCAGCTTAAATCAAAGCTAACTTTCCTACAACTCTACAGTTTCTTCAACCCCTTACAGGGCACAATGTTCTTTCCCAAAACAAACAATGTAGACTACTTACAAGTCTCTTTTTTCTAACAGAGTTGCTTGTTTGTGTTTGATCTAGGGATCAGTGATCTACAGAGTCACTGTTAATCTCTAGCTGAAACACATCATGTAGGAAACAAGTAGTCATAGGCAGAGCTATACCCAGCTGCTTTGAAAGGCCATTTCACCCTGTGGTAGGCACAATCATTTCAGTGGATGAGAACCTCTTCAGCAAATGGTTGACAAATTATCTAATTAATGGGGGCTGAAATATCCTCTCCCGTGTACTCAAATTCCTTTTTCCAAACAACCAGTGTAGTTGCCTTTGAGATGTACACTTGTAGTGATGTTTACAACAGTGGTATATGAGGTTTGTTATGTGCTCTTGCTCTGAATCTCAGATACCACTGTGCAATTATTAGTGGCAAATGGTGACATTTTAACTAAAATCATTGTAGCACTTCTTGATTCTCTTGGACAAACATTCAACCAATTCACTCTCATCCAAATTCCATTTTGCCAGAATACTGCAAAACCAAAGCTACTGCACCATCTGGGTCTGCTGAAAGCAAAAATCAGAGCTGCATGTCATCTACACACTGGTGCTACTGAAGGCCTAATCATTTCACTACCTGCCCTAATGATCACACATACACATTAAAACAGAGTGACGGAGCAGAACTTTGTGGCATACCACATGATGAGAGCCAGTGGTTAAACTATAATTTAACAGGACCCGAAATCCTCCTAATCTCCAGGCCCCTTCCCTGTATTGTCCAAGCCCCCTTCATGCACGTGTGGGCCCCAGCCCAGGTAGGCATTTTTGAGCCCACCAGTTCTTTCCTCACAAATAAAGCACAGCCTCAAATCCACAACATCATCCCAATCTTGTGCACTAGTGCCCACACCAGACCCCTCTTTCCCCATGTCCTCCGCCCCCATCCCTATTCCCTAAGCTCCCTGCCCCCAACTCCCCACTCCAGCCCTCCTAACTCCCCATCTTCACTCCACCCCACTTCAGCTCCCAACCTCTTCCACACCTCCCTAACCCCTTCCATCCTGAGCCCCCACTCCAGCCCCCCAACCTCCTACATCCCACCCCAGCCCACACCCAGTCCCCACTCCAGCCCTTCCTAGTCCCCTCCACTACCACACATTCCCCACCAGCCCCTACCCAGTCTCATAATCCCCAGGTCCTCCAACCCCCAACCCCCAGACCTGACCCGACCCCTTCCCTAGCCCAGCCTCTGGGGTCTCCCAGCCCCAATCTGACCCCTTCCCTAATTGCAGGCCTGGCCGCCCTGCTCCTGGCACCATGAAATCCCTGCTGGCGACCCTCACAGCACCAGCACCCACCGCCTGGGATTCCCTCCCCTCCCCATGGGGGCAGGGCTGCAGGCAGACTGGGGCTCGTCACTTGGGAACCACTTGGCCCCAGAGCTGGGGGTTTGTGTGCCTGCCTGGGAGAGGAGCTTGATTCACCGAGGGGATGGAGTCTAATGACTGCTGCCAGTCCACAGGGCTGCACTGAGCAGGCTGGTCACACAGTGCTGGGGCAAGCGCAGAGCTGGGGCCAGGACCCGGCTGGTGCCTGGGGTACCTCCGCTTTCTTTCTTTGCAGCCGCTGGGGTGACTGCCAGTTCTGTGCTCTACATCAGGCACTGCCACCCTTCCTCTGCCGCCTTCTCATGTCCCCTGCAGGGGACAAGTGCCCACAGCTGCTGGACCGTCCTGTCCTGTCTTGTGCACGGTGCTAGTTGTTGCGGAAGGTGTGGCGGCCGCCTGGCTGGGTGCACATGGGTGGAAGGCTCCAGTCGCCAGGCTGGGAGGGTGGCTGCCTCCCGGGTTGCCAGAAAAGCTTGGCTCACTCACCCCTAGAAGGCTGCAAGGTCTTTGGGGGGCAGGTGGCCTCATATCTACCTGCTTAAAACTCTAGAGAGCTAGGGGAGGGCAAGGATAGTAAGGGGTCATGCACCAGAATGCTGTGTTCTACCCCATTATTCTATTTTTAGGGGTCCCAGAACACTGCCCCCTAAAATTTGTGGCCCCTGGAACAGCAGTCCAGTGCATCCCCCCTTACTTTAACCCCTGATGAAAGCATTCTGAGGCCAGATGAATACCTACAAATGCCCCTTTTGTATTCTTTCAGAGACAATAGACAACTCCTTAAGCTAACCTATACACTGCAAACTTGGTCTAAATATGCCTGACCTTGTTTGTCTGCATGAGCACTTAAAGCAAGAATGTGGCTAGTGTAGTAACTCAGGATACTAATTTTGTATCCCACAAGTCATAGTACATTATCCACCTGTTTTAACTACCATTTAAAAATTGAGATTAGGAAACAATCTTATGAAGCAAACACTGTAAGTAGGCCAGATGCCTTTTCTCTTCATTGCAATATCCAGCAATTAGTCATTCCTATCCTCTGATTGAAAAGGTTTTGGCCTTATCTTCTTTAATTTGACATCCATAGAACCCTGCAAATGACTTAATGTGCCTTCTTCACTTTATCTCATCAGTCAGGGTAGGTCACTCTTATTCTTCATCTCCGTGTGCATCTTACAAGTTGACACCAACCCTCTTTGTGTCCTTCTTTGGTACGGCTACACTGCAATTAAAAACCCATGGCTGGCCTGCCTGCTCACTCAGGCTAAGCAGCTATTTAACTGTGGTGCAAATGTTCAGGCTCAGGCTGGAGCCTGGGCTCTTGGACCCTGATAGATGTGAGGATCTCAGAGTCCAGGCTGCTGCCTGAGCCCAAAAGTCTACACCACATTTAAACAGTCCCTTAGCCCAAGCCCTGCAAGTTGAGTCCGCTGGCACAGGACAGCAGAAGGTGTCTAACTGCATTGTAGACATACTCCCTCAGTTTCTCAAGCTACCTTTTTCTAGATCTTCCTTGTAGTCTTTGTCCTTTGACTACTAGCTTCCTTTTTTATGGCTAACATATCCCACTTCTAATCATAGTATGTGGTGACATTTTCTCAGTTTTTCCATGATGGTAGCTACCTGAATCATTGCTCATGCTGTTTCATTATATAGTTTATCTCATTTTACACATCATCCTACTGAGCACTCTTTTTTGGAAGTGTGAAGTAGTTGTTCTTTCTTACTCATTGGCCTGCATGCAGGGCCAGTCCTACCACAGAGGCGATCTAGGCGGTCTCATAGGGTGCCAAACAGTAGGGGGCACCCAGGCCTGCCCCGTGGGGGGTCAAGCGGGGCAATTGCCCCTGGCTCTGTGCTTCCGTGGGCCCCATGCTATCCTGCTGTGAGCTGGGCAGCAAGAGGTCCACACCACTGCCCGCACAGCCACGCTGTCCTCACCCACTCCCCACTGCCTACGGGGAGGGCAGAAGTGTGAAACCTCTAATCTGGGCTGGCTCACCCTGCCCCCAGGCCAGGGAACAGGCAGCCCAGGGGCAAAGTGGGCCAGCCCAGAGGCAGAGCTCTGCTCTCTCACCCCGCCCCTGTGCCAGCTGTTCCACCCTGGGGTCGGGGAGGGCCAGCCCAGAGGCGGGGCGAGAGAGCCCAGCCCAGCCCCTGGACTGGCCTGCTCCACCCCCGGCTCAGGGGAGAGGCAGCAGTGCAGGGCCAGCCTCTGGGCTGGCCCACCCCCCAGCACAGGGGCCCCTGAGGGAGTGGCTGCACAGGCCAATTGACCAGGGTCCCACACCCCCATAGGGATGGCCCTGAAGGTAAAAGGGGGTGCAGTGGAGCCCAGGATCCAACCCGTGCATCTGAGGCCACCGGGGGGGGGGTGCCAATATCGCAGGTGCCTAGGGCACCAAAACACCTTGGGCTGGCCCTGCCTGCATTCCGACACATATGTCACATCAGGCCTAATCATGATTTTATACACTTTATTTATTAGTTCATTGGCATATCTTACACTGGAGAATTCCTATCAGCTTCCTCTGTTTACTTTCAGTGCTCTTTTGCAGTTGCTAACATTGCATTCCCATTCCCATCAGGGGTCAGTGCTGAACCAAGGTATTTACATTTTTGCATAGATATAAATTCCATGCCATCTAGTTTTATTGACTTCTCTTTGTCCCTCTCTATAAAGCATCACATGTATTCTATCCTTTAGTGATTGATTCATAAGCCACTTTTTTCAAATGCATCCCTCAATACTTACCTTTCCTGATGTTCCTGGATTTTGACCACTTCCATTTTGTCTCTTGTATACAGGTTGCATGCACTCTCCTTGCCAAACCTCAACACTGCTCTGCTACAGACTAGGGACTGAGTGGCTAAGCAGCAGCACTGCTGAAAAGGATCCAGAGGTTACAGTAGACAAAGGTGGATATGAGTCAACAGCGTCCCCTTATTGACAAGAAGGCTAACAGCATATTGGGCCACATTAGTAGGAGCATTGCCAGAAGATCAAGGCAAGTGATTATTTCCCTTTATTAGGTACTGGTGAGACCATTTTTGGGCCTCCCACTACAGGTGGGTGTGGACAAATTGGAGAGAGTCCAGCAGAGAACAACAAAAATTATTAGTGAGCTGAAGCACATAACATGAGGAGAGGCTGAGGAAAATAGGCTTTTTTAACTTGCAGAATTGAAGCTTGAGGAGGGATTTGATAGAGGCCTTCAACTAGCTGAAGGGGATGTTCCAGAGAGGATGAAACTAGGCTGTTCTCAGTGGTGGCAGATGACAGGACAAAGAGCAATGGTCTCAAGTTGCAGTGAGGGAGGTCTAGATTGAATATTAGAAAAAACTTTTTCTCTAGGAAGGTGGTGAAGCAGTGGAATGGGTTACTTAGGGAGGTGGTAGAAACTCCTTCCTTAGAGATTTTTAAGGCCCAGCTTCACAAAGCCCTGGCTGGAATGATTTACTTGGGGTTGGTCCTGCTATATCCATATATGCCCAGAAAACATTGTAGTTTTTACTCAATTTCCAAAGGTTTCAGGTGAAGCATTCACATATGATTTCCAGGGGATGCCCTAGACTACATGAAAACAAAGACCCATACAAAATTTGTCATTGGCATAACTTTTACAAATCAGCTGGCTGCTTCTGACAGTCTTGGTTCGAAATCAGAGTCTTTTCTAGGTGGACTGCCTCCCATAGCTAATAAGGCCCATTAGTCCAGAGCAATCTGATTATAAGATACCAGACATGTGCCGTTCACACACCCACATTCACTCTGCTATGAGAAGACAAATAGTAGTTTAGCTGTCTAAGGCTACATATTTTGCTGGCTGAATGAGACATTTTTAGGGCATGTTTGAGAGGTGATCCTCATAGCCACGTCAACCATGCAGCCATTTAGGAGGAGTTAAAGTGTAAAAGAAGAAAATAATTCTGGTTTCTAAATTCCTGTGGAGTTAAGAGAAATTGATATAAAATGTAGAAGCAAACATTTCTAAAAGCCTAACCCCCTCTGAATCAAAACTCACACAATTTTCCACTTCATTACTTTTAGTATTTCTCCATATGACACTATTTATACTCAAGTGGTTTTCACATTTTGATGACAAAAGAGTATATTGTATGTCTGAGGGATTACAGCTACCTCCCATCTCATCCTGTGTTTCTTATCTCTAAATCATACATCAGCTTTAGGTGTCAACTATCAGAAATAAAATGCCAGGAGCGTACATAAATAAATATGAATATAGAGACAGCAACTTCTAGCCTGCTCACATTAATGACAAAAGTTATGTCATTCCCTGAGATCCAGGGGGTGGATCTGAAACAAGCAGAAATAAAATCAACATGGGGCTATCACAGAGCATGAACAGGTCTTCTCTGAATCCATCTATATTCTAAACAGATATTTCAGAAGTCTCTACTGAACATCTACATTAGCCCCAATGGTTCTCTAGAAAGGAAATTTGCCTAGCCCTTGAGGGATGTTTTTAGTCCATCAGGTCTATTTTTTAAAAACGTGTTAAAAATCAAATGTGTCTTGCAAGAAAGATACTTTGTCATATAGCTTCCTAATTGTCTTTGCAGTTGCCAGTATTTGTGTGTTCACATGTGTGTGCAATATGCAAATATAGAGCTTTGCCAATGTTAAGGCTAAAAAGTACACAATAGAAAAAAAAAGAACAGCAGGCTCACTGTGGGCACTCCCTAGAGTACATGTTCTCTAATACCCCATGAAATCAGATTGGCAGCTTGTGAAAAATGAAAT
The DNA here is from genome assembly GCA_007922195.1 of Podocnemis expansa. NCBI lineage: Eukaryota > Metazoa > Chordata > Testudines > Podocnemididae > Podocnemis > Podocnemis expansa. The sequence continues at coordinate 25,483,447 of ML681964.1, read as the reverse complement.
TCAACTCCCATATGGCTCGTTCCAAACAAGGGATAGAATAGCCTTCTTCTTCACACCAACACTGAGAAATGGCCAAATATTCAGCTCTCAGCATAAGCATATTTAGAAATATGGTAGAAAATTACCATGTATTATCAAAAAATATTCACACTCTTAGAAGGTGCTGGGAAACTCTTCAAGTAACATCATCACTAGTCCTATGCAATTTTCATCCTGTCTCTTCTTTTTCAGCTAATCTATTGACCTAACACTGTTTTAAATGTGCTTATATGTATATTTTATTTTCTGAGGGCCTAATTCTGCCTTTGGTTAAATCCAGGCAATTTTGGCGACTTGAATGGGGCTGCATGAGTGTTTACCTGATACCTTGTATTAGCCCCATAGTTTGTATAGTGAGATAAGAGAAAAGGTTAATGAGTTACTAAAAAAAAGTATGAACAAGAGCTCAACTTGAACACATGTAAATTCTTGTTAGACAGAAATGTCTGTGAACAGTAAAGGTGGCCTATTGATTTAGTCAGTCTTTGTTTTTTTTTTAATTAACATGGAGACACAGTTGGGGCAAATGGCTTTCTGAAAGCTGTCTTATGAACTGGTAACATTACAGTACTTATGTCTCCACCTCTTAAAAGTTCATTTTCACTATTGAAATTTAAGCTTTTGCATTACATTGCATTTCTTCAGTTCACAAAGTTGTTTCTGTTTCTTTTATTTGTGCCTCAGAGCTGCATTATCTTCTGTCTTACTTCCTTTCACAAATTTGGCCAGATTTTGACCTTGGTTATACTGATGTATATATGGGGTAATTCTATTGAATTTAATGGAGTTTTTTTTCAGATTTACACCAGTATAACTGAGATTGGATTCTTATCTTGTGTTTCTTTTAATTAATAAATTTGGGACAAATTCTGAAGTCTTTGTCTGTTTGGTCCTTACTCCAGTAATTTCCCATTGCCTTCAGTTAGAGTTGTGCCAGATAAGGAATAAGCACAAACTGTACAAGAAGCTCCAAATTTGGCCTGTTGTTTTCTGTTCATCCCAACTTCTATTAATGCCCATATGCTAGAAAGATGTTTGATTCTGCTGGAGAATCCACCAGCAATCACATTGACCTAAGAGTCAAGCCTCCATTGTATTTATCATCTGGATTTTAAAAGGCCAGAATTTTTTTTTTCCTGATAGGGTAGGTAAACCTGGTAAAGCATTACACTATGCTTACATATTTTGCTTTTGACTTTCATAGACCACCCAGACTACAACTATGACTTTCTAATCAGTTACAGGAACAGTCTTAAGGAGTTTACTTATGACTTGTAATTTGAAGAAGAGCTCTGTGTAGGTTAAACACTTTATTTCACCAACAGAATTTGGCCCTGTAGAAGATATTGCCTCTCCTACCTTAACTCACGTGTAACATGAGTCAGTGTTATGTCAGTGTTTCTTCTGACATTACAGCTATGTTTTTGGATCCATACCTAGTACGCTCCCTCATTATCTTTAATGAGCACATTCTGAGTCATTCTGGCTTGCTGCCCACTAGTATCTCAGAAGCAATTGCCTGTGGCAAGGAGGAAAGATATTTTTAAGGCTTCTTTCTCTCCACACTTTTTTTTTCCATTTAGATAGTAGAAGCAGTTGCTCAGTAGCTTTTCAGATTCGTGAACAATAGTGAGAATGCTACGTCTAGCAAAGAAAGGTGCTGAGAACTATAAACTGGCCTGTTTCTTCCACATGAAATAGAGAGGAATGCCCTCCAAACTGTCAGGCATCCACATTGGGTAGGAAATACACTATGGGAGATCATAATTGTACAGAATTCTGGGGAAACTGGCTGTTTAGAGCGGCACAGTTAAGAACGCTCCTACACATAAAATAACAGTAACAGATTACAGAGACTGACCTGTGGAGCAGACATGAAGCAGCAGAAAAAACAGGATATGTTTAAGATTTGTTGATTCATTAGTATTTAATTACTGATTGTTAAATAGTTGTCTATGCACCATTTCAACAAAACTCACATTTTAGCCAGTGTCCCTGAGCATTTTAGGACAGGGTCAAAAGTTGTTGTATGAATGGAACCTCAGTTGTTGGCTGGAGGACGTGAGTCTGATCCTGCATTCCCCACTTGGGCAAAATAACAAGTTAACTCAACAAGAGTTTTGTCTAGGAAAGGATGGTAAGATTGGGGCTAGTCTTTGCAGGTCACAAGATTAGCTAAAGGAATTCCATAACAGATTCTATTCAACGGTTGATGCACTGGTTCTGGCATCTACCATCAAAGGAACTGGGGGATGAATGCGAATTAGGAGCCCTGATATTGCTGAGGATTTGGGCCTCCATGAAAATCCTGAGGTCAGCCTTGAAGCCTTTAGCTCAAATGGCAACACAGGCTAAAGATCAGTGAGTGTGGTGCATCTTTGATAATAATTGCAAAAATTATACATTGCTTGCCTCACCATGGAACCAATACAAAGTTAGTTCAATTCTCAAGTCATTAAGACTATATTCTTTCAGCCTTTCTTCACCCAAAATGTGGCCAACATTCTCAAAACAAAAAACCCTCAAAGTATTTAAAGCATAGAGTAGCGAGATACTGGTCAGGTATGGTGTTCGTTGTAATAGACTTCTTTGCTGTCAATTAAAATTAGTAACAATCATGTTGCTTACTGTAACAGTGGACAAACTGTCATAGTGCATAACAGCACATGAAGTTTTGCCATATGCCACTTGTGAAATGTATTCTTAGAAAAGATGACCAGGAAACAGATTTTCTATGCCATGAAAAGTTGAGAGTTTCAAAAAGCTTTCCCATCCTGAACTGGGACAAGCATAAAAATATCAAATTTTTTCATAAATTTGAAAACCCGAAAAGAAAAAAAAAATAATTTGAGTTCACCAAAATGTTTTGCCTGAGAAGTGGAAAACTGGAATTCTTTGTTTAGAAAATGTTGAACTGTTCAAAGATTTTCAAAAATATTTTTTGAGTCAAAAATATTTTCTTCAAGAGTAGTAACTAGTCAGTATGCTGACTCCTTACTTAAGCACTTATTTTAAAATAGAGCCCCCCAAATTTATCAGTAGATTAAATTAAGCTGCTGAGAATGTCTTGTCATGAAGTAGTAAATACCATGAACATTAATTAGTGTAATGCTGAACGCTCACCAGAACATGAGAGCCAGTGGCAACCTGGCTTCATGCCATATATGACAGAAATGCTTCAGTGCAGTCTGTCCATGCTGGTGCTCCTGATGCTGCATCTTCTGTTACCTCTTAATTGTCTGTTCTGGGTGCCATTTCACATGTCTCAATAATGGCTCAAAACAGTACTCCCTCTGGATCTGTTGCACTGATGCCAAGATAAGGTAAATCATTTTCAGTGCACAAATGAACTAAGTTGTGCAGAAGGATATTAAACACCATGGATTTCTTTTTGGCACCTGGGTCTTAAAAGCGGGTGGGAGAATCCTAGAAGAAAGACATTAAACATTGTTTAAACAAGATTCTGTACACTAGCTGTTCACTAAGGTGTTATAATAAAAACATGTGGGAAGTCGAAAGCGTGTGAGGGTTTTCTTTGTATTGGCTGAACAAGATTTTATTAAAGAAAACAGTAGAGTGGAGATAGTTAACATGTATGTTTGTACTCTTTTGAAATAACTGTGTTAGGCTGACAAAAGCATGTGAGAGAGAGACTTTTAAAACCCAGAGGCATAGGTCATATGCAAGAATTCAGACCTTCCCAAGATCTTATTTAATTTATAAGTTTTCCTCTCCACACCTACAAAAATATTTTAAAGTTTTGTGGGTTTCTTTAGATTTAAGCAAATCCAATTGCATAAATGTCAATGTTTTCCACTGTGTATCTAATTCACCTTCAAACAATATGGTGAAAATGTTTGTTTGGGAACACATAATTAAGAGGGATGTGCAAGCAAAAGACCTTACAAGAAGTTCAAATGTTAAAAATCCCCATATAACACACTTATGTATCCATATCATGAACATTAATAGCCCTAGATTCTTCCATTTTATGTCAGTTTTGGCAGTATATAATTCTGCCTTTGTAACAAAGACTGTGTAAACTGGGAAAGGTTGAAATCAAGGGGACAACTCAGAAGATAGAATACTCTTATGTATAAGCAAGAGTGGCGGAATCTGAAAGCTTTGTATACAGCCAGCTACTGCTCTTCTGAGGTAAAGGCTCTGATCACAGTTTTTTGGATTGCTTCTGAGTAAAAGATGCTATATAAATATATCAGGTCACTCATTCAATTAGAAAAGAAACATGTTTCTGTTCTGTATCTAGGGTGTTTTGCTCATCAGTATTCAACCATATGGTTTTACATATGAAAGATGGAACTATGCAAGGATGGAGAAATAGAGGCTGTTTTCTTCACAAAGAATTGACAATATGTATTGCTGAATGTGAGTCATAGTTCATACACAACATTAAAATTGCATAGTAACTGGGATAAGTTATGTTCTTTCTACATATCCCTCATAATACAGAATTTAATCATCTCATTTGTCAGCTAACTCCTGCACTGTGTATAAATAATGAACAAAAATAAATTGGAAGGTATACATTCATGAGACAAGAGTGCAACAAGAATGACAGTTGTCAATGGGAATGCAGCATATCAAAAACACATCAGATACAAAATATGTTTATTCTTTACTTACACAGATAATTCAATGCACAGACACCATACAGTACCTAGAAATGAGACTCTCTGTGGAGAACTACATTCAAGTATTATACTGGTGCCTCCCTCATAAATAGCAGCAATTCTGAAATACTAAGAATTCTGCATAAGACTTTGAGTGGTTATTTATACTCCTTATTAGGCATACTCCTCATAAAAGATGAGCCAAGATAACACTGTGGCAACCCTTTAAAAATCCCTGTTTAATGCAGACTTGAAATACACGTTTTGAAATGTGACCATTCAACTTTAAAAGAAACTGCTGCAGGATATTACTGGTCAAATTACAGGATACACTGTGATTTTGTGTTGTTGAGCTTCCACTGCAGCAGCTCTAGAGAGAGACTGTGATTCTGAGAATCAAAGGGACCTTTCTGATCTCCTTGCTGCACTGGGGCAAGAGGTCTATATTAGACAGGTAAGATGCTCATCAACATGCCAGTGTAACTACCCTTTTTGAACAATTTGGGGGGTGGGGGGGATATACAACTCAGCCCACAACTTCTGTGGAGGAAGCAGTAATGTGGTATATCATGTAGCCTGGTCTATAGATTTTATATATTGGTTACTTAAGAATTTCCTCTTATCACTTTGAGGATGTTCTAATATCAGGCTCAGTATAATATATAGTTGGGAAGCCCAATATCAGTAAGTTGCAACTGTGCACACTACAATGAGACTCCTGTGACACCTTAAAAACTAACTAACTTCTTCAGGCATAACCTTTCTTAGGCTCCAACCCACTTTGTCAGACCCGTGAAGTGGAAACTACAGTTGAGGGATATATTTACACATGCCGGGATGAAGGAGAAGCAATACAATGGGGAGAGCAAGCGCTAACAAAGTCGGTTCGGATAGGGTAAATACAGGGTGGTCCCTAGGTGGGAGTGCAGCCAGGAGCCAATTGGCCTGGGGGGACCCCAACTCATCCCTGTGCTGGGGGGCAAGGCAGGCCCTCCCTATCCCCAGGGCAGGACAGATGGTCCTGTGGATAGGAGCCTGGCCAAGTGGAGCCTGGTCTCTGGGGCAGCCAGCTTCCCCACCCCACCACTGAGCCAGCTGTTCCTCCCTGGGGGCACAGAGGACTGGCCCAAAGCCCAGGTTCCTCACTCTTACCCTGCCTTGCTGCCTTTGGCTTCCCACTGAAGGCAAAGGGCAGGAGCAGGGGACAGCGTGGCAGTGGGGCCCATGGAACTGCAGGGCCTGGGCAGTCACCCCTCTCACCCCACCCTAGGGAGAGCTCTGGGTAGATGAGGCCCATTCACACCAGTAGATTAGAAGGAGAGAATGTGTGAACAGGGACAACTACTTTCTGTGATATATTCTAAGCCAGAGGTGTCAAACTCATTCAATGTGTGGGGCCACATTGGAGGGCAGGACACCAGCTGCAGGCCAGGTGGCTGCACAGGCTCCCCAACCCTTTCCCCTGCCAAGTTCAGAGCAGCATGGGCTCCCTTTTCCCCTCCCCAACCCCACAGGCTATCGGACATCTTCCCTTTGCCCTGCCCTGTGCTGCTGCCCCACCTAGGCAGTTTCCAGACCCCCCTTCCCCTTCTCTTTCCACTTCCCCTACCATGTGGTAGCAAGCAATCAGTCTGTCTCAGTCACAGCCACAGGCAGACTTGGCTCCTGCTTCCCCCCCACCAACTCATTGTCAGTCATTCATCATATCGGCCCTTGGCTGGCTCAGTCCCAGCTGGCCTTTGATTGGCTCATTCCCACATTAGCCCCAGCCTCTTTTTCCTTTCTTATTTGTGATTCATGCATAGTGCTGTCAATCAAATTAGCATGCCGACTGACTGACAGTGAACAAGCAGGGTGGGGGGCAGTGTGGTGACTCTACCGTAGCCCAGCCTAGCATGTTGCGACTGAGACTCTGATTGGTTGGCAGACCACAGCAGAGCTGAGCTGGGATTGGCAGCAGCGCTTTCTTTGTTCCCCCTTGGCTGTGACTCAGATTATACGAGTGAGTCAGAAGCATGCCTGGCTCTCCTCTGCCAACAGCCTGTCTTTGCAGTTACTGTTGCAGAGAGCTCCGAGGTATAGACCAGGCAGCAGCTCCACGGGCTGGATCAGCACCCTTGGTGGGCTGGATCTGGCCCATGAGCTGTAAATTTGACACCCCTTTCCTTGTGTCAAGGTAGCAAATCAGTTCCAGCTCTGCAGTTATATGCTGAAATCTCGTTGTTTTTTGTTTTGTTTTGTTTTTGTTAAAGTATGGCAACTTTCAAGTCTGCTTTAAGTGTCCAGGGAGATTGAAGTGCTCTCCACCTGATTTATGGATGTTACCATTTTTGATGTTCATTTTGTGTCCATTTATTCTTTTGTGTAAAGATGGTCTAGTTTGGCCAATGTGCATGGCAGAGGGAAATTGCTGGCACATGATGGCATATTCACATTAGTAGGTGTAAAGGTGAATGACTTTGGGGTTTTTCCCTGTTCCTTATTTGTATATTCTTTCTTTACTAAATTTAGAGTCTTCCTTTTCTCAGACATTAGTATATCAGTGTTTTAAACTTAGATTAACTATTATGCATGTTAATTTGTTGCCATGGCCTTTAGGTGTCTGTGGATGTAGGTTATGTACTTATTATTTATGTGAATTTGTTGCCATGTCACTTTTATAGTTGGACTCTTGGATACTCCTGTGGTTGGTTGGTTGTCTGATCAGAAATTCCCTTCAAACACTGTATTTTTAACTCCCCAAATCTTGTGGTTTTCTGTTGGGCCATTTATCTGTTCAAAGCTTATCTGTTCAAAGTTCACAGGCCTCAAGCTTTATGCTAACTTTTCTAGTGTTTTACAGGGTGCAGGTCTGTAGGTTCCCTGCATTATTGCTGTATATAATAAAAGCAGCTAAATATAATAAAGGGAAGGTAGGGAACAGGGGTTAAAGTTAGCTGAAATGGCCCAGAACGCCATTCTGGGGCCCACTATTTTTAGGAGCTGAGCATTCCGGGCCCCCTCAAAATAGAAAATGGTGCCAGAACGCCCCAGAATGCAACGTTCTGACTCCATTTTCTATTTTTAGAGGCCCGAACGCTGGGTGCCTAAAAATAGCAGGCCCCAGAACAGCATTCAGCAGCATTCCGGCAGGCAGGGGAGGGGCATTGCTGGGAAGGGCCCTGCCCTTTGCTTAAGTCCTGCCCCAAATATTTCCCCTTCCAGGCCCCGCCCCAGCCTGGGGCCTGCCCCCCCGCAGCCGATCCCAGGCCGTGCTGCGCCCTGACCGCAGGCCTGCCACCGCTGGTAAGTGCTGGGGTGGCCTGGCTCACACTGGAGGAGGGCACTGGGGAGAGGGGGTGGATTTCAGGGACAGGGGTGGATTCGGGGGCAGGTATGGGAGTGCAGGAGGTGGATTTTGGGGGCCGGTATTGGGAGGAGGGGGTGGATTTTGGAGGCAGGTATTGGGGGTAGGGGGTGGATTTTGGGGACAGGGGAGTGGGTCCTGGGGGGTGGGTACTGGGGTCTGGAGTGGATTTTGTGGGTGGGTATTGGGGGCTGGGGTGGATTTTGGAGGGAGTAGCTGGGGTGCTTGAAGATGTCCTGGCTGTGCTGGAAGTGAGCCCACCCATTCAGGAGGAGGGCCAATCAAATTATACTTTAACTTCTTGTAGGAAATATGGTAAAGGCGAGCTAGTCTTATGGGCTATACAGTCTTCTCCTTGGTAGGGTGATTATTAATGAATCCTACCATATAAATTTAGGGCCTTAACCTTTTGCTTAAATCCATGTTTTATATAACAAAAGAGACAAGGAGTTCTGTGGCACTTCAAGACTAACCAATTTATTTATTGCATGAGCTTTTTGTGGGAGAAAATCCCTCTTCATTAGATGCTTTGAAGATGGGGGAATTTACAGAATGGGAGGAAATAAGTGCAGGGAACAAACATGACAGTTTTTGTGCAAAAGAATAAATGGACACAAATCTGACGTCAGAATCACAACATTCTAAAACTGGTAGGTGAACATTTCAATCTTTCTAATCACTCCATTGATGATTTACTAATTTCTGTGCTCAGGCAAAGGAATAACAGCTTAAGGCTTCAAAGAGCAGCTGCAGAGCCCAAATTTATTTGCAGATTTGACCGTGTTACTTTGGGGCTATATAGCAACTTTGGCTTTTTTTCTTATTACAACAGGTGATTTGAACTCATCTTCCTCTGTATGGTGTTCCCCAGTGTTTGAATCTCAACAACTGCTTTGATTTGCTGTTACAGTGTGACTTGATCCCATGACTTACACTTCCCTGCATTTATTTCTTCTCATTCTGTAAGTTCCCACATCTTCAAAATGTCTGACAAACTGGGATTTTCTCCCATGAAAGCTCAAGCAATAATATATATATGTATATGAATTAGTTACAATTAAATTGCTTATTGACAAACATACCCGTACTTATGACAAACATCTGCAAAGACTGAACAACCACTAGCAGGTAGGGCCACACCATGGGAATTAAATCCTAGCTAAACTGAAATAGTGTGGTACCACAAAGAAAAATGCTTTCTATTAATATCTTTATTTTTCACACTCTTGTGTGCAAAAATGTTGTGACAAAAGCTGCCCCAAAACATGAAAATTTATAATCTAGTCATGTGACAACAAATGTATAACTCACAAACAAGTAAATAATCCCAACACTGCAATAAACATACCAAGAGAGAAGTAAACATTATTGAGAACAGGTCCAGGAAACCTAAATGCTGAAATTATTAATCGTGCTGGGTTTACACCTTGGTTTGCTTATAAAAGTAGTTTAATGATTTAGTTAGGAGTCAAAGGTGTATTCCTTGTATCTTTATTAACACATGCTTTATTTATTTAGGGAAATGTAAGGGCAACATGCAAGAGATAAATTGAACATTTTATTTTGTCTTAAAACCTGTAACAATGCTTCATGTTTTGGATAGCAAAGGCTGCTACATTTTGCTTTGATATTTCCTGCATAAAGCAAAAATATGCCTGATTTCCTTTACTGTGTTGGCTATGTCCCCAGTTGCAGCTTAATATCTATTTTTAGAATAATGAAGCACAGTCAATTAGTTAAATTAGGAATATGTTCAATAACAATTGAAAATGTAAACCCAGTAAATTTTGTGGCTGCAATTTGGCTAATACAAATATGAAAGTAACAAAATATTAATGCTTAAATTTCACCTATGTGTGTTATTTTTGCTTCTTTTACTTCCGCCTCCCACTTACAGGTTAGAGGGGTAGTAAGTAAGCAGAGTTTGCTTAGCCTTGTACGTACACATTAGACATAGCACAACAGATCTAAAAGAATGTTGAATTAGATATTTTGTGTGTCACTAATTTTAATGTTATTTTGTCAGACACAATTTACTTTAGCCACTTCCCCTTTTCTCTCATGTGCAGCATGCTTAGAAGCATTTTGCTAGTGCTTTTTACCACAACATGATAGCTGTTGGTTTAAGCCTCAATGACTTTTTATTTACTGTTATTTTAGAAATTACAGATTAAAGCCACAGAAACCGTTACTTGGTGGTGTACGGTACATAGGCTACAGTCTCTGTGGCAGAGGAGGGGAGGCAGGGGAGAACAAAACATTTTGTACTTTCTGCTAAGTAAGCTTGAGGGTTTTTTTGTTTTTTTCTTGTTCTTTTGATGCATTTTATTTACTATGTAATTTAGTTTTCTGGATTCTTAACACATATCTTCAGTGGAGATTAGGCTTATCTTTACAGCTGCGCTTAGACAGTTTTAGTTGCTTCTCTTTTCTTCATTCCTCATTACAGCCATTCCCAACCTTTTCCTTTATGTGGGCCACTACATTGTCATTGAAGGCTTTAGTGGACCACCATGTAGGTAAGCCACTTTATACATTTTTAGCATAGCCTATGGCTGATGGGATTCAGCCTTATATATCAATGGGAATTAAAAACATAGCTATTTCTAATAATTTATTATATTCACTCACAAACATATTGTATTTGTCCCAGTACATTTCCTTGTAGTATATTTACCTGCATATATTCTCCACCCCCCCGACCCCCCATGTACCACCTGCTGTACTCTTGTGGACCATCTGTGATCCCCAGATCATAGTTGGGAAGCACTGCCCTAGCCTGACAAGCAGTAAGTGTGTGTGATACTTGTAAGTATAGTTTTCTGTACTTTCCCTGTCTATACCATCCCAGATATTAAACATTAGCCCATGGGTTAATTAAAGTAGCCTGGCTATGTTGCATTTGTACAAAACCTCCTCTATCAGCTTTAACATATTTTTATCCTGTGTTTTGATTGATCACAGTCCTGGGCTCCCAGAAATCTTGGCTGACTCTATTCCACTCACCTCCAACACCTACTCCAAATGAGTTCAGTTAAAGTCTGCTAGTTAAGCTAATAGTCATTTCTAACACTACACAATAAGCACTTAACACTATACATAGGTAGAAGTGTCTCTCCAGAAATAATTAACCCTTACTCAGTTTCAACATTTATTTAAACAAGTTGTAAGAAAAAGCAGAAGGGAGGACAGTTTTACTTCCTCTCTCTCTTCCCATGAAGTCTAATTTGCTTCTTTTTGGCAGCCTGAGAGGTAATTACCCAATCAGCACTTACCCAAGAGTAAGGTGCAAGCTGATGGTAGATGGATCTGGGTGCATTCAGGTGAGAGCTGAAGCAACCGAAACACTGTGGCCTTTTTTTTTTTTTTTTGGTGGTTTAATTATAACAAAAAAACAACTCTCCCATCATGTCCAAGTCTGGGTCACGGACACTGATGTAACTGCAGTTTTAACTTCAGATACCTCAGTACTATAGCACGTCTCTCTGTTCTCATTTTGCTCTGGGAAAAGAGAAACTTATTTCCCTCCCCACCCCACTTTGGGAGGTAGCTTATTAAGATGACCACAGAGGAAGTAAGGAAAATCAGTATGGGGTTGTGGATAATGGTTGCCCATATAAAAAATCCTTGAATATTAGGACCAACCCTATACAATTAGATACGCTGGTCACTCTAGAGCTTCCTCTCTCCCTTCTGCTTGGTTAACTCTACTGAGTGGTGCAGGGGTCTTGCTCATGCACGTATCTCTATTCCCTCCATCTCCATTTGCCCAAAGTAGGAACAAAGGGAAAGTAGCCATTGACAGGGCTGTCCTTAGGGGGTGGAGGGTGAGAAGGGGGATCACCCCTTGCCCCACAGTTCGGTGGGCCCTGCACTGTCCTACTGGGACCGAGGCAACATGGGACCCACTCCGTTGCCCCCCCCCGCTGCCTTCAGTGTGAAGCCCAAGGTAGCAGGGTGGGGATGGGAGTGCAGAACGCAGCCTCTGCTCTGGGCCAGCCCTCCTTGCCCTCAGATGGGGAACAGCTTGCCCAGAGGCTCTGCTCTGCTCTCCTGCATCTCCCCTGGGCCGGTTTTTCTGCCCTGTGGGTGGGGAGGGCCAGCCCACATGTGGCGAGGGAGAGTGGCTGGCGCAGGGGAGGGATGGGAGCATGGGGCCTGGCTTCTGGGCTGGCCTGCCCTGCTCCCGCAGCAGGGGGGCTCCCAAGCTTTCAGGCCCCAGGCCCCGCATCCCTCTAGGGAGGGCCCTGGCAACTGATATACTTCCATGTTGGAAAAAGAAAGGAAGCCTGAGTGCCCAGCCCTGGATCAATGGAGGGGCTTTAGGGGCTGCAGACCCAGGACCTGGCCTAAAAGGAGGCCCTCATGGCCCCCCACAAGTCTGGCCCAGCCAACCTGAGTGGCCTGCTGCCGGTCAGCCTGCCTGTCCAGGCCCCAGGCTGACTTCTCATCATCAGCCCAGGTGTGGGGCAGGAGTATGACAGCCTCTGGCCCACTCCAAGCCTCCAACAGCAGCCCTAGCATGCAGTCCCCCCACAGCCTGCCCCCCCCCACAACAGCATGTCCCACCTCCTTTCCTCAGGTGCAGTGTCCTCCCATGTCCCCACTCCCCCCCCAGCTCCACTGACCCCCTGTGTTCCCCTCCTCCTGCACTATATTGGACTGTGGCAGTGTGGGCCAGGGTCCCCCAGCCCAACCCTCTCAATAGCACCAGTCAGGGCCCTGGAGCCTCTGACCATGCCTCCCTCCACCCCCCATACATGCAGCTTGAGGAAAACTTGAGATAGTCTAGAGGATTTGTAATGAAATACTGTTTTACCTTCAGGTTGTAGCCAAGGATAAAAAGCATCAGGTATATTTTGGATACCAAGGTGAAATATAGGGCTTATTACTATTTCAGTGCAGGGCATAGAGGCTTCAGGCATGTAAAATATTTAGTTTTGCAAAATTAGGATTTATGACAAATTAGCATAAGTAAGTTAATAATAAATTTGCTGAGCTTGTGTCTGCATTTGTGATATAGTGCTATTTGGAAACTAACTGCTGAGTTTGGATAATAATATCTAGAAAAGATGAGCAGACATCACAAGATGACTGGTAGTAGCCCAGATGAAATGTTCAGAGACTTCCTTAAAGCAACTGTCCATTACTACGGCAATAAAACAAGCAAGGAGTCCAGTGGCACTTTAGAGACTAACAAATTTAGTTATCGCATGAGCTTTCATGGGAGAAAATCCCACTTTGTCAGACGCTTTGAAGATGGGGGAACTTACAGAATGGGAGGGAAATAAATGCGGGGGAGTGTAAGACATGGGATCAGGTCACACTATAACAGCAAAGCAAAGCAGTTGTTAAGATTCAAAGATGGTAGGGGCAGAAGTTATGAGGATAAGTACTTGTGATAACAATGATGGCCATGAGGATAAGGACTAAACGCATCAGGTTTTTCCACAAGGCACAGTGGGAGTAATGCAAATATTATGCATTTTGTATTAGGCTCTTGCCCCCGTAGCACATTGCAGTGTATGCATTAATTGGTTAATAAAAGTAATGATTACAGGAAGAGCTCTATGTAGTCTCTGTTGTGCACTGTGGAGTTTTAATTCTATTAATAACTTCACTGCTTAGTCTTGGGAGCTGAACTCTGTGATCAAAGTAGGCGAAAAATCCTCAACTTGGGGTGGATAATTGGTTAAAGTAACTTATAACTCCAGATATAGCAACAATGTGACCAGTTCAAAATTGGACACAGCACAATTGCTCTTCATTTTCCATTCATTAGGTCATTGCGCTGTTGCCTCAGTCAAATTCTAGTGCAGTCAAGTTCTAGTGGCTTTCAGAAAAGCCACTTAGAGGGTATCAGCTGGCACCTGTGTTGGCAGTCTTAGCAGAGAGGCCAAGAACTAAATCAGGCTGGAGACTCATCTGTCCCCTAATTCTTAGAGACTGATGTTTCTTTATTCACACATACTTTAGAGCAGGGGTCTCAAACTTAAATCACCATGAGGGCCACATGAGGACTAGCAGGGGGCTGCATAAGGCTTAGTATGGTAGCCCGAGGGCTGCACCACTGAAACCTTTCCATACAATGATGCTGAAAATACTGGTAATGGTTGTGTCACTGCAGGCCACAGGAAATAGCTTTAGGGGCCACATGCGGCCCACGGGCTGCATGTTTGAGACCCCTGGTTTAGAGGGAACATAAGTCGGGGAGCCAGTGGGCAGGAGGGGAAGGCACCCAGGGGTCAGGAAGCAGGGAGGTGCACAAGGAAGCACTCAGGGTTCGAAGAGCTGGTGTGGAACTTCCTCAGCAGCATGCATAACTTGGTCAGCAGCATCATTAGCTTAGAGGCAACATTGCCTCCGCTTGGGGGGGGGGTAATGGGGGAACCCACAAGGGTGGGCAGACCCAGCTCCCCACCGAAGCTTGATCTGGGCCTGAATCTGCTCCAAGTCTCCTGTGCAGCTATTTTGGAGAGAAACAAGCTAGCAAGCAGCCAGTCTCTGTATCAGTATTTCTCACCTATCGAACAGTCCTTCCCAAGACTCCAGGAGACTGTTGTTTTAAGAAATAAAAGCAGTGACTGTTACAGGACATGAGAAAAACAAGGAGTCCTGTGGCACTTCTAAAGACAAATTTATTCAGTGCATGAGCTTTCGTGGGAGAAAATCCCACTTTGCTTCAGGCATCTGATGAAAAGGGATTTTCTCTCACAACAGCTTATGCTTTAAATAAATCTGTTAGTCTTTAAAAGTTCTGCAAGACTCCTTGTTTGTTTTGCTGAGCTAGACTGACAGAGCTACTTCTCTAGGACCAGAGATGGAATCCCGGGATTTGGACACAGTGTAGGGGCAACGTTGAGGCACGCATGTCAAGTCCTGAGGGCTCAAGAAAAAGAAAAGCTGGTCCAATTTAACAATAACAAATTTATCATGAGCTGTGGCGGAAGACAAATCCCACTTTGTCACACACTTCAAAGATGTTTTTCAAAGCGTCTGATGAAGTGGGAGCTCCCCAGGGCTGTAACTAGGCTGGGGTGAGTGGGGCAATGCCCCAGGCTAGAATTTTAGAGGGCTCAGGGGACAGATCTGGCTCCCAGCCGCAGCTGGGGATGGATCTGGATCTGTCGCCAGCCACCATGGGGAGCAGAATCTGTCCCCTGCACCAGGGGCGTCACTGGCTGGGGAGGGAGGACCTGGGGCATGAGCTGAGGCCCCGCCCCCTGGCCAGGGACAGGGCCAGGCGCCACTGCGCCACCGCGGGCAACCAGGCCCCAGATCCCCAGCTGGGGATGGGGCCACCGCGGCTGCTGGCAGCTGGGCCCTGGGGTTTGGGGCACGCGCCCCGACGTGCCCAGCACCAGTGAGACCCCGGCCCTGCACCCTCTAAAATTCTGCACCTGGGATGTCTGGCACTGCTGGGGTTCACCACTGGAAGCTGCTGCCAAAGCAGACCAGAGGATCTGTATCTGTCCCCAGCCACTGTGGAGGTGGTGGGAAGCTTCTGATGCTGCTGGTGGGCTGGGGGGTCTGAATCCTTCCTGGTCCAGGCTGGGGTTACCAGATGTCAGGCGAAAGGAGGACACGTCTTCCTTTCTACCTTCACATCCTCTGTCTGGCAGGCATTTTAAAATACAAGATTTTGTCTGGCTTTTTATTTATAGGGGTTAAAGTATGCTGGAATGCCACGGAATACCTTATTTTTAGGGGGAAGTGTTCCAGAGCCCCCTAAAACCAGAAGGCTATTACATTAATAGTATATTTTCTCCATGTGTCCTCCAGTGTCTTCTGTTTTGTACTTCCCTGTGCTCCTTTCCAGGCTCTGGTATCTGGTAAGCCTAATCCAGGCTGGGGGGGGAGTGCATCTGGGGCTGCTTGCCCCAGGCACCAACAATTCTAGTTATGGCCCTGACGAAAGCTCATGTGATAAATAAATATTACTCTTTAAAAGTGCCACCAGACTTCTGGTTTGTTTTGCTGAACTAGACCAACAGGGCTGCCTCTCTGGAGCCCTGTTGAACAACCTAGCTATGAGATCACTGGGACAAGGACTGTGGCCGGAGACTGGCCAGCTGGTTTCTGGCTCCCTGGGGAATAGGGTTACCAGATACCAAAGCATGGAAAGGAGGACGGGGAAGTAGGAAAAGGAGGCCTTTGGAGGACACATGGAGAAAATGTAGTATTCATCTAATAATCTTATATTTTTAGGGGGGCCTGGAACATTTCCCCCTAAAAATAGGCATCCCAGCACACTTTAACTCAGGGGTTTCAAACACACAGCCCGCGGGCCACATGCGGCCCCTAAAGCTGTTTCCTGCGGCCTGCGATGACACTATCGCTAGCTGTATTTGCGATATGGTTGTAGGAAAAGGTTTCAGTGGTGCGGCCCTCAGGCTAACGTCTTAGTCCTCCTGCGGCCCTCGTGGTGCTTGGAGTTGGAGACCCCCGCTTTAACCCGAGTAAAAAGCCGGCCGAAATCCTGATTTTTGAAACGCCAGCGGGGCGGAGGAGGTGAAGGTAGGACGAAGGCCATGTCCCCTCCCGCCGGCCTGTCTCGGGCCGCGCGCGGGGATCTGCGGCCCGCGGGGCGTCAGCTCACAACAGCGAAGGGCGGGGGAGGGTCAGCCGGGGGGCTGCGATCGCGACAGTCGCGCTCATGCACCGGTCACGACAGAGGCCCGGCCTGAGAGGAGGCTGCGGCCCCGCCCCCAGAGACCATCCCCCACCCCGGCCAGGTGTCCCCCGCTGGCTGCGCCTGCGCGTTGCGGCGGCTGCGGGAGAGGCGGGGGCGGCGCCGGCGTTGTTGTTTCTCCCTCCGCCGCGAGCCGCCAGCTGGGCCCCGCCGCGAGCCGCGCGCGCAGGTGAGGGGCGGGCGTCGAGTCGGGCGGCGGGGCCTGGTGGTGCGGGGAGCCGAGGGGCGCAGGGGGCCTGCGTGACTTTTTTCTCTCCTCTCTCGGGGTGAGTCCCCGGCTGGTGGAGCCGGCGGCTGCGCTCCCGAGGCCTGGCAACCCGCCGGGCTGTCCTGCTCGCGGGGCCTTTCATTGTGGGGCGGGCTAGCAAGGCCACCTTTCGTGGGCCCTGCCAGAGAAACCTCAGCCTGCGTCCACTCAGGCCTTGGCTACGTTGGGGCTACATTGGCACCGCTTTTGTCACTCAGGGGTGTGAATCCCCCCCCCCCCAGTGGCATTGGTGTGGCCAGCGCTGTGCTGGCAGTGACCTAGCACGACTGACTCATGAGCTCCTGATTTTTCAAGCTTGAAAAATAAGTGCACGGTTGAACTCCACCCTTTCAGGTTTTAAGTGTAGACT